>JAACJM010000027.1:0-643106 GCA_013368315.1 Tetrapyrgos nigripes
AACATATTAGATATAAGTACAATATCTGTAAACCCAACCCCAACGCCAAGATTCCGACTTGGTCGACCAAAAGAAAATCTTAGTCGGATAAGTTGTACGACATTTGGTCGACCAAAAACACTGACTTGATTGGTCGACCAAGTCACGTGGTTTTGGTCGACCAAAAGAAAATCTATGGAATATGACCGCCCGCACAATGGCCATTGTGACGGCTAGCATAACTATAGAGTAATGCGACTAAGAAATTCAAATACATGGAAGCTTTGATTCCCATCGAAGTTTCTTCATTTTGTCATGGCCGTTTCCGGACGCGCTCTATTCCCACCACCATAGGCAAAGCCGAAGCTCTTATACGTCGTGCCAGTCATCCTGGTTACATCGTTGAGAAACTATCATGGTTGCCAATTTTGCCCAGTCTGCACGCATTCGTCGTGTATTGGAGGATATTACTGGGCACAAAGACAATCAACGCCGTTGAAGCCTATATTGCTGATACATACCAAGTTGGTAATGGGCTTCAGGCGACTCGTTTTCCTATTTTGGATGACTCTGAGGAGTCCGTCGAGGCGTGGACTCCCATCAAGGTTCCTCAGATGGATCCTGTTTTTGTTGATCAATGCTCCAATCAATGACTGTATTCATTGGTTGTCGATCTACGGAAATTTCGTGGAACACCCTGGTTTCTTCGTAACCAAACAGCGGCACGGTAGATATCAAGTCCGTAGAAGGTATCCGACTGATCCTTGGACTTGCCCCTGATACTTCTACCGCGTTGAAACATGCAAGCAAGTTTACTCGATTGTTCGTGTTTAATGTTGCGTTATGCCTCTCATGTAAGGACAATTGCTAGTCCAACATTCATTAGAGGTCAACCCCACATTCCTTCTCCGTCCTATCAGCCTCGTGATTCTAACCGCTGGACTGTTGTCGATGTGGCTCGCTACTTGGCCTCATGCGGCATCACCGAGGATACGGTCAATGACCTGTTACAATTCGGACGCCATTATTGCCACGATCGATACTGTGCTAAACCAGCGGATACATATTGGTTGGAGATACTATGTAAATCCAATCTCCGCATGCTACTGGTCGATTGCGTTCCTACAACGAGCTGTGCTTATGACCTACCTGAGCACTGGAACCAGGACGATCTATTAGAATTTTGCCGTCGACTTCTGATCGTCCGTGCTCACAAGGCACAATGCTCCATTCCTCGAGACTACAAAATGCCCCTTATCATCATCCCAGTTGTTGCTTCCAATGACAATGCTGGCGTTGATCTTAGTGCACTACCAACGCACTACACGTTGCCACAACTCACTCCTCGATTTCAACTACGTCTTCTATTACTCGTAGTCCAGAGGCTTAATGGCAATTGTATTGTACTCTGATAAAATTATCAGTTATCCTTTTCTTACTATTATCTACTTATCTATACTTATAGTTCATGTTTTCCATATATTCCTTGATGGAATCTTGTGGGGGAGGGTGTAACGCGTACTTCCTAATACGGACGACTATATAGTTTACATATCTATTCACACGCCTTCTAGTATATAAGCCACACTCGTAGTACTTAGAATTATCATCTATATTTCTTACCACCGCCTGTCGTGCTTGTACCTAGGAACATTTATAAAACCTGTTCTGGCTTAGGTCTTGAGCATTGGGCTCGGTGAGAATACTTGATCACACACCTTACAGGAACTGACGTGTCAAGCTGCTGCATCACGTGTGCATTGACGCGTCGAGACATCGAGACGCGTTTGCGCTACATTGACGCGGAATATGTCATACTGCAAACACGCAACTTCAACGTGTTCAATTCCATAGACCAGCTATATATCTTGTGAGACTAAAAGATAAAAAACAGCCCCACATTCACTACAACTAGGAATTTTTTGGTAGATTGAAAAATTTGGCTGCAGTGTGCACGTTTGAGCCATAGGGTCCATGGATTAGAAAGAGATGAGTATTTGTATCTAGAGCTTCTTCATCCCAATAGATAGCCACCAGCATTCTGATTAGGTGTATGATCAGAGAACTGCAGTGTACTGTGTGATTGATTTGTAGTAGATAGTTTTTGAATATATTTCCATCTACTACACCTTTACTCATTGCTCATTCCTTACTGGATATATTACACCATTGAGGGATAGTATTTACTCCCAGAAGCAACTCAGACAGTTGAAATGTCCACAGAGAGTAAATGTCTGAAACTTTCACAATAGATTTCCCGCGCGTTTCCTCAGCGCTTAACGTGTCATCTCGGGCTCTGTGTCGACTTGCATTGAGTCCACAGGTATTTCTAGGCCTCGGAAAGACTCGGGATAGGCTTATTATATGTACTAACAGTCACCGAATATTTTTCGCTGCTATTATTTGAATGATAGACGATATACTTAGGTGTTAATCTAAAACAAATGGGCCACGGAAGGGATAGATTCCGATGGAAGTGTGGAGCTCATGGAACAGGTCCACTAGCATGGACCAAAGGCATGCTGGCGGGTTAAGAGGGCGTGGGAGCTACCTGCTGGTTTTGTGGAGGGCCCTACTTTTTATAAAGCCGTCTAGGTTCATCTGACCTTTTTACAAAATCATCTTTACGGTTCAACCTTTCAGATTTTATAAAATTTTGTAAAAAATGTGTGTTATGGCCTGGACCATGAGTGGTTACAATGAGTGCCACGATAGAATGCTTGTCTTTAAGTGTTTAACTTCTTACAAATTTTTATTGTTGGGCTACAGGTTCTAAGTACTATTTACTAGTCAGCTCCCACAAACTCTGGGAGTCAGGGAGGGCAAGCGCACCGTGCGAAGCACTAGTATAATTGGTTGGTTGGAGATATTGTAGCGTGGCGGCAGTGCCACTTGGTCCGTGCGCACTTGCCCCCGTTTTCCCTTCCCACTTACGCGTTCCTTCAATTCTTTCTCGTCATTTATCTTACTCACAATTTCAAGATTCCTTCTCTGATTCATCCTTTCAACATATGAAAACCCTTATCAATTCTCTGATCACAAATACGTGTACTTGTAGCTCTTTATCGGGGTGCGTGGTCACGTGACTGCGCCCCTGCTGCCTCCCCTCCAAAACCCTACTCCACCGATGACTAAACTCTAGTTTGTGTTGTTCCACTCTTTGCAGGGGGATAGATGGTGGTCAATTCAGGATGTTTATTGGGTGGTTGAGTGGCTGTAGCAGAAATAACCCTAAGTCCACTTTCACTGCATGTGGGAAAATACGTGTTGGGAGGAGTTTTAAGGCCCAAGTCAAAGTGGCTTGTAGGCATGGCCCTACAGGATGGTTTTCCTGTTTCTGTAGATCAAATGGAAGATACTGGCACCCCATGCAGACTGCGCGTAAGTCGTCTAGGTATAGTCCGTGAGGGATACATTTTTTGACACAGAAAAGAGCAAACTGGTCGAGTATGGGTGAAAGGAAGGGTCTGTGCTGTAATGGGGTGCAGAATCAAGTTTCTGCTGTCAAATGGAATGTACTGACGCCCTGCCAGGAGTGGGCACCACTGGGAATGGGACACAAAACCAGGTTGACGGTTGGGGGGGCAAAATCAGCAACGACTTGAAGGCACAGACGTTGTTTGAGAATTCCAGATTGTATGGACCTGTGGGCTGGCTTATATGTTAGGGGGGGTCATAGTGGACATTTTGGCACCCCGCTCCAGCGGCGCGCTTGTCGTCTTGGTACCCATAGGTGGTCATAGATTTTGGGGTGTGGGTGAAAGCAAGTTTCAAGGATTTCTCAGGAGGAGCATGGATTGGGGTTAGGGTTGGGGACTTAGTTATATGTTATCAACCCCAGGAGTCCGAATCTTCAAGTTTTAAGGCAAACGGGGCAGCGGTTGTTGAGATAATCGCGAAACAACGCTGAAAAAGATGACATAATGGCCTGCAGACCAGGTACCCCAAAAAGTGCTCCCCCGGACCTGAGCCCGGAGCGCGCCCAGCTTTCGAGGTCTGGGAATCCGAATCTGCAGTTTTTAGGACGAACGGATGAGCAGGGGACGAGCAGTGTGCGGACCTTTGAAAAAAAGCACCGATGTCCATTGTGGGAGCTAACCTATATATAGATTTAAAGCCGCGAACAGTGACAGTCACGTATCAGGGTTTTTTTTTTTTCTAATCTACTCTCAATTCTCGAACAACAGGCATTTCGAAGACAATGGCGACGTAGTCTCTTCTTCCTTCTCTCTTTACTACCACCATCTATCTCTATACTTTTCTCGGCCTGGAGCTCTAATCATTCCTCGTGAGTATGACTTTTTTCTTCTAGCATCTCCCGTTTCTGACATATGCGTTTTCAAAGGGATGTACTGTTTAAACGGCACCACACCTCGCCAGGATAAACAGAACAATAACTTGCTTATTGTACCCATGTTTAAGGTGTGTTTCATGCTGCTGGTTGTATGTGAGAGGCTAACATGTTCTCGTTCGCTCAGATGAAGGAGGATCGGTGGAAGCACCATTTCGACCAGGTACGTCCGTACATCTCACTGGTCACTCCATATGCTTACTGAACGCCTTCTTCATCTAGTGTGACCAATTCCAACCTGCGCCCGACGACTTCTTAAAACTGTACGCGTCATTTCGTCTTCGTCCATTTTCACTTGCAACTCACAAGGTCTCCCCTTGACTATGCACTCTCCGCTCGCCTTACCCTTGTCCAACCCTCTCTCGACCTCGCCTCCTCAACTCCCTCAACGTCATCCCACACAGCCCAGCCAACGGAGAATTTACCATCGAATTCGGCATCAACCGCGCTTTCACCACTCCTTTCGTACGACGGGAAACAAGGCGGTACTTTCCCGGACCTCTGCAAGACGGGCTATGAGACGGGCTATGAGACGACGAGTTGAATGCCGCTGGGAGTTGTATAACTGATCCGAATCGTGCGTATTGCGACTTATTATTCTGCTTGGTTTTCTTCCTGTTTCTGCTGCGGTTCTTCTGTACCACTGTCGCTCTGCTTTCTCTCCTCCTGCCACTCGCTGGGCATTTATAGTCTTCTTTTTTGGTTTCCACCTGCTCGTTTTACCTGCGGACGCTGACATACCCCCTCATCCCTCATCTTCCCGCATCCTTCCACAACAGTCCACGCCGAAAACGAAACATGGCTTCTGGTTCCGCATTTCTATTTTGTACGGGAATCTTCTACGCTCTCTTTCCCTCATTTCATCCTTTCCCTCATCCTTGCGTTATGCATTCGCTGACTTTTCGTTATTCTGTTCTTTCTATTCACTCTACAGTACATCAAAACGTTACCCCCGAGAATCTTGTCGTCTTCACTGCTGCTTACAAGTACGTCCTTTTTCTCCCCCTCACTTCCGCTTCTTCGCTTTGTTGACTTTGTCTTCTTCTCGTCATCATTCTTCTGCTCGTCTTCGCTTTTGACCGGTATACTGACCTTTTCTCTTTGCTACAGTACCCTCTGGAAATGTCTTGCGACTTTCAAAGTCCCAAACTGGCCAGCTTGTTCTGAAGGAGCGTGTATATGTGCCTGGGTTGGGTACCTAATGGGTATGTCTTATGTCTCTGGATTTCTGTCTTGTCGTCCTTTTCGTTCTCGTGGCCTTAATGCCTCGAGGCTTTCTATGCCCGTAGCCTTTCTTTATTTTGGTCATTCTCCGCTCTGCTGTTCGCCATCTCCCTTCTTTTTCATTCACTCTTGCGGTCTCGTCACTCCCTGAATAACATGATATTCATTCCGATCTCTACAGCTGCGGCGAACCCAACACGTAGATATTCCCCTACAAATGCTGCATCACCAGAACACCCGGCTATGCACCTCTCGCTCCAGCCAAGCCTGCTACGTGGTGTGAAGGATCCTTGGGCAACTTCAACACCGAGAATGGGAATACTAGCGCCAACAGAAATGGAACCATAGAGAACGGCCAAAGAACTCCCAACCCACCTTGTGTCTCTGGAGCCAAACAAATGATATTCTGGAACCAACGGCGACAACATCGTAGCCGAGGGGAATGATATAAGTGGATTTCCTAGGAGTCCGTCGTATAATGAAAAGCGGGGTTTTTGGATGGTGAGTGTCTCCCTCGGTACGCTGTGTGCACTTCGCTTTCAGCGTCTACTTGTCTTGGCTCCTGAGCTGTTAAGCTAAGGACTGCCAGGTGCTCATTGGGTGTTGGGTTGGGTGTATGGATCAGCTAACTGACATTCGTTGTATGCTTCACAGGCTCACAAACCGATACATTCCTCTCCGAACCCTCACCAGAACCTCCTGGGCCGACTATGACGACTGTTAGAGCTTCGTCCACCGCTACTTCACCCTCTTCAGCTTCACCTACGCAGACGTAGACTTCTGATGCGGATCAAAACGGTGCTGTGGGATTGAAATTGGGCGCTGGCTCCAGGGATTCCAGTGAAGGCCTCTGGGTTGCTTTGTTCCGTCTCCATTCTATGATTGTCACGTCAGAGTACGTTGTATTTGGCCTTTTCCTGGTGTCCCTCTCTTACCATTTTATGCAGATCCGTCCTTCTCTTCGAATCGGGTTCTGAGGACATCCCTTTCCAATGACTTCTGGTAGTCTCTCGCTGCGAGAATGGATGCTTGGTGAAAATAGTTTTGACTGCGTTGGTCAATTCTCGAATAACACGAAAAATGTTGTATGTGACTTCTTGCTCTTTCTTTACCCTCTCAATAACAATGCAACCTATGCAGACAGGTCCATCTGCTCTGAATTGGACCCTGGATTGCCGTCGTTGTAGGTCGTTGTCGTCGTTGTCATAGTTGGATGATGGGATGCGTGTGTTGGAGGTGGAGCCTTTAGGTTGACGCTCTATGTATGGATAATGGGTATGGGTGCTCCATCATTTCCCAGTGGTACGTCTTCATCTTTAGAGGATTCTGTTCGCATCGCTGACCCTCCCGACCCCTCCCGCATCCTCTCCTGTATCCCCTACAGGTACCTGTACCTGTACCATCATCAAGCTCAACCCTTGGTCGTCGCTGCCCAGACTTGCCACGTCACCACCGACATCAACCTTTCTCTTGTTCTTTTGGCCTCAGACGTTAGGCTAAGCTTCAGCAACCAGGAAACGCCCTTCTCCCGTTGGCGTCGCCCGACCGACCATACTACGCAGCCTGTCACGACGCATCCGGTGGCATTTGTGGTCCTTTGCTTTCTCGTGCCCCATACCTTTATACCATCTACCCGTCCCGTTTCTTAATTTCAAACCCTTGCCCAATCCAACTCGTGCTCATATGTACGCTCTCCCAAAACCAATCCAACCTAACCCATCCGTCTCCATCCGTGTCTCATATACTGTCCGTTCCCCCTTCAGGCTTCAGCGAAGAAGAGGATGGGAGATGGGAGACAAGAGAAAGGAATGGGGCGTTCTGGTTGCCGGATAGAGGGTTTTAAGCCCCTTTCGATATCCGCAAATGGGAAAGCTCTGTCGATGACTTGGGCTTAGCTTCAACGAGGCTTTGTCATTGTTCGACCTAGCTCGTGACTCCTGAGAGGGAAGACCGATAGACAAACATCATGAACGTGTCGGAGTAGAGCAGGAGCAGCGATACGAGTCCAAGCGATGCTCGGACGGTCATCTGAATCACGTTATATAGTCCCTCTGTCTAAAAGCAGGAAGGATCGGGCTTCGATGCGCTGGTTGTGGATCCTCCGAGGGCTGAGACGGTTTGCAGAAGGAGAGGAGGGCAAGCAGGACTGCGCCATAAGGGTTAAACGTTAAACATCCATCTTCAAAGTCCAGCTGGGACTTGTCGTCGGTCAATGGGATTACGCTCTTTTCCATTTTTAAACTGGATTTAATCAAGACTGCCTCATACAATTGCGTGGGTTCTTCATCATGCAGCCTCACCATCACACTCGCTCCCAACTATCCTTATTCCGATATCCGGAGGACAGCAGTTCCCGGATAACATTCTGTCTAGGCCTTGCCAAATCTCAAGCATTCTCGAACCTGCTGCAGTCACTTAGGCTTGTCTCTCTGTCCCTGGAGGTAGTCCTATTTAACCCTAACCCTAAGGTCCGTTTACTTTGATTTTATTCCCGTCGTATTCTGCTCAAAAAATCGATCATATAGAGCCCCCTACTTCCCCAATTCCATCAACTTTTCATTGTCCGCCCTCTGCTCAACGTGTGTATCTCCCCGCTGTGGTTCGTTCCCTCTATCCGGCTCTAATGTTCCATTTTCAGGTCCCTAGACCCTGTTAAATACACTCTCAGGTTCTTAATCATTGCTGTTATTGCTGTGGGGCTACCCGCCGTCGGAGTGCTATGATTTTTAATATAATTATGAGGATCCCAGGTCCGTTCGCTTTTTGAATTCTATATTTGTGTCCTCCTCATCAAACACATTCTCTAGCACCCCTGACTTGCCAAATTCCCTCAATATTTTGTCATCCTCCAAACCCTCTCCTCCCATGCTAATACGGCTTCTACCGCCCCCATTTCTCTGTCTACATGCTTACCTGAGCCCAAACCTACCTTCTAGGACCCTCAGAGCTCACTAGAGTCCATGCTGAGGACGTCCGACATCTCTTTTTTCCCATTCACATTGTAATTGCTTGCATAATATTTGGTTTTGTTCATACCCAAGCCTGTCTGCAGCCTCCATCGTGAGGTGGTGGGCCGCGAGACGTTAAAGTCATCGTACTTTGTCTCCATGGTCCGTGTACACAGGTATAGGCTATTTAAATTCTCTTATCCTCGTTCTTCTTTCTTTATACTTGGGTTCCTTCACGCACATGCTTGTCTGCAGCCTCTATCATGAGGTGGTGGGCAGGAGAGATGTTAAAGTCATCGTACTTTGTCTCTCCGGTCTGTGTACACAGGTTTGGGCTGTTTGGATCCTCTTCTTATTTTTCAAAGTTTCTTTATACCAATGACTGGCTGTTTCTACTGTGTTCTCCAAGCATGCTCTTTGGAGAAAGCCCTTCCATGTCTACTCTAGTGTATTTTCACTGAGTATGCTCTTCTACCTTGGTGTTTTCTCACCGGGTATCCTTCACATTTTCCTCCCATATTTATATGTCGGAGTATGGAGATAGGTGTGGAAATAGATATGTTGGTTATTCGTTTATCAACTCCTCAACTCTCAGACAAATGGTGCTTTGGAGAGATATTGGTCAGGATGCTACCCTGTGGTGGCTAATATCAGCGCGCGTACAGAACAAGATACACTACCCATGTTTCAATACCAGCAGTCATCAAGTATTTGCTGCTATTCTCCCAATCGTGTACATATTCTCTGACCGCACCATAGACACCTGAGGCTTGGTGTACTCAGAGACGTTCTAGTACAGAAATAGATATACCAGTATTCATGGCACTTTCCTAGTGGACAGCCTTGAGAGAGCTCTGTCTGACCAAGTCGTAGGCCTCTGCTCTGCACAGTCTTCAACCAGGTCGTAGGCATTTGCTAGGCTCACGATTTTGTGCTATCATACTACTGCACAACCACGCCAATTGTCAACTTACAAACCCTTCGACCAGGTCGAAATGTTGTCTTTATATACGTAAATACCTATTGCCTATTTAAGCTCCCAAATGGCATCAACTCTTCCACGGGTTGACAACTGACTGACTCTTTGACCAAGCCGTAAAGATATACCAGTATTCATGGCGCTTTCCTAGCTGGCCCGTGTTTCAATACCAGCAGCCTTGAGAGAGCTCTGTCTGACCAAGTCGTAGGCCTCTGCTATGCACAGTCTTCGATCGGGTTGTAGGCATTTGCTATGCTCATGATTTTGTGCTATCATATTACTGCACAATACCATGCCAATCGTCAACTTACAGACCCTTCGACCAGGTCGAAATGTTGTCTTTACATACGTAAATAGCTATTGCCTACTTAAGCACTCAAACGGCATCAACTGACTAACTCTTCAACCAAGTCGTAATATCCGCACAATGTCAACTATCAACTCTTCCACGGGTTGACAACTGACTCACTCTTCGACCAAGTCGTAATATCCGCACGATGTCAACTATCAACTCTTCCATGGGTTGAGGACCACTGACTGATTCTTCAACCACACCGTCGACATTTCATGTCATCTCCACTGAGTAGATATTTTTCCATGTGTCAATACCAGTCTATTCTCCCAATCACCTACATGGTCTTCGACCACACCGTAGACATTTCACGTTATCTCCACTGAGTACTCAGGGAAGTTCCCCATGTATTGAGCTGTGGCAGTACAAAGATATACCAGTGGCCTTTCCCAGACGGCCCATATTTCAATACCGGTAGTTCAGTCTGTATTGCTGGAAACCTTTCGACCAGGTCGTAATGGCCAAAGCCTCAAGGACAGAAGTCACCTTGTCAATATTCACTTCTATTCAAGTACTTAGGTTTGTTTCTACCGAGTAGCACCAGCCGTTCCCGATATTCTTCATCAACTAACCGATTCTACTACTGAGTCTTGACTCGTAATACGGCAACTATCAACTCTTCCACGGGTTTGACTCTTCGACCGAGTTGAAATATCCATGAGGTGTCAACTATCACCTCTTTGATGAGTTGAAGACTATCAACCGACTCTTCGACCAAGTCGAAGAGTAATATCTTCACAACAATGTGTATCAATCCTTCCACGGGTTGAACTGACTGACTGTTCGATAGTATCCTCACACTAATGTCAGACCACTGACCAACTCTTCGACTAAGTCAGAGAGCAACTCGTCCACTGTTGTGTTTTCTACGTTTCTTCGACCACACCGTAGACATTTGGGATCCTCTCCCAACTCGTCCACTTTTGTGTTTTCTCAAGTACAGAAATAGATATGTCTTCAGCAATCGTCTACGTTTTCTTCGACCACACCGTAGACCTTTGGGATCCTCTCCGCTGATTAAAGTAGGTCATCTACTGATTTTATTCTTTCCCTATGCTTATTCTCTACTACTATCCAGATTTCGTTCTTCACTGAGTACTATGCAGGGGACTTTGGTCAGAGCGTCTTCGACCAGGTCGTAGATGTCTGACATTGGCTCAGTCAGGGAGTATCCTGTTTGCATCGCCTACTCATATTTGAGTCTTTGACCAGGACGTAGACATGGCACTTATGTTGGCTCTTGGCCAAAAACCATCCCAAACTGAGTCAGATTTGAAAATGAATAAGCTCACATCACCGTGACTATTTGGAGCAGGAACTGATTGACTCTTCGACCAGGTCGAAATGTTGTCTGTGCAAATTCTAAATATCCTGTTGTATTCCCCCATCAGCTCTGGAATTTGAGATTATCTCCCATCCTTCGACCAGGTCGTAATGCATGTCTCACCATCCAACTCTGACCTCGCCTCTATCTTGTCAACCTCTGCCTTCATCTTCCACCCTGGCCAGCCTTGCTCTCACCCCTCATGCATTTAACCAGGTTGTAAACATCTATATGTGTTGCCACCTGTATAGCTATACAGGCTGACTACGTTTTTATACTTAGGCTAAGTTCATGATCCCCACGTTGTGTAAGCAATCAGTGGAATTTGACTACACTGTCTGACAGTGCTAGCTGGTCTGGAGAATAGACTGAGTCTATAAGCAAGTCAAAATCCTTCGACCTGGTCGAAATATTTTCTGTATATGTAACGGCTTGCTGTGTTCTACAGTTGGCACACCAATGTCACTTTAGCTCAATGACTCACTGACTCACTCTTCGACCGGGTCGAAATCTTGTCTCTGCATATGTAACCGCAATGTCACCCTAGCTCAATGACTCACCGACTCACTTTTTGACTCTACGACCTGGTCGAGGAATAATATCGTCATGCCATGCGATCAACTCAGTCTTAACTTTGGCGAGACGTCAACTATCTACGGCACCCACTCTTCGACCGGGTCGAAATCTTGTCTCTGCATATGTAACCGCAATGTCACCCTAGCTCAATGACTCACCGACTCACTTTTTGACTCTACGACCTGGTCCAGGAATAATATCGTCATGCGATCAACTCAGTCTTAACTTTGGCGAGACGTCAACTATCTACGGCACCCACTCTTCGACCAGATCAAAATGTTTGTCTGCTCTGCTCTCAACCCCAAACGCAAATAGCTTTCTGGGTAAAAGTAATAGGGTCACCCATATTGATCTACAGGAGTATCGAGACAGATATATCGCTTATCGGTTGACCAACTCTTCGACCTGGTCGAAGTGTTTGTCCGTAAGAAATGTCACGACGCACTGACTATTCTGTGCAGGCACCCACTCTTCGACCAGGTCGAAATGTTTGTCTGCTCTGCTCTCAACCCTAAACGCAAATGGCTTTCTGGGTAAAAGTAATAGGGTCACCAATATTGATCTACGGGAGTATCCTGACAGATGTATCGCTTATCGGTTGACCAACTCTTCGACCTGGTCGAAGTGTTTGTCCTTGGTAACAAATGTCACGGTGCACTGACTATTCTGCGCAGGCACCCACTCTTCGACCAGGTCGAAATGTTTGTCTGCTTAGGGTTAGGGACCCCTCCTTAGGTTGAGAATACACTGAGTCTGCGACCAAGTCAATATACCAGAGACATGCATCCTTTGACCTGGTCGAAATACTCTGCTGTGTTCTAGTTGGCACAGGTACCAATGTCACTTTAGTCAATGACTCATTGACTCACTCTTCGACCTGGTCGAAATCTTGTCTCTGTGTATGTAACAGCAATGTCACTTTAGCTCAATGACTTAACATGCACTACGACCTGGTCGAAGAATGCATGATCTCCAGACTGGGTAGCACTGTGAGAGTATGCTTTCCAGAGTCAGCCGACATAGCTATACAGGTTGCAGCACTTATTGTCTTGACAATATTACTCTTCGACCAGGTCGAAGAGTCAAAGAGCGAGTCAATGAGTCTCCCATCTTGTGCGAAATACCTGGTTATAGACCTTTGAGAGAAAGTCATTCACTGACAATTCCCGAGATCACAGATCCTTCGACCAGGTCGTAATGTGTGTCTCACCTCAACTCTGGCAATTTCAGCAATCATTCCTTCGAGTCTTCATAGCGCATATCTTCTAAATTATCCCTCATCCACTTGACCAAGTCAGTCATAGACATCTGTATATGTTGTAACCTGTGTAACGGCTTGCTGTGTTCTACAGTTGGCACACCAATGTCACTTTAGCTCAATGACTCACTGACTCACTCTTCGACCGGGTCGAAATCTTGTCTCTGCATATGTAACCACAATGTCACCCTAGCTCAATGACTCACCGACTCACTTTTTGACTCTACGACCTGGTCGAGGAATAATATCGTCATGCGATCAACTCAGTCTTAACTTTGGCGAGACGTCAACTATCTACGGCACCCACTCTTCGACCGGGTCGAAATCTTGTCTCTGCATATGTAACCACAATGTCACCCTAGCTCAATGACTCACCGACTCACTTTTTGACTCTACGACCTGGTCAACCGCAATGTCACCCTAGCTCAATGACTCACTGACTCACTTTTTGACTCTACGACCTGGTCCAGGAATAATATCGTCATGCGATCAACTCAGTCTTAACTTTGGCGAGACGTCAACTATCTACGGCACCCACTCTTCGACCGGGTCGAAATCTTGTCTCTGCATATGTAACCACAATGTCACCCTAGCTCAATGACTCACTGACTCACTTTTTGACTCTACGACCTGGTCGAGGAATAATATCATCATGTGATCAACTCAGTCTTAACTTTGGCGAGATGTCAACTATCTACGGCACCCACTCTTCGACCGGGTCGAAATCTTGTCTCTGCATATGTAACCACAATGTCACCCTAGCTCAATGACTCACCGACTCACTTTTTGACTCTATGACCTGGTCGAGGAATAATATCGTCATGCGATCAACTCAGTCTTAACTTTGGCGAGACGTCAACGATCTACGGCACCCACTCTTCGACCAGATCAAAATGTTTGTCTGCTCTGCTCTCAACCCCAAACGCAAATAGCTTTCTGGGTAAAAGTAATAGGGTCACCCATATTGATCTACAGGAGTATCGAGACAAATATATCGCTTATCGGTTGACCAACTCTTCGACCTGGTCGAAGTGTTTGTCCGTAAGAAATGTCACGACGCACTGACTATTCTGTGCAGGCACCCACTCTTCGACCAGGTCGAAATGTTTGTCTTCTCTTAAACCCTCCCTCAACCCTGATGGCTTTCTAGGTTAAAGTAATAGGGTCACCTATATTGATCTACGGGAGTATCAAGACAGATATATCATTCATCGGTTGTCAAGTGTTTGTCCTTGGTAAGAAATGTCACAGCGCACTGACTATTCCGTGCAGGCACACACTCTTCGACCAGGTCGAAATGTTTGTCTGCTCTGCTCTCAACCCTAAACGCAAATGGCTTTCTGGGTAAAAGTAATAGGGTCACCAATATTGATCTACGGGGGTATCCTGACAGATGTATCACTTATCGGTTGACCAACTCTTCGACCTGGTCGAAGTGTTTGTCCTTGGTTACAAATGTCACGGTGCACTGACTATTCTGCGCAGGCACCCACTCTTCGACCAGGTCGAAATGTTTGTCTGCTTAGGGTTAGGGAACCCTCCTTAGGTTGAGAATACACTGAGTCTGCGACCAAGTCAATATACCAGAGACATGCATCCTTTGACCTGGTCGAAATACTCTGCTGTGTTCTAGTTGGCACAGGTACCAATGTCACTTTAGTCAATGACTCATTGACTCACTCTTCGACCTGGTCGAAATCTTGTCTCTGTGTATGTAACCGCAATGTCACTTTAGCTCAATGACTCATTGACTCGCTCTTTGACTCGTCGACCTGGTCGAAGAGTAATATTGTCAAGACAATAAGTGCTGCAACCTGTATAGCTATGTCGGCTGACTCTGGAAAGCATACTCTCACAGTGCTACCCAGTCTGGAGATCATGCATTCTTCGACCAGGTCGTAGTGCATGTTAAGTCTCCCATCTTGTGCGAAATACCTGGTTGTAGACCTTTGAGAGAAAGTCATTCACTGACAATTCCCGAGATCACAGATCCTTCGACCAGGTCGTAATGTGTGTCTCACCTCAACTCTGGCAATTTCAGCAATCATTCCTTCGAGTCTTCATAGCGCATATCTTCCAAAGTATCCTTCATCCACTTGACCAAGTCAGTCATAGACATCTGTATGTGTTGTAACCTGTATAGCTATACCCGCTGACTCTGTAAAGCCTCCAAACCCTGCTCTCAACCTCAACCCTGCTTTTAATCTAGAACTCAACGTGTCTGTGACTTATGTATATGCGTTGCATGCTTCGACCAGGTCGTAGCCATGGAAGAGTCCCACCATATTGATATATCGGAGTATCGCCTGCGACCTGTATAGCTATATGAGCGGAATAGTACAGTTTTATAGGCTACGTAAGTATTCCCTAGAATTTGACTGTGTAATACACTGTGTTCTAGCCATTCGGGCAATTGCATTCTTCGACCCGGTCGTAGAGCTCTGAGAGACACTGAATACTCCCAAGATTAATATGTTATAACTCTTATGGGAGTATACGGCTCATTGGTTGATCAACTCTTCGACCTGGTCGAAGCGTTTGTCAGATACCAAGGCCATTTTGGTTGGAAATGTCACGCTGCACCCATGCAGGCACCCACTCTTCGACCAGGTCGGAATGTTGGCTCACTGACATACTCTTCTATACTTTTCGGTGTGTCAATCCCAATCTACTGACAACCCATGCATTCAACCGGGTCGTAGAGATCTATATATGTTGCAATTGGTATTGCTATAGGGGCCAGGTTCACACTCTTCTTCGACCAGGTCGTAGACCTTTGAGAGACATGCCATATGATCATTCAACCTGCACGTCACCTCTATCACCTCTACCTCTGCTCCATCTTCCATGCTGGGCAGCCCGAATGCATTCGACCAGGTTGTAGACCAGTATAGCTATATGGGCTGAAGAGTACAGTTTTCTAGGCTACATAAGTATTCTCAGGAATTTGACTGTGTGACACCCTGTGTTCTAACCATCTGGTGAGCGCATTCTTCGACCAGGTCATAGACATTTTTGTGACACACCATTCAATATCCATGCATTCACTGAAGATTCCAAAGACCATAGGCACACACCCTTCAACAAACCCTCTATCTTCCTAACCCCTGCCTCCATCTTCCCAACTGCTCTCAACCCTGGAGCACAACCTCAACTCTGCCTCAACCCTGCCTCAACCAACCCTGTCTCAACTCTGCCTCAACTCTGCCTCAACTCTTCTCTCAACTCTGCTCACAACTCTGCTCTCAACCCTGCCTCAATCGCCTTGTCCTGCCTCAACTCTGCCTCAACCCTGCTCCAAAGCCTGCACTGAACCCTGCTCTCAACCCTGCCTCAACCCTGCCTCAAACCTGCTCTCAACCCTGCTCTCAACCCTGACTCAAACCTGCTCCCAACCCTGCCTCAAACCTGCTCTCAACCCTGCCCTCCCTCAACCCTGCCCCAACCCTGGCTGCCAACCCTAGGCTAAAACCCTACCCAACCCTGGGACCCCCCTAGTAACCCTAACCTTCCGTAAAGAGGTCACCCTCTACTCTGCTACCTGGGGCTGGTGGAGCGTCAGGGGCAAGCTGGGTTTCGTGCCCATCAGAGGTATCCATGCCAGAGTTACCGACTGGTGAGCGTTCGTCACCGCTCATACTCATTGATGACGATGAGCGTCTCGATGCCGCCTTGCTCGGGTTGTAGTCAGGGTCGTCTGACTCAGAGTCGTCTCCAGAGACGTGAGATCCGTTGTTGGTTCGACGGCGTTTGGTGTCCGAGACTGGACGTAGGGGAGGAGAGCGTCGGGTGGAAGGCGTTGGCATGGGGGGCTTGGTTTAAAAGTTCACGGATTTTAAGGGAACGTCTTGGAGCACGGTGGTCATCCATAGTGTGAAACCTACTAAGCGTAGCGAGTACTGTAAGGGTTGTGTGGGCTTAGTGTAAGGTGGCGAGATCTCGGCCTCCTGACACGTAGCAGTGGTCCACAGGGCGTTGGAGGGCAGTCAGTGGGGATGGACGGTGTCTCAGTTTGAGTTTTATCTGGGGGTTCCAGCGGGAGAGGTGGGCTTGGTTGGGGACTAGTTTTTCTGCCCAAACTGGGTGCAGGACGGCACTTGGTCAGATGCTTGAGTATGGCATCTGCAGCGACGACGGCGCTGTTTCCTTCCCGAGACGGGGGAGGCGACCTTCTTCCCTTGTGTGGTCGTGTTCGAAGACGTCGAACAGTTCTCCTCATAGACAGAGGAACGCCTGTTAGCTTCCCCGGATGGGTACTGGTCCCTTGGGCCACTGAGAGGCCAGGCGCCGGATCCACCGTGAGACTGTGGTGGTCCTTGTCCAAGGGACATATAAATATTCCATCCACTAAGACTCTCGGAGTCCTGGACTCCAGCCAGGTGCATTGTGTTTTCATTACTTGCTCAATGAGGAAGACTCGATGCTCTCCGTAAGTCAATTCTGACTGGCTCCAGAGTATCTGACTCTTTTTCATAGATATTGGGTGCAGTGTCGTTGAAACTGGCCGCAGTGGCGAATTCTAAACGATATCTTGACCGTCACCATTGTTGGACGATAGTGATCGGAGATGTAGACGATTCTTCGGTTGGGGAAGACAACTATGTTCTCTCTTTTTGCCATTTTGCCCTCAGAGGTGAGGGAAAGAACGCGCCCAGCCAAAATGTGAAGACAGTCATTCTACTTTTTTTATAAGTTGGCACAACTCCTAAAGACGGTATAGCCATTCATGTTTGTTGCTACTTCGTTCTACCATAAAAGCTCAATAGCATCAAGCTACAAATATATATTCAGAGTCCCAAACCACCCAGAATGTTCTCTGCTTGTTGTACAGACCCACTAGACCCCTTCATCTTGTCACGGTCTTCCATATCCATATATCCAACGTCACTCCTATAGGCTACATCTTTCGAGACATCCTCAGGCTTTGGCATATTGAAAGCCGAGTACCAGATCCGGGCAAGCTCCAGATGGAAGCCTTCAAGGTTGCTCGAGTGAATGGGAACTGCATAGTCCATTTGATCTTCTGCTACAACCTTCTCTTTAACATCCTTTCTTAAGCACCAACCCCTCCACCACCATCCCACTGCCACAATCCCATAGATTGCACCAACACCAGGGTATTCGGCAAAAACAAAATCCGCCTGCTGCTTAAGCTGCTCTAGGTGCGAATCAACCAAGTCGGTGGCTATGTCCTGCAGTTCCATGCGACGTGTCTCTGGGAGGTTCGGATCGTTGATAGCTTCGAATAATGCTTTGATATCTCCATAGCTCACCACGGGTTTGTTCTCAATGAGAATGACGGGTAGGATAGTAGACTCAGAGTCTAAGCTGGGGATATGCAGGTGTTTGAAAACTGTGCCGTCAGGTGTGCGCCAGGTGATCTTTTCAGATGTTTCACTGGCGATAGTTGTATTGCCGGTATCTTCAAAGGACTCCTCATCAGCATCTTCTTCACTGATAACCTCGCTAGGAAAGAGCCCATGTTCCTTCTCCATCTCCGCTAAAGCGACAGTTACTGGCAAATGGCGCAGATTTGTTGATTTAGCTGAGCGAGTCTGAATAGAAACATCTGAAGACTGATTAACTTAGCAGAAGCTGGTTTAGAGGCACGGCACGCACCTCGATTTCCTGTAATGGTGGGCTCAGGTCGTTCTGCTTTGTAGAAATTGTACTGGGGTGCCACAGTGAGTGGGGTAGACGTCTTCCTCGATGTGATTAGGCAGGCCCAGAACGCAACGTAAGTCCAAACATGATAATTTGGATATTCCAGCCCAAGGTCCACCCCAACGGAATGACGAATCAGAGTAAGGCAAAGATGGAGCATGTATCTCCATGAGACGTTGATCTCAACATTGAGAGTTGGGGATTCCATAGTATTAGAAGAGATTGAGAGGGATGTGATACACTGCAAAACATCTACCTAGTACCTTGCTCTTAGCTTTAAACTTTTACGAATGCTTGGGAGTTCCCTTTTGCACATGTCAAGACATAGTACCAATTAAGAACAAGGGCCCAGTTACCTTGTTACTTTTGGGCGTAAATTTGACAAGGTACAGAGCGTATTAATATATAGTCCTTTTTGCACCAATTGAGAACAAGGGTCCAGTCAACAAGCGACCGGCTCTTTCGGAGTAAATCCACGAGATCACGTGCACAGTTTGATTTTGAACTGCAACCACCAGCACCGTCAGCGCGATCATCCGAACTTGTCCCTCTCCAAACATTGCCCATATAATATCTATCAATGGCTGAGCAGACTCTTACCGACGCAGAACGTAAGGTGCTGGCAAACATAGAGCAACTCGTGCCTCCTACTCCAACAATGCCCGGCCTGAAGGTGCGCGTCTACTAGTTTGCGTTAGTGAGATTGTACTGAAGTGTCTGCGTTTCAGTGCGGCTATGAGAAGGCTATTGACCATCTTCCACTTCCCTTCCTGCCACCACAGTTTTTCGAGGGAATGTATGCTACGATGAAACCTCCCGTCTTCCATTATGGGTGGCATTTCAAACGAGCAGATCTGGCCGCTGCTGCAGCTGATCACAATCTCCTTGCTAAGCGAGTATTTGCACCTGGCTATCAGATATCTGCAACTCCGCAAGCTGCAGTCGATATGGATGTTCACAGGACTTTGCGGAACATACACCTACATCTCGAGGATAAAGGCCTTAATACTCCTCAGTTGCAATATGCTTGTGTTCGCGTTGATAGTAGGATCATGATATCCATCGCCACCAATTATACTGGATGGTTGCCTGATGTGCAGGCCGTCGACGCTCTGAGGGATCTTCTTGGGCGCGAAGATGAACCTGTTTGGGATCTGGATTACGAGAGTTCTGGTTGGCAGAAATGTGCTCGCAATGCCCCTCGGTATGTCTTCCTTTCTTATATGTATATATTTGTGATTAACTATGAGTACGCAGAGTCAGGTATCGTTTCGAATAGTGGAATTTGTTGGTGTAGGTTTAGCTACGAGAAACCGGGTTTTTGTGATCTTCTAAGCCATATTGCATATCCATCCTTCTTTCAGGTTACCAGTTGTATGATATACCCGTGGCTTCGCCACAACTATTTTGACTGGCTATAGTGACCTTATGATTGTCTGGTCCCTATCTATATTTCCTATGCGACATAGGGCTGTCGTGCCACCATTAGAGGTATCCAGGCACATCTAGCATCGACGCTTTGAGCATTCAGATGCGGTTCTTCACAAAAAAAATTAGTTGGTCTGAGCGTTCAGATGTGGTACATAGATGTACCTAGCATCTCCGCCTTGTTCCATGTGTGTACATGCATGAAACGTCGAAGGCGGAGACTACATCTAATGTATCCGTCAATGTAGGTATGCGGATACATGCAAGTAAAACGGTGTCTAATTAACGCGATCGCGTTAATTACATCATCAAGTCTTTCTCTCTCTCTTACCACCACCTCGACACACCCTCCAGCAACATCCTAGACCGGTGTTCGGACGACAGCAGTCTCTGGTTACCGGTCAGGATCTTAAGAACTAGCAAGTTCCTCAACTCAGCTCTTCCGTAAAGTACGTCTTTTTTCATCGTTTTCTTTGCTTTTCGAGTCTAATCATGAGTTTTAGGACCGTCTGAATTGAATACCATCCACTCTGAGGCAATACAAAACCCCGTTCTGGACACATCCATATCATCTCCTCCCCCTCAATACTACCTCCGCTCCTCCTCGTCCTATGGTTCAAATGTGTTCATCCTGGATTCGATTCTGGGGTTTTCCGGGCGTCCGAATACGTTGGTGACGTTTTCAAACCCGTAGCACGTGTCCGGACTTGATATGGCTCATTTTCGGGTTTTGCGATCTTTGCAGAGGGTATAACTTTCGAACGGGAGGCGTGCTCCTTTTCTAAATCATATATCCGTATTCTACTCACCGAATACATTCCACAGCACCCCTCACTTGTCCTATTCCGTCAGAAATTGGCCAAGCTACAATACCCTCTCCCTCCCGTCTTACACTGCTTCTACCAGCCTGATTCCTGCGCCTACATCCTTCTTTGAGCCCATTCCTCCCTTTTAGGACGCTATGAGCCCGTTGCATTTGACTCTGGGGGCACCCGCCATCAGGTCTTTTCAATATGCGCACCCGCTCCTCCTCCCCCTTCCTATCTCCACTTCTCCTCGCCCTATTGTTCATATTTCTTCATCCCGGATTCTATTCTGGAGTTTTCAACCACTCCGAAAACGATGGCGACGTTTCCGAAGCCGTTGCTCGTCGTCCGGGCTCGCTATGCCCGATTTTCGCGTTTTGCGATTTTTACAAAGGCCACAACTTTGCAACGCGAGGTATGTTCGCGTTTTTAATTATATATTCACATTCCTCTCATGAAATAGATTCTCTAGCACCCCAGACTTGTCCTATTCCTTGAAAATATCGCCAAGCTACAACCCCCTCTCCTCCTCATGCAATACAGCCTCTACTGCACGCATTGCTCCACCTAGATCTTTCCCTAATGTCATTCCTCTCTTGTGGGGCCCCCTGCATCCGCTACAGTCCACGCTGAGGGCTTCCACTGCCGTTTCCTTTATATATCCTCACCTGGTCCTCCCCCCTTACCACTTTCACTTCTCCTCACCCCCTGCTTCAAAATACTATACATATGCCAGCTGACACGATGGACATTGTGGCAGGGGTCTTTCGTTATACGCGTCTGGAGAATATTCACCGCAAGCACCTCAAGGCTGCCATCTCTTCAAAGATACACTCGGGAGGCGTTGAATGGTGAGTAGAGTAGTTCCGTTGATTGTGGTATTACGGACTATATGGCTGACTACGTATTTCTCCCTTTCTCCTCATCTCCTCTTTCACAGGCAACTCTGAAGGCTACTATGCCTTCCCCTGCTCCCAAACCGTCAACTCTGCTATGGGATACGGCGATGGGGGAAAAGCATGGTCTATCGACCCCGACGACGTCAAGGCGTTTGAAATTGGTAATACGGGAATGTGTGTTGGAGGAGCGTTCTTTGCTTTGGATTTGGGAGGAGGAGGGGGTGGTGGGGTACCGAGTTGGATTGTTGGGGATAGTTTTTTGGTGAGTCATTTTTTAGCTTGTGGCTTTTATTTAGCCTGCGCTACCTGTTTTATATGTTCGTTTTTATTATGGTTTTGGTTTTGGTTTCGTTCTTTTTTTTTGACCAGTGGCCGCCCTCTTCCGCCCTATCTCTCGGGAACAGAGGCCCATCCCTCTCCCAGCCTCACATTGTCAATTTCCCAGGCTCTCGTTCTGTTCTTCGGCTTTCTCTGCATCCAAGATGCATAGTGTCCTTTCCTTAATCCTACTTTCTCTTTGACTTTTTGACGTCTTTTTCTTTCACCCTCCGTCTTTCTCGTTTGCTGTATGGCTTTGGCCTGTCGAGGTGTCGCTACGCCTAGATGTTGGATGGACTGGTACGGCGAGTAACGTCGTTAGCTAGCCTGGGCTGGATTTTGTGTAGTTGTCGGCATTGGCGCTGGCGTTAGTGTTTGGAGCTGGAAACAAGTTGAAAATTGTTGGTTGGTTGGCCGGGCTAAGCTTTGCGCTGTTGGATAATGGGCATAGCTGCTCGGCCCTGGTGTACGTGCTGGTGTTGACATTGACGGTATTGAGGCTCGTTCTGGCGACAAAGACTACTAGCGAAGTTGGATTAGACGCTGGTGCTGGTTTCGGTGTTGGCGTTGGCGTCGGTGTCGGTGGGTTTGGATGATAGAATGCGGATGGCGTTGCTGCTGGCGTTGATTGGGTGGGTGGTGATCAGAGTACCGTCATGCGTGAATGGATAGGATGGCTGGAAAGAGTCTTTTAGTACCACAGGCGGGAGGGTACCATGTTCCTTTTTCTTTTTCTGCGACTAGGATGTAACCCAGTCTTCGTTACGGCGGTGAAGGTGCTCGTTTTCTCGTTTTGTTTCTAGCTTTTTGGATCATGGTTGGCGGTGTTACTTGGATCGATGAATGTGAGAGTGTGGTCTCGGTCTTGAAGATGTGAAGACTTAGTCATTCTAGCAGTAAAAGACGAGTTGGACTCTCAGTGTGCGAAGTTTCAGTTGGTCCTGTTGAAGAAATGTCGTTAAGTAGATAAAGTCGCTCCAAAAGATGCTCAGGTGTTGTTCAGGTGTGTTGAGAACATGTGGGGAACATATTACTGTGAAGGACCTCTGTGTGGTAGTACATTTCACTGTCGTTCTTCGTAGTCGTCGTCGATGTCAAGGTGCAACATGACGCATCGTAGCCCTATGTTCTCTTACCGCCACAATTCTTCGGAATAATGAATTTGTGTACTAGTCTTATCGCAAGATGTAGAGAGTCATCAACTTGTTCAATGTCCCACCTCCTCCCACCCAACCGTCTTCCATAACTCCTCCGGCGTAAGCTCCTTTCCGTCTTTCCGGGAAGAGAAATACCCACTGGCGACCTTGGCATCAATTTCGACCTGGGAGTCAGGTGGGATGAGAGTGAATATATGCGCCAAAAAAGGTAGGAAACAAAAAACGAGTAGGGAAGTGCGCGAAAGAATAAGTGAAATAAATGCAAATACACAACAAAGCCAGACAATCGGAAAATGAGAACGAGATGACGCAGCGAATAAAAAAGTATGAAGTAAAAATGATACGGTTGGAGAAGGAAGAACCCAAAAGGGAAAATAAAAAGAACAGTAAAGCCGGAACCGACGAAAATCAGACGAACGGACTCACCAGGCAACCCATACCTCCTCACAACATCAATCCCACTCCCTATAACTGCCTCATGCTTCCTATCACTCATCGACACCATATTATCCATTCTTCTCTTCTTTCCGTCTACACCTATAGAACCCACCGTCGACGCCGATACCGAGCCAGTGTAAGACGTCTGGCATGAGGGCTTCGAATATAAACCATGGAAATGGGCGAAGAGACATCGTTAGTTAAGTAGAAGGTGAAGGAAACAAAGTAGTAAAAGGAAAGGAGAGGAACGATGTATGAAAAACCTACCTCATATCCTTAACACCCGCAATACTCGCAAAATATCTATCTTCCTCAAATCATACACCAAGTACTTCGTCACCTCTCCCAACGCCGCCCCTTCTTCTCGGAAGCATACGACCACCCCAACACCCTTCATCTTCCCATCCTGAACCATATCCCTCTGAAATCCCGAATACACTCCTCAACCGCATACACCAAATACGGTTTACACGTACACGTATTCCTCCCAAGGACATCGCTTCCGTTGCATTCGTCGTGGACTCGGAGAGTAACGTGTACGTCGGATGAAAGGACGAGAGGAGGGCGGGGTCACCGAAGATGTAGGCGGTAAAGTTACCGATCGGGGGAAGGAAGGTTTTGATATCGGGTCGCGTGATAAGTTCGGCATTCCACTGGTTTCGCTGAAGAGGGAAGACAGAGGGTTTTGGAACTGTAGAGGAAAGATACGACAAGATTGGGTGAAAGGTGATGAAGTGTTAGGTCAGCAAGCGACGACGAAGAGAAAAACACGCACGACTCACATCCCAACCCTCTCAGCAACACCCAGAATTACCAAACGGGCTCTACCGTCACCTTCACCTTACTCACAGCAACCTCTACCCCAGGATCAACACTTGGATTCAAACTCCAATCCTCCCTCTTCACCGGGCTACTCTTCGTCACATTCTTCCCATCCCCTCTCCTCACAGTCTCATCTAGCTTGCTCAGCTTGACATGCGCATGTGCAACCACAATGGAAGGTCGGATGTCCAAGCCTTCGCCGCCTTCTTCCTTAGTACGAAGCTGGTTAGCAAAAAGATCTGAGGAATGAAGTGAACCCATAGAACGAAAAAAACGATTTTGCCAGGTGCTTACCATGACTTGTTGGGTGGGATGCTGAGGGTGAGAGTGTACGAGCGCAGTAGACTGAAATAGGAACCGGTGGGCACCAAGAGCATTGAGAGGTTTGATGGAAAAAGGGAGATGGCGAGAGTGAACCAGTGTAGAGAGTGAGGTTGGATACCATGTTGGTCGGGAAAAAAGGAACGGAGGAAAGCTGCCCAACCCGTCAGCCAAGAATGAACTCAAAAACATCCAATCACTCACCTCCACTGCCCCCAAAATCGACACCCTACATATATTCCTCTCAATCCCGACCCCTTAGGCATGGCCACCACCACCTTCACCACTGGTAAGATAACCTGTTGCAGTAAACAGGAAGTCGCCCCGATTATTTCGAATTTTCGGATACGTGGTATGGATTGTGGTGGGTAGAGAGAAACATTAAATGGCGTAATGACTGCTGGCAGTTAGAAGGGAAGAATTTTTACTGGAGAGAGAGTAGGATCTTCCCGGTCTATCGATTCCGCATGGGTGTTCAGAAGAGAGACGCGTTTATTTGGTTGTGTTGAGATCAAATACTTTCGCCTCCGAGTCAGTCCTTCACCTGGCGTCATGTACCGCGCCAGCTACTTACTCACTCATGCAAGGGTTAAGGTACATTACTGCAGCTACTGCTTGTATGCCTCCATTAAAGCTCTTCAAATCCAGCTACGTTTTGGACGAAAGGTTTACGAGTTTTTTTTTTCTTCGACGAACGAACGGTATAGGCGAGTCAGGTTCAAAGTCAGGGTATAAAGACTAATCATACAGAATTGTAGCTTAAGCTCAGTCGGTCTCCTGAAGCATACTCTCTAGAATCCTACCTCGAATACCACCGGCCGAATGGCACCATTCGACCAGTGGTATTCGAGGTAGGATTAAGGAAAGGACACTAAACGTCTTGGACGCAGAGAAAGCCGAAGAACAGAACGAGAGCCCAGGAAATTGACAATGTGAGGCTGGGAGAGGGATGGGCCTCTGTTCCCGCGAGAAAGGGCGGAAAAGGGCGGCCACTGGTTTAAAAAAAAATAACGAAACCAAAACCAAAACCATAATAAAAATGAACATGTAAAACAGGTAGCGCAGGCGAAATAAAAGCCAAAAGCTAAAAAAATAAAAGACTTCAGACTCACCAAAAAACTATCCCCAACAATCCAACTCGGTACCCCACCACCCCCTCCTCCTCCCAAATCCAAAGCAAAGAACGCTCCAGCATACATTCCCGTATTGCCAATTTCAAACGCCTTGAAGTCGTCGAGGTCGATAGAGCATGCTTTTCCTCCATCGCCGTCACATCCCATAGCAGAGTTGACGGTTTGGGAGCAGGGGAAGGCATAGTGGCCTTCAGAGTTGCCTGTGAAAGAGGAGATGAGTAGAAAGGGAGAAATACGTAGTCAGCACATATACAGTCATTTAGTAGTCCTTGAGCCAGTCGTAGTCCTTGAGCCACTCGCGAAAATTTGTATATTTTTGATAGTTCCCATTGTATTTTCTGCTTCTAAAGTACTCTATAATTGAGAAATACACTTCCTTCATCTTTCATGAGGAGCTTGACCATCATGAGTGAGATATGCAGGTGTGGTGCCCAGATAACTGTCCAATTTGACTGATTTTCAGACGCGTCAAATTTTGGGATTCGCCTGGGGATCGTTTTGGGGCATTTTGTGACCGAAAATTTTACCTGATCATGAAGATGATGTTTAGCCCTTGATGTCCCAATACTTGTTTAGGCAGTAGATCGATAAGCAATACACTGGGAGGCTCTTGAAAACTAGGCCGGAAAAAGCGTGACAGCCAAATGCGACCTTCGGACTTGATTGACGCATTTACATAACGCTTGTCACAATGGCTCAAGGACTCCAAAAGCGTGACATTTGGACCTTCTCGATAAAATATTTCCTATACGACTATACTACTTGTACATACAATTTACTGTAGCTAGAAATGTACTCAAGGGGTTGCTGGAGCAACTGAATAAAAAAAGAATGGCCTAATTCCACAGTGTCGAGTATCAGAGACTCGATTCAAATTACTGGCTCAAGGACTACTAAATGACTGTATAGTCCGTAATACCACAATCAACGGAACTACTCTACTTACCATTCAACGCCTGCGAATTTGGAACATTCTTGTAAATGGCATCTATAATCTCCGGAGGTCCGCCGATCAAGGTCGTTCCGGTATCTATGGCGGTGAAGCTTTCGGAGTTTGAGGATGAGGGGAGAGAGACGGACTGAGAGTTGATGGTGAGGGTGGTGAGGGATTGGATCCAGTAGGTTTCGGCACCGGAGGGGATGTTGTAGTATTCTATGTCGCCGGTGAAGAGGGAGGAGCTGGTGAAGCCTGTAGAGAAGAAGTGGTTAGTAATGCTGATAGTGGAAGGTAGGGAGTGAAAGTGAAAGAGAAGGATGCAAAGCGGAGTAAACGGAGAGGGATTTTAAAAAAGAAATAACAGAAAATTTCGAAAAATCGAAAAAGACCTCGGGATGTCAAAGGTACTGTACTTCATCGTCCAACACCGCCAATGCGAGAACTAGCCCACTGGACCAGTCAACAGTTCCGGTGTCGACGTCACAGAAAATCATTTCAACGCCAATCCGTTAACGGCCTCTAACCCACCCGGTTCCCGTAAGAGAACGACGGTGATGCCAGAGGGAGAGAAACGAGAAACAGAAGGGAAAACAAAACAGCGAGAACGAAAGAAGAGAGAGAAAAACACAAGAACCGAGGATCAGGCTGCAAATCTCAAAAGCCAAAAGCCAAAACATTGAAGAGAAAGCGAAGAAAGTGGTATAGGACATGCTGGGAGAGGGCGGGTATGAAGAAGGTATGTGTAATTGTCCTGAACAATGGGGATATGCGGAAGATAAATGAAAAAAGCCAAGAAGAAGAGATTAAGCAAGTGTAGTACGGACAAGGCAACAATCTCTGTAGTGGTGGCAACGAACAAAATAACGAAAAGCCAAGCCAAAAGAAACCACTCACTCAGAGTAAAGCTCCCTCCAACTTCCTCCTGCCTCGCCTTCGGATCCTGATTAAACCTCGTCAACTGGAAGGCCATCAACGGTTCGTCCCAAACCGCATCCTTCGCTCCTGCCAAGGTCTGCGTAGCTCCACTACTCGAAATACTCTGCCAAGTCAACCCCATCGACCCACTAACTGGGTCATTCAACAGCCCATCTGAGACATCATCACAAACAGCAAACACTTGATCAACCACAGAGAATCCGGCCATGGCGACGGAATCCGAAACGAGGGTACCTGATGCGGCACCGGAACCATAGGTGATGGAGAAGGGCTGGTTGAGGTTTTTGAGTGAGGAGGCCGGGTTGCTTTGTGTAGATTGGTGACGGAATTGGCGGCGGGATTTGGAGGAGAGGGAGAGGGTAGGTGTGCTTCCGCACGTAGTGCAACCTGACCCTGTGATCCAGAGGTCTGAGGAACCGGTGTCGAGGATGACGTTGTAGGGAACGGGAGGGTTGCCGATGGTGATGGTACCGAAAAATGAAGAATCGGCGCCTTGGTTGACGATACTGTGGACAGACTAGTATCATTTCAAAAGAAGAATAAAGAGGAATACGAAGCCAAATGAACAAAGAAGGTAAACGTACGCGTTCGTCCCAGAAGCCCTCTTCTTCTTCACTGGTGCAGAACCAGAGGTTGTGTATTTGGATCTCAAACCCTCCGTGTTAAATTTGGCCCAGGCACTCCAATCTTCTTCAGACAACTGGGTAGGTCTTTGTCGTTGCATAAGGCTTATAGAGACTCCTTGACCTTGACCTTGTACTAAATTAATGGGGGGACCCACAATGGTCATAGTGGAATTTGTTATAATATAAACTATATAGATCCCTGGGCTACAAACATTAATGAACGCAGCATCACATATCGTGGATGTAATCGACATCATATTGTCCATGCACAAAGTTCGCGCCTGGAAATTGGTTGAAACATAAAGTGAATTGTAGGATTATCATTCCCAAGAACTTAGGGTTACTAGAGACTTCTAGGGTCTAACTAGGGTCAAAATCTTAGGGTGGCTAGGGTGGCTAGGGTAGGTTGACACTGTTTATATGAGAAATAAACAGGCAACATATGCACTTGGACCATGTATGTAGCGTCATGGACGCTGCGCGAGTGCTATGTGTACCATTCAGACATGTAGGACAGATCTATGACTGAACATACATGCAAAAGATACACTCGGACTATGCACGTAGCGTCCTGGACGCTAGGGATGTGTCTGAAGACATCTGAATAGACAATGATATGATCTAATTTAGTAGCGCGGACCGTGTACGTAGCGTCCTACCTATTTACGTGGTACCACTCAGTTATAACTAATCATCTTTCATCTTTCATCATTCAAACTGATATGACAAAATCGAAGACCGGCCTTATCATCCTTCTGAAATTCAGCTGACGTTGTGCGGTATCAAGGCTGATGTCAAGATGGAGGGCAGGGTGGGAGGAGTAAGCTAGAAGGACATGAACCAAACAGAAAAACCTCTCATTTCAAGTATGTTGCAAAATGTATCAAGTACAGATATCCATTAGAGTAGATCATGGCTTTCCTGCCAAACCTCCACCATCTTGTTATGGAAAAATGGATCCAAAACGGACATCCAAACCATGCCAACACTATTTTCCAATCCCTTTATCTTCCCATCATCTCTATCTCGCTCAAACATCCCTACAACGAAGCCGTCTGCATCCAACACAAAGGCTAAACCAACAATGTTAGGATAATCATCTTTATGATCATCCATATACGAAATGAGCTGCTTCTCTGCTGCAAGTCTGTGTTGTAATTTGTTTTCCACAATAAGGATGATATAGTCGCGGACAGGGCGAAGCAATGAACTAAGGAAATCTGGCTTGCGGATCTTCCCTTTGCCCACCGCACAGTTCAGTTCGTCAACCTGAATATTAACGCAAGAAGGATCGTGTCCCATTGGCAAGTTCAACAGAATACCTTCGAGTCCCATTTCAAGAGATCCGAAAGAAATCTCCTCGCCATCTGAATTTGACGGTCCTGATATCGGCGTACTTGACCTTTGAGTGGCAAAGTCAAGGCTTGTGTCTGGAGAATCATTATATATTGCCAGCGTCGACCATTCGGCTTGGGTTTCCTTCGCCTTTAGATCAGTAGTGGGAAGGCGATAAGTTGCCTGTGGTCCGTGGAAATAGTCTTCGTCGATTGCGAGATACCAGTTAAGGACAGCATTTCCCAAGACATCGGCGGTGGATTCAAAGCGATGGGCAACCTCTCCTTTTTGAGTCATCTCCAGGCGGTCTTTCAGCATGCCCATTATTGGCTTGGGGGTGTATATGTCCTGACTGATTGTAAGCGCGGAATTGAAGAGGAATTGATTTCGTACCTTTTCAGCCAAAATTTTAAGCCTTTTTTTGATATCTTCGAGCTGCTTACTGGCCACCGATTTGGTCATCTTTTGGTGCCCAGTCCTAGGCCCTGGAGCCACGGGCATGTTTAATTTTCTTATGATTGAAGTATGAGTTATGAAAATGAGCTTACCTCGATGACATTTTGGAGTGCTTTGCATTCGTCTAGGATCAGCTTGATAATAGTGGGCTTATGCATCGTGGTGGTCCAGGTTTAAGCACTGGTTTGAGTTGATTGCGTCATTGGAAGCCACGCGCCAACCATCACGTGAAGTTGAAAAAACCACGCCCTTAAAGTTAAACCACCATGACCTCTTCCCAGTTTCCTATCCCTTTCGTTGTTGGCCTAGCTCTAACGCGTACGCAGCTTGACCAGCTTGCAAAGCATCACCTTGGTGACGATTTCCCTGAAAGTGCTAACGGCGGTGACATCGCATACGCTCTGGAACGCTATTGGGAGGACAACTGCATCGACCGTACAATACTCAACCTGAACGAAGTGCCATATCGCTTTTTTTGCGTTTTGGATGTCTTTCCTTCGCTAAATGGTGCTCCGCCACGACTAGGCCTCACTAAAAACGGCCTTCGGATGCACTGGTTCAGTTTCGGGGAAGCTTGGAACAGTGTGAAGTTGCTGAGCCGAAGGTGGCCTAGGGATCTGCCAGGTGTGTAACTGTTCCCTGTTTTTTTTTGAACTGTTTCTGATTGAATTTACGTGCTCAGAACCGAAATGGCTTTATCCCAAGATGCATGCAACAATGAAGCGAATGGAGGCTGCTAAGAAGGAGTAACACAGGTACATATCCTTCTTTCCTCCTATCTTAGACTAGCATTGACATCGCATCTGTCTCGTATTTATCGTCTATATTCTTTGGTCTCAAGTTTGTATAACTTATATGATGATTCCCGAGTACCTTTATGGACTCCGACCTCTTATGTACATGTATGTATGTAGCAACAGAGGTTCTACATGCCAACGCGTACAGTCATGGATATACAAGAGATCCCGAGAGTGCTATCTCCTCTTGTACTGGTGCGACATTCAGTCTCACAGACCTCGTTGATTATTATGTGCCTCATCCTCCAACGCCACCACCACCCAGCCCACGAGATGTTTGACTTTTTACCATTTTCGACAGAAAGGAGGCTTCGTTATATCTTCTGCTGACCCTATACCTCAGTGAGGTTTCCCCGGATAATATGCACCACACTCCTTCCGAAATTATTGTTGACAATGAGAGCTGTAAAAAGAGCCGAAAGCTGAGCTTCAGCAAGACTGGGAATGGAGAGGAACAGATGCGAATAGATGGTGACAGGGATAGACGGTGGAGAGGAGCGTGCTAGTGAACCGAAAGAGAGGTGTCCTCTGGGAAAAGCCGGAGAAGGATGCTAGATTCTGAAGGTGCAGAGAGGAATTCCGAGTGGAGACGTGTGGAAGCGATGATGAACGACGATATGAGGAGGACTAGAGAGATGGGGTATGGGGATACATGGAAAGGAGTCGGTCTAACGAGGTATGGGTCATATTTACGCTGCCTACATCAGCCCCCACAGAGTCAATCCTTTCTCATTGTCCAACTTCCTACTCTCTCGTTCCTTCTCGCTTCACCACTCCCACTTTCAGCGACATGAAGAGTCATGTCCTCCGCCATGGATATGCATCTCCCCTTCGTCTTTGCCTCCCATCCATCCTTCACTCGGTCTTAGTGCATGCAAACTCTCATCGTCGATAGAGGAACCAATGGTGGGAGGCTTTAGCGTAGCAGGCAAGCATGGAGGCTGTTCTCAGGCACTGGATCCCGGAGGTGCAATGAAGACATGTTGAGAGTGGCATTGGGAGGTGATGAGGGTAGATATGGGATGGGATGAATGCTGGACACCGGACACCGGGTAGTGAGGGAGCGGAATTGAGTTACACGCACGGGAACGTGGGGAGGAGGAGGATTCTATTACCATGGCCATGGTCCAAGTGCTGAACGCTGGGTTCCGGGAAGCACCCCAATGTGTCTATGTAATACTTCATCGTTCCCGGGACTACCAACCTGAGAGTTGTTGAGGTAGACATGAGGACATAGTCGACGTTGCAGGTCAGGATGGAAGCTGTTGAGATCTGGTGAGTGCCAAGTTTTTCGTTGATAAGCTCTCTCGAAGGCGTTCCTCACCGTGTTGGCTAATATCTAGCTCTCCCTCTTGCTCGTCCCGTGGTAACGCCAACGTCGTGCTCCTCTTCCTTCATCAACACTTGGGTGATTGTCTGTCACCGCTGGGCCTTTAGTGCAAGTGCGAGTAGAGCTGGAGGGGATACAGATGGCATTAGTCTGACGCTTTTGGGGACGAATGGAATGGGGGGAATACAGGGAACAGAGGTATATCTACGAGGATGACGAGTGGGTTAGGTGGCTTATGGTTCGGCTTCAGTGCGGGTGGGATGGGGTATATGGAAATGATTGTCATGGATGCTGTTGGTATGAAAAGTTCCTTGATGGCTTCCAGCATTGGTGATACAGGTCTGTCTATGTATGTATTGGCCGTTTGATTGGGAAAGTGACTGAACGAGGACACGGAAAGGTGATGAAGATGGCTGGACACACCTAGAGGTTTCTCAGCCAGCAATGGTTGTGAGATGCAAAGGAAGCCCTAAAAAAGTCTGCTTCCATGCAAAACCCCTCACCCTACAGCTAAACCTCACCACCATGCGCCAGAAGAAGGTACCAGCAGTTGCATCATCTATATAAGTAGGACGAGATGCAGGTAGGCATAGAGAAAGAACTGCGAAGACATAGGAGCTAAGGACTTTTGCATTTGGTGTTTCAGGTCGGAAATGATTAGGGCCAGGTGGAGAGAACGGACCACTAGAGCGAGCGAGCTACAGCTTGAGGGAGAGTTCGGATGTTGAGGTTGATGGATTAATCGATTAGGATTTGCTAGTGCTACTTGCTTCGTTTCCGGAAATTGCTGTTATAAGCTGGTATTTTGAGTTCTTGAGGGTTGAGTCGTGCAGAAGAGAGAGGGAAGGCAGTACAAGAATGCAGTAGACAAGACAATGGCGGTTGGAAGCAAGTGCCGCGTGTCAGCAGAACGCCCACGTGCGCTAGATTAATGATAATTTTCTGTTTTTGGTGTGTTAGTAATTGCACAGAAACTCGCTTTAACGCAGATCTTCGGTAAATGACCACGCTTCCGACAATCATTGAGAAGCCCTACATCCTGCATATTAAGCTTGAGGATTGATAGAGAGCTCGGTGTCCTAGCTGAAGGATCCCGATTGAAAGTATCTTTTTGGACCATATACTTACATGAAAAATCCAATGTTGGCTTGTTGAGTGTGTAATCTGATCAGACGATGTCAGAGCCGTATTCTTGAGGCTTATGGACCTGTAAGAGGTCAGTCTAGAGTTACGAGGCCTTTAGGCTGAGTTAACTTAGGTTGACCTCGAAAATGTTCCCAGGGGTTCAGTCTCCCACCCCTTTTCATCCGGTCTCTACCTTCCCGACAGCCGAAATGTGTCTAGACTCGGTCTGGACTGGGTCCAATGACCGCTGGTGACGTCGACAACCACGACGTCATGCTAGCGTGTCGAGTGTGTCGACTCGTCTTGCTCGCAGCTCATCATGTTTCCCCCCACCTCAAATCCCTCTAAAAGCAAACCAGATCCAATGGGGAAAGTATATATATTGGTCAACAAGGACCTCAACCGCTGGGAACTGTCGCTTTTGAAGAGATACTTAGAAGGAAAGGCCAGAGAGAAACTGAAACCTTTTTCTATGTATGTCTACATTGCGCCTACATAAGTGTACTGACTCACCTATCTTCACAGGTGCATTCAACTACGCCCATAGTTCCGTCAGTACCTTCTCGACTCACCATGCCAACCTTGCAACCCTCCGCTGCCTGCGCATCGTTGCACGCATGCTCAACCCTACCAACACCCGTTCCCTCTCTACTAGGCATCTGATACCCCTCTCCCACTCTCATTGCTCCTCTCTGTCTCCAAAGTATCTTTGTTCAAGACGGCTTACTCGCCCCCAACGTGTTCTGGTCTTCACCTGAGTCAGGCATTGCCATTGGTGTTGACGTTGGTTTCTCATGCCTTTATGTGATGGGTGACTTGGTGTTTAGATTGGGCTTTGCGCTCTTCACTGCGTAACTGTCGTGTTGACATGAAGCTAGAGTTGAGTTGGATTTAGCCGTTGCGTTGGGTGTCTGGCAGCGCGTTGATGATCTTTGGATGTTAGTTTCGATTTTTTCCTCCTTAGCACATACATACTTAAGCTTATTTCACTCATACTACTTTGTAAGTAGCTGCTATGTAGTCAATACAAGAGTGAAATTTTGGTATGATCTTGTTGAGGAGGGCCTCATACCTTGCCATGCGAAGCAGTGGCATCTTTCCCCAGTAGATATTGATAAGGATTATTCCTATTGTGGTATTTAGGCCGACGACACTTCATGCCGTCTTCAGTCTTTGTGTATGTTACCCAAGGTGATGCTGAAAGACAATTTATGTACTGTCATACTCGACATTAGAGCAAATGCGCCTGTCTTGTGCTCGTTACACCTTCCTTGTCCCTGTTTGAACCACGTGAAGCGACCATATGCATAAGTATTTACATGACTATAAGTTATCATACAGGTAATGTAGTATGCCTGTAAATGTATGCAATTGGTCCAAAAATTGTCTTGAGAATCGAGTCTAGGGCGAAAAAAAATAGGGTGTCAGCACTTCTGTTACGAATGGAAAAAGTTGCGTACCAATATATACCCTGGACAGCACCCCTTCATTCCCTAACATTGCTTCTCTGCTCGAGCTGATGAATCAGAGAGAAGGTTGCGCAGTTTGACCATTGTGTGGTACATTCTAGGCCGAAGCTATTCAGGTTCTGATACAGCCTTCAGCAGATTATAGGATGAGTCCATGCTAGACTACTTACGCAGTGCATCATTATGCCAAGGTCGACATACACATGTCACCGTCTTCCATGCTGCAGGATTCCCGAGTTCGTGTCGCAAGGCTGCTAACCGCTGGTGGTTCAAGGTCGGTCTTGGAGCTTTTCCATCCATAGATGGCAAGACCTCGAGAATGTGGAGATAGCAAGATGGTTCACTTCCACCTGGTCCAGATAAGAGCGGAACATACGGGGTCAGGTTTGAGGGAATATATGTGGGGTGTCAGCTTTGAGGGCGGGGGAGGTGAGTGCTTGGATCCTTCATGTTGAGGTCATTCTTGGCTGACGGGTTGAGCAGAGTTCTAGGGAAGATAGGGAAGACTCTCATCCAGAGGGCTACTGGCGTATTCATTTGCCTAAATTGCTTCTTCTCAACACCATGGCATTTGTACTGCAGTCTATCTCGACCGACACGCTATCCGACTCTACCTCAAATACTACCGGCCGATAGGGCTCCGCACCGTCCAGTAATACTGGTACGCCCGTAAATTTTACGGGCTCAGTACTGGTACGGTATACCCGTACCCGTAATCGTACTGGTTCATTTCGAAGCCTGTACGGTACTGGACGGGTACGGGTACGGCAGTAATACTGGATACGGGTCTGTACTGGTGCAGCTGAGGAAAATTATAAAGAAGACTTACCTTCTAGTGGCTTCGTGCTGATCTTGAGAGCTATACAAGTTAGTAGGAGGACAAAAATCGAGGTTGTGCTCACCAAGATGGCTTTCTGAAAGTTTTCACTTGACTTTGCATCTCATTGACATCTGAACAATACTGCATCAAGACCATTTTTCATCAGAATTTGCTCGAAGATGCTCTCCGGGCTTGAATTTTGCAGTATGGCAAGCACTTTATTTACGAGAAATTACCCAAACTAAGCAAAACGGTCAAAAAATCGATACAAAACTCGTCACTGAGGCTTGACCGACCCGTATACCGTAAAACCCGTAATACAGCCATAAAGAAGACGGTTATATATGGGCTGAACCCGTATCGTACAACCCCGTATTTCTTGATCAGAAAGTCACATACGGTACCAGTACAAACCGTACAGTACTGGTACGGCGTGGAGCCCTACCAGCCGAATGGTGCCATTCGGCCGGTGGTATTCGAGGTAGGTGGTAATAGCAGACCCAAGTAATGATATAGATAGAGGTCCTAAGAGACTATAAACATATCCTATTACTACTGCTAGTACCGCTAAGGTAACTCAAAGGGATGGTGAAGTAGGGATAGCCCCTATTCACGAGCAAGGGCAGACGCGCACACAACATAAGCCTTGGCTGAAGGCTGATCGGAAAGGCTATAGCGGTATCGGACATTCGGAACTAGCCTCGCTAGGGTCTAGATCTATGAGATCGGTTGATTCTGAAGGTACTGAGAGTATTGGAGGAATATTATGCGATCCTACAGAGCATCTGTGGGCAGAAGTAGGACAATATGTATATGTATAGAACCCTAGAAACGTCAGGAATCTAACTATGTAGAAGGGACGCCTAGCGGGACACTCTATAAAGAGATATAGAGGATAGAAGTGCTAGAACACGGCAGATCTGAAAGATCGGAATATGACCTGAATGGGTAACAGTATTTCCAGATTGGGACTATATGCTCGACAAATGCTAGAAAAAGCGTTGAAGAGTGTAGGACAACGCTAGGAAGGTAGAATAAAGTGCTACATAGAGCTGGACTCTAGTAGAAGATAAATATGGTACTTACCTAGTCAGGGGAGGCCTGGCGCTAGACGAGTAAGGTTGAACGATGGGAATAACAGCAGCCTAAAGAAACTACGGCTACACGCGTATATTCCTAGCGAAAGGTGTGCTAGTGGATACTGTAGTCATAGGTGGAGCTTGGTGTGTCAGCAATGTCGGAAATTTGAAATTCCCACAATAACGGACCATGAGCCGTTATAAGCACCGTAATGGGAAGGTGTCGTGATAAGCGGCTCATAATACGAAAGCTTTTATTATAATTGGGCCGGAATTCGGTCATTATAAGCCGTGATAAGCGGTTAGGTAAATCGCAGGGATTGAAAAAGAAAAAAGAGCCGGAATCCACATTGAACCCATTTTAGTTCAATGGTTCCTACCAAGGATCGAACCCTTGTCGAATGGAAGGGTCACGCTGAGTCTATTACATAAGCGACGGCGCCCAAATAAGTACAACAGTTTTGCCATCTGGCCATATTTATCTAGGGGAACCGGCTGTATAAGTCAAGTATTAGAGCCCTGTGTACCACAGAGTGTCCCTGTAACTGTTGAAACCTTCGCACATATTTCCTTCTTCATATGCATATCCAATGTCATTCTTATATACATACATATATTCTAATTGTAATGGTAGAAATTGTTGTAAATTTAATATGCAGTACCACATTTCAGCAGTGGTACACAGTACTACCCCCTTTTGCTCTAATACATGTGGTGCGACGAGTTGGCTGTGATGGAACATCCATTGGGACAGGGTGTTAGGTGGGGACCAGGGCGGCTTGGTTGCAGTTTCGGGAATGTCATTCGCTGCGTCAGTGCGATGGTCGTTTCTCGCAATTGTCAGGCACAATGGTGGGTGCAGACATGATGAGTGCAACAGGTTGGGCAGGTCTAGATACGCGGAGAGTAAGAGTGACTCGCTTTCATTCATTACAGATGTACGTATACAGAAAAACAAAACAAAAAAAGGAACGCGACGTGCGGGAGAGATGCAGAGTCACCTTTAATCTGGTGTTATTAAAAAGTATGTATCTCTTCAGAAACACTGTACTTTACACAATTGGGCACAAATTCTGGTGTAAGATGTTGCTATAGTATCTAAAATGCATATACAAGAGTTGTTGGAAGACCATATACCAGGGGAAGGAGCTAACGATGGGAGATCCAAGTGCCTGCGATAGAAGTGCGGCTGGGCGCTTAGGAACTGGCTATTATTAGAGCCCCGCTAGAGATCATGTCGCCATCGTAATGACATCATAACTGCCTTATAAGGTATCTATGCTCATAAGCAGGAAATAGAAGAGAATAAAAAGCTCCGACATTGGGAACTGGCTATTATTAGGTCCCGCTACAGATCATGCCGCCATCATGATGGCATCATAACTGCCTTATAAGGCAGTCATGCTCATAAGCACGAATTAAAAGTTCCGACAAATACTAGCTAACCAGAGCGGTACTCAGAATAACGAGACAGATTAAGCAAGAGGGACTAAAGAAATCCCTAACCAAAATTTAGATAATGAACAGACAGTTTCGAGATACCCGATATAGCAGGACTTTACTTACGAGGAAAGTAGGTAGACCCCACTAGCGATTTTATTGTGCATTTGTAATTTTCTTTGCATACCTTTTTGCAGACATTCAAATTAAAGCAGTAACTGTATAGTTGTAGCTACCGGTAGTATAAAAGGACCAGGTATTACTAGTAGCTACCCAAGCCACGTACTGTAGAGTACCAGATTTCGCTAGTAATTAGTGGAAACGTGAAACACTGGACTAAAGCTTCTATCATTTACCTTGCACTCCAAAAGAGTATAAATTGTGTGTTGGTTATAACAAGTGTCTATAAAATTTAACAAGTGTGGTTATAAAATTGTGAACTTATTGTGTTTGACCTTTGGTCTTTGTGTGTGTGTTTGTGATTTTGAACTAAGGCATTTGTGGCCTTCAAAAACTGTGTTAGATCTTTGGGGCTTGTTAGTCCATTTGGTGTTATATTTGTGTCTTTGCGCGCTAGCGCAAAAGTGTTATCAAAACCCCCACAAAAGTACTTATAGTACAAGATTGGTTGAGAATTTGAGTACTCTGACTACTCGGAACACTCGTCTTCTTTCAAGATTGTATAAAGGTTTTTGTGTTTTTAGTACATAAAGTACATATTTACCAAAGACTACTTATTAATGCTTCTCTTATTCATTTGCTTTAGCCTGATATTTCTCATTTGTTTTCTGTGCTTCATGTTGCTTCTGATCTTGATGAGTCTGCTGTTCCTTGTATGCTACGTTCTGATTTAATTGAGCTTTCGTCTACTCCTTTGACTTTGATGCCTTCGTTGACTGAGCTTGATGAGGATGTGGGCACTGCACCCCCTCGGGATCTTGTTCTTCCTGAGGGTGCGAGAATCTTGAACACATTCGGTGACAATTTGATGGACCAATGCAGATGGAGATGAGGTCAAAACCTTCATTCCACGGTCTGTCAAAGTGGTCTCGTTCAGACCTATCCATTGTGATAATCTTTCTACTCGTTCACCTTCCTCTCTTTCTTATTGCGATTATGCCGACTTGGCCGATCAAAACCTTCCCTCTCCTTTTCGTGATCCACCTATATATATCTCTTTCACATCATTCTTTTCTTATGCTGCCCAAAGGATTCCGGTTTACTGCCTGGGTCCTTACAGTTTAATATCCATCGAGCTATGAGAACCAATGGACTTTTTGACTTTCTTTGGTATACCAACCCTCTGGTATACACTGTGGCTAATTACACTTTTAATTTGAATGCCCCCGTCGCTTTCCCATGTACTACTGAAATTTCCCTTACTGCAGATGGACCGAAATCGATTGAAGTACAATTCTCCCCGCAACATGAGAAAATCAAATGGCCCAACTATGCGGCACTACACCCCATCCCCGATGCCTACAGTTTCCACAACTACTCTGACTTGCCCTTCCTATTCACCAGCTCTACCGTTGTTCGATACCACGAGCGCCTCATTAACGACAATGAGGTTTTCAAATACGTTGATCCAGCACCAAGGGCCAGCTACTTCAAGTTCGATTTCGCCATGAAGTACATATTTGATGGGATTGCGAGGGTCAAAGGGATGTGGGAGAGTGAATTTTCTGGTACAGGGGAATGTGCAGGGTTGAGTGGTGCGACAGTGCTGATTGTTATCACCATTTGGGTCAGGGATGCAGAGCTGTGCTGGGACGAGTTTTTGGGTTATTATAGAGGGAAGGAAGAAGGCATGTTGGTGATTCCGTCAAGATATAGGAAATCTGGAAGTGGTCCTTTTATGGTCAAAGTTTTTGAAAAGTGGACAGAGAGGTTTAGGATGGATAGGTGGACAGGAATGTTGTACGAAAGAGCGTCTGGGAAGGCGGTTTGTATGGAACAGTTGGCGTTGGAGAAGGAATTGTTGAAGTGGTGGTTTGGTCCTGTGGATCTTTCATTCGAGGGAAGACAGTACGAGCAGGACTTATTAGGAGAAGTGAAGAACTTGGGACCTTCCGTTCGAAGATTTCCATCAACACGTTCTCAATTGTAACCTTGTGAAGAATTTTTGGATCGTTGATCTCGAGAAGCGCATCAAGTTATTATGGTTGAAGCAGTTCCTGTGTTTGGCCCTCTTTTCCTTCACAACTTATCCCTCCACCCTTACAATTATTATACTACCAACAACCCCTTTCATTGTCCCCTCCTTCCTTCAATCCCTATCATTGTTCCAAATGTTATTCCGTTCCGAAACCCTTGTTCTTCTTACTCTGATTGAAAGTCCAAGGACGAACTTTATTTTCTTGTACTCACTTGTAGTAGGGCTGCATGCCCTACCCATCGTTTCCGACTGTTCTGTTCATTTCAATGTTACTCTATGTTCTTCACTTTTGTTCCTTCTCAATGTCCTAATTCCCCATCATCCGTTTTTGGGTACTTATTCCTTTTCTTCCCCATAAGGCTAGTCCTCCACCTGTCACCGACTCTTTTGTCCAACGGTCTGTCTTTCCTCTTCACACCAAGACCTTGAGCAAGTGTTAAGGGTCTGGGGGTCCCCTCCTGTGCATCATATCTTCGTCTGGTGTTGTACCAACCTACGGATGAAAGATAAGTATAGGTGGTGGAAAGTCTATTTGCTTGCGAGCACGGTCTGTTTAGATAGTACTTACTTCTTTTTGACGTCTACTCTCTTTCTCCGCAAACGTACTATAATTATCCTCTGTTGCTTCCTACTCACCGATCTCTCCCTCAATTCCACCTCCTATCTCGCAATATCTTTGTCCAGCCATTCAGTTGTTTGTTCCTTAAAAATCTTTCTCTCCTTTTAGTCTTAATTGTTGTTAATCTTCGTTTTGGGCATCGGTGAACTTAGGTATATAAGTACTTGTTTGTACTGTAATTAACTCACTTTTTCTGCCCCCACAAGTCTGATCCTGAGCATGAGTCTCATTCCTCTTCAATTTCATCTACTGAGCCTTTATCTGAGCCCGTCTTTGATCCCCTGTTTCTGCTCCTATCCTTCTATCAGGTAAACGCATCCACGTCTTTCACGACAGACACACGCGATTGTCACGAGATCGTTTGCCTTACCCATCTCTCACATACTCAGCCTTCCAAGCCTCGACCATTCTCCCTTATGTCCTCGCTTGGACGTGCAACTCCCCTATAGTATCTGCTGGTATGGCATGGGTCAGCATTTTGCTACACTGTACCTGTACCCTTGCTGTACCCCAAACAAATACCGCGGGTGTATCCGGCACCCATGTACATCCTTATTGATGACCACTTCAATATGCTGGTGTATATATGAGCTTCACTGAACTATTTGACATTTTAATTCCAAGTGTTATTTATGAGATACTGCTACCAATATATATAAAGCATTTGTGTAACTGGTATATGACCTTTGTGCTTGAGTGTATACTGTTGGGTTCCAGTAGTTTGTTTCCTTGATCCTTGTTCTACAATATCCATACCTGGGCCTGGTATAGGTATATGTAGTTTATATAAGCAAAAAGTACTTGTGCAGAATCATGCTGAACATATCTCCCCAAAGGGAGTAGAAGCCATCGCCTCTATGTATATACAACAATATCTTGTGCAATGTCTACAGCACCTTACAAGTATGTCAACAGTATCTGATTGGCACCCCATCCTGACCCAGCACTAATTGCCAGCCCAACACCAATGCATATCTTTGAAAGTTCAAGTCTTGATTTGCCCCAATGAAAATGAATATGGTGGACTGTATAATCTGCATATCTGTACTTGTATATGTATATCATCGTTCTTTGTCAATTGTGTGCCAAATTTACAGAACTGAGCAAGGTACATGGGTGCCAGGTAAGGTATACACTTTCATCTTTCTTCATCTTGTCTCCTTGCACAGGGCCAAAATTGCCAAGTCAGTTTCTATTGGGACTAATCACTTGTATGCTTGTCCATCAGAATAGGGTCAGATAGCTTTGAAACTTGTTTACACAAATTATTTAGCTGAGATGACCCTTTGAGATGTCATTGTTCAGTTGCTGCAACTGAAGTTCCCATTCCCCCAGGCCCTGCAGTCGCAAGAGAGCGGTCTGTGCATTTCAATATTGGATCTTTTGGGTATGTATCCGAACATCAATTTGCTGAAGAACGCCACCTGCTCTTGTGCTCTCCACCTGTCCACTGAGATTCCGCAATTTGAATTGTGTGGCTGTTGTTCTTGCCCTAAGTCCATCTCTCACTCCCTCCAATGCATCCAACACCTCACAATATCTCATTCTTGCTTCCATTTCTGGGAAATCACCTAGGCAAGCTCTTGAATGAGCAGACACAGTTTCACAGTCTGATGGCAGCAACATTGGGAATTGCTCTGGATGTGATATATCCAGCTGATTGATGTGGTCCAAAACATCTGGTGTCGGAATATCGGCAAGACCCAGCTCCTAAATTGAAGGATGCATTTGAGAAGTGAGGAATGTCTCTTCTCAAGTTCCAACTGCTGTGTTGGTGTGAGTGTCTTATTAACAGCACTGAATAACACAAGACTTTGCCTGAAAACCACTCATCAATAAGTATAGGGTATAGGGCAAATATTGATATATAGGATACATACTGTGACTCCTGTAGTTTGATACCCATAGCAATGAACCTTTGTGGCTGCTAGGATACTTCAGGCCTCCACCATCACAGATCTGGGCAGCTTCTTCCTCAGCCATCTCAAGCTGGAGCAGCTTGAATTGGTCCTTTGTCTCAGCTAGAAAGACAGTCAATTGGTTATCCATACTTACCACCATTCTCATTTTCATATGGACAGGGCAACTTGTTTTCACAATCCCTTTCCCAATCCAGGACACTTTTCTTCCATGTATCCAGACATTCTCTACCCAAGTTATGCTCCAGACCCTTATCAAACTGCTCAAAGTCTTTGTAGAATTGATTGAACTCCTTGCATGTGGATATGAGGTGCTTAGCAATGACGTTATCTGCTCAATTATCAGATATCCAGTCAATTACATAGAGACTAGGTGACCTACCAAGATTTTCCACATTTAGATAGTTGTGGAACCCAAAAATGTCATCCAGGGTCTGAGTATGGGATCCTGGTCCCACCTCTTCAGTCTGTGCTGCTGCCTTGTTTGACAATGCCCATCCCTCTTCAATCACTTCACCGTGGGTCTCCCCACACCCTGGATTGTAATCAAAGTTGAATCTAGTATGACACTTCAGCTGGTGTGTGCATAGGTGGAACTTGCACACAAGAAAATTGACACCCATTTCAGTGAACCTTACCTCAAATTGAGGATCCAAGGCTGCCATCCAATTCCAAAAAATTTAGGCCAGTGTTGGACTTAAGGCTTAGCCCTTAAGTTAAGTTAAGGCTTAATATGTAATTAAGTTAAGCCTTAACGTCGACACCAATCCTTAATAACCCTTAGCTTACCCTTAAGTAGATGAATGTTCCTGGCACAGGTCTACTTACACTATTTTACTGTGGCTGAAACTTACACTAAAATCCTGACCATGCCTGCTTCAAAGGGTGCTTTATGGCCCTACTTTCATAAAGCCGACTCAAAATCCAACTCATCTTACTACCGCGCATGGTGCCTTGCCTGCATTAAAGGTTAAAGCAAACATTTACGCAGATCATTTCAAGCATGATCTCATTGAAGAGCGTAAAAAGCGTCAGAATCCCTCAACTGAATGCATCGGCCAGCTCCTCAAAGTCCTGCGCTATCATGACCTATTAGAAGATCAAGATACCAACGATCCATCAATGACTCTGATGATAGTGGCAGCACTCGTTATATTGCTTCTTGTGCTGGGTGGTGGTGTGAATTGAAGAAATGGGCTGATAAAGTGGATGAGGAAGAGGGGCAGTGTGAGAGACTCAGGGAAGAGCTGGATATCATGAACAAGGATGTGGAGGACAGTGATGATATGCAGGTTGATAACTTGACAGATACAGGTGTTGAAATCCAGACCAGCAGTCATTGCTGGTTACCTATCTCACTGGAAAAGTTGTTTGGTGGTGCTGTCAAGAAGCTGTTGGAGGATTTCATATGCCCTCGATGTCGAGTCTATGATGAGGAGACATGCATGATGGAGCTTTTGGATGCTGAGTATTCAGATGAGCCACCAGATGATGGGAGCTGGTTGGTTCAGGTGATGATTATGAGGAGTAACTTAATATAGGCTCTGCAGAAATTAAGCCTTAAAAACCTTTAACTTAATTACCCTTAATAAGAGTTAAGGCCTTAGCTTCGAAAATTGCCCTTAATAAGGCCTTAAATTCCAACACTGATTTAGGCTCCACTGGCAGGTGATATCATATGAGATAACAATACAGAGATACTCTGTTTGATTGTACACCAAAAGATGAAATCAATGCTACAATATCTGGAACATTGCATCAACATGAGACAAATTGAGAAAATTCACCAGAAAGAAGGTATGTAGTACCTTTCTCCTTTTTGCAGATCTCTACATCTCCCTGCCATGCCCCTAACCTGGAGGCCTACAATGTTCTTGATATTTGATAATGCCATGCTTGGAAACCTGAGCAGTTGCTCATCTTTCAAAAATCAATTGATGGTCAAAAGACACAACAAAATTAACTTACATCCTCATATGTTCCTTGTATGGTGTACTTGGACAGAGATATGCAAAGCCATCTCCCAGCAATGGATTTTTGTGCTAATCAGAGACAGTGCAATTACGCAGGTGAAAGTTTACATCCAGCACAAGGAACAGAGCATAGTGATACCTACACCTATGTATCAATATCAGACAACACTGAAAGTAGCTAACTCACTGAAGCTCTGGGTCCCTGAGCTACCAGTCTGGAGGCAAATTCTTCTCCAGCAGTGGACAAGCTGGACATTCATTCACTAGCTCACCACATGATGTTCCTGCAATTCCAGACCCAGCATGTCCTTGTTCTCCTCACTTACACATTTTCAAATTTCACTATGACACAGAGAAAGACATGATAACGGTCCTGGCACAAATGAATTATTTGTCCCAGTGACACACTGAGCACTCACTTTTGGTTCAATCTGATGGTGCTCCTTTGTCATCAAGTGGATCCCTCAGTAATAGTCATAGGCAGCTAGCTTTCTGAGACAGTCGAGGTGTCGAAACTGGTGCAAGCAGCTGAATGTGATAGCAGTTTTGGGATCTTTTGGAGTTGCAGGATACCACATGATCCTCATGTGCTGTGTGTCGTGTTCAGGGCTCCCAAAGCATTGACAGAAGTCAACACCAACACGATGCACCCCATTGGTATGTATCACAGTGAAGTCATGGTGAGCTGTGCCAGGGTTTAGGCATCGAGAACTGGCCTCATTATATGACTTCCCTTTTGCAATTTTTTCCTACCTTTTTCTCTTCTTGTCAAACACTTTTCCTTGATCTTCAACCCAAACCCATACTACAATCTGATTTTTGTACTTAGTACTATTAATTTTCTTTATCTCTTGGCATCATTCTCCAATACCCAGGCTATCTAATCTTCATCAATAGTTTTATTCTCTACATGGTCTCTGTCCTCACATTTTATGGTCTGTGTACACTGTATGATGTGCTACCTTTGCTGTTTTCTGATTAAAGGTCTTTGTCTGTGCCTGATGATTGGCTGGTGATAGGGATCCATAAGAGTGAAGCCACTGACAATGCTGGATATGAGGGGAGAGTCTTTGAATACTGGAGTATATACATATATGGGCTAGCCAATAAATATTGTTTCCGACAAGTTCAGAAGGGTATTTGGTGGATTTGAACTAATATAAATCTTTGCAACTCTATCAGTGATTGGCCAAAGAATGTATGTGTGATACCATAATGCCTCAAAAATAATTGGCCTGCATGTATAGTCCCATGCTTAGCTAGCTCATGACCCCTTCCATGAAACTGCTGATAGGATGATGAGGGGGATTGCTTATTGCTACAAGTGTTTGCATCTGTCACAACTGTCTAGAGGAAATCAAAGTGTGTCACAATCAAGACTCCCACCGGGGGCAAATGATGACCCGGTGACATTTTGACTGGGTAAGATCCAGTTGCGACCCGGTGCATATCCAGTGCAGACCCAGCTCACACTCGTGGGAATGCAACTTGAGTGCGCGCGTGATCCCGGCAGCAATTATTTGTTAGTATTTACCTGAGCATTTGTTGCGTAGATAGCTAAATAATCAAATTTGATCATTTTTCATTTTTCATTGGCCTGCAGCACCCAAAAAGTTGCGGATACCCTTGGTGCATGGTGCGGTACCCCTGGTGCAGGTGTGATGGTCACTGTGTCAATCACATTGAGGCCAAGTTCACTCCAGTGATAAGTACATCAGTACCTGTATATATTTGATATTCACACTCAGATTCAGGTTTTTGATCAGTAAATCTTGAGAATGGGTGAGTCAAAAGAATATGCAATCTTCCTTGTAATTTGTCTTAGATTTGCACTGGACATTCAAGAATTTATTACTTACCTTTTATTCATTTCTTCTTGACCCCCCATAAGAGCCCAGGATAATGCTCATTTTTCTTTGCACTCCCCTGAGATGAATTTGTAAACTGTGAGTAATTTTCTGCTGTATGTCATCGTATAAAATAATTCCCAGTATGTTTGGCATTTGACTGATTTGGGCTAGCACTCATTGTAGTTATACTCACTTCTGATCCATTTAAAATCTTTGCCTTGGGATGTTCTCCATGCTGTCTTGCTTGGACAAGTAAATCATATAAATTTTGTAGTGGCACTCTATCGTACTGTAGAAGAAATATTTGGACTGTTGTTGCAGCTCCAAAACCCAAACAAGAGATGGAACTTATGTGATTAGCATAAATGTAGGTTTACTAAATGAAAAGCTATTATTTTCAGCTGGAAAAGCTGTTAAATTCCAGAATGAGAACACTTCTGAAGAAATAGCTTCAGTGGTGCCACCAGATCTCTGGTATTTACTGTTATTGAGCTGAGATTACTAAGAAGGGATAAAAAATAGTTTTGGGGTCAGCCCAGTTGAGATATCCGAAAATCAAAAGGGATGAATTTCTTTTGGTGAACTTATCTGAGCAATGTCAATATCTCTGAGAATAACTGAGATTGAGGAAGAATGAAATTCCACAGAGTCCAAACGAATAAGTATTCTCATTAATTGAGGATATGAAATCCTACATGCCATAAAACTATATTTTATCTTGACAAAAGAACAAGACAAACAGCCAGGACATCAGGTCTGACTCTAAGCCTTCACAAGATAATGCAGATGTAAAATACCACTGACTCTAGGAATGATTTGCTGACAGGTTTGTAGGTCTCTTTGAGATTTATTGGTAAGATTGTGACTGGTTCTGTCTCTAATACATACAAATATTTCGATCTGATATTCATTGCTTTACTACTGGGATCCACACCTTACTCACGCCTAGTCCATACCTCACCCACATCTAGCCTTTACCTCACTACATCTAGCCCATACCTCAACCACACCTAGTCCATATCCCATCTGTATCTAGCCTGTACCTCCCCCACACCATAGCCCATATCCTACCTGCACCTAGCCCATACCTCACCTGCATTTACTGTATCTCATCCCATATCTCACCTGCACCTAGCCAGTATCTCACCCACACCTCACCTGTACTTAACCCACACTAGAATCTCACTCACAACTCATAAACCTCCACTATGCTGTTGCTATATCCAATTAATACTATCAATTAGATACAAATTATACTGATATGCAGCTCTAAATAACCCACACAAGACACTCAGAGGCTAGACAACAGCTAGAGAATCCCATATGACCAAGGGAGAAGGCAATATGAAGACCTGTGGCAAACTGTGGGAGAATAATGATAAGTGAGTGAAAATAGGTGATGACTGGGATATACTGCTATCATTGATATAGGGCCAAAATGCACATCAACAACAGAAGGAAGACTAAGGGGAAAGACTGGGAAAACTGCTGGCACTGCTGGGATACATGGATAACTCTGGGGAACACTGACTCTATTGGGAGTAACTAGATACCTTATATCCATGATCATCAGTAGCTAATTATGAGTTGGGATGTGTACCATATGGTCAAAGTCTGAAAATAAAACAAATAAAGCTGTGGAAAAAAATGAAGGCAGTAACAGATGAAAACAAGGAACATATAAGATGTGCGGTAGAAAAAAATAAGTCAGGAAGGGAAACAAAATGTGCAGGATGTAAGATATGGTCTGATAAAAAATAGTAAGAAAAACAAAACAAGTAAGGAAAGGAAAGAGGTTTGAAATAAAAAATGACACGTAACGCTGAGAGAACAGATAGGGGCACTAAAGTAGTTACTGAAAAACAGTACTACAGTTCATAAGTGTACTTAGTATAATCTTTCCCCAAGTTACTTCCCACCCCCAATACATACCAAATTATTGAATAGATCTCTTCAATTTTCACTATCTAGTATCAAGAGATTCTCTTACCAGGCTCCTTGAAATTTTTGGCTGTTTGATAGCACTTATAATTGTGGCAACTGTTGCACATTTACAACTCATCCTTTTCTCAAGATTTACTGATCAAAAACCTAGATCAGAGTGTAAATATCAAATATATACAGCTACTATTTTACTTGTAAATGGCCCAGAATCCACTCCGAAATGACGGAAAAGCAAAGGTAATGAACGGGATTGACACAGCCACCACCAGCACACCTAAGCCTGGGGTACCCACACATTGCACTGAGGGTATCGGCAACTTTCTGGGTGCTGCAGGCCAATGAAAAATGAAAAATGATCAAATTTGATTATTTGGCTATCTACGCAACAAATGCTCAGGTAAATACTAACAAATAATTGCTGCCAGGATCACGCGCGCACTCAAGTTGCGTTCCCACGAGTGTGAGCTGGGTCTGCACTGGATATGCACCGGATCACAACTGGATCTTACCCAGTCAAAATGTCACTGGGTCATCATTTGCCCCTGGTGTCTGCCGATACATACACAGTGCTGAACTAAACCCTTCACAAACCCTTCACAAGTCCTTCATGAGTCATGAACCCTGTGAGTTCTTCATCAGTCACTCATGAGTATGAGGGCCTTCACAAAGCTTTCACAAATCCTTCACTCTCTCTCAACGAGTAGACTGTTACCTCCTCTTTCATTCCAAAATCTATCTATTCATTTCTTAATTTGACATTCATTGTTAGAATTGTACAAATTTATGCCGGATTTACAAATTATCTACTTTCCAGTAACTTCAAAACAATTCTCCTTGACTTACAGGTGTATTACTTTAAACCTATTAGGATACCCAGGATATCATATGTCCTCTATCTTGATGTATGACTTTTCTGTAAAATTACAAGATTCCATGCCAATGTTTTGGGTTTTGTAAAGCTTCTGTAATACACCTGATGCCATGAATCCCTTCCTGTCCTCGCTTCCAGACCCTGTATCCCATTACTTCTACTTCCTTCATTCTAGATCTTGTCTGTTGGTACCTATGGCTTCTACCTTCCTTGATACATCATTTATCTGACTGGCAGATCATACCTGATCATCATCCTATGATAGCTTCCCTTAGTACCTGCTGATCTAGCTTCGTACTTTCATATATTTACTATAGGGCTTTGTAGATAGGTCTCCAGTCTGTCCACTTCTGTCCCACTGATCCATACTGCTCAGCATTGTCCTCGGTACTATGTAGACTCTGGCCCAGTACTGGCTTACTCACCTATACCATCTATTTGCCTTGCTTCTTCGTCTTTGGCTTCTGTGTGGTGGCCTGAGAAGCATCCAGTCCCTATCTGAACCTGTTCTTGACACCGGATCTTATTTAAACATTTCTGTGACCATCTTGTCATTCAGTAAATCTATCATAAATGCACTTGCTATTGATAGTGATTTACAAGAGCTTTTGATCTCATAAGTCTTCTGTAAATCTTGGCTATATTACTATATGACATACTGTGACCATGTGTCATATCAAATGTTTTGTCTATCTCAATAGTATTATAGTATGTATTACTCTGACACAATGTCACATAGAAAGATCCCAGTAATACACCTTGACTTACAGAAACCTTATGAAATTGTTGTGAAATTTTTGCTTTCCTGTAATACTCCTGTAATACATGGGGATTTACAACCTGAGTGGCACTGAGCAAGTCTTCAGTAATATCACTGTATGACAGTGTATTTATGGTATTTGCACCTGTGTATGTCCTCTGTAAATCTAGGCTGTATTACTCTATGACATACTGTGATTACATGTCACACTAAAATATTTCTGTAAATTTCAATGGTATTAGAGTGTGTATTACTTAGACTGAATGTCACATAGAAAGACTCCAGGTTCTGAAATTTTTGCTTTCATGTAATACTCCCATAATACATGAGGATTTACAAACTGAGTGGCACTGAGTAAGTCTTCAGTAATATCACAGTATGATGGTGTATCTACAGGTATTTGCACCCAGTGTATGGGTAGGACTCAGTATGTGTTACAGCCTGTACCTCAAGGTGATGGCTGTTGTAAATAATACTGGAAGTTAATTGGCAAAGACTTCTGTGACACTCTTACATGTACATATACCCCAATTCCATATATACATGAGCGAAATGGCAACTGTGACGAAAGCATTAGACTCGACAGTAGACTTTTGAAGAAATCAAACAGAAGGGTTTTAAGAATGAAAGACTCCACTAAGATTGAAGAACCTGTCTACATATACATATCCAGCCCCGGCAGTATACAATTGTGCCATGATTCCTTCACTGACGGCTTCAGAAAAATTGTGCAGGCAAAACATACTCCACAAAGGACATATATACCAGTTACTCAGACGCATTATATATAGTGGTAACAGTATGTTGACTGGTCTCTTCTTCAAGGTGATGGCTGTGTTAAATCATACTTGAAGTTCAATTCCAAATAGTTGTGCAACGCCCGCATATGTATGCCATGTCCCATATATACACCAGAGTATAGAGGTGGCCATCAAGTCCTTAATAATGAGTGTCATGCAACTTTATATATGGTGGTAGCAGTATGTAGACCGGTCTGTTATTTCAATAAAGAGTACTTGAAGTCTCCAATGCCAAATTGGTGTATCATACCAGATTATAGAGGTGGCCATCAAGTCCTTAATCCCAGTCAAAAACGACGCCGACGGCTTCCGACAATTCCGACAGGAAACCTTGAGATCCAAGCTTGTCCGAGTATTTCTGGATATTTCCGAGTATTTCCGATATTTTCTGTACAATGTATACAGCAACTCAGAAGCAACGACACATGTCAACGCGTGTCGACCTGCTCGAGCTCATGGAGTGCGACACGGACTTAGACTCAGAGGTTTTCTGTGAACGTCAACGACGTCATCGACGTCACGCTGCCCCAACAAAAACGATGGGCTCCCCAAACTTTCTCGCCCAACTCAACTCACCGCAACCACCACCATCTTCCCCGTCTCTCCTCCCTTCTCCATCCACCTTTCTCTCGCTTCCTCGCTGCTTTCACACTTTCTCCCCACCGGATCACTGCATGGTGAATCGCATCACCATATCGGCGCATTGGCAACGAATTACCATGAAACTTTGCACCATTGCCCCTTGCAAGCGAGGTAGCGGGATGTTCTGTTCTGGGCCAGAACAATTAGAATCTTCTAGGGGTTTCCAGGTGTGTCTTCCTTGTGTTGGGTGACGCTCCTACCATTGGCTCAAATTCCTTCCTTTGCCTTTCTTAGAGCCCGAGCGAGCAGTGTATATATGTATCGTTTTACATTTGAGGTATGTGTTTGTCTGCTCTCAATGCGTATCTCTGCTCAGCATACGCACTCATGATTGGCGGGTTGATGGCGAACTCACACAGTCACTGAAGGTACGTTTCCCTGGTCTCTTGCAGTTACTTTGCGTTGCTAATTCGTTTATTTCAGTTTGGGCTCAGGGTCATTCGACTTCTCGGATGGGACAGCGTTGGCAGGTGTTAGAAGGCGTCCGTATAGCTTACTTTAGTAGAGAAGATGTACAATAGTACGATATGGAATAAAAGTGGATAGTTTCTGATCGTTTCTGATACTATCCGACCTGGTCCGAAAGGCATCATTGACACATCCTCACAGCTTTTTGCCTGGACACGACCAGAAATGACCAGAAATAGTCAGAAGCAAATCCGGTATAGGGTCATTTTCCGACGTCTTTCTGGCCACGTCCGATATAGTTGGCAGGAGCTAGATTTTCGGAAGTGGTCGGTTATAGTCGGTTGTGGCCGGCATCGTTTTTGACTGGGCCTTAATGACAACGGTCAGTGATAAATGACCCAGCTCGGAAGAAGTTGATCTTCTTATAGAAAAGTGGGTAGCAATAATCAGAAGGATAAAGAAGGATCAAGAATCCTTCTGAGAGTTTTTGGAATAAGGAACAAGAAAGTTCTCTAGGTGAAAGTTTGAGAAATGGCCAAAAGTGTTCTGCAGATTGGAAAAAAAAGTTGGCACCTCACACCAAAAAGTGTTTGGCAGACTTGAACAAAAGTTTGCAAAAGTTAGGCATATCACTATGCTGTGCTAAAGGGGCCAAAAATAAAATCCAACACTTTGATCATTTTTCAGCAAGATTTTCATGGTGTGACATGTGACAAATGGGTTTGTCGAGACCTTTCTGAGACTACTGAGCATTTTCAGTGTGTTGTGACACTGGTCCTTTTCTGCAGGCCATGACATGCATTTTTTATAAAAATATATAAAAATTGCATGGTCTAACCATGCAAGGCATTTTATAAAACCTATGGATCAACCATAGGCACTTTTATTAAAGCACTCTGCTTGCACATGATTTTGAAAAATCCAGCACCTCCTGGACCTCTTCTCATGGCCCCAGCATCACTGTTCCACTGCCCATTTCCCATTTCAGAAAGCAGCAATGTCATGGCATGCCACATGGCAGCACAGCATCTTCTTCTGTCCATCAGCTTGTCTTGTCGCTTTTCAGTTAGGTGTCAGAAACCTCTCGTTCCTTATTTCAAAAACCCTCAGCTACCCACTTTTCCCTAAGGAGATCAACTTCTTCTGAGCTGGGTCATTTATGACTTCATAGTTGTCTGCAGATCCCCTTAGATTGCAACACATTATCATAGGACCTTGATTTATTGTGTTGGTTCATTCCTTTAGAAACAGACATTATTCACAAGTAGTATATATAGTGTAGGATATTTGTCCTGTATCCTTACTCTAGTCTGGTCTGATCATATGGACCTTGCCTTATTCTACTGTCACCTCACCTAAACATCTCCAGCTCAGTTCTGATGAGCTGTGATTCCCTGAACTTTTACAAACACAAACTATGGAAATCATTCAGGGAAGAAAGCTGGTCACCTGACACTACCCACACTCCTTGATATGAATAATTGCAAGGATTTGACATATTTCACATGATGCCATGCCTAATATTCCCACACATACACTATTACAAATAACCCTATTGTTTTACCTCTAAAAACATAGTATTTGCCTTATAGCATGACATGGACTGGTCAGGTGACCATGGGCATGTTACCAGCAGATCCAGAATGATGTAAGCTACATTTTTCTCATACACCTCAAGTTGCCACACACATCAGGTGACTGCCCAGCCCCTATATTGACTCTCCAAATGTCTGCCTGTCTGAAACCTCAGCTGCACAGCATTAGTCAGGCCATTGTATGCAATCAGCTCTGATCATCATGTAAATTGGTAGGATACTGCTTTAAGGCTCGCTGAACATATTATGATTGGTTTAGGGTTAGGGTTGGGGACTTAAAAAAAAAAAACTGTCATGCTTGTCATGCTATTAGTAATTCAGGGAAGACAGCTGGTCACCTGACACTACCCACACTCCTTCATATGACTAATCCCAAGAATTTGACATATGTCACATGATGCCATGCCTAATATTCCCACATATACACTATTACAAATAACCCTATTGTTTTACCTCTAAAAACACAGTATTTGCCTTATAGCTTCAGGGAAGACAGCTGGTCACCTGACACTACCCACACTCCTTCATATGACTACTCTCAAGAATTTGACATATGTCACATGATGCCACGCCTAATATTCCCACATATACACTATTACAAATAACCCTATTGTTTTACCTCTAAAAACACAGTATTTGCCTTATAGCTTCAGGGAAGACAGCTGGTCACCTGACACTACCCACACTCCTTCATATGACTACTCCCAAGAATTTGACATATGTCACATGATGCCACGCCTAATATTCCCACATATACACTATTACAAATAACCCTATTGTTTTACCTCTAAAAACACAGTATTTGCCTTATAGCTTCAGGGAAGACAGCTGGTCACCTGACACTACCCACACTTCTTCATATGACTAATCCCAAGAATTTGACATATGTCACATGATGCCACGCCTAATATTCCCACATATACACTATTACAAATAACCCTATTGTTTTACCTCTAAAAACACAGTATTTGCCTTATAGCTTCAGGGAAGATAGCTGGTCACCTGACACTACCCACACTTCTTCATATGACTAATCCCAAGAATTTGACATATGTCACATGATGCCACGCCTAATATTCCCACATATACACTATTACAAATAACCCTATTGTTTTACCTCTAAAAACACAGTATTTGCCTTATAGCATGACGTGGACTGGTCAGGTGACCGTGGGCATGTTACCAGCAGATCGAGAATGATGTAAGCTACATTTTTCTCATATACCTCAAGTTGCCACACACATCAGGTGACTGCCCAGCCCCTATATTGACTCTCCAGATGTCTGCCTGTCTGACACCTCAGCTGCACAGCATTAGTCATCCTCTCATGTGATGTGGAGCACCTTCTGACCTGTGGCTTTCCAAATCTGGCAGTTTTATGGCAATCGGACCAGAACTGAGAGCGTGAGGACCTTACGAAGGACCCCACTCATATTTACCATTATGACAGCTAGTATAACTATAGGGCGTAGAATTTGATTATGAAGCTCCCGGGTCTTCGTTCCTTACCGTTCTCGCTGTGAGCTGACCCGCGCCAGGTGGTATCATGTAATTTGCTCAGATTTCAAGCCCAGGTGAGTCTCAAATGACATTCAGTATTCTATTTTGATACTAATAACCACTCTTTCAAATGATGCCATCCCTGGATCTCGCGTCAAGGCTCCCGTTACTACGCCGGTGAGGCTCAAAAGCCTTTTTACTTTTGGATTGCCTTCTACTCCAGCTCTGCTACGATGTGCTTGCCTTTGGCCTCCCTCTCAGCTCCTCCACCGTCACCATCTCCAACGGTCCTCCAAATACCTGATACTGATTTATGGATCCACGTTGAGGGTAGTAGAAGTGGGAAGCCGGTTTCTTAAGGAGTGGATACAGTGGGTGAATGGGGATTATGGGGGGTGGGTTTAGTGGGAATGAGGATAAGATTTAGGACTTATGCACATTTAACTAGTGTTAGCATTCCAGCACCCTGGTTCTCGGTTCACTGATACCTTTTTCTCATGCTACACCAAGCACTCATGTAGCGTCCAGGACGCTACACCTCTAACTGACACTATCCATAGGAATAGGAGCTAATCTATATATATGATTGAGAGTTCTAAGCCGTCTGCAGCGTCTGGGAGGCTGTGTACAATGATCCCTGCAACTAAATTATCACGTTATTTTCTATTCAGATATGTTCAGACACATCTCTAGTGTCCAGGATGCTACGTACGTGGTCTGCACTACTAAATTGGCCAGTTTGCGTTCTCGACTGCGTGCGAAAATGGCACATGCGTTTACACCTAAGGCGAAAATTTGCGTTGCGCCAAACAACGCGCGTGGACCTACCACGTAGCATCTTGTACCTCTACATACTGCAACATGCCTCATACTCGACGCCAGACTGCACAGATCGCACAAGAACCTGAGTTGTTCGAGTCTCCAGAACCTGATAGTCCACCGTCTAGCCAAGCTGGGAGCTCTGGTGACGCCAAATTGGATCTGGGACTGAGGATGAGAGTTGCTGGAATTGCTATTGTTGTTCTAGGAGGAGCACTTCCATGGTCATAATGAGTTGTAATATTTCAAGTTTTACGAGATGTACAAGCTAACAAAGATCTTTATTGAGAGGAAAACGAGGTCTACGCGTGTTGTTTGGCGCAATGCAAATTTTCGCCTTGGGCGTAAACGCACGTGCAATTTTCGCAGGTAGTCGAGAACGCAAACTGGCTATTAGATGACATCATTGTATATTCAGATGGCTTCAGACACATCCCTAGCATCCAGGAGGCTATGTACATAGTCCGAGTGTATCTTTTGCATGTATGTTCAGGTTGACTTTTTTTGGATTAGATACATAGTTGATTATTCCGGACTATTTCTCACCTAGTGGATAAATACTTATACATAGAAATGCACGATTGCAAGATCACTTTCAACAACACACCCAATTATTTGCTTCTACCGATGAAGATCAATGATGACCACCACAACATCAATTTTACAGCAACTGATCTATGTATAGGTTGGCTCTGACAATAGACATTGGTGCTCTTTTCAAAGGTCCACACGCTGCTTGTCCCCTGCTCATCTGTTTGTCCTAAAAACTGCAGATTTGAATTCCCAGACCTCGAAAGCTGTGGGCGCTCTGGGGTCAGGTCTGGGGGAGCACTTTTTGGGGTACCTGGTCTGCAGGCCATTATGTCATCTTTTTTAGTGTTGTTTTGCGATTATCTCAACAACCGCTGCCCTGTTTGTCTTAAAACTTGAAGATTTGGACTCGATATCAGCCCTAGTTATGCTAGCCGTCACAATGGCCATTGTGCGGGCGGTCATATTCCATAGGGTAGACCCCTACTCAAACCCTAGGATATCTTAATAACCCTAAGTTCAAAATGTTTGTACTCTCTATGAGTGCACTGACTGACAGTGTCGGTGACTGGGACTGGGACTGTGACTGTGATCGGAAGCGGTCTATCAAACCCAAAAGCTGGGACCGTTCCGAATCAGCGGCCTTTGTAGGTGTGGCGTTGGTGTTGCTGTTGAGTGTTGTCATTAGTTGGAGCTGCTGCGCTGAGCTGAGCATCGCCCAGTAATCTGGTGTGTGTATCTAATATGAGTTGCAAAGTGCTTCAAGAGGGATATGTTACTACCGACCAGGTTTAATGACATGGCACGTCCATGTTGGCTTGACAAGCTGTGGCTCCAATGCAAATTTAATAGCCAGGGCTTGTGCTCGGTGATGGCCTGAGATGATCATCACCTCTAGTGGGTTTCCGGTCTCCTCGTCCAGGGGCTGCTCTCCTCGAGGTGTGTTTGCATCAAGCTCCCTCCATCCTTCTCGTGCCAGTGGAACGACGACCATTGCCTGTGGATCATCAGCCACCTTTCTGTCCGTGATCTGGCTGCACAGGAAGCGGATGCCTCCTGCACTTCTGTCTCTGTTTTGAGGGTTCCCAAGAAAAGCAGCGACATGGAGCCGAAACATCCCAAGCTGACCTTTTGTCGTCAGCCATGCATAGACATCGTTCGAGCTCATCTTCTTGGCCTCCTTCACCTCCTCATCAGACGGCGTCCACTCTTCCACTGGTGGACCACTCGCTGTCAGGGTGTCCTCCCAGTTTGTGCACATCGGAAAAGTGAAGGGCATGTCTTCTGACAAGGTATTTGCGCATAGAAACCTCACCAGCATCTGTTGCTTTTCGAGACCAAAAAGGCAAGGGTGCTTGGACTGGAAAAATTTGAAAGAGGTCTATATGGACTCTGGGCGTTAAACCTGACTCGGGCAGCAAAGAACAGACACTCACAGTGGTGGTGATGGTGCTGGTGGTGGTGGTGGTGGTGTTGTCTTGAGTTGGTGTGGACATGATGGCTGTCAAACTGCATAGAAAGAAAGAAAGAAAGAAAGCGAGCAGCATCAGGGTGGGTGTGACAGCCAACGTCGTCTTTCCGATCCAATCATATGTACATGAAGGATGAACCTGTGCAGCAACCGTTGATATATATACATGAATGAAAGAAAACAAATGCGAAATAAAGCCCGATACCAGAGGCTCTGGAAAAGCTTATCCTAAGAAAACACCATAGAAACACAAAAAATGCGAAAAAGCAGCATGCCAGAGGCTCTGGGAAAGCTTATATAACGTTAAAACCCTAAGCCTTACACAACCTCAAATGAAAGAAAACCCTGAAGAAACACCCAAAAAATGCGAAAAAGCCTCCAAAAAGACATGAAAAGACATGAAAAAACACGAAAAAACGAGCCAAAACAGCATGCCAGAGGCTCTGGGAAAGCTTATATAACGTTCTTCTCATATCAGACAAGCCTTACACAACCTCAAATGAAAGAAAACCCTGAAGAAACACCAAAAAAATGCGAAAAATGCGAAAAAAGCCTCCAAAAAGACACGAAAAGACATGAAAAAACACGAAAAAACGAGCCAAAACAGCATGCCAGAGGCCATGCGGAAGCTTATATAGCCTCCTTCTCATATCAGGCAAGCCTTACATAACTTCAAATGAAAGCAAACACGAAAAAATGCGAAAAAGTGCCCCCAAAAGACACGAAGAAACGCAAAAAAAAAAAAAAAACCAGCCACTGCAGCATGCCAGAGACCGTGGAAAAGTATTCTATGATCTGGCTTCCATATCAGGCAAGCCTTACACAACATAACTTGGTCTTTTTTGCTAGTGAAAACAAGAGAAAAAAGCGAAAAAGGGTGGCTATTTACCTCTCAAGTTGGTGGTGGTGGTGGTTGCAGTCAAAGGTAGGTTTTGGTCAGCTGAATGAAAAGGCGGCCCTTTGCCAGAGTGGCTGAAGCGGCCAAGGGTACCCTTTGCCAGTGTGGCTGTGCCCCCAAGTGGCTGAAGCGGCCAAGGGTACCCTTTGCCAGTGTGGCTGTGCCCCCAAGTGGCTGAAGCGGCCAAGGGTACCCTTTGCCAGTGTGGCTGTGCCCCCAAGTGGCTGAAGCGGCCAAGGGTACCCTTTGCCAGTGTGGCTGTGTCCCCAAGTGGCTGAAGCGGCCAAGGGTACCCTTTGCCAGTGTGGCTGTGCCCCCAAGTGGCTGAAGCGGCCAAGGGTACCCTTTGCCAGTGTGGCTGTGCCCCCAAGTGGCTGAAGCGGCCAAGGGTACCCTTTGCCAGTGTGGCTGTGTCCCCAAGTGGCTGAAGCGGCCAAGGGTACCCTTTGCCAGCGTGGCTGGGGGGGAGGGGGAGGGACCGGATTTGGCTAAATTTTCTCACGGCCCGAAATTGGCTGGAAACGTGCCTACGCTCAATAGGATCATGGATCTGTGCTCACAGTGAGAGTTGGTGCTGTGGCTGGCCCAGAAAATGCGAAATAAATTCCCAGAGCCGGCGATGAAAAATCATCTGGGTGGGTGACAACGTGCATTTCTGGCTGCCGAATCCAAATATCCACCCGGATTTCCAATATCCGAACCAGACACAGAGATATGGCCAAAACACTGGTTTGGGCGAGGAGGAAGGGTACTGGTAGCTTGGTCTAATCAACTCCGTTCTTCGCGCCAGTTGGCAAGATGCTGCGCATAGACTTCCTGAGCTTGGGAACACAGTTTTTTTCTACCAGCCAATGAGATCCAGAGGAGCTATGCCTAAAAAAGGAAAACGCTTGCATTGGCCAGAGATATTGCATGATATTGACATCTGATATCAGTGTAGATATGTTTTCTAGGGTGTTTCGGGTCGCTGAATCCGAATTTCCACTCAGTTTGGCTCTATTTGTATCTGTTTAATTGCTATGCGTAAAAAAAAATGAAAAATAAAAACAGAAGACACTGCAGATTATTTATGTAGGTAGTAAACTTGTATGTCGTCTCTGAAGGTGGTGAATGACCTCAGGGAGGGATGTCTGCAGCTCTGGGTCGAGGTCCCGAGGCGAATGACACAGGAACGCCCGAGCAAGACGTGGGTGTCTGCTCACTGCTGGCAACAGCGACCGCGAGCCGAGCAATGTGTCATTCGCTCTGGAAACTTGACAGGGACCTCAGGGAGGGCTGTCTGCAGCTCTTGGTCGAGGTCCCGAGGCGAATGACACAGGAACGCCTGAGCAAGACGTGGGTGTCTGCTCACCGCTGGCAACAGTGACTGCGAGCCGAGCAATGTGTCATTCGCTCTGAAAACTTGACAGGGACCTCAGGGAGGGCTGTCTGCAGCTCTGGGTTGAGGTCCTGAGGTCAATGACACAGGAACGCCCGAGCAAGACGTGGGTGTCTGCTCAATGCTGGCAACAGCGACCGCGAGCCGAGCAATGTGTCATTCGCTCTGGAAACTTGACAGGGACCTCAGGGAGGGCTGTCTGCAGCTCTTGGTCGAGGTCCCGAGGCGAATGACACAGGAACGCCCGAGCAAGACGTGGGTGTCTGCTCACCGCTGGCAACAGTGACTGCGAGCTGAGCAATGTGTCATTCGCTCTGAAAACTTGACAGGGACCTCAGGGAGGGCTGTCTGCAGCTCTGGGTCGAGGTCCCGAGGCGAATGACACAGGAACGCCCGAGCAAGACGTGGGTGTCTGCTCACTGCTGGCAACAGTGACTGCGAGCCGAGCAATGTGTCATTCGCTCTGAAAACTTGACAGGGACCTCAGGGAGGGATGTCTGCAGCTCTGGGTCGAGGTCCCGAGGCGAATGACACAGGAACGCCCGAGCAAGACGTGGGTGTCTGCTCACCGCTGGCAACAGCGACCGCGAGCCGATCAATGTGTCATTCGCTCTGGAAACCTGACAGGGACCTCAGGGAGGGCTGTCTGCAGCTCTGGGTCGAGGTCCCGAGGCGAATGACACAGGAACGCCCGAGCAAGACGTGGGTGTCTGCTCACTGCTGGCAACAGTGACTGCGAGCCGAGCAATGTGTCATTCGCTCTGAAAACTTGACAGGGACCTCAGGGAGGGATGTCTGCAGCTCTGGGTCGAGGTCCCGAGGCGAATGACACAGGAACGCCCGAGCAAGACGTGGGTGTCTGCTCACCGCTGGCAACAGCGACCGCGAGCCGATCAATGTGTCATTCGCTCTGGAAACCTGACAGGGACCTCAGGGAGGGCTGTCTGCAGCTCTGGGTCGAGGTCCCGAGGCGAATGACACAGGAACGCCCGAGCAAGACGTGGGTGTCTGCTCACCGCTGGCAACAGTGACCGCGAGCCGAGCAATGTGTCATTCGCTCTGGAAACTTGACAGGGACCTCAGGGAGGGCTGTCTGCAGCTCTGGGTCGAGGTCCCGAGGCGAATGACACAGGAACGCCCGAGCAAGACATGGGTGTCTGCTCACTGCTGGCAACAGCGACAGCGAGCCGAGCGATGTGTCATTCGCTCTGAAAACTTGACAGGAACTTCAGGGAGGGATGTCTGCAGCTCTGGGTCGAGGTCCCGAGGCGAATGACGCAGGAACGCCCGAGCAAGACGTGGGTGTCTGCTCACCGCTGGCAACAGCGACCGCGAGCCGAGCAATGTGTCATTCGCTCTGGAAACTTGACAGGGACCTCAGGGAGGGATGTCTGCAGCTCTGGGTCGAGGTCCCGAGGCGAATGACACAGGAACGCCCGAGCAAGACGTGGGTGTCTGCTCACCGCTGGCAACAGTGACCGCGAGCCGAGCAATGTGTCATTCGCTCTGGAAACTTGACAGGGACCTCAGGGAGGGATGTCTGCAGCTCTGGGTCGAGGTCCCGAGGCGAATGACACAGGAACGCCCGAGCAAGACGTGGGTGTCTGCTCACCGCTGGCAACAGCGACCGCGAGCCAAGCAGTGTGTCATTCGCTCTGAAAACTTGACAGGGACCTCAGGGAGGGATGTCTGCAGCTCTGGGTCGAGGTCCCGAGGCGAATGACACAGGAACACCCGAGCAAGACGTGGGTGTCTGCTCACCGCTGGCAACAGCGACCGCGAGCCGAGCAATGTGTCATTCGCTCTGGAAACTTGACAGGGACCTCAGGGAGGGCTGTCTGCAGCTCTGGGTTGAGGTCCTGAGGTCAATGACACAGGAACGCCCGAGCAAGACGTGGGTGTCTGCTCAATGCTGGCAACAGCGACCGCGAGCCGAGCAATGTGTCATTCGCTCTGGAAACTTGACAGGGACCCCAGGGAGGGCTGTCTGCAGCTCTTGGTCGAGGTCCTGAGGCGAATGACACAGGAACGCCCGAGCAAGACGTGGGTGTCTGCTCACCGCTGGCAACAGTGACTGCGAGCCGAGCAATGTGTCATTCGCTCTGAAAACTTGACAGGGACCTCAGGGAGGGCTGTCTGCAGCTCTGGGTCGAGGTCTCGAGGCGAATGACACAGGAACGCCCAAGCAAGACATGGGTGTCTGCTCACCGCTGGCAACAGCGACCGCGAGCCGAGCAATGTGTCATTCGCTCTGGAAACTTGACAGGGACCTCAGGGAGGGCTGTCTGCAGCTCTTGGTCGAGGTCCCGAGGCGAATGACACAGGAACGCCCGAGCAAGATGTGGGTGTCTGCTCACCGCTGGCAACAGTGACTGCGAGCCGAGCAATGTGTCATTCGCTCTGAAAACTTGACAGGGACCTCAGAGAGGGCTGTCTGCAGCTCTGGGTCGAGGTCTCGAGGCGAATGACACAGGAACGCCCGAGCAAGACGTGGGTGTCTGCTCACCGCTGGCAACAGCGACCGCGAGCCAAGCAATGTGTCATTCGCTCTGAAAACTTAACAGGGGCCTCAGAGACAGCTGTCTGCAGCTCTGGGTCAAGGTCCCAAGGCAAATGACACAGGAATGCCTGAGCAAGGCGTCAGTCTTTGCTCACCACTGACAACAGTGACCACAAGCCAAGTCCTGTGTCATTTGCTCTGAAAACTTGACAGAGACCTCAGAGGTAGCATTCTGCATCTCTGGGTCAAGATTCCAAGCTGAATGACACAGGAATACCTGAGCAAGACATTGGTCTCTTGCTCACTGCTGGCAACAGCAACCACAAGCTGAGTCCTGTGTCATTCACTCCAAAGACTTGACAGAGACCTTGGGAGTGGCTGTCTCCACCTCTGGGCTCAGGTTCCAACTGGAATGACACAGAAACAGTTGCACAAGACATTAGTCCCTCTCCACTGCTTGCAACAGCAACCACAAGCCAGGTCCTGTGTCATTCACTCCAAAAAGTTGACAGAGTCCTTGAGTGGGACTGTCCTCACCTCTGGTTTAAGACCATGAAGCAAATGACACAGAAACAACTGAACAAGAGATCAGTTCTTCACTGCTGCTTGCAACAGTGACCATGAGCTGAGTCCTGTGTCATTTTCAGAGTCCCAGAGACCTCAGAGGAGACTGTCCCCATCTCTGAGTTGAGGCTGCACAGTGAAAGACACACCTCAGTCTCCTCAGTACAGCTTGCAACAGCAGAGGGTAGATACCTCTCCAAAGTAGCTGTTTGCTGCCCAAAAATGCGGCTGTGCCTTTGGCAAAGAGTATCCTCTGCCAGTGACAATGCTTTCTGGCAAAGGGTACCCTCTGCCAGTGGCTGTGCTCTCAAAAATGCGGCTGTGGCCCTGGGCAGAGGGTACCCTCTGTCAGAGTGGCTGTGCTGGCAGAGGGTACCCTCTGCCAGAGTGGCTGTGCTGGCAGAGGGTACCCTCTGTCAGAGTGGCTGTGCTGGCAGAGGGTACCCTCTGCCAGAGTGGCTGTGCTGGCAGAGGGTACCCTCTGCCAGAGTGGCTGTGCTGGCAGAGGGTACCCTCTGTCAGAGTGGCTGTGCTGGCAGAGGGTACCCTCTGCCAGAGTGGCTGTGCTGGCAGAGGGTACCCTCTGCCAGAGTGGCTGTGCTGGCAGAGGGTACCCTCTGCCAGAGTGGCTGTGCTGGCAGAGGGTACCCTCTGCCAGAGTGGCTGTGCTTACTGGCAGAGGGTACCCTCTGCCAGAGTGGCTGTGCTCACTGGCAGAGGGTACCCTCTGCCAGTGGCTGTGTTCTCAAAAATGCGGCTGTGGCCCTGGGCAGAGGGTACCCTCTGCCAGAGTGGCTGTGCTTGCTGGCAGAGGGTACCCTCTGCCAGTGGCTATGCTCTCAAAAAATGCGGCTGTGGCCCTGGGCAAAGGGTACCCTCTGCTAGTGGCTGTGTCTTTGGTATGTGCCCATCATTGCAGCATCTTACAACAGTGACTGTGAGTCTAGCCTTGTGTCATTTGATCACAGAGACCTTGAGGGGGGCTGTCCCTACCTCTGGGTCAAGGCAATGAAGCAAATGACACAAAAACAGTTGAGCAAGACATCTGCAACAGTAACCAGAGGCCAAGTCCTGTGTCATTGACTCTGAGATCTTCAGAGAGACCTTGAAGGGGACTGTCTGCACCTCTGGGTCAAGGTCCTGAGGCAAGTGACACAAGAACAGTGGAGCACAATGTCAGTCACTTTCCACTCCTTGCAACAGCAACTGTGAGCCAAGTCCTGTGTCATTTGCTCTAAAAACTTGACAGAGACCTGGGGGCAGGTTGTCTGCACCTCTGGATCAAGGTCCTGAGGCAAATGACACAAAAACACCTGAGCAAGATGCTGGTCTCTGCTCACCACTGGCAACAGTGACCACAAGCTGAGGCCTGTGTCATTCACTCTGAAAACTTGACAGGGACCTCAGGGACAGCTGTCTGCAGCTCTGGGTTGAGGTCCCAAGGTGAATGACACAGGAATGCCCAAGCAAGACATGGGTGTCTGCTCACTGCTGGCAACAGCGACCACGAGCCAAGCAATGTGTCATTCGCTCTGGAAACTTGACAGGGACCTCAGGGAGGGCTGTCTGCAGCTCTGGGTCGAGGTCCCGAGGCGAATGACACAGGAACGCCCGAGCAAGACGTGGGTGTCTGCTCACTGCTGGCAACAGCGACAGCGAGCCGAGCGATGTGTCATTCGCTCTGAAAACTTGACAGGGACTTCAGGGAGGGATGTCTGCAGCTCTGGGTCGAGGTCCCGAGGTGAATGACACAGGAACGCCCGAGCAAGACGTGGGTGTCTGCTCACCGCTGGCAACAGCGACCGCGAGCCGAGCAATGTGTCATTCGCTCTGGAAACTTGACAGGGACCTCAGGGAGGGCTGTCTGCAGCTCTGGGTCGAGGTCCCGAGGCGAATGACACAGGAACGCCCGAGCAAGACATGGGTGTCTGCTCACTGCTGGCAACAGCGACAGCGAGCCGAGCGATGTGTCATTCGCTCTGAAAACTTGACAGGGACTTCAGGGAGGGATGTCTGCAGCTCTGGGTCGAGGTCCCGAGGCGAATGACGCAGGAACGCCTGAGCAAGATGTGGGTGTCTGCTCACCGCTGGCAACAGCGACCGCGAGCCGAGCAATGTGTCATTCGCTCTGGAAACTTGACAGGGACCTCAAGGAGGGATGTCTGCAGCTCTGGGTCGAGGTCCCGAGGCGAATGACACAGGAACGCCCGAGCAAGACGTGGGTGTCTGCTCACCGCTGGCAACAGCGACCGCGAGCCAAGCAGTGTGTCATTCGCTCTGGAAACTTGACAGGGACCTCAGGGAGGGCTGTCTGCAGCTCTGGGTCGAGGTTCCGAGGCGAATGACACAGGAACGCCCGAGCAAGACGTGGGTGTCTGCTCACCGCTGGCAACAGCGACCGCGAGCCGAGCAATGTGTCATTCGCTCTGGAAACGTGACAGGGACCTCAGGGAGGGCTGTCTGCAGCTCTGGGTCGAGGTCCCGAGGCGAATGACACAGGAACGCCCGAGCAAGACGTGGGTGTCTGCTCACCGCTGGCAACAGCGACCGCGAGCCGAGCAATGTGTCATTCGCTCTGAAAACTTGACAGGGACCTCAGGGAGGGCTGTCTGCAGCTCTGGGTCGAGGTCCCGAGGCGAATGACACAGGAACGCCCGAGCAAGACGTGGGTGTCTGCTCACCGCTGGCAACAGCGACCGCGAGCCAGGCAGTGTGTCATTCGCTCTGGAAACTTGACAGGGACCTCAGGGAGGGCTGTCTGCAGCTCTGGGTTGAGGTCCCGAGGCGAATGACACAGGAACGCCCGAGCAAGACGTGGGTGTCTGCTCACCGCTGGCAACAGCGACCGCGAGCCAAGCAGTGTGTCATTCGCTCTGGAAACTTGACAGGGACCTCAGGGAGGGCTGTCTGCAGCTCTGGGTCGAGGTCCCGAGGCGAATGACACAGGAACGCCCGAGCAAGACGTGGGTGTCTGCTCACCGCTGGCAACAGCGACCGCGAGCCGAGCAATGTGTCATTCGCTCTGGAAACTTGACAGGGACCTCAGGGAGGGCTGTCTGCAGCTCTGGGTCGAGGTCCCGAGGCGAATGACACAGGAACGCCCGAGCAAGACATGGGTGTCTGCTCACTGCTGGCAACAGCGACAGCGAGCCGAGCGATGTGTCATTCGCTCTGAAAACTTGACAGGGACTTCAGGGAGGGATGTCTGCAGCTCTGGGTCGAGGTCCCGAGGCGAATGACACAGGAACGCCTGAGCAAGATGTGGGTGTCTGCTCACCGCTGGCAACAGCGACCGCGAGCCGAGCAATGTGTCATTCGCTCTGGAAACTTGACAGGGACCTCAAGGAGGGATGTCTGCAGCTCTGGGTCGAGGTCCCGAGGCGAATGACACAGGAACGCCCGAGCAAGACGTGGGTGTCTGCTCACCGCTGGCAACAGCGACCGCGAGCCAAGCGATGTGTCATTCGCTCTGAAAACTTGACAGGGACCTCAGGGAGGGCTGTCTGCAGCTCTGGGTCGAGGTTCCGAGGCGAATGACACAGGAACGCCCGAGCAAGACGTGGGTGTCTGCTCACCGCTGGCAACAGCGACCGCGAGCCGAGCAATGTGTCATTCGCTCTGGAAACTTGACAGGGACCTCAGGGAGGGCTGTCTGCAGCTCTGGGTCGAGGTCCCGAGGCGAATGACACAGGAACGCCCGAGCAAGACGTGGGTGTCTGCTCACCGCTGGCAACAGCGACCGCGAGCCAGGCAGTGTGTCATTCGCTCTGGAAACTTGACAGGGACCTCAGGGAGGGCTGTCTGCAGCTCTGGGTCGAGGTCCCGAGGCGAATGACACGGGAACGCCCGAGCAAGACGTGGGTGTCTGCTCACTGCTGGCAACAGCGACCGCGAGCCAAGCGATGTGTCATTCGCTCTGAAAACTTGACAGGGACCTCAGGGAGGGCTGTCTGCAGCTCTGGGTCGAGGTTCCGAGGCGAATGACACAGGAACGCCCGAGCAAGACGTGGGTGTCTGCTCACCGCTGGCAACAGCGACCGCGAGCCGAGCGATGTGTCATTCGCTCTGGAAACTTGACAGGGACCTCAGGGAGGGCTGTCTGCAGCTCTGGGTCGAGGTCCCGAGGCGAATGACACAGGAACGCCCGAGCAAGACGTGGGTGTCTGCTCACCGCTGGCAACAGCGACCGCGAGCCAAGCAGTGTGTCATTCGCTCTGGAAACTTGACAGGGACCTCAGGGAGGGATGTCTGCAGCTCTGGGTCGAGGTCCCGAGGCGAATGACACAGGAACGCCCGAGCAAGACGTGGGTGTCTGCTCACCGCTGGCAACAGCGACCGCGAGCCGAGCAATGTGTCATTCGCTCTGGAAACTTGACAGGGACCTCAGGGAGGGCTGTCTGCAGCTCTGGGTCGAGGTCCCGAGGCGAATGACACAGGAACGCCCGAGCAAGACGTGGGTGTCTGCTCACCGCTGGCAACAGCGACCGCGAGCCAGGCAGTGTGTCATTCGCTCTGGAAACTTGACAGGGACCTCAGGGAGGGCTGTCTGCAGCTCTGGGTCGAGGTCCCGAGGCGAATGACACAGGAATGCCCGAGCAAGACGTGGGTGTCTGCTCACCGCTGGCAACAGCGACCGCGAGCCAAGCAGTGTGTCATTCGCTCTGGAAACTTGACAGGGACCTCAGGGAGGGCTGTCTGCAGCTCTGGGTCGAGGTCCCGAGGCGAATGACACAGGAACGCCCGAGCAAGACGTGGGTGTCTGCTCACCGCTGGCAACAGCGACCGCGAGCCGAGCAATGTGTCATTCGCTCTGAAAACTTGACAGGGACCTCAGGGAGGGCTGTCTGCAGCTCTGGGTCGAGGTTCCGAGGCGAATGACACAGGAACGCCCGAGCAAGACGTGGGTGTCTGCTCACTGCTGGCAACAGCGACCGCGAGCCAAGCGATGTGTCATTCGCTCTGAAAACTTGACAGGGACCTCAGGGAGGGCTGTCTGCAGCTCTGGGTCGAGGTCCCGAGGCGAATGACACAGGAACGCCCGAGCAAGATGTGGGTGTCTGCTCACCGCTGGCAACAGCGACCACGAGCCGAGCGATGTGTCATTCGCTCTGAAAACTTGACAGGGACCTCAGGGAGGGCTGTCTGCAGCTCTGGGTCGAGGTCCCGAGGCGAACGACGCAGGAACGCCCGAGCAAGACGTGGGTGTCTGCTCACCGCTGGCAACAGCGACCGCGAGCCAAGCGATGTGTCATTCGCTCTGAAAACTTGACAGGGACCTCAGGGAGGGCTGTCTGCAGCTCTGGGTCGAGGTTCCGAGGCGAGTGACACGCAGACGGCTGCGGGAGGCCCAAGGTCTGCTGGCCGCTGGGGCTCGCGACGGCGACAGCACGCCGAGCGCTGGGGGTCTGGCCCCGAAAAGCAGACGGGGACCTCGGGGGGCGGGGCGGGCACGTTTCCAGTGCAGGACCCGAAGGGCCGCGGCCAGAGACGAGGCGGCCAGACCCCAGACAGCGGTCGGGGCTCGGGACGGCGACGGCGAGCTCAGACGGCTGTCATTCGACGAGCGGGGGGCGGATCCGGAACGGGGGCGACGAGGGCTACGGGACGGCGTGGGACGCAGGTGGAATGACAGAGGTCGGCCAACAGACCCTCTGTTGGGTAGAAAATATAGGTAGACAGGCACTAGGTGCCTCGTTTGAAGCTCCCCTCTTCAACGCAAATACATTCTCCCATACCCCTCAAGACCTCTGCTCCATCTGACCTATCCCCTTATTCGATTCGTTACGGCTCGGGTACCAGATAGGACAAGCCCGATATAACGCACTTCCTGACCGGTGGTCGGTCTCCGGCACCCGCGTCCTGTACAAAAGGAGACACTGAAAATTTCTGATAGACCGTACGAAACTATAAAACTTCAATACGCGCTATATTCGAGATCAGTAATTCTCCAAGGTCGTAATCACTGGCGGCCGTCGCGTATTTCCCAACCTCCAACCCCAGAACTACATGTTTAAAAGGGTTTCAAGTCCAGCGGAGTTGAATAACCTTGCTCATGGACGAGGAACACTCAGACCAAGATTTCATGTCGAAGGCTATTGGTGTTCGAAGGGAGGCGATTGAAGTGGCTCTTGAAGCTCTTGATCACGCCGCTCAAGATCCCAGGTTCACGAACCAAGGTCAGTATTACTTGTGCATCTTCAGTTGTTCATATCTAATGAATCGTTCTAGCGTCTCCGAAAAATATCTTACTTGCAAGGGATCTGCTACTCTCATTTTTGAAAACCCTGGGCAAGTTTGTCCCCCTTGCAATTTGATGCCTCGACTTACTTGTCACTTCCTTACCAGAGACAGAATCACTGGACGACCTCGTCAAGCGTAGTCAAATTGGAAGGCTGGAGGCTCTACGTGAGTTTCCTTGAACACCTCTCACAATGTGGCTATGGTTTAACTCCTCATTGATAATCAGGACGCCGAGACCCGGACTCTGACGACGACTTCATACTTCCGCTGGATACAGCGCGGTCCCTTAGACAGTTGTTGGGCTCATCGCCGGATGAGCGCACCGGCTGTACTCGGCTTACAGGGTTGGGCAGGGTTGGGCCTAGGGTCGGCTAACAGGGTTGGGCAGGGTTGGGCCTAGGGTTGGCTTACAGGGTTGGGTAGGGTTGGGCCTAGGGTCAGCTTACAGGGTTGGGTAGGGTTGGGCCTAGGGTCAGCTTACAGGGTTGGGTAGGGTTGGGCAGGGTTGGGCCTAGGGTCGGCTTACAGGGTCGGCTAGGGTTGGGCAGGGTTGGGCCTAGGGTCAGCTTACAGGGTCGGCTAACAGGGTTGGGCAGGATTGGGCCTATGCGTTATACCCACTGTCATTATGATCATGATGACCACAGGAATATGGCTTAGGAATCTTACGTGGATAGCCTCTTCAGGTCAGATTCAAGTAAGTGGTTTTATTATAGTCATCACAATTTTACAGGGGTGTACAATGTGCAGTTGTATCAATGCTAAGTATGTAAATAAAGAATCTTGCTTTTTCATGGTATGTAGTCATGGATTGCATTGAGGACATATCGACAGGCAAGCATGGGGTGGTAACAGTGACACTCCTGAAAAAGATGGATTTTCGGAACAGAAGGAGCCTACGTAAATACTATCTGAAATGAGGGAAAGGGGAAATGGTTATGTGAAAGGAAAACTCTGTGTGTGCACTGTAGATGAGTGGTTAAGTCAGAAACAAGACTATTGTAAAATATAAAAACAGATTCAGCTGAAAATGGGCTCTGTGAAGATTATCAGCAGATGGAAATGTGAGTAAAAAAAAGTGCCCATAAGGAACTAGTTAGTGACTAGTTATAACTGGTTATAACATATTAAAACCTGTTACCTGTTAATTATGCTCCGAAGCATAACAGTATTTAACAGGTTGCAGCCTTAAATTGGTCTTTCTTTGCTGTCGCCGATCGCTCATTTCCTTCACACTCGTGCTTCTTCTATCCTTTCCTAGCTTTTTGTCCCCATTACAGCAACCTGATTTATCACTCCAGGAAACACTCATCCGAGTCCCGACATTTAACTCTTCTGTTCTTTCGCTCGCCTGAGGCTTGTACACCATGACAAGCCAAGCTTTCTTGGCCTTGTAGATGTTTACGCAAGTTCAAAGACCGATCTTCCACCTCCACTTCCACTTGCACCTCCAATTCCTGTGCTACACAGTCATATTTCTACACCGCCTCTCTGACGCTGTGGTGACTACGGACGGCAGGTTTCGTCATCCAATTCAGCCTTCAGACGGAATTTGATTGACAGATCTTATCGCTGTGTCGCACTGCCTTCCGGCTTCTCCTTTTAAAAGACTGAACTGACTCAAGAGTTGCTTTTAAAACTTCACAACCTTTGTATCATCTAGCTTACGATGTCTTCCCGCCCTCCGAGGTCAGTGTAAATCCTTGATTAAAATTGCAGACTATGGTTCTCACAGATTTATGTGCGTCCGAGCAGCTATGCAACGCTTCCCGATGGGTCTCAAGAACGCGCGCAGGATTTAGTGACATCTGCATTAGAGCAGACACATCGTGACCGTCCAGAGCCATCGATTGATACACCTCCAGCTCCACCTCTGCTTCAGGCTCGGTTGGCGGATTCTAATCAACATCAAGTACCGTTCGGGGTACCACCTGCGTAAGTGCATGATCTTATATGAGTCTCAAATGTCCTAATTTTGATTCACATCTTTTGCACACTCATTGGATTTGACGTATATAAGCTATAGAAGAGCCGAACGACCGGAGACAAATGTCAGATACACTCTATCGCCCATGGAAAATGATCCAAGCTCATTGCTCCTATTACCGTCTGCCGAATCTCCCAATACGAGACCCAAATTCCAAATCAAAACCGGTGAGTGGTCAAACGATAATTACACGGCGATTAGTCTAATATAATTCTTCTCAACTTTGCAGTTGTCAATCCGCTCAATCCCAACTCCTTCGTCACTAGTAAGTGATCCTGGACTATCTGCTCTTGCGAGAGTTTACCTTTTTTTGATGATCAATCCTTCGTAGCAATTCACCAGGGAGCAACAGCAAACGGACGGTTCATTGGTGCATTCGAGTGAGTATCTCAGAATCCACTTGTTTTCACTGCTTAGCTCGACGCAGTACTTTTGTTGACTGAAAATGGATATCCAACTCATGTCCTGTCGCTTCAATAGAATGAGCTCTAATAGAGATCCACTCTACGAATGGGTTTCGTACGGAAATCTCCAACAACAAGCATTCTTTTATGTGCTTGATATTGCGGGATTTGGAGCCTTTACGGCTAGGAACCCTGTCGTGAGTGTTCTTTAAGTTCAAGTTTCTCCTATCTTTTTTAATATCGTACAATGAATCTCACAGAGGCCACGAAACTGGAAATATCGGGACTATGTAAGGCATCTGCCCTCCATACTTAGTAACGTTGCCGTTGAACTCATGAACCGTTGGCTTCATAGGAATTTTATTGGTGCTGGGAGAACGGCGGTTTCACCAGGGTAAGCCGAACGATTAACGTTCAACCTCCACTATGACGCGACTTTTCATTTCGTTCTTCGATGTATTTGCCAACTGATCTGACATATATATATATCTATATTTGTAGTGCTATGCAACAGACCCTCAATCCGTGTCAACAAATCCAGATGTCCAACCAAAATTATACGCAAAATATTCTCCCCGACGATTGAGGATTGATCGAAGTCTAGGGACAGCCTACTATAGTGTAGCTCTGGAAGAATTGGAGGTGACACCCGAAGGACATGAAGTTCTAGATCAGATATTGCTTTCGTTGATGATCATTGAGAGAAGGAGGCTTTTGGGGTATGACCCCAAGGCAAACGTGATCTGAGATCAACGGAGGTCTAACACTAAATACTTCTTCGAATTACATATCCTTTCGGACCAAATGCAAGGGAGACGTTTTGTCTATGGTAATATTTCCCTGCGCACAAAAGAACCAAAACAGATCAGAAATTCAGAATCCCCCTTCATTCTAAACCAAGCTGACTGCAATAGCAGTACACGTTTGTAAAGTGTGAGCGGGTTAGTGTTACTCACTTCATGAAAATCTGCCCCGTCCTCCTCGAAATCAGCCGTCAAATTCCCCACGACATCGTAACTCCCATTCAACAAACTAATCCATTCATTCCCAATTCCCGCCTCGCTTATCCACTCCCCGCCCCAGATGAGAGCGAAGATGCGTGCACCGGGAATGTTGGTGTTGGAGCCTGTGGTGTCGATAGGTGGACAATGGGGAAGATGTGGGGGCAGGGAAAAGGAGTAGTAGGATGAAGGAAATGGGATACAGGAGAGATGGGGAAAGGGAAGATAGAGGAAGAGGGTTAAGTAGGAGGGAGGGGCAACTTAGGTCAGTGACGGGGTGAGGATAGAATAAAGACATGTACGGACCTCTAGGAGCTATGAAGATGGAGGGGCAACTTAGGTCGGTGACGGGGTGAGGATAGAATAAAGACATGTACGGACCTCTAGGAGCTATGAAGATGTATCCAGATGACAACGACTCGCTGACAGTACGGTTTACCGGTCCAGCAAAGTTCCATAGGGCTCTGCGTCAATAACAAAAGGAAAGACGCGTCAGTAACGCTCAGCTTGTCTAACAGGCGACGTACGGCGTAACATCCTCCGAGAAAAACGTCTGATACAACCCACTCCCTACATAAATCCCAGCGATTCCCAAAGTAAGCACAATGGGGTCTTGTGAGTCTCTACCGCTTCCTATAAGCCCACGGATGAAAGTAGCGTTTGTTCCTTGATCCGTTCGCCCGTCGGAGGGTCTGCAACGCCTGCAACATCTATCTATCTATCGAAGACTCTTGCATTGGGGAGTTATGGGGAGCTATGAGCCGAAAACGTAGGTTCTGCGCAAAGAGAACGCACCTGTACCCACAACTCCTTCTGTCCCCAGCTTCCAGTCCTCTTCCCAACTTGCCATTTAACAGTGAGCCGTGGCGACTGTTTCCAGCAATACAGCCCCAAAATGATGGTAAAATAACTGTTCGAATCAGTCAAAGTCCGCCGCAGACAAGACAAGAGTGTAGACCTACCGTAATGATATAGCGTCCTGTATCATCGACATCAGACAGCTGCAGACAGAAATTATTGCTGCGGTTGGAGATAAGTACTCGCCTGAAATAACTGACGTGCGGGGAGGAGCCAGCCTAACCCAAGAGCCTGTCGACAAATGCCAAGTGGTTTATATAAGAGCAAAAAAGAACCCTGGGAAAATCAGTGGCAGTGACTGAATTGGTCACCGTCACCTGACTTGTGGCATATCGCGTCGCGTCCCCGCGTTAGATGAGCTCACGGAAACCTAAAAGTGCGAGTATATGGGAGGGGGCAGGAGAGGGGGCAGGAGAGGCCAAGGAAACGAGGAAGAAAGATTTGCTGATACTCCAGTAGTGAAAAGCAGGCGGGTTTCACATCTAGAGCGACCTCGCAGCGGTAAAATAGGTGACAATCGACCAAGGCCATATAAAGCTGTCTAGTGATTTTGGGAGGGAGACGGTTGAGACCAATCCCGTACACGGTCACGAGCACATCTTTGACGTCAACCACCTCCACTGCTCTCAGAGGTTTAATGGCAGACTACAGTCTCATTGTATGTCACTCTCGGATAGTTCCTGGATATCTGGGTATTCGTGAGTAGTCAAGTCTATCCTACTTGTGCCGAACTTGATTAATAATCCTCCATCAACGATCGTGGAAGTTAAGAGGCCGAGCTCTGGTTGAGCTTCTTCTACTAGTTATTCACAGCCCAAAAATGGCCGTCTTCTGACACCCACCTCTCTAGCCACTTCCAGCAAATTATGGGTGGATCTCCAAGACATGTTCTAGACGTAAATTTGGCCGTAGAATCCAAACTTGTAGGTCCTGTGGCTGTGCAGACTACCCCTGACCCGCTACAAGCCAAACATCCACTCTCTGACAGCGAGTTAGCCTGTAACAGGTCAGGGATGATCTGCACAGCCACAGGACCTACAAATTCAGATTCTACGGCCAAAATTATGTCTAGAACATGTCTTGGAGATCCACCCATAATTTGCTGGAAGTGGCTAGAGAGGTGGGTGTCAGAAGATGACTGTTTTTGGGCCAGACGACTTCGCGAACTACTAGTTATTCATGGAATCGGATCATCGTCGCACGAGATGTTGAGGAATTGGAGGGATGGAAAAGACGAATGCATAATTCTGAGCACTCTAAGCGTGTCAGAGTAGAAAGAAGTGAATGTGAGACGTCTCCATCGTAAGGTAGTCGGGAGAAGTATGGCTAAAACAGGATGTAGGTCGCTCTCTACGCGCTACCAGGGCGCGTGCTCGAGGACAACGTCGAGAAAAACATCTCTAGATCGTTGTAGCTGCAGGTGCAGATGCAACAAAACACCTGATTTTGGCAGCCTATCAAAATTGACACAAATATTCCTCCACAGGAGGGGGAGGGCCGTGCAGAGTGACCTCCAACGGCAGCACGCCTGGCTCAAACCCCAAGGAGCTTGCTGAAAAGTCTCGATCTTGTCGAAATGACGGCCGTAGGTCACCTCCCAAAAACTCGACTCGTATTTCCCTTCCCACTCCACTGCTTTGACGATGAAAAAGATTTCTGCCAGAACATCACTGGGTATACGCCGAATTGGAGTCAGGATACGCTTGTACTGAGCTATCGCGTCCTCGAGCCGTCTTGGTCCAGCCTAGTCAACGCTATCTTTACGTTTGCAAGTTTAGACGACAGAATAAGAGCTTCAGAGTCGAGAGGAGGCTCATTAGTGTTCAGGAGGTCCTGAAAACGGCTCGAAGAGATGACAAGAGTATCAAGGTCGTTCATCGCGAAGAGCTGGATTCAGGACAGGGGAAAAAACGTTGCGTTTAGAGATTCGATAAGTGTCAGACCCCTACCTCTTATGTTATGGGACTCAGGTTCTTTCAATGGGAAACGAGACCGCTGCTTGACTGTCGATGAAGTTGACAGCTGAGATGCTCCATTACCTCGTGACAGCTAGCTGAAGTCACGAGATACCGACGCGTCCAAATCGCGTCGTGTCACCGTTAGCTGGTGACTTGATGTAGGTAGTTATATGTCTCTTGTGAAGCATAGAAGACTAAAGAAAACATAGCAAGTAAAAACGTAATCGCGGTATAAACCATAACTTCAAAAACTGTACATTCATAAAGGGCAAAAAGTCGTAGACATCGTTCTCATCCTTTTTCATTTCCCTACTGACGTGACCCAATAACTCCTACGTTCTCGTCCTCGCCCTCGTCGCTCTAGTCGTTCGCTTTGCCGTAGTACCCAACTCGGGTTCAGTCATCACCTCCTCTTTCACCTCCTTCGCTGCACCCTGAGCTTTTTTCGGCCTTCCTCTCGTCGTCTTCGTAATAACCACCTCATCCTGTGAATCATTATTCTCTTTATCAACATCCGGATCCGTCTGTCCCTCTTCTTCTGGTGCTGTACTCGTGGCCGTCTTGCGAGTAACCCGAGCTTTTGAGGTGGGGATAGCACTCCCTTTGCTCCTGCTCCTAGGTGCGGCGGTAGCAGAAGTCGTCTTTTTGGATGGAGCTAACGCAGCGGAAGGAGTAAGAGCATCGGTATCTTCTTCCTTGATAGGGTCTGGAACGGCAGCAGCAGTAGCCGTAACGTTACCCTTCCTCGGTCTACCCCTCTTTGGCTTCACCGCAACGACTTGGATTTCGTCACCAGCACCATCCTCATCCTCCTCTTCAGTCTCACTAGCAACTCCAGCTCGACTACGTCCATGTCTCGTCTTGGGTTTGGTGGTGGTCGTGGAAGAGTCTTCTTCGTCAGGTTTGGGGGTAGCGGGCTTACGTCCTCGTTTCTTCGGTGCTGGAACCGAAGACTCGTCGTCCGTTGTCGCAGAGGGTTCAGCCGATGCCTTTTTACCGCCGCCTCTTCTGGTAGTCGTGGTAGATTTCTTCACAGTAGACTCGCTTTCAGCTTCTGATCGAACGGGTGTTTTGGACCTGGGAGCCCTGCCACGAGTCAGTTTGAGGGTAGTGGTAGTGGTAGACGATCCTGAGGCTTCGTCGTGGACGGTAGGCTCTACAACGGTGGAATTGGAGTTGGAGGAGGGAGGCTTGCTGCTGCCAGGAGTGCCACGACTAGGAGTCTTGGAACGAGTACGTGTGGTAGTGGTAGTAGTAGAGGGTGGTTTCCGGGATTTGGAAGTAGAGGGAGGTTTAAGGGAACCGCTACGTTTCGTTGCGCTCTTGGTCTGGGTAGTTGATACATCGACATCATTGTCGCCATCTGCGTCCTGTACAGATATAAGCAAGAGTTCTCGTCAGTCAGACATGTACCGGAAAGATATGAAGAAAAAGACGTACAATGTTCATCTCGTCAGCATCTTCATCATTATCTTCACCCTGTTTAGGAATCCTGCCGCTCATAACCATCTTCTTTGTCTTGTCATTCTTCTCCTGCTGCTCCTCGTCACTCTCTGCACCGTCCTTCATCATACTATTGATGGCAGGAGACGCCTCATCAGCGAAAGATGGAGTATTGGCCATGGCCAGACGGGATTTCGACGACGAATTCTGGACTTTCCGACCCGTCCTGGTCTTCAATGGGGATAGGACTGACGGTGGTGGTGGTGGTGGAGCAGCAACCGTATTGGTGCTTGGTGTAGGCGCAGCAGCGTCAGTCATAACTACGTCGTTATCTTTGGCGTTACTGGAGGAAGTGACGGTGGTGGTGGTGGTGGTACCGGATGACGGCTTCTCCAACACGTAAAGAGACCGACGAGGAATATACGCTTCTCGTTTGTTGGGCGTACGAAGGAGGGAGAAAGGTTCTGAATCAGACTCGCCGCCAAGGTAGGTAGGGTTTGTGAAGTTTTCCTTGTCGTCGTCGTCGTCGTCGTGCCCAGGGTCCAAACCAGTAACAGGTTCAGTACCAGAAGAGAGAGAAGTCGAAGACCCGGATGCGGACATTGACGATACCGAATCCGACGAAGACGACCCCGAAGACCCAGAAGGACCAAATAATCCTTCCTTCTCCTTCTTCTTTTGAGGAGACATCGCAGCGAGCGACGCCCTACGCTCCTTCATATCCTTCATGCTCTCCACCTTCTCCAACATCTTCCCTAGCAACGTCATAGTATCGACTTCTTCATCCTCGTCACCACCTGAGACTCCCGAAGCACCGGTAGCACCAGCACTGAAAGTCGTCCTGGATTTGGACGGGGACGTCGACATACGTTCATACCCACTGCCACTTCCAGATTCAGCTTTCTTGTCCATCTCCCTCTCCTTCCTAGGCGACCCCAAACCCGGAACACCCCCCGACCCACCAAAGAACGTCTCTGGCATCGTCAACGCAGAACGCCGGCGTTCTCGAATAGCTCTCTGCTCCTCTTCTGATAACGGCATGGCGGCACCAGTACCAGGTGTCCAACCACGAACGGGACGACGAGTATGGGTGTCTGGGGTACCAGGGACAGCTTGTTTAGGTTGACCTGCAGAAGAAGCTGGATCCTGGAGCATGATATCCTGAACTTTCCAAGGCGTCTCCTCAATTTTGATACGCCGAGGACCGTCACCGTTGAGAGAGGGACGTGGTGCGAGGCTGAATCTGCCAGGTTGACGACCAGTTTGGGCATGAGTGGGTTGGGTACGCGTGGATTGGGGAGTCATGAATGGACCGGAACCAGGTTTCGACGACGAAGAGGTGCTGGGTTTCGATGGGGATATAGAATTGGGGAAACGACGGTGGTTGAGAGGTGCGCCTAGGCCTGGGACGGCAGCAGCACCTGTGCGTAAGGGTGCAAGGTTTTCATTGGCCTCTTCAGAGTCGGGGTCAACGTCGTCTTCGTCTTCGAGAACCATGGAGAGGTCTTTGGACACTGTCTCGGTTGGGACTGAGGGCTGACCGGCTTCTGACTCGTCCGTGGGCTTGGTTGGTGACGTGGATCGTCTGAAAGGCCACATATTGCCCAGACTCTTCCGCCAGAAAGGTCGTTGCTCGTCCTCGCCTCCTTCATCCTGCTCATTAGCTTCTTCGCCTTCTCTATCCTCCTGGGCAGCTTCTCCCTGCTCACAATCCTCTTCAAAGCTCAAGCTCTCCTCAGAGTCGTCGCCCTCCTCATCATCATCAGCCAACGCACCCAAAACCTCCATCTCCTCTTCTTGATCTTCTCTATCCGTCTCGGCTTTCAACACCGCTTTGTGAGCACTCCGAATGAGAACTGCACGGTGCAAACTGGGACGACCAACATTGCGAGGGGGCGTTTTGGGAGGTTTGGGAGGTTGCATTTGTAGAAGTTGGGTTGGGGGTGGGGCTTGACCGTATGCCGATTTCGTCGGTGACGATGGACGACCAGAAGAAGACGTAGTGGCGGAAACCTCGACGTCCTCGAGGATAACGAGGTCCTTGTCTTCTTCGACGACTCGGGGACAGCTGCCTTGGACGAGGATGATTTCTTCGTCTGAGTCTGGGACGGTAGTAAGAGCGGCAGTGAAGAGAGGTGCTCGACCGCCGCCGCTGGTAGCAGGAGAAGGTGAGGCGAAGGGTGAAGGCGAGGCGCTCTTGAATGGTTTCAAGGGGCTTTGGAGGATACGGAGATTTTCGGCGGGATTAGGGGAAGGTCTTGGTGAAAAGACTTGAGCGGATTGGATCATGGAGAGACGGAGGGCGCGTCTTTTAGATTCTAAGTTTATGGATTAGAATGAGACCGATTACAAAGAAAAAGCGCACTCACTGGATGGAGAGGCATATAGTTGCGCTCTGAGTTCCTTGGGAGGATAGGTAAATCGAAATCTCTTGCCGTGGATCTCAAATTCGGAGTTGTTGGGAAGTGGGATAGTAGTAGGTGAGGAAGAGGACTGGTTTGGGTATACTTTGCAGCCGTCGACGACTACACCACTAGTGCCTAGCACGACAAGAAAAGCCTAGGTACTATTGAGTATAGGTTTAAAACAGAAACGCGCATAGACACACCTTTCTTTCCTCGAACGTTACCTTACAATGAAGAGGGCTTACATCGGAATAAAAGAGTCTAATACCGGACTCGAGGTCCCTCCCAAAAGTGAGAACCTCAGAGTCAATGCCAAAAGCCGTTACGACCCCATCGGTTTCGTTCTGCTTCATGAGAGACAACGTGCCGTAGCGTCCTATCTGAGACGAGCGGGCAGCTGGTGAAGACGTCGCTGAGGATGATTCGCTCATCGTTGGCTGTGGACGACGACGAGCTCGGGCAGTTGGACGCTGAGCAGATGGTGGTTCGAGTTGAAGTTTGTTGACGCAAACGTGCTAGTCACGAGGGGTCGCGTCGTGCATGTGACCGCTTACTTTCTATTTTGGGACGCTTTTCAAACACCGAACTGCCGCCCAACGACGAACGACCATCCTCATCAATCAACGTCATCCTCTATCACACGACTGCTATCACCAGGTGCCTACTTCACCTGCAGCCCCGATGTCGAGCTTTCCTCATCAAGCAATGCTATTACCGGTCACCTTCCAGGTCTCGGACAAAGGCTATAGAGTCATCACCACGGACATGCTGAGTTATCGGGGAATATACCAAGTATCTACTATCTCTACCGTATCGATGCTATAACTAACAGTATCACTGACTCCCGCAAACAATCGTATTCCCTAACACGGACAACTACCTAGTCGTTCTCGCGCCTTTCAAGTATATCAGCCACTCGTAGTACTTAGATCAAGGGGACCGAAAATTTTGATTTCGTACACTACGTCGAAAAATTTTTTAACGACCTCTGGGACCCGACCGACCGACCGCTACCTACTAAATATGGAAGGTATGCCTATATATGGAAGGTGCAACGTGATACTGACCTTCCATTTTTGGCTTACCCTTGGCTCGGCGCTATGCGCCTCGCAGGGAAGCCCTAATCCTAACGCGCTGGGGTGACCCCACGGGTATCTAGACAATGGTACTCGGGTGGCGGGTGTCGGGCCAACTAGTGAAAAGCAGGGGTTTGGGGGGTCGTGGGGGGTCGCGGGTAGGGGTCTCGCGGGTAAGGGTACGGGTATGGATTTCAAACCCGTGCTGACCGTAAGGCAGACCCGCCGTACCCGCCATCCAAAATTTTGTACCCGTAGTTTACCTCAATATATTCATTACTTTGAGTACGTTCTGTGTAATTCTTTAGTACATATTTCAATAATAGTATTTTGCCACCATGACATCCAAATATGGGTAAGTGACACGTCGCTGTTCACACGCCGGAAAGCCTTGATCACTGTGGCTGAATGCTTGAACAAAGCAAAACTGATGTATCCCACCTTCAAAAAATAATATTCCATAGCGAGTAGTTGGATTTAGATAGTTACATTATATATATATACTTGTGAACTGACGGGTTACCCGCCAGGGGTACAAACCCGTACCCATACCTGCCAAACCCGTCAAAAACCCGTACCCTTCTGACGGGGCCAAATGGCTCAATCACCTTCCAAGACAGCTCTGGATGACAAGAACTAAGTCAAGAACTATAAAAGGACCTATAATTACATTGATACAAGCCTGTAAACCATAAAAAATTTCACACTTCCAAAATTTTTTAACGACCTCAATGACCCGACCGACCGACCCCCGGAGTGTACCGGTCCGCAATCCCGGGTCCCCCTTGACTTAGATAGATTATTCTTACCAACGCCTGTCGTGCTTGTTACCTGGGAACAATTATAGAACCTGTTCTGGCCTAGGTTTTGAGCGTTAGGCTCGGTAAGACTACTGTAAAATCCAAGTCTCGCGAGGGCCTAAGGCCTGAGTAAATCCAGAACGGGGTTTATTAACGTTTATTCTTGAGCCACAGGAGGCTAATACAGGCGCGTAAGGCGAGTCGAGAGACGAGGGATGTCGATGATGATAGTAAAAGATGAGTACGTTAAAGTAGCGACCAGGCTTAAGTACTTAAGTACTTAAGTACTCATATACATAGCGTGGGATAAATACATAATATACTAAATATGGTAGCAGTCCGTTACAACTACATATATTCAAATCAACTTTACACAACTAGATCTTGTTGGGCATGACTAGTGCGTATATGCCCATAGCTACTTTCTTTCTTTCTTATTTCTTTTTGCAAAGGCTCCATCGCTTTCTTCCCCACTCCTCCTATATCTAAGCTGCTGTATTTTTCGATGTCGACCATACACCTCCCTACTCGGAAAATGCCTAGATAGAGATCTGACCGCCCTGACGTGTTACTATCAAGAAAAGCGTTAAGCTATTCATCAGGCTCAGGATCAGAGTACGCCTAAATTGCAAAGTTCCCTCATGATATGTTTCGAATATCGGCGACTCATCTTGTTCTTATTCTTATTTTTCTCTTCATACACTTCACCTATCATCACCCATCACTCAAAGGTACCAACGTACATCATTCACATCAAAACACCGAGCTATTGCTCCCTCTCATCCCCTTCTGCTTCGACAGAGTTACTGAGCATTTTTCATGTGCAAGTTCTCGATAAGGCTTTCTCATTCCACTATGGAACCCAAGCCGGGTGATTTTTACCACGAACGCAGGGGTATTATACCTCATCACCCGCTAACTGGGTCTCTTAGGAGTGAATACCACAGTGGGTCAAAAGCACCCGGTGAATCGGGTGACCCCTATTCACCTGCTCTCAACCCGTTTACTGGGTCGCCCATTTCCTACTTTTTACCTCCGAGTGAAAATACCCTACTGATTTGGTGGGTCAATTTCTTCCACCACAAAAGACCCTAAAACTGTGTTCGCTGAGGAGATCTTCTCCTACCCAAAATCCCTCTCGAAACAGGTTGATCTGATAGATAAAAATTAGATAGCACTGAGTACATTTGATTAACATGAATTCTGCGGCTGCCGCCCTAATCCGAAATATCTACAGCACTGAGAGCATGCACAGCGTTAAGCTGAGAGGTCAGGAAAGTCACTCTCGCAAGCGCCAAGTCTCGTTCTTTGAGTGCCGCCTCTCGTTCCAATAGGGCCTTGTCAAGCCTGATCCGAGTTTCCGCGTGGTTCTGGATCAAATCGCTGTGTACGTTCTGCAATTCTTTAACCTTCCGTGCAAGCTGTTCTTCACGAGAGAGGCTTTGAGGGTGGAATGAGCTTGTGAGGTGTGCTCTTCGAAGCCAAGCCTTATCTGCAATTGAGTAGACAGTCAGTAAGCAACTTTGCCTTCAGAAAAATTGTATGACGCACGTCTTATTGGCTTATACCTCAAATCATGCAAATTTTCCCCCAATGACCTCGAGTCAATGCCTGATGTTGTTTCCAGCTTGATGTCTAGCAAGGTTAAGTCTGGGTCTTGGTCAGACAGGCTGGTATTGTACATTTTAATGCTGGTGCAGACTCGAAGAACAAAGTTAATACATACTGCTGCCCTTCCATGACATTACCCTTCTTTCCAACTGGCGAAGTAAGTGGAGACGGAGTGGCAGAGGATGGGATTGTGTGATCATCAATTGATTGAAGTACGTTTGTTAACCTGTCAAACGTCAAGATGCTGATGTGTTATTAGCAGGCATTCACATACCTAGATTCCTTCAAGGGTTCCCAGTTTGGCCTGTTTTTCTTCGGGCCTAGGGAAGAATAAACTTCGTCGGAGTGGGGACATTTGGAAAAAGACATGGCGGTGTCGCGTCAAAGCGGTTTGTTTAAAGCAAGGTCAATAGCACGTGATGGACATGATGGACGCGATTTAGTCTCGCGTAGCCAGACTGACGATATACCAGTCTGACCACTTATGTGTGGTATATGTAGACGCGACTTGGACTCAACTCGACGCATTACACATCATATAAATACTAAGTAAAACGGAAACTGCAATTTATACTTCATTCGGGTACATAGACTGCACGTTGTATAGTCCCACTCCGATCAATAATCGCCCAATCTCCATCTGGTGCCTTTACTCGCCCTATCAGACACTGCACACAAGTCATGTCCACCACCTCATATCTTCCCAATTTCTTGTAATAAGGCATCCCAAGGCCGTTCTTCTTCGTCATACCTTCACATACCTGTATCCCAGCCAGAAAATACATCTTGTCCTTGGGATGATTGAGCTCAGGGACTGCTGGAAATGTGACAGCAAAGATGTTTTGCAGTTGGCTGTAAAATGTTTGCAGTTCATATACTGGTGCCTGGCGCCGATTCCGTGAATTGATATCAACTAGAGCATCATACTATGAGAAGATCAATTTTTGTTCCACAGACAACAGTAAGGATGCCTCACCCGTATATATGTCGCATTTCGATGGTCCTCTGTGTGGAGATCCATGGCGGAAGCCTTCATGTCATCACCTCCACCTAGTCTACGCACTTTGGCCCACTGTGAGACTCGGTCTGGCTTGTAGTATTGACGAATGAGGGCCAGAGTGACATCGTCACCAGTAGCTGTCTTGCCGAAGCGAGTAACGAAATGGATCATGATCTTTTCATGTAACGTGTTCGAAATTGAAGTAGATGGCTGCTGCGGGGCTACCAAGCAGCAAGTCTTGTCTGCAAAAAATGTAAATATAATACATGGATTCATGGAATACTCGTCAACGACTTACATTTATCATCAGTTAATTGAGTCCTGCCTCCAAGCTCTCCTCGCATACGGAGTGTCTCTTTCAAATCATAGTTCATGATAAGAACCGAGAGCACTGCATAATCGGTAACATATCCGTCGATGCATGCCCAAGGATAACGTCGGCTCTTGATGGCTGGTCCTATACGATTGCAATAGCGTTCAGTCGGATATGACCAGTGTGTCCATGTGGGGCCAATCCACTCGATCTGATCAGGTATGTGTAAGAAACCATGTATCGTCAGGGGGCAGGCACTCATGCGGTCAGGATTGTATTGATAGTATAGTCTGCGAACAAGGTTTAATGTCAACGAAAGTGTCAGAGATATCAATCAGAACAACAGATCAACATACTTTTCGAATTCTTCTACCCAAGAAGCTATACTAGCCCGCAGTGCTGGTAATTGTGCGCGTTCGTATTCAAAGTCCATGCAAAAGATAACAATCTTCGCGAACTTGACAAAGTGTTCATAATATACTCATTTCTTGAAGTGGTTGTGGAGAAGAACTGGCCCTAGATGCATCAGCCAGAAAGACCACGAGTCAGCAGTACTCGCTTTCTTGCCAGCGTCCGAGGCAATGTCGACAGGTCTCTGACCGAATGCAGATGGAATGAAGTCACCACACGCAGCAGTAGCAGCACCAATCGCCTCCCATATATTTTTCGGGAGCTCATAACACCCTGTTCCTTCATCCAAATCCTTGAAAGAACCTGTCCACAAGTTGACGAGTATCTGTAGGATATTCTCGAACCAGAGGTGCATGACCTCATAGGGTATGCAATGTGGAAAGATGAGTGATGACAGGTTATGAAAGACGGAAGAGCCTTTGATACCATACTGGGTGGCAAGTCGTTTGGACTGGGTAGCGTTCGGTGCCATATCGACTTCTTCTGCCTGTGATTTGATTTCCGCATCTGTACGGAGAGGAAGATTGAAAGGGTCGTATTTCTTGATTTTGGAGTCATCTGCTTGCACAGCAGGATGTCGAGAACGATCTAGAGGTACATACAATGTGCGACCTCCAGGTGCTGCAATACCAGTGATGTTGCAGATGCGACAAGGGCGAAAACCGTTGTGGCCGACAAAGCGAGCCAAAAATGACATTGCTGGGATATCACCAAACAGCACGATAAGGTACGCATGTAGCGCAAAGAGAACGTTGGCGAACGTATCAAATGCACGTACACCTCGCTCCAGCTTCATCAACTCCTCAACCAGTGGCCATGAGAACGAGTCTGGGTCCTTGGGTTTGTTCGGCCCGGGAATGACGCCTACACAAAGAATGTTCTCGACATGATTACGGAGCTCCGGTGGGAGATTGTAGTTGTAGACGAGTAATGGCCAACAAGTTTTGGTTCGCCGACGCCAAGGGGCAAAGCCGTCCGTTGATAGCCCAAGCGCAATGTCATGCTCGAATTCGAAGAATTTGTGGGGGAAAGTAGTGGTGCCAACAGTTATGTTCTTCTCGCAGAGTGTCTGGTATAACTTGCAGTCGTATATGTCGTTAATTTTGTCAGGATCAGGAGAGTAGTTGGCTCGGTACTTCATCTCCTTCATCATGGAAGGACTGCGGAAAAAGGAGACGAGTCGAGGAATAAGAGGGATGTAGCAAAACCTTTTTCGAGGCCGTTTCCTGCTTGGACGGAATCGCGGCTCATTGCAGTACTCGCAACGAGAGTCTTCAGCATGTGGACCAACAAAGCAACAACAAGAGTTGATGCAACAGTCATAGGGGACCGGCTTGAAGCAAGCGAGGAAGGCAGCACGAGATTTGGTGACCTTCCATGATTGGATATTCTCCGAGCGAAAAGCGAAAGGAAGGGCTTCGAACACACTCAAAGTCATGTATGTTTCAACTTTGAGTGCGTAATGACGAAGCAGGGCCACTTCATCATCGGTGAGCTCCTGTGCTAAATAAAAGTCAGACATAGACAAAGAGCAACGTTTACAACTGACTTACCAAACTCAGACAGCTCAGCTTCAACATCACCCCATATGAGGTCCTCCAGCGTAAGAGCCTCTAACCCCTCTTCATCAATTTCGGCATTCCAATCTACGCCATGCTCCTCATCCAGTATTCCATCCTCCTCATTCCGAGTCTCCGCATCCTCATCCTCATCCTCATCTTCAGGAACATCTTCCACCCAAATACGCTTGGACCGCCGAAGAGGCACAGGATCTGGAGATGGATGACGAGATGGAGGTGCTTCCATCTCGAAGTCGACATCAAAGGTTTCTACTCCGGCAAAAGCTTCGAAAATATTTGCAGCGTCCACCTCTGTAAGAGCAGGTGCATCAAGCTCTGGTCCAGGAGCGTCAGGAGGATCCAGATTGTCAACGTCCATGTCCTCGTTGTCAGTTTCAGCACCACTAGTAGAAGTGTTGAATATCGGAAGGGGTATTTTGGGTCTCTTGAGGGCTTTTAGGTGTCGGCGTTCTGTCCGTTGGGTTACACGCACACCACAGTGCCTACAGTTCACCATGGTTTCCTTGCGAACACGTTTCTTGCTGGCTTTCATGGGTCGTGGCATTGTGCACACTGTAAGCGCACTCGGAAAAAGAAATAAGCATGTCGATTTGGGCTATGTCAAGATGGTTACGATAACAAGAGGCGGATAGATAAACGGAAAAACAAATTGGACAGGTATAAAGTCCAACCAAGGTCACGCCCTCTTGTTGACCACCCGCTACTTGTTTTTTGACCGCCAATCCTCTCTTCACATGTCTCTAGTGACATTGCTCCATGCCCTAGCCCACCGACCCAGGTAGACGAAGGGGCAGCTATGACAAAGGCCAAGCGTGCTGGTACCAGTAAAAAAAGAGGACGTCAAGAAAACGGTGAGTGAGGCCTTCAAGTCAGTGATATACCATTTACTTACCATACACCCTTCTTGATGTGTCGTCTTGGTGAAAGCAGCTGGTATGTTTGTTGATGATCGCCTGATCAAATTCTGATGTGGTCTTCACAGCAGGGGATGCACCTGATGGGCAAGACAGCACTGCCAAACCTAAGACGAAAAAAAAGAAAGGTAAGCCTTCTGTTAATCATTACTTATTGTATAAGCCAAACATATCACTGACCAATGAGACAGCCGTGAAAAAGAAGAAGAGCAAGGAGGTTGAGGCCCCAGTCCCAATGGGAGATTCCATGCGCAGCAATGTCCCAGCCACTCCTACCAACGCCGAACCAGTCGTTCCAGTCGTTCCAGCTACCCCACCTGCTTCTGGTCCTATCAATTTCGAGCCAGTCAATGTTGTCGTTCCGGCCACTATTGACACAGCGAGCACTACTTCAAACGAGCCGGCAGATGTAGATAGTGTGGAGTACTGGAAAAAAATGGCATTAGCATTGCAAGGTAAGCCAACGTCCCTTGTATAACGCAAATCACTTGAAGAGATACTCACTTTGTCCTTTTCTATAGCCCAGGCTGCCCAGCGAGGTGGTACAACTCAGACTGCTTCCACCGGCAACGCCATGGGCCAAGCCAACACAACGAGGGTTATCAAAAAGCCAAAGGGCGAGGCGGGAGACAAGAAGAAAGGCTATAATCTTCAAGAGAAGATCGAGGTTGCTGATGATGACGCGTACAACGCATTTCTGGTACGTTTGGCACTATTTAATCCTAAAGCTATCGGCTCCGGCTGACTTGATTTGTGTAGGCTGCTGTACGGAACAACCGCTTGAAGGCGGGCATCGATATCAAGGTGTCCTACAGCAAGCAAGAGCTCGAAGCCAAGGATAGACTGTGCAAACTTGTGAGTATTCTTTTTATTCAAAGATGTCTCTATATTTACATACTTTCATGCAGGTTGAAAAAGAGCTTCCCTATTTCACGAAGAAGCGTTTCCCGGGTTACTGGGCAACGCTTGCGGCATTGAAGCAATCCCTCAAGAGCTCAGTCAAGACTCACAAAAAGCTGAAGAAGAGTAGAGCTGCAGAGGAGTCAGAGGACGAGGATTCGGACAGTGACGATGATGAGGAAGCCAGCACTAGCGACGACGAAGAAGTCTAGAAACGGTCTGACTGCAGTGTACAAATTACTAGCTAAATATGATTTTTTTCACTACTAAAACAGAGCTTTATTTTACGTCCATTCCAGGGGGATTTACAAGACAGGGAAAGCGGGTCATTATCACTCATGCAGAATCCTTCCATTGTGCCCCACAGACAATCCCTCCGTTCCTCTCAAGATCACCCTATTCTCGAATTGCCCTGGAACGGAGTCATTTTGACCGACCGGGCGAAATTTTTGGAAAATTTGACGGTGGGTCAAAACAGGGTTTTCTGGCGGACAAATTCACCCGATTTTGAGAAGGGTACTAATCCCTCCAGAAAAGGGGGAAGATCCGTCCAACACCGAATTTAAATAAATCGGTGGAAAACCCGGTCGAGGTGGGTGAAAATCCCCCTTCCGGCAGCCCACAGTGTTCAAACGCTGCAGAGTTCAAAGCAGACGCAGAAGGAAAGGCAAGAGGAGAGACAGTACTGTCCCATTTCGTTCAATTCGCGAGTCAGGCGTTACGTACCCCCAAAATTCGCGAAAAAAATTGGCCGTCAGGCATCACAAAAAGCCATTCGCGAAATCCCTGCCAAGATACCTTCCAAAACCGGCAAAATCTCCATCAAATTTCGCGAAATTTCGCAGAAAAATGCTCGAGTCACGGCTCATGCCACAGTTTTCGCGGTCAGAAAATTCGCAAAGGCATGTCACGGTTAGTCCTGTTTTTTCGTATTAGGAGCTGGGCGGCTGCTTTTCCGATTACAAATGCTTAGGGCCGCTTGTCGCGGCATCCCCGACTCCGTTTTCTCCAGCATTCCAAAACGATGTTCCTTCTGACTGCGCGGTGTTGTTGACTACATGTCTTCCCAAGGGGTACCCACTTTCTTATTGCCGGACATCACCTTCATTTTCGGTCATAAGGTCTGCCCCCCTCCCCCCCCTCCCCCCCTCCTGCCATATAAGGAAGGCGATCATGTAAGCAGTGATTACATAACGACTGCCACATCATCGCGTTGGACTCTTCTCTCCTTCCATCATTAGTCTCCTATGGCCCTCTATTCTCTAAAACCAACTTCTCTATATCTTTCTCTTCTGAACCCCAACCGAAACCAGCATGAAGCCTCTCATTAATGTATTGTTCCGGCTCGTCATAATTGGCCACTGCATTGACAGGGTCCTCGGAAAATAATGACAGACTGTTATGGGTAGATGCTGAGAACGGGATGGAGTCAAGAAGCATTCGAATTTGCGATACGAGCGACACAGATTCATTTGAATCAGCGTTAGACGGATTTTTGACGATAGGGGTAGTTTTGGGAACTATAGAAGGCGATGGAGAGGTATGGGATATTTCCAGACGTGAGGGACCGGCAACAGTTGTGACGGCTTGCTTCGGGGCAGGCTTTGAGAAGAATGCCGAGATAGGCTTCCGGACCTCCTTGGACTTATGGGTCTTGCTCTGAAGGTGGAAGTCCCAGTTCTTTTCTCCTCCGAATCCAATATTGACGTTGACCTTGCATACATTGCAAAAGCGCCTGCTGTCCGCTGTGAACTCGGGCTAAGTTAGAGAAAAGGTTTTATGAGTATTATGAATTACCCGAAAAGAATAGAACACACGGCGCTATCCTTCTTCTTCTTTCCCATCCAATACAAAGACGAACTGAGTTGAGCGCCAAACGTCAAGAACGAGAAAATTTTTCTGAGGTTGAGGTCATGCAGTGCGACAAGTCACCTGGTAGCCATGGAACAGTCTAGCCTCCTTCCGGATTTGGTTTCTCGGCTGACAGAATGTGCCTGGACGCTACTTTTGCCTTCATTCTAGTATTGGACCCAAAGGGGGATTTCTACAGGCCATACAAGTACTTCTGAGATAGTATGTCATTTTCGGTCATAAGGACCTGTCCACCCCCCCCCAAGGTGATGTCGGGTATTAAGGTTCTGGGTACCCCTTGTGTCTTCCTGTACTCCTAGTGATACGCTTATAATACATTTTTTTGTTATGTATCACCGTTTTGCTGCGTTTAGGCGTTTTGGCCCCTGGGAAAGTGGTGTTGAGGTTAATCTTCGCCGATGAGCTGCCGGCGCCTAGTATTCAAAGTGTGCGTGACTGGTTTTCTTTCTGCTCAAACTATCAGCTACATTGAACTGAGCTTTACGGCGTTGAATGACGTTGAAGATAATGAACATGAAAAAATCATGGTACCGAAATTGACGGTCTCGTAGCAACAAAAAGTACTTGGCGTGTTTCTCGAATCAACGTCAGCTTTCCGGCTTCTATCCTCAAAACCTCCGATTCCAAGTGGAAACAAAGTTGGAAACATACCACAAATCAACGAAGGATTATTGTATTCAGGGACAAAGTGGTAGCTGTAATACAATGCGAGGTCTGGCAGTCCTTCGCGTCGATCTTTGACAGCGGCTAGATTACTTATGCTTGCAGATATCATAGACCTGGCAGGAATTTTTGTGCATTCAGGATCGAATATACCGGAGCGTTCCAGAAGAGCAGGATTGTCGGCAACGGTAATATTATTTGCAGCCTGAGAAAAGGTACAAGCAGGATGTTCTGCAAACGATGATGTTTCTTCTTGAAAGATGTGAGTTGGATCCGATTGATGATCATAGATGATGCAATCTTCAAGGCCAGGAATCAAGCCGCAGTCAGGAAATTGATTGAGAACATCAGAATCGATAGCGGGAAGAGTCATATAGAGCTGATTATTTCTGAACAAGAACGAAAGCATATGCATTATGACATTTCGACGCACCTGAAGTTGCTGAAGTTTCTTAAGATCATCAACTGACATTTTTTTGGGGCCGACAAAAATGATGCTTATCAAGCCATTGAGATGTGTAGGAGTCCAAGGTAATTTTTGCGCGGTTGAGACGACATTCAGTTCATGGGCAGAAGTATTTCCATACATCACACGAGGTTGACTCTCATCAGATGATCCATACAGACGGACAACATGAGCAGTTGTATGATAAATCGCACATGCCATTTCTTCTGCCCAGGTAATTGGAGGTTGCAGGTTCTTTAATTCTTCGGGTAGTTCACCTCGATACACATTCGCAAGAGCTAATGGCGGCATTTTGTTTTTAGAGAGATATGTAAGACACTCTTTGCATATATAAGCGGTGTACCTATTTTCGACACATCGAATTGATTCAGGGTCGAGCAGGCATCCATCAAGCAAAGGATCAATGTACTTGAATCTACTCTGTGGTGTATGCTTCAAAATGTAGGAATCTTGGACTTTGAGCAACAACAGCGAAGGAATATCAGATGCGTGTAAGAAAGAACCAGTATGGTCATCATCCTGACAACTGCAAGAGGCGCAATAGAACGGAAAACGATAAACAGAGGCTTCTCGATATGACCGAAGACAAGTGAAAATTGTAGTGGTAGACACACATTCTGGCCATCTTTCCTTAGCTTGCTCGAAGCGAGAGAAATACTGATTCGCATAGTCAACACGAGCTTGTCGTCGGTTCTCACTGTGATGATTCAAGCGCTTTTGACAGGTAGTGCTCATAGAAACAGCAGTACCAAACATAGATAGGAAAATCTTCTCAATAACATTATCTTGCGTTGATATAGAGAAAAATGTTTCACTCAATGACGGCTGTAGTAGCAAAAGCGCGTTCGCTAAGTCGCAATCACTGAGTGAAGATAAGATTAACCACCGACGCATAGCAAAGCGTGATAGAACAGTGCGCAAGGATTTGGATCGGCCTTCAAAGTCAGCAGTTTTGATACGATAAGTAACTTGCTGTTTACCCTGGGTGTGAACGGGAAGGTTGCGTTGCAAAACTTGTAATTCGTCTGGAGATAACGCATCAAAAGAAATGTTGATATCGGAGATGTCAGGTAACTCAGATTCGGAATCCTTATGCGATAAAAATTGAGATAACACAGCTCGCATGTAGTAGTCAGAAAACTCTATTCCAAACGAATGCCGTAAAGACAAGATCCTTGAGTGATAGAGATGTCCAAAGGCGAGAGGGCCATCGTAGGGAAGAATACCAGCAAGCATAAGTTTCGGAACCAACAACAACGCGTACTGTTTTCGAGGCAGATTTTCGGACAGAGTGGTATCAAAGATACGAGCCACTGTGAATAAAAGCCGGCGCGGTAATTGCTGCAATAGTTGAGCTGTTGTCTGTGGAGGATACTCAAGAAATACAGGCGTATTTGCGGCTACTCTGCGAAGGTGGTGCTCCATAGCGATTGAAGACATCGAGCGATGACTGTTTGAGATAACAACGAACGGAATTTGAAATCTGTGGTCCGCATGATTATCGGCACATGAGTATGACCGTCCGCATGACTTGTGGCGTGGAAAGAAAAATTTAAAAAAACCGCCCGATCAGTGTCGTTCGAGTTCTGCAAGTCCCTCCTCCTTCCGGAGTCGGGGATCCTTGAGATTTGCTAATCACACTGCCACCGGGAAACACCGCCAGGCCTTTTATCGCTTTCCAGGTGTCCATTTTTTCGGTTATGCGGAGGTACATAGTCTCAATACATTACAAGAGCTTTGTCTGAATGATATTCATTGCAATTTTGAGAAGTTTTGAAGTCTCTGTAGGTACGCCGACAGACCGGCGGTTGTGTGGCAGTGAGGATTAGCAAATTTTCGCAATTCATTTTGCGTGGGAAAGGAACCAGCCGCCAGACGCGGCGACTTTAACAACAGACTACCTATACATCACTTCTGTGATCGTCATATTGTCTGTCTACGAGAGACTATGTCACGGTCACGATGCCCTCGCAAATTGAATGAAATGGGACAGTACGACGCATGTTTTTTTCTTTTTCTAATGTCCTCAAAAACTTTCATTCCGTCGCTTTCCTTCTCATTTTGCTCGCCTCGTTTCCTATGCTTTACATTACATTGATGATTTTTTTGAAAATCATTAGGTGACCTTCTTCTAAGAACAACAAGGCTACGATCGGACCTCCAAGCATACTGATCCCATTCTTCATCGGAGCAGGAAGGACGCCCAGGGTAGGGAGAAGGTGATCTGCGTTGGGCGTGAATAGTAAGTAGTCATTACTTCGTCCATTAGTTCATGCCTTCTTTTTACCATACACAAGTCCGAGTCGTTTCTGATATCAATATCTTCTTTCATAGTGGTGTTACTGATTGTAGGGGCTGCACCGTTCTATCTCGCTCTCTCATCCTTCATCCCTGCGTTCCCGCTTCGGAAATATGCCCTCGGATCCGGACTTTGACCACTTGTGAGAAGCGTTTGAGAGCTAAGGTGGCGTTTGGATACAGGTTGTGAGTCCGGATACCGGAGTTTTTTAAACTCTGAGAAGGGAAATCGTCTTTAAATGTGTTGGACGCTGAGGGTACGGGGAAAAGTGATTACTTCCTTCGTCCATTAGTATAAGGTTTCTTTTTATCATCCATACGTCCGACTCGTTTCTGATATCAATATCTTCTTCCGTGGCGTTGTTGACGGTAGGGGCTGCGTCGTTCTACCTCGCCTTCTCATCCTCCATCCCTGGCGTATTCAGGCTGCTGCATTTCTCGCTTCGGATATATGCCTCCGCGTCCGAACATTAACTAAGAGATGCGTGTGAGAACCAAGGCGGCGTTTGGATACTGGAAATTTTTCAACTCTAGAGAAGGGGAATCGGAAATCGCCGTTGTGTGCATAATGTACGTCGTCTTCTGTTGGAGATGAGGGATTATTGACTGACTGACTGACGACTTCATGATGAGTGCCAGTGATTGCTGATTGACTGAACAGTTGGAAGCGTTCTTCAATATCCTTTACCCCGAAGATCCCATGATATGCATTGCAGATTTGGCCGCTGCAACAGACACGATGAGGGACTCTATGCTCTTAGACAAAATCTTCCATTGCGTCTTGTCTTTCTGCAATTCTACATACGAATATTGATAATGGCACACTCTGTCCATCCAGAAGAAAGCAACCAAAGAAGGAGGTCGAGTCGCCTCGACTTGTCAGGGTAAGCACTAACCTTTCTGCAAAAATGGGACCAATCCTCATCATATTCCTTCCCATTCCACGTTTCCCGTCTTCGTCGGCGGAGCTACAGATTTTACGCAGCTCCAGACCCCTTCCAGGAGACTGCCAGCTTTTACTCACTCTTTTGGTCTTTACTGTGCCTGTGTGTTAAATCCATTTAGTGCATATAGTCATTGGTCTGTCGTAGTTACTTGCGCGTGATATATCAACATGTTCTATGCAATATCTCTCCGGAAATATGTAGTAAGAACGAAAAAAGAGCGCTTTCAGGGATACCGAGAAGTGGTCAGCGGACATTACTAGTTTCGTACCCAAAAGGATTCGAGGGTTGCGCCACGCCAGGCCCCAGGATCTCTATCAGGATCTTTCAGGGACACTGTAGAACTCGTGACAAGACACCTCCCTCAAGCGATATTAAGCCAAGTCAAACTTGACTTGTCCCGATGGGCAACCGTATTAGACCTTTCACAGCAAGGTCAAAGATATACTGTTACTGAATTACATGCTCAAACATACCAGTGAAAAATCATTCATATGCTATGATATAGGATCTACGATAGCTCATTTGGTTGAAAGGTGCCAATAAGTTGATTTCAAGTGCTCTATATCTAAAAAGGAAATAGCAAGGTCTTGAGGGCGGGACAGGGTCGGCTCTCCTCAGCGTCAGGCCTACGTAGCCACCGGATCCGGACCTCAGAATCGGTCCAGTCAGGGGCGAATAGGGGGCCTGGACCGCGGCAAAGACTGGCACTGCTGAAAGGATCTTCGGAATTTCTTGCATTTTTTCTACGGGTCTAAAATCAACAGACCCGAATACTGGAGCTATATAGTTGCGTGTAGCAAAAAATTCTACTAGAGGGTCGCTCCAGATGACTATGATCGTGTCTGTGCTGAGTTCAATTTTGCTTTTCCGAACGTGCCATCCAGCATTAGCAAATTAGTCCTCTGGTCGCAACCATTAGGGGAAGTGCCAGCTCTGCCTTTTCATCACTCTAAGGAACTCGACCTTTGAGTTCCTTAGATTCCCTTTGTATTCTCAGGAACTCCGGAGCTCCAAAGACCCTGCCCCCGGCGCTAGATCTCCTATAGCTACCAGGGTAACTGGCACAGTGGCGAGAAGAAGGAACCGCGAATCTCGGCCCTTCGCAACTTCGCTGGGCTCCCGTTATCCAGCTCCCTGACTCTCTTCCTGCGTATAAAGCCCGTCGTCGCCTGACAGTTAGTCAATCTTCACCTTCCCTACCTTTTTGGTGCTCCTTCTTCACTGATCTACGATGCAGAAATCCTTCTATCGCACTCTTAGAGTCTCCAGAGGGCTAGACTACAACTATTACTTTTCATCGCCTCGCTCTCGTCAGAAACCCTACATCTTCTTCATACATGGATTTCCTTCGACTTCGTACGACTGGCATCACCAGGTATGTTGTTCACCTATGCTCTGGGATAAGTCGCAATCAACTCGTCTTAGGTGTCCTTCTTCAAAGAGAAAGGCTACGGAATAATCGTCCCGGATATGTTGGGCTACGGTGGGACTTCCAAGCCTACCGATCCGAAATTCTATCGTATGGACGCTATTGCCCACGATCTCATCGACATCCTGGATGTCGAGAATATCTCTAAAGCAATCTTCGTCGGGCATGATTGGTGCGTTGTATAACATTGACGAAGCACTATCCATTGCTTACTATCTTCCATTGTACTGATTGTAGGGGCTGCGCTATTCTTTCTCGGCTTCTCCTCCTCCATCCCTCACGTTTACATGCTGCTGCATTCTTGTCCGTTGGATACCTGCCCCCAGATCCAAATTTCGACTACGAGAAGAGCTTGAGAGATAGTAAAGCAGCATTTGGATATGAACTGCTCGGATATTTCAGCTTCTTCGAATCAGAGGAAGGAAGCAGTATCTCCATGGACAATGTACATCGTCTTCTGTTGCAGAATGATGGACTACTGACTAACTGACTGACGACCGACTCGTTGATTCATCAGTTGGACACGTTCCTCAACATCCTTTACCCCGAGGATCCCAAGACATGGATCACCGACATGGGTCCAATTGACGCGATAAGGGACTCTATATCATCAGGCAAAGTCCTTCCATCTGCGTCTTGGCTTTCCTCCGAGGTCTGTCTCTACTCGCATGGATATGTATATTGGCTGAGTACTTCCACCCAGGATAAAGCTCAGCAGAAGAAAATAATTCAAGATGGAGGTCTAGCTGCCCCGACTTGCTATTATAAAGCGAAAGTACGTGGCGTTCATAATGGTGAAGATCAGGGTAGGTGTTTCCGAGACGTCTCGTTTGTATACTTGACACTCAACCGTGATTCGTTTATCATCGGGACGTACAGCTCTTCCTCCCACACCGTTCCCACTCAATGTTCCAGTCTTCTACGGCGGCGCCGCTGAGGATTTCATTTGTCTCACACCTGTGTATAAGCAGATCCTTGACCAAATTTACTCTGGGTCTCAAGAAGGAGAGCGGTATACCTATAGGGAGTTTAAGGCAAATCATTGGCTGATGATGCAGATTCCAGACGAGGTTAATAAGGAGCTGACAGGGTGGATTCAGCGAATTGAAGCGTTTGAGCAGAAGTTTTGGCGTTCAGTGATGTAATACCACTTCGTGGTGCTGATAATAGTTTTTTCGCCTTGCAATTACTTGCCTTCCATAGAATATGAAGATCCTGGCATGCTGCCTCGGTACAGATTCAGCCACAGTTTCAAGGTTCGTTTACGATACATTATGTACTTCGTTTACAATTTAGTTTCATTTATTACTTATTCTTACTTGTTTCTTGATAATTCTCTCCTGTTTTATGAGTACTAATACTTTTATCTGATACTTTACATTTACTTATTTCATTAGTTTTATATGTATGACATCACTCTTTGGACAAAAATACTATTCACAGGGTGTGTCAGGTGTATGTCTGTGTTCCATGTTACATCGTATCTCAAACCACTGTATGGTCTTATCTGACTAATTTCCAATGCTATATCCTACTGATGTCTAGTGCGCTTGAAATACAAGTCCTAATCATGGTAAGTCAGTTTTTAGGTATATCCATTCTCATTTCTAAGGTGTCCCTTGTCTATCTCCAGAGCGGCCCTTGCTAAATCAAAAAAGACACCTACCTTGAGTTGTAAGTTTCACACACTAATCTACATATTAACAATGCCTATAGAGTATTCTTTATCATATCTGTAGGACGTGTATAATGGGCGGCATTTCCAAAGCTGACCATGACACTTGCTTATTGTGTCAGAGTCATCAATATCAGCAGAGTCATTGAAGTCTGATGTCAATGAAGAGTCAGTGGTCTTTGACGACCATGATGATGGTGACTGGTGATTGGAGATCATGAAGGTGGTGACCTGTGTCTCCTAGAGCCCAAGCTGACTTTGGAAACCTCTCACAGGGATGTAGTGTGTTTTGAATTGGGAAAGTACACTCACTTCAACTTACACTGTACTGGTACTAGGGCTTCTATTGTCGTGCACTCAGATAAATTTGGGAATGCCTATCAGCAAGACCTTAACGGCTGGGATGGAAATCTACATGTACATTAGAGGTAGACAAATAGATGTCCTATTAGACAGTTGATATGAATTACCAAAAGTGGTCATGAGCGAGAATTTCCAGATCCACTTCCTAATTGGGAGAGTTGAACAACTTGTCATACTATCTCTTACGTTACTATGTACTATGTACTACATACTCTCCGGTACACTACTACATACTATTGCTAACACCATTCACCATTCACCCCCAGTGAAAAGTCGGTTTCCCTAGAGCGAACCAGAGCGAATGTGCACCCGCAAATGATCGGGGAAAAAAGAGTCAGAAAGAGTCCGAGCGAACTAGGCTATACATATGCTAGGTATTGCACTAGATAACTACTAGATAACTGCTAAAGTATGGCTAATTCTCCTTACTTTGTTGTCAAAGCAACTAGTTCCTATGAAGTTAGGCTAAGTTAGCCAGGTAACTTCACTCTACTTGTCCAACTTATCATTATGTATCCTACATACTGCGTAGTACAATGTTATTACACTGTACAAAGGCATAGCTTCGTTTCGTCAACGACTTCAGCAGGTCCCGAGCATCTTAGAAACACTCGACGTCATTCAAGGACTTCGCGCCTTTCTCTTCCTTCTACCATCACCATTTCCAGTTGACTTCTTCTCTTTCATGTTCGATGCGCAATCCGCCTGGCCAACGCTGTTACCTTCAAAGCCTTACGCATCTCTGATGTGAACGAGGGATGGAATTGGTTGTACAAGTGGGTTTTGTTGTCCGGTGAGTCCTCCGTTGGTCGTGCTACCATCTTTCTCTAACCCGCCTTTTCCATCAGGTGTGTGCTAGTGGGTATTTGTATTCTGGGTACGTCTCAGACACATTCCTGTATGCTGCCCGCTAACTCCCTGGCCAACGTCGTCGTGATCTGCAAAGGTGTTTTCTCATCGTTCAGTGAGTCTTCCATGTCACGTTATCTTCTTCCTCTAACCCGCCTTTTGCATTAGGCGAATTTGTATGGATATCTGGGCTCCCAGTGTGTCTTGGATGCACCACCATATCGTCGCAGTACTGATGGACTTCTTGTGCAGCTATTTTCCACTTTGCAATTGTCCACGTCGGTACGTTCTCTTCTGGAAATTCTGCATGATGCCTTTCCTGACACAGAACTCACAGGCGAGTCGCGAACACAGGCAAGTCAGACTGAGCGTCTTTTGGACATTTGCTGGGGTTCGCTCTGGGCCCATTGACTTTTCACTGGGATTCACCCTTCATCCCCAGTGAAAAGTCAATGGGCCCAGAGCGAACCCCAGCGAATGTCCAAAAGACGCTCAGTCTGACTCACCTGTGTTCGCTCTCGTTACAAAATTGTGCACCACTCATTATCTGCATTGAGTCAAACTGAGTCCAAGCGAGCATTTTTTGGAAGATTTTGAGTATATTCGCTCTCATTTGCTCTTGTCCATTTGGTTTGAATAGGGTGCACCCAATTCTGCACCCGCTTTGGTTCGCTCTGGCTTGCTCTGGTTCATATAGCTATGATTCGTTACAGTACAATTTGGTACAGTACATGGTGTACATAGTAGAAATACACTGTAATAAAATGCATTCTCCTGCACCTACCACCATAATACCTTCTACACCAATGTCCTCTCCAAAAATGCCCAAACAAATCTGCATACATAGGTTCTGTGTCAGGAAAGGCATAATGCAGAGTTTCCGGAAGAGAACATACCGACGTGGACAATTGCAAAGTGGAAAATAGCTGTGTAAGAAGTCCATCAGTACTGCGATGATACGGTGGTGCATCCAAGACGCACCGGGAGCCTAGATATCCATACAAATTCGCCTAATGCAAAAGGCAGGTTAGAGAAAGAAGATAACGCGATACAGAAGACTCACTGAACAACGAGAAATCCACTTGCCCTTCTCATTTCCTTCCCCTCGCTCTCACACAGACATATAACGCCTTTGCAGATCACGACGACGTTGGCCAGGGAGTTAGCGGGCAGCGGAAGTGGATGGGCGAAAGGAAGGGAAGGATGTCAGCAGAAGATGGTGGTGGTAGAAGGAAGAAGAATGCTGGGAAGCGATCAGAAATGACTTTGAACTTTTCAAGATGCTCGGGACCTGCCGAACTTGTTGAGTAGAAATGAAGATAGTGCAAGGGAAGTACCATGTCAAATAGCTAAGATGCAGATACTACAGTATCATATGTACATGGACATACCATAGACAATATATTATAGTCGAGAGATGGCCAAAACAGCCTAAGATAATCAAGCTAGTTGAGTTAACATAGTGGTAAGAAGACAAGTATGTGTCAAACCTAAGCTATCTACGATGCGACTCACTCAGGCTCTGTTCGGCTCATTTTTTTTCGATCATTTGCGGGTGCACATTCGCTCTGGTTCGCTCTGGGGAAACCGACTTTTTACTGGGCTTCATCCTGAACATGAACAAGCATAACATGTATGCTAACCACAGCATTACATGAGATTAAAAACTGAACCACTATGCCATATTATTCAATACATTTCAGCTTACTCTTGATGACAATTGTATATAGAAATGGATATAACATAGATTCTACATAATGTATATCCATGGATTGTTGAACCTCATTTAGCCAATTGATCAAGCAAACTTGAACAAGGAAATCATAGTACTTTCGAAATGCTCATTAAAACCTGCTACATAGGTGCAAATCAACTTCACCTTGCTCCATAAACTTAGATTTCATTGTGCCTAACATGTAAAAGTCATGGGTAACTTACTCTCAGGGGATATAACATATGCTCCCATCATATAACATAGGTAATTTGTCCAAGGAGTGATTTCATATATATGTGTGTTTACGATTAGTTTCATATATCTACTTACAGTATTTAGTTCATCTAAATACAGTGTCTTTCATCTAGTGATGTGCGGGCTCGGGCTCAAAGCTCAAAGCCCTAGGCTGGTCCGAGCCCAGCCTTTGAAGAGGGCTCGAGGGCCTGAGGGCCGGGCTTAGATTTTTTCAAGCCCTGGGCGCGAGACTCAGGTCGCGGCTTTCAGTGACCCACTAGCAAAACTCAAAGACTGAAAAAACTTTGTAAATATGTGAAATATGAAATTTCCTTTTCAAGAGTGATCGATCCTAGTGATCATTCTCTCCGGCATAATAGCCACACGCGGAAACTTCAGATTAATTAAGAACCGGTCCCTAAAGATTAAGAACCGGTCCCTAAAGGGCTTCGTAATCGTATGCACTTTCTTTGTCATTGTGGCGTGAGTGGAGGCTGATGAGAGTCCTTTCAGAGGATAGAGTCGTAGTTTTAAGCAATGAAAGGGGTGTGGGCCAACGCTGCGCGTGGCGGGAACGAGGCCATCTCAATATATGCCAGTATTGCACGTTTCAAGGTGTTGTCGTGTATCTTGCGATGTGGAGATGAGGGAGGACGTCGGGAGAAGTGGGGAATACTAGACAGGAAAGGTATGAACACAGCCACACGGATAAATTCGGTCCAACCCGTTTATCGGACGGATAGACGGGACCGTTTAAGCATAGCCACAAGCAGAAGTCGAGTGTAATAAACTCAGCCTCATTTCATTTGGCCTCGTAATCTATTCATTCTTCCCCTTGATGTTCCGGCTGAATCAAACCCTCTCTTATCGTTGTTCATCAACCATTCAACCGTTGTCGATCCTCCACTACAAAAATAGCTAAAGCAAGTTGCCAGATGATTACCATTTTCTCTTTGATTCTCCTTTCGTTCCCCGGTACACTATCCGTGGACAACAACTTTCGGGATACCTCATATGCCCCCCTTCGAATCTGATTCCATATTCTTCGACGGTGCATGCCTCAATTGCAGCGTATGCATTGTTCTGCCCTTGACTGTGGAGTAATGATTATGGCTAGATGCAATTCCTTCTTACGATGCTTGGAGGAGGTGCGCGACTCGCTAAGCATTAGTATGGCCTCCTAAATGTCAACAATGCAAAAGGCACTACGCATGTCTCAAGAGGACTCGACTATAGCTACTTTTTTTCTCCCCCTCGCTAACCGGATAACTCAACAGCTAGACGAATTCCTGAACGTCAGCACCTATCACCTCCAATTCGAATGTACTTCCCCCAAACGCTCATCATCAAAAGCCCCAGTTCTCCCTCCTCTTCTCCCTCTCCTTCCCCTTCAACACCTCCATCTTCTTCGGTGGAGCCACGGACTCGGCGTATGTATGTATTATGCATGTCCAGGGTACATAATGATAAAATCACAAAGTGCCTCGTCGTCAAGACGGTATAAAGGGGGGCGTATGAGGTACCAGGGATCAGGGATCACTTGTCTCAGTCTTAAATCGAATTGGGGAGGGACAACTATAAGAGGTAGACGAATGTTTAACCCATTTTTATCTTCGTTGATTTTTCTCAAATCTTGGGTCCCGGGTTCCCCCACTCTGATTTTAGAGCCCAGTGTCGGTCAGCGAGGAGAGGAAAAGTAAGGAATAACGCCACAGTGGCGGTGGCAGTCACCTAACGTTTAGACTTGGCTTGGACAGTTGACAGTAGTCATTGATACGTCTATAAAGGTGCTAGTCCAGATGACTGATGCATGTACTTACAAGCGTGAGTCGTGTAAACTTCCCCGACTCCGACCGAGTGTCCAACCGAATGACGTCACTGCCCCGGACCTGCCGAGGGAAGTCTGAAGCTTTTAGGCTTGCTTACAGAGAGTTCGGGAACTTTGGAGTCCCACTCACCCATTTAGGGTCCCAAGGGGTATTATAGCATATAATGGTTTGTACTGTAGTCTGGACGGCCGTACAGTATCAGTAGTGTAGAAATTATGGTCTTGGAGGCCGGCATTTGCAGTAGGGCTGGCCCATTAAATTAGTACATAGCCACCTCGCCCCTGTCCGGCCACTGTCCTTACAACTGTCCTCGTCGTTGTATGCCACACTAGATAATATACATTTTGAGGTCCTGGTAATTGTCGTTATCCTTGACCTTATCATGAAGGTAGGCTGGAGCATTCTCTGTCCTTGGGCTTGAGCTTGTCAAAGCCACTGAGTGCGTTGTCCTCGACGATAGTAGATCTTGCGGGGAAGGCTCCCAAAGGGCACAGTGAGGACCATGGTTTGAAAGAACGGGGAGCAAGGAAAGCCAGGACATTTGGATTAAACGGTATCTTCTGAAAAGAACTTTGACGCTCCACTTAAAGCCATTCCTCCTGTCGACGTAGACAACGACGACAAAGGTTAGTTACTCCCAGGAGTGACGCTGAGACTGCTAGTTGACGTCATCTGAATTTCCCAACGCTATAGTTACTTGACGGACCAATATACGCTGAGATCTCGTCTGATTTTCAGTATTTTGTCTGTCCGAAAAACGCCACAATATTTGGCTAAGACGGATCATATTTGAGCGTATATCGGGAATATACCGAAGCTGCTTTGCAATATATCGCGAGCGGAGAAAAGTACTGCGAAGTGAACAAAGTATTGCAAAATGAAGCAAAGTATTGCGAAGCGGACAAACCAAGGACAAACTAATGCGGGGTGGACAAGATTTTACTAAGTAAAGCATACATCACATTAGGGTAATTCAAACCTCGTATTTAGGCAGTATTTAGATTTTATTTAAGTCTCTGTTTCAATCGGCCGGTGGTCGTTTTGCCGCTGTTGCCGTAGTCGGAGTTCCTAGGTTCAAAAAATTTTAGCCAGTTTGTTTGGCACTATTGTTGACGTTATTTTTGACCATCCAGAAGTTGATTCAGACTCTGGATGTGAACAAGAATCCTCATAAAACATAAAATTTGACCAGATTGATTTGCATTGACCGCAGTTTTTGGAGGAAAGAGATTGATGCCTGAGTTTGTCCCACAAATGAAAGGTATCAAAACAGATTCAAGTACCTTGACCAATTCTCTTGACATATATGAAGAATATCAAAATGTAACACAAGTGGGTGTCAATTCCAATGATAAGGAGTTGAAATGAAAAGAGTGTCCATACCTTTCTGTTTATCTTTGATTGATCATGTTAGATATGTAGACAAGAGAGAAAATGAAAGAGAAATGAGACGCTGCTTCAAACGGAGTCGGGGACTGGCGCATGAAATGCGCCGCTAGAATCCCCGACTCCGGACCGAAGGGACAGGAGGAGGGACGTGTCCCACCGATCGATCAACAAATTCGGGTTCTGAAATTTTAAACGGCGATTCCCGCATGAGGTCATTGTTTTCAGCGTTCCATTGCCTTCTACGCTTTACCACCATGACTCTCTCGCAATGCCTCGGTCTTGCTGCCAGCGCGTGCCCATTATTCCTTGCTCAACGTTGTCAGAGCTCTTGCAACTTTTGTCTGCTATCGACCTATTGCATCTCCACCAGCGTGTAGTAGACCATACAGCTCCGAACAAGCAATCTAAAATATTGAGAGCTCATTTCAAAGCCGATGTTATTGCCGAAAAGCTACTTTATTCAGAGAATTTCGTCTACAGCTTTCTTGTTTGCTCACGAATATGAAGCAAAGTGTCAAGTAATGGACCGCGCTTTCGGTGAGGGCTTTTGTCGTCTGTTCAGTGAAAAGGTTTTATATTCAATGGTTCAGTCTGGGTGCTGTCAGAACCGATCAATTCATTCCAACTCCAGATGTAACCAACAATCATCACAAATCCTAATTTTTGATCCCATTGATTTGTATCGACCGCAGTTTTTGGAGGAATGAGATTGGTGGCCTGAGTTTGAAGACATGGAGAGTAATGGTCCTATACTGCGGAGTGTTAATTGGTCAATTGCATGGGCTGCTTTATGGTGCATGAGTGGAAATGTTTTTGGAGCTACGCTGCTAGTAGTGAGTACTAGTACTGTCAGGGTCCAGGGAACTTGCATATACGTCTGACCCAGTTTAACACCGTGACTGAATGACTTGATTTTCGAACCTCAACTTGATGAACTGCTGCTGAGTTCAATTGGGCTTACAACGGAGTCGGGGACTGGCGCACAAGTTGCGCCGCTAAGAATACCTTAGCAGACCCATGTGATCGTGTCTTGGGTACGGAGTTCCATTTCCCACCTGCGGCCGCCCGGCACTTAGAATAGCTCCTCTGTTCGCAACCAGAATCATGTGAAGCGGCAGCTCCGCCTTCCCTTCGCTCTAGAACATTCTTAAAGAAGGTTCTCCTACTCCTTCAATGCAAACCGTGGTGGTGGAACGACTCGCAGAAGTTAGGCAGAAGCTAGGAAGCTTGGCCTTTCCTAACTTCAACACACTCGCTAGAATGGAAGTATGTAACTAGAACCCATTATCTCGTTCTCTGGCTTCCCGGTGCCCGCTGTCGCTCATTCGACCTTATAAAGCGCGTTGTTGCCTGACGTTTACGCCATCTTTACGTCCCTACCTTTTTGGTGCCCATTCTTCAGTATACGATGCAGAAATCGTTCTATCGCACTCTCCGCGTCTCCCGAGGGCTTGACTACAACTATTACTTCTCTCCATCTCGCTCATCTAAGCAAGCCTACATCTTCTTCGTTCATGGTTTTCCATCCACTTCGCACGACTGGCATCACCAGGTGCGCTCCTAGCTCTCTTATCGTCTAGTACGTCAATCACAACTAACTCATTTTAGGTGACTTTTTTCCAAGAAAGAGGCTACGGAATCATCGTCCCAGACATGTTAGGATACGGTGGAACTTCCAAACCCACGGATCCAACCCTCTATCGATTTGACGCTATAAGCAAGGATCTCATTGATATCATGGATGCTGAGAATGTCTTTAAAGCAATTTTTGTTGGACATGATTGGTGCGCCATATAGTAGCAGTAATGAAATACCGTCCATTTCTAATCAAATTCCATTGTACTGATTGCAGGGGCTGCGCTGCTGTTTCTCGCTTTCTCCTCCTCCATCCGTCACGTTTTCAAGCTGCTGCATTCCTCGCCGTCGGATATATGCCTCCAGATCCAAATTTCGACTATGAGAAGAGCTTGAGAGATAGTAAAGCAGCATTTGGATACGAACTTTTCGGATATTTCAGCTTCTTCGAATCAGAGGAAGGGAGCAGTATCTCCATGGACAATGTACGTCGTCGTCTGGAGACTGATGTACTACTGACTGACTGACTGACGACCGACCCATGGATGCATCAGTTGGACACGTTCCTCAACATCCTTTACCCCGAGGATCCCAAGACATGGATCACCGACATGGGTCCAATTGATGCGATAAGGGACTCTATATCATCAGGCAAAGTCCTTCCATCTGCATCTTGGCTTTCCTCCGAGGTTTGTCTTTACTGGCATGGATATAGATATTGGCTGAGTACTTCCACCAGGATAAAGCTCACCAGAAGAAAGTAATTCAAGATGGAGGTTTAGCCGCCCCTACGTGTTATTATAAAGCGAAAGTACGCGGCGTTCATAATGCTGAAGATCAGGGTAGGTCTTTCTGAAACGTCTCGTTTGTATTTTTGAAATTCATCGGTGACTCGCGAACATCGTACAGCCCTGCCTCCTACAGCCTTCCCATTCGACGTTCCAATCTTTTTCGGGGGCGCCACTGAGGATTTCATTTGTATTGCTCCTGTGTATAAGCAGATCATGGACCAGATCTACTCTGGATCTCAAGCGGGAGTGGGGTATACTTATAGGGAGTTTAAGGCGAATCATTGGGTGATGATGCAGATTCCGGACGAGTTTAATAGAGAGTTGGCAGAGTGGATTCAACGAGTTACAGGGGTTTGGGTCTGGCGTTCTGTGAGTGATTTCGAATACCACCGCGATTGGACCTCAGTTGATTGAAGACGCAGTTGGATATGTGAATAGCGGAACGAAGATAAGTACTATCCAATGGTATATCTTTACTTTGTCGTTGTAGCCGCTGATGAGAGTAGTTTTTAACACACAATATATTGGTGTACTATTTTTACGGTAGGAGGAGTGTATTACCCGGACCCTCCCTCCATCCCAATACAGTCCTTCCAGAGGAGATCCATACAGTTGACTGACAGCTTCACAAAATGCTTTTGGCAAGGGATCGCTCCATGTACCGCTGAACATCCGCACGTTTGGACAACATTGAAATATTCTGAAGACGGTCTGGAAGAAATGAATGTTGTTAGATCTGGGACCAAGAGCTGATACACCGGGGGTCCGGTAGAAGTGTCGACGGACTTCATATTTAGCAGAGACATTCTTTTATGTGATATCTAAGAGACTACTAAGAATTCTGCTCAAAAATATGACTGCGATTTGGAAGTGGTACATAATCCTGAGATGAAGATGTACATTACATACTGTAGTTACATCTGGATGCCTCCCGGACCGCCGGCGTATCAGTACTTGGTCCCAGCCCGAGTAATACATTCCTCCTCGGCATCAAAAAACGGTGTGGTTTGGTGGATGTAGCAGACGACACTTCACAAAACACTTCACCAAATTTTGTCGACTTACAGAAAACGCCATTATGAAAGGCTAGAGTGATGATTTGCAATAGAAAATTCTCACTTTCACCTACTTATCCTTATCGAGTAGAGAAGGATGGTTGGGAAGTTTCAACCTTGGCGATCAGCTTGTGTCACGTAGTTCACCTCCAAATCGAAGGGTCTGTTCGGCGCACCCTGGCACTGCACTTATCGTCTCCGAAAAACCCTCAACGTTGGTAGAATGAAGATTTAGGGTGTCAAGAGTACGTCGACGAATTTTGAGGGCCGTGGACAAACATTTTGGGGTAGTTACCTCTACCCCAAAAGTTGTACCTGTCATGATCCGAGCCTCTTTTTTGTGCCATCCGTGGTCGATCCTCAGCTACAAAAATGGCTAAAGTAAGTCGTTCATGTGGTGCTAATCATTTTCTCTTCGCCTCAGTGATTTTCATTTCGCTCTCTGGTACACTATCCGAGTCCGTGAACTCATCAACTCTTGAGATTCTTCATATGTGTTTTTCGATAAAGTAACTTCACCGCAGTCTATTTGCATGTGTGCTTTCCAGCCCTCGACGATACATGTCTCATTCTAGCATATGCATGCTACGAAAGCATCGTTCTGCTCCTGATCGCTTCTTTATCGCCCAGTATACTGGGCCCACGATGCCATCGGGAATCTATTCATGAGGAGTCGGAAGCGGAACCCCCACTATTCATCTGAGAGGGAGACGCAGATTCAGTGGAAATTTTACTATGCTGGATGCAATTCCTGCTTACAATGTTAGGAGAATCCGGACCACGAGATAAGCACTGGGGTCGCCATGATGCCTTTCCTAAATGCTCTTTGCAACAGGAACGTCCAGAAGATTGATTCAGTGGGTAACGGGTACAGATCGCAGCATCGACACAATGCGCATGTATACACGGTGACATCGACTGATGGTTTACGGGTCTGCAGAAGCGAGTAAATTGTACCTTAAGGGATGTGCAGGAAGCGGATAGACAATCACTCTATGTTTATCCTTTTCCCTGTACAGATACTACATAGGTTCGAGCCACCGCTCACCCCCCGAAATTACCTTCTTTCGGAACCGCGATTCGGTTAGACTGGTGGCGACTGGAACTAGTGTGCTATATAATTCATCTGACCGCAAATCCTCAGAGATAAGTGGTTCGAGCTCATCCAGCCATTTTCAGTCAGGACCTAGGCAACGCGCCTAGTCAGTCTCATCACTATCTGGCAGCGCTAAGTACTTAGCGGGCCTTTTGTCTCATTGCCAGGTCCCCGTTGAACTGACTGACTCTTCCTTATGGGTCAGATTTTCAATGGCGTTGAATATTTATCACTGCCACAGTTGCTACGTTATTTTGACGCTATCCAAGCTAAGCGCTAAGCGCTAACTGGGTCTACGGAAACGCCGGACGACTGCACCGTTTAGGAAGCACTATTTCCATTTATAGGACTGTCCTAGATATCTATGGAAACCCGGGCGGTGAGCCCTGGCCTTTAGACATGGAGCTGTACCCGTACCCGTGACGATGTCGTGCATATAAATACCCCGATCTTCGGGTATTCTTCATTATTAAAGGTCTGGCTAGCTCGTGTAAAGGTCTCTTTTCATTCCCCCGCCCATTAATTCACTCCTTCCTGCTATACCATGCCCGACCATTTCCAGTTGTCGCTTGATACAGCGCCGTACAAAGGAACTCTCTCTCTGAATACCGGACTCTTTATCAACGGAGAGTTTGTGGACGGTATTGAAGGACAGAAGGTCGAGTGAGTCTTTTGCTCTGTCTGCTCCCATAAGTCGATACTGACATCATCCCAAAAGTGTGACGAATCCAAGTAAGCAACTCCTGTCTTTGATTAAGATCCGTGGAACTCACAAGACATGCATCACAGCGACTGGCAAGACGATAACGAGTGTTTGCGCTGGCACCTCAAAAGACGTTGACGTCGCTGTCGAAGTAGCCTATAAGGTGAGCACTAAAACTTCCGATAGGATTATGCTCACACGGTGATCTTCTAGGCGTACAAAACTTCATGGGGTCTCAAAGTTCCAGGATCAACGCGTGGAAGGATTCTCTATAAGCTTGCAGATCTTGTTCAGGAACACGGGAAAGAAATAATGGCATTAGAAGTTCTCAACACAGGTACGTCACCGTGTCATACTCAATTAAACGTACCAACTGGCCGTGCTACTCAGGAAAACCTTGGTCCATCGCAAGAGACATAGATATAAAGAATTCCATTGATGTCCTCCGGTATTATGCTGGATGGGCTGATAAAGTCCACGGGAAGACAATTGAGGTGAGTATCTCGACTACTCACACTGGGCTTCGTTCTAATCTAGAGCTTTCCAGACCACGGAAAACAAGTTAGCGTACACAAGACACGAACCTTATGGGGTAGTGGTAAGGCCGCTGTCGCTCCTCATGAAGATCAAATTGTTAACTTTTCATCAAGGGAGTTATAGTTCCGTGGAACTGGCCACTGGTATAGTATCATCGAGTCAGTCTGCAGTCTGACGAAGACTAACGCATGTGATTGATAGATGACCCTTCTGTGTAAAATCGCGCCCGCTCTGGCCACTGGAAACACTGTAGTTGCCAAGGTATGAATGTTGTCAAGTTCGAGACAGTAGATCATCGGAATTGAAGCCTATCTCGAAGCCTTCAGAAATAACCCCTTTAACGGCGCTGAAACTAGCGGGAATGTTGAGTCAAGCTGGAGTTCCTCCAGGAGTTGTTAACATTGTCAATGGCTACGGTGCGCATCATTTTGATGATTCTCTAAGCGGATGTTTCATGTGTCTCCTGAAAAGGTCCTACCGTCGGAGAAGCAATGTCCCATCACCCACTCATTCGGAAAATCAGTTTCACGGGAAGTACTCTCGTTGGTCGCAGAATTCAAGAGGCGTCTGCAAAGAGCAATTTGAAAGTAGTGTCGTTAGAACTGGGAGGGAAGAGCCCTAATATCATCTTTGACGACGCAAATATCGAGCAAGCAGTGAAGTGGGCATCAATGGGTGTTTTGTAAGTTTCAATTCGTTCTACCTACGTCTGTATACGGCATTTCTGATTACTACCTATAGCTTGAACAAAGGCGAAGCTTGCATCGCTGGTTCTCGGATATTTGTACAGGAGGGGATTTACGACGCCTTCGTCAAAGCTCTTGGAAACGTCGGAAGATCGTTCGACGCTGCTACCGGAGATCCGTTCTCACCGGGGACAGTTCACGGTCCTCAAGCGTCCAAAGTCCATTTTGAGGTATCTTTTCGGAGCTGAATGATCGATTTATTGAGGGACTAACGAAGCTTCGTACAGCGCATAATGGGATACATAGAAGCCGGCAAATCCGGAGGAGCAACCCTCATCTGCGGAGGAGAAAGACGCGGAAACGATGGTTACTTCGTCAAGCCTACTGTGTTCGCTGATTGTACACCTGACATGAAGATTGTGAGGGAAGAGATATTTGGTCCAGTTGCGTCGGTTATCAAGTTCAAGACGGAAGAAGGTACGGATGTTTCGGGCTACGTGGAGGATCTTACTGAGATTTTCGTGCAGAGGTGATTGAAATGGCGAATGATTCAACATACGGTTTGGCTTGCGGTTTATTTACTGAGAATTCGAGTCGGGCAATCCGAGTTGCACACGCTCTAGAAGCTGGAATGGCCTTTGTGAGTTTAGTGATGGCTTTGGAGCATTCTTTTCGGTGTTGATGTGTACTTTCTAGGTGAATTCATACGGCAATACCGACATTTCAGTGCCATTTGGAGGTTCCAAACAGTCTGGATTTGGACGGGAGCTCGGTGCTTACGCTTTAGATACGTGCGTCTTTTTTCCAGGTTTCTCGCTGCATTTACCTGAACATATTCTTTAGGTTCACCCAAGTTAAAGCTGTACATATTAATATTGGCCAGAAACTATAGACTTTTCTATCACAGCTATGTAGTAATTTCATGTATCTTATTCAGCTCTCGTTATCTTGAATCTTGATTCAGAAATACGAATAATTTCCGAGGTCTACTGCGTTCCTCGATAGCCATCACTCTTCAAAATTGGTCCTTGAAGAAAGCCACGTATGTGATGGTCGAGAGTTTTCGAGTTCAAGGCTTTGTATGGACTGAATCTCCCGAATGCGCGGTGCTTAAGCATTCGAATCTGTGAGCACTTACAACTGAATTGGCTCAACAAATGAAAATACGGTGCGCCTGCCAACGCACAAGGACGTTAATGACCCGGGTGAGTTACTCAGAGATGAGGTTTGCGTACAATGAATTAAAGCATCTTGTGGAAGCGTTCCGGAGGATGGGTAAGTTAAATACAAAGAGGCGGCAACGAACCGAGGCCTGAGTATTGGTACTGAACTTCCGCTAGGTGAAGCGGAAATTCCAAGGTGGCAATCTCATATCTCCAGTTTTGCTTCCGATGTGAGAGACACTGGCGTCGTAAGTACCGAGGTTGAAAATCTCCACGAGCATTTACAATGTACAAACGATATGAAAGTGCGAGCATGTTCCCCTCAAATATTACCAGAAGTATACCTATGTTCTTATGTTTCAGAGACGCTGATTATTTATGGTCTACTTCTCGTTTTGCTTCGTAGAATCAGAAGATGGAAGTCGAAGAGAAGGTGTTGCGGCATTTCGGCATTCTCTTGAATTCTCACGTACGAGCCAACAAGAAAATTCGACTCTGGACACTACATACTCTCGGAGCGGTGCAATATCAGCTATCAACTTCGACTTTCTCTTCTTGCACCTCGGCTTCCCTGCCACAGCATGCAGGAGAGGCAAGTCCTCTCTCTCCGCGCTCGTGTTCTACGTGAAGACCTACGGGGCTCTTGTAGTTTTCAATCACATGGGTGAGGCCAGGTGCTCACTGACTGCAGTATGTACCATTTTCGTTCTACGCCGTCCCACCCCTCGCGTATTCCTATCCGCTTCGCTAGGCACCGACCCATTCGAGGTATGTAAGTATATTGAATGACTGATGAGGTTTTCTCAAAACCGCATGTAACCATCGGTTAATTTCCGTACCCCAGAGCTATATAAGCCGGAGGACGTTGCAAGTACCCAAGACACTCGTCGTATCCCTCTCTCAGGATGCTCTTCTCCACACTTGCATCGTTCTTGCTGTCTGCGCTCGTCGTTAACGTTCAGGGTGCTATCGTTCCTCAAGCACCTCCTTCTGACCATATATTCACCACCCCCAGCGACGTACCAACGGGAAGGAATGTGACTATTGCAGGAGTCAACACATATGTCAACACCCCTCCCAGAGGCACCTTTGACCCGAAACGAGCTGTCGTCATCCTCATGGACGTCTTTGGATTTGGGAAAACGGATAACTTCGTGAGAAATTCTTTCTTTCTTTGATGACGAATTGTGTATTGTGTGTGAAGCTAAAACGATTTTTCCGAATGCGCAGCTACTGGTGATTTCTTTCCCTTGATGATATCTTGTCCTCATTGACATATGTCGCTATACGATCAGACCGACACCTGGGCAAACGCAGGGTTTGCAACGTTTATGCCCGACTATCTTCACGGTGACCCTCTGCCTCAGGACAACAGTGTAAGTTTTATTACTCTATGTCTTGACCTGTATCCGACTATGACTTCACTATACATAGATTCCTCTCGATACCTGGATCGTAAACCACACCGAAGCGATCACAACACCACTCATCCTTTCCGTCCTGCACGCGTTAAAAGAACAAGGTGTCGAACAGATTGGCGTCGCTGGCTATTGCTTCGGAGGTACGTCCTCACATATCCAGTTGTCTTGGCGTTTTCTGAAGGTGATTCGAAAACCTTTAACTCACCAATCTTCCCAGGTCTCTACGCAACTCGTCTCACACAAAACAACACCGTCTCGGTCGCTACCATGGCTCACCCCTCGCTTCTCGTCGTTCCGGATGATTATGAGAAAGTCAAAGCGGTATCGAGAGTCCCTGTCCAGATTAATTCGGCGGAATTAGATACCGGGTTGACGCCAGCGTTGGCGGATGAGATTGATCAGGTTATGGTTGGATATAAGCCTGGGTATAATCATACAGCGTGGGCTGGAGTTGGGCATGGATTTGCTGTTAGTGCGAATGCGGTGAGTAGTTACTGAGACCGTTGAAAGTTTGTGATACTGACTGGTGATGTTTTTCTAGTCCGATCCTGTTCAAGTCGCTGCTAAAGAAGGAGCGTTTAAGGTTATGTCGAGTTGGATTAGCACTCACTTTAGAAAGTGAAGGACTGAATGACTCATTTTATGAAATTCCTACGCTCAAATGACCCAAGATGCAATCAGAACTTGAAATATTATTTGAGGATGTGATATTTATCGACAATGAGAATCCAGTCCGAGGGGAAGGTACTATATGGCGAACCCTAATGCGTCTTGACAGTTTTTTGAGTCAGTTTTCTTCGTTTTCAACTCATTCAATTCCTTTCATGGTCGCTCTCTTTCTCCCCCTTCCGCAATTGAGCATTGAGCATTGGAGATATTGACTATTTAGGGACAAAGTTGGCTGTCCACTGTTCTCGATTCTGGTCGAAGTATGGATAGCAATCATGCTTACTCGAGCTGTATTTAAAAGCACCGCTCGTCGTTCTCTTTCAAGTTTTTTTATTTACACATCATCGTAGCACTAGAATATTAGGAAACTTATGGCACGGAGGTAGCATTAGAGGGTTTGATGCATTTTTTGGAACCGTAACACTCACCCCGGATTCACTACAGTATCCTTGCTGGGACAAAACGCAGAGTAACTGTATGGTTGTGCCACATTGGTGCCACAGATGACGAGAGATATCCGTTTGACCGCCTTTTCGAGTTTCATTCATTCTCTTATTAGAGTTAGGGTTAAGTTTCTCAGACAACAGGCATAGATCGCTGCATTGCTTCCGAAGATTTCGATTGCGTTTCTGTCCAATCCTCACGCATGCTATAAGCCTTCCGTACCTGGCCCGGTGATCACTCTGTACGATAGAAATAGAATCCCTAGATCCCGAAATGCCTCAGATGATTTGAGACTATTGCTTCCGACATGACCGTGACGAGAGCAAACCACTAATAATTTGAAAGGATAGTGAGTGGACTAGAGCTAAAGCGGTCGTCGTGGAGGACAAACTCATCTCCGTGCAGAACGACAACGTCAGCCAGAGGTAGACAGTGGTGATTATCTGACACGGGCGTTTTGTGAGTCTTCAGTCGATCAATCACGTAGGCAAGAAAGACGGCGTACAAATGTAAACATAGAAACACACCTATATATTTCGACCTTGGCCATTTCTCGTTGCTCTCGTCTTCCTTCCCTTCGCCCTTCTCAGCCCAGCATCTCATTACCATCGTTCAATCCGTAGAATAAGTAGCTGCCTTGTCTTTCTATGGCAGTGGCAAATCTCCACACTACCCAAATCTTCATAAGCGGAAATTTTTTCGCCTTCACTTCAACATCTGGTAGCATCATGGAAAATGTCCTAGCACTGCTCGCATTGACGGAATTCCCGACGTTTGAGAAGCCGGATTTTGGCCAGACATGGACTATGGTAGCGGTGCCGGTGCTGGTGACGTTGATAGTGTTGGCGTCAATCGTTGTGGTGCCGATAGTAGTAAAACCTACCCAGACGTGGTTTATAATGAAACACGATAGTAGAGGCTGGAGTTGGCGTTGGTACTGGTGGTTTAACTGGTAGTGTTCACTACGAAAGCGGTTATTATCCAACCGGCCAAAAGTGTCCTCTAGCCTGACCATACACATCCTCGAGAATAAGAACTGTCACTGGTAAGCGTCCGAGACCACCAAGCTGGAGGAAAGTTGCTGTAGCTGATGAGAATGCCCCAATGATGATGGTGAAGTGGGCGACTCGGGAAGTAGAAAACATTTGAGGTTGAGTGATAGTAGATTTGGAATATTCGGCAAGAGTGCCAAGGCGCCAAGAGTAGGCTAAGCGGAACATCATATACGGAGGAGGGTGTATTTTGCGGACTTGGAACGCTCAGTGACTCGATTAATCATTCGACGGATTAGGATATATGATATATCACGATCAGGTCGGATTGGTGGAAAAGGTGATAAGGTGGAATGAAGACGTACGATATTCATCCTCTCAGCTTCAGTCTCCATTGCTCTTCTTCGTCATCTGCTGCTCGTCAACTACGTCTTCCCTAGAAACCTCTCTACATTTCTATAAGCATCCTCTCATTTACACTCGTAAACACACGCTATCCTCGCGTGTATTCATCTTCTGAAGTAACTTTGACGACGGTGAAAGCAGCGCTCGACACGTTAACAGCGGTACCGCTATGAGTAGTGTGTTGCTCTTGATATGTTCCAACAATGAGCGCCACGGTGGATTCAAGGCCGACACTGGTATATATATATGAAGGATTAAGGACATGGGTATGATTGTGACTCATCGCCGGGAAGGCGAGAATGAATAGAGATATCGAGAGCCGGAGGGTTATGGAAGGTTGCAGTAACTTCAAGTCCCAAGAATGGAACAAAGGGTGAAAAGGAGAATGGAACATGATGTGTATGTGTACGTATGCAGTATGCAGAGCATGGTGGATATGACTATGGATATAGATGGAGGAGAGGAGAAGAGAGGGACTGCGTGACGGTGAAACGAGATGAGACGGGACGAAATGACACGGCACCACACCAAACCCAGACAAAAAAGAGAGTCAAGAACAAAAGTTGAATCAAGCAACGACAGAAAGAGAGAGGGAGGTGTTCGGCGAGTATGTATTTCCATCGTTCACCTCTCTTAAAAACTAAGGGAAAATATAAAATGTAAGTAGTGAATCGTGGAACGTGTTCAGTGAAGAGGATTCCTTACCTGACGAACCACAACCAATGACTCAGTACGCATCCTCTGCTTCGCTGGTTCCTTCGTACCATCCATACTGACGTCGTTAGGATTGGACGCGCCGGCGTTCACAAAATACCCGAGCTTGTCTGAAGGTGTAACTTGATAGTAGCATCATTCCAGTTTGCGGGAAAGACTTCGCCGTGTTTGTCAGTGAACTAGAACACCTTGACCAGTCGAATAGTTTCGGAGACGGAACGTCCAACGGGGAGATCGTTTACAGTGATTTGCCTGTACCAAACGAAGAAAATGAATGACGCGACGAGTCTCTTCGTCCGATAGAACGAGAAACAAAGGAAGTGAAACGCACCTCAGGATTCCCTTCGGATCAACCAAAAAATAGCCCTCTCCACGCAATACCCTCTTCCTCAACTAGCCCCCCGTACTCTCCCGAAATATTCCTATTCCTATACGCGATGAGGACCAGCTTCAGGTCAGAACCCAAACTGCCCTCCTTTCGAGGTTGATTGGCCCAGGCGTAGTGTGAGTATTGAGAGTCAACGGAGACACCGAGAACGACTGTGTCCAGAGCTTGGAAATGGACGTCGCTGAATGCCAGGATTTCGGTGGTACAGATGAAGGTGAAGTCGATGTGGTAGAACAGGAGGACGACCCTAAGTGATATGTGGAGTTAGTGAGTGGTAGGCGACGTGATGAGAAAGAAAGATGCACACTACCATTTACTCAGATAATCCAAAAGCAAAATATCCTACAATAGACCCTCGACGACGACAGAGGCGGTAGAGGCGGGAGCGGGATGTTGGACGACGACGCACATCATGGTGGTTGTGGACTCAGTGAAAGTCCAGATGCTGAGTAAGCCGACTCGTGATTCCAACGTGTGCGTGGTCCCCTATAAACAGGGTCTTAGACGGACCTCCGTCTCTCAGCCATGTCCAACGATGCCATTTTGACCCAAATCCTATCTCAAATACAAGCACTGCAAGTCTCTCAACAGACTCTAGCGGCAAAGGTAGTAGACTTTTTCGTAAGACGATTACGATTTACTGACAGTTGTAGGTCGATGCGTTAGCGGGAGGTGGTCCAACGACGACAGCAAGCTCGACAAGCGCCATTGCCATTCCTCAGACAACCTCGTCGGATTCGATCGATGTTCCAATTGCTACATCGTTGAGTACTTCGCCCCCGGCAGGAACAACCTTGGCGACGGATAAAGAAAGAGAGAAGGCTTTGTATCCTGGACGAGTTCTTTTGACCAGTACGTGGCCCTAATATTGCTTATTTTTAACACTGTAACGCGTGTACCATAGCCTACCCTGACCAACACGGTATCCAACCCTACGTTCTACACTGGTTCGCCAAAGATCCTCTCGTCCGTGGTCCAGTCATCTGTTCCCGTCTCCCATCCTCTATCAAGTTCCGCAACGCCCTAGGTGCTCATTCCGGTTCCTATTCCATCTATCGCGCTCTCGCTATAGGCATTGGCACCCTTTCTCCCTCCCATCGTCCTGACTACTCAATGACCGCCCCACCCGTCGACATACCACCCAACGAATCATGGTGGACACCTGGCAAAATCGTCTCTTTCGATCCATGGGGTCACCTCGTTCCTCAAATCTTCGCTAATCAGCTTCGGACCAAGGAAGAAGGCGGGGAAGGCTTGGATATCCGACCTTCGATTGCCGTTACACGTGCGCATATCAAGTTGAGCGAGTTGGATGAGACTGTGAAGAGGGGAGAGATTGACGTCGATGGGAAGATTGTGATGAAGAGTCGCCCGGTGAAAAGGGAGGATGGGAGTGTGAATGAGAGTATTGATCCTGGGGTGGAGGTTGCTGTGAGTAAGGCAGCGGTAGAGCCCGTTTGGTATTTGGCTGGTGTAGCTGAGAGGTTTGGGATGTGAGTTGTACTTTTTTCTCTTCGTTATCACTTGCTGACTTGTTAATACTCATTCCTCGATCCCCTTTCACCCATTTTCGCCGTAACTCTCTTCTACAGTTCCGAAACCCTCCTCCGCCGTTCACTCTTCGAAGAAACAGGCGGGATGTACCCCGAACTCATCACCCGCCCCGATATCAAAACCTTCCTTCCTCCCATCGGCAACTTCACCGTCTACATCTTCGGTGACCCTGCTCTCCTCTCCTCCTCTTCACCCGACGTACAAGTTACTCTCCGAGTCCACGACGAATGCAATGGAAGCGATGTCTTTGGAAGTGATATCTGTACATGTAAACCGTACTTGGTGTATGCAATTGAGGAGTGTATAAGGACGGCGCAGGGTGTTCAGGCGGATATGGCTGAGGATGGGAAGAAGAAGGGTGTTGGGGTGGTTGTATACTTCCGAAAAGAAGGGAGAGCGTTGGGAGAGGTGACGAAGTATTTGGTGTATAATTTGAGGAAGAGAGGAGGGGATTCGGCGGATAGGTACTTTGCGAGTACGGAGATAATTGCGGGTGTTAAGGATATGAGGTACGTTTTCCGTACGTCGTTTCTTTCCTTTCCTTTTACGACTTGGCTTCTTTCACCCTCTATTCAACTAACGATGCCTCTTCGTCTGTTTTTATGCTGTAGATTCCAAGCCCTCATGCCAGATGTCCTGCACTGGCTCGGTATCGGTGTCAACGGTCGTGGATCAGCAGGTGCAGACGGAAAGAAGAGAGGACGAGTAGATAATATGGTTAGCATGAGTGACATGAAGTATGATGCGGTTGTAGGGAGTGGGATTGATGTTGGTAGGAGGTATGAGCTGCCTGGTGAGTCCGTTTGTCTGATCTTGCGTCGTCGGTTTTGACTCTCTACTTTCGTGGTTCCTTACCGTTTTCTTCTCGGCTTGTTTTCCTCGGTTCACTCTTTTCTTTGCTGTCATTTCATTGCATTCTTCCTTCAATGGTTCATTCGATTGACACGACGTATACTAACGCATATATCCAACACAGATCACCTAATCCCACCTGACTCTCGTGTTGAAATTGATGCCAAGATCGCCAGTGGGTATTTCTCTACTCGGAAAGATGGAAAGGAGCTCACGCCGGAGGAGTTACGGAAGACGGTTGGGAGGGGATGGGAGGAGGTGGAACATTGAACGTCGAGTTGGTGATTTGTATTACGCGGCTGTTTTGTATTACAGTGTATCATAGAGTGAGTGTTATGTTAGATATGTACTAAGAATAAGCATTCGTATCGAGCGATGTGCTGTGCGTAAATTTCTACCGACCTCGATGATTGATGGAGACTTTCGGTAGGCGGTGACCATTGTAAGTACGTTCACGTTCTTAAACTTAAAGTCTTCAAGCTCAGGCTTACAAACTTATCCTGTTTTTCCCCTGTTTTCCCTTTACGTGTCGACAGTTTGAGGTTATCAATTAAACCCTGGTATAGTAATACTGCAAGACCCTGTAAAAACGGGGCGACGCCGCGGGCTGAATTCAAGCCACATACATGCAGTAAACTTGAGGAAAGAACATGATTCATGAGGACCCCAGATTATAGGTGGAGATGTCGAGGTCTGAAAAAGTCTGGTTTCGGGCCAAACTGTGCGAACCACGCTCCAGCCTAGAGTCGGATACTTGATTTGGGATCTCGTTTACCGAGCAAAATATCCAAATTGGCGCTCAGAGTTCTGATTTGTGCGAACTTTTATCCAGCGTTCCGCTTTCGGTGGCCCAGATCTTGTGCGAATGTCATCTCCAATTATTAATCGGGGGTCCTGATGCTTGACGCCCCAATTGACATTAGTGAAAGGTGACCGTTACTTCTTGAAAGCCGCGAGACTATTCTGTACTAACGAAAACTCTAGCGTAACTAACGTACCTCTGACATTGACAAGTTGCATGTATAAAAAATATTATGACCCTTGTTTCTAGTCTCCCCATACCTACCCTATTTATATAGTCTCCCTTTCGCTCTCTAACCTTCGGAACATCTCCCTCTTTGACTGGAATTTCAGCACGAAGCCCAGCCAGAGCCCGATCCTGTCGCCCGCCGAGCGCTGCGTCAAACAGTGCTATGGATGCCACTCAGATCAATCTGCACAAAGTCATTGGGTGCGTGCTACCCACTTACTTAGACTTTCGAGTTTTATCCCATTGCTGATGTGCATCGACCATCTTTCATCGTCGGAAAATAGGCCAATGCTCATAGGAGCATGGTTGAACTTGATGCTGTTTGTGTTGGTGATTAATCAGGTGAGTAACAGTTGTTTATGGTTTTCAGAGTCACGGCTTAGGCATCATCTCCGATGACTTGGACTCTCGAAGCTCGTATGCGGAATTCGTATAAGTGCTAACATATAAGTATTTCTAGGCTTTGTATTACTTTAGCCGCTACCACATCGACAAAATTCTCATCAAGATCGCTGTCTTTGCTGTCCTTGTCTGTGATATGGGTACGATAATCGCAGGATGCGCTGACGCCTACTTGGTGAGTCGCACATTCGCACAGTTGTACCGTATAGACAGCGCCTAATTTTGGATACGATATTTACTAGGATGCTGTCACCTTTCAAGGTCAGTACATGGTCCGGTACCTTCATCATTCTTTTTTGAATTCGATTGAAGAAAATGGTAATTAAATTTGAAGTTGACTCGATGCGTCATGGCCCATGGGTGGCACAGGAAACATAGGTGCTCTACAGATGCGACACTGGTAAGCTAGAAAAATGATTTTCGTCAAATGAAACACCATTCAAATGACTTACTCATATTATTGTTTGGCCTTTGCGCATGCAGGCCTAGAAGCTTAGACCTGGCTTCGACTGGTATCTCTGCATCAATCGTGCAGGCTTTCATGTTGCATAGATATTGGTCCTTGTAAGTATGTTTTGAGTTCATCTGCATTCAACTCATCATCTGACCTATTTTGCTTGGTTAAAGAACGCGAAGAAAAGTGCTTACAAGTGCAGTAGCACTTGTGATCCTCTCATCAGTAAGTACTATCTTCAAGCTGGGGAGTAGCTGCCCATGATCATGAAATAATATGCTCAATGATTATAACATCATAAAAGCTTGCAAGTACCTTGTACCTCACCACCATTGTCATTTTGTTCCAATCCCAAGGTAATCTTCTACCTACACAAATTTTGCCTGCAACAATGTAAGTACTTTCAAGTTCTGTGAGGTGTCTCGTACCTCACAAACTTATCCCGTTATCCCTTACCACAGTTTGTGGTTATCAACTGCAATGGTGGCAGATCTATTAATCGCCCTACTCATGATCTTATATTATCGAGCGACCGATGTTGACAGGACGCTCAAATCTTCATCCAAGTGAGTACCCTTTCCAATTGATAAATTCTGTAATGATTAGCTTAAGAAGATGAACAAATTTCTTTCTTTCAGACTCATTCGCCGTCTAGCAATTCTCGCACTCAAAACCGGCTCTTTCACTGCTCTGATTGCGGTGCTGACTCTTGTAACCTTTGTGACTGATATCCAGAGTAATGGTATGTCCTCACGCTTGTCTTATGCTCTCTCCTCCCATTTCCATTGGTATGGGACATTGACGTTTGGCTTTATTGAACTTTTGGATTGAAGTTACCATGATCTTTGGCTACTGTATTGGCAGTATCTATTCATTGACGCTGTTATACAACCTAAATATTCGTCGGAAGCTGGTCAATCGCACAAATCCGGGTGATGTTCTGGATATACGTGTACCTGATTTGGAGAGTCGGACTCGTGTCACGAAGCCGGTGGCAAGCAACGGAGGGGACATCCTGAATGTGGAATCGAGGTCACAGAGGGGCCGGTTTGTTATAGCTGCTAGTATACATACATAAGTATTAAGTAGTAGGAAAATGTGGCTTCGATCCGGACAGTAGGCTAATAATGATTCTATGTTTAAGAACCCTCGGACCAACCAACATCCGATGCGACATAAGTTTCATCGGTACTCGAAGTATTCCGAAATAACTATAATGATTCAGATGCTCGTGCTGTGTTAGAAGGACGAGGTAAGGAGGCGATGACGACTCGGAACCGTAAGAGACTAACCCTAATGATAGGACCTCAGGAGTGTAGTACTACACTCTAGGTTTGGATTGATGGAGCCATAGACTCTGACGTAGGCTAGCTGTTGCCAAGCGGGTGGCACCGTTGGAACGCTGTGATAAAAGCGGGGCCCATAAGACCACCACATATATGTGTTGCTAGAGAAGCTAACTTGTATTACAGAAAGCATTCCTGAAAACATTCACGAATAAAAGGTAGAGTGCCTCTTATGCAACAGTCAACGCAGCCAAATTCACTGAGGTAAGAACACATCAACAAGGAAGTAGGCTATCACTATGTGTCGATTTCCTGGCACAATGGTCATTGTGCTGGTTTGCCAAGTTATAGAACACACTGCGTACTAATCCAGACAGTCAGACAAGTCCAAGACATATGAGATCGCGAAAACTACCAGGCGTGATCTTTGCGACGCTGGAAGATGTCCACATTTCGGAAATCGCGTCATTTCGTTTCTTCGGCTTCTTCTTTTCCTGATTGTCTACACGTCCGAATTCGTCAAATTCCAATGTACTAATCTTTAGTAGTGACGTCCTATATGGCAGTAATATTGTCCAAAAATTCCGCTTTTTGCAGGTTCCGTTTTCAGCAAAATTTTGCAAGTTCTTACTGTTTACAGGATCATGAATTTTTTGCAGGTAGCCAGACAGAACCAGAAATTTTCACAGGTCTCCAAAATACACTCTGATTTTTGCAGGTTGCTTTTTGTGTAAGTTGGCAATTTTCACAGGTCGTTCCTGTTCAATTTTTCTGCAGGTTCTAGCTCGCAACTTTTTGCAGGTGGCTCAACGATGATCTTCCAGTTCTTTCGCAGGTCAGATATGACGGTCAATTTGTACAGGTTGAAATTTCGCAGGTTGGAGGCACTGCCACCGGTTAGCGGATCGGAGGTACATCTTACACATGGCTTTGGTGACGTGGCTTGCTTTTGATGACCTCCTCTCTGGTGCCGTCTGTTGACATTTTCCGGGTGCGTGTCCATATCAGCTACCTCTTTTGCTTCTATGCAGGTATCTTTCTGTTGTCCAGGACTGGTGGTGACATTTCCGCGACTCTTTGTTACCGCCCATCCCTTTCCCAGTCTCTATCTCTCAATGTCTGGGCGTCCGAGAAAGGGATGATATCAAAGTTTAATTTCTGCACCGTCTGGCGTTCAACACCTCTCACTGCTCAGGCTCAGGTTCTCCGTCGTCAGTCACACAGCAGTGACAAGAAACTTGGACGTGCCTTATCAGCAATCAAATAGCTACTTGGCGACGGGCCAAATGGCTGCCCGAATCTGGTGCCACCCTGCATGACAAAAGCCATCAAGTATACACCTTGGATAAAACCTGTGAAAATTATGTGTTCACTATCTTCTCAACCTGTGATGTGGAACCTGTAAATTTTTGAATAGAGGATGACTTGAAAAAATTTTCCCACTTCAGAGGAAATCAACCTGCAAAAAAATAGCCATCATAAAGGACAGACCTGTGAAATTTCCAGCAAGCATGCAGGCCCAGTGTAAAAAAGCTCATCACTTGTTTTGAGGGAGGACCTGTGCAAAAAAGGACAGAAACTCTGGAAACCAGTCCAACCTGCATGAAAAACCATAAAAAACTGCCGAGAAAGGGTCAACCTGCGAAAAAAAAGCCACTTTGGAATTTTTGGACAGTATTATTGCCATACGTCCTACTTATGCACGCTAATACGACGATTCATTTCAGTCTATTTTTCGCCGTTCGGATTTCAAACATCCTCAGAAGCCTCGGTTCCAGCGCTTTGATATCTTGTTGTAAGCTCTTCACGGCCTCAGCGACTCTTATGCTGAAATGGGCCACCGGTTCGGTTACCTTTCACATTCCAATCCGGATTTCAAGGCACAGTCGGCAAAATCCACACCATGCCGGTCTCCTCACCAAACCAGCGCTAGTCAACATATACTGAGATAAAAGTATTTCACAATCGAAACCCTATGTACACATAAAATCCGAAGTGTAGATAATGAGTGCGAGTTAGAACGAATGTACTCGTACTGCAGATAAATATAATTTGTATGAAGTATAAAGGGAAACGACTGAGGTGTATGGTACGGTAGGAGCTGGCATATGTGAAGCGGATGTATCTTAGTGAGTAAGGATTAGGAAACAAAAAGAAACAGATAATCTTAAATAGGAAATAGCCTCTATCTAGGGACTCGTATTCTCTAGCACGAAGTAAGTGATGTTACAAGAACGTAAAGGTACAACAAAAGGAAATCAAAAGAGAGAGATAAAAAGCCAACAAGTACTCCTCAAGCCTTGTGTGTAGGAATCTGGCTAACAGTAGCTCATTGCCAGTATTTCTGAACCAGGCCCATCTTCGTAAAACTCACCGTACCTAAAACGCAGAGAGCTGTTCCGCGGAAATTTGCAGCAAGTTGTCTTGATTGAGATTGTTCTGGGTGTACCTCCAGTTGAATTTCATGACAGCCTTGAGACTGTTGTATGAAGTAACGTCCATTGGGAACTGCTCATACAGCCAGCAGGTCAACAGACTGATCTGGCTTCATCGAGAAGAAGAAAAAAGACGTACAGGATTCGCGAGGATCAAGAAAGTAATCCCTTCCTTGCAAGGAGGGGTCGTGAGCGATCCAGAATACTGGTAAATTGGTTGAGTCTGGAGGGCTAGGGCCAGGACTCCAAAGTTGAGGTAGCCAGTGAAACTTCGTGTCCCAGGTTCGCGGATCGCAGGGAGGTTGATGATAGTTTGACGGACAAATTCAGTAGTTTTACCCTTCTCAGACAGTTGGAAGAGGATGCCCACTACAACAAATGAGCCGTCTATATCCAAAATGACTGTAAGACTCTGGAGAGGTAAATAAAACTGTGACGCCAGCGACTCACCATCAGCTTGATGCACCATATGCATTTCCAAGGGGTAGTGCTCGTTGTTGATCCTGTGCTCTCCGGGCGTGTGGAAGTGATATTGAACGAGATTGTAGGTCTTTCCAACGTAAGTTGTCGTCCCGTTCAAGAACACCTCGACCGTCGAACCAAGGTTCTCAATTTCAGCACCGAAAGTTGGGGGAATGTTGAGCAGAGGTTTCTCGGTTGCAAAGGCCATACTCCGGTTGAAATCAATGGGGGATTGATTGTGCCCAAGAGCGCAATCGTGGTACTCGGGTTTGAGGCCAGCCCAATTGATAGGACCTGGGTGATGATTGTTAATGCATCGAAGTAGACATGCAGGATATAATTTTGATATAATTATTACCTGTGGTACCACTGTAGGAGTAACTGGCCACGTGAACAGGACCATGTGCGTCACGACGATGTAAGCTAGTGCCATAGCTGCAGCTAGCGGAAGCGTGCATTGCGAGTGAGGCAAAGGCTGCGAGTGCGAAGAGAGAATGCATATTTGTAAGAGAGGATTGGCGGGACTGATTGGAGTGACGTTTCTTTGCGCAACAAGCATGGCTTTTATAGCTTTCTGAACTTGGAACGTAGATACTTTCAAGATACCCTTTGCATCGAAAAGCCACCGGGCACCAGGTTTTCAAGCTACCACTCAAGCTACCCTAGTTTGGGTAGCAGCGTAGCTTGATAGTAGCTTTATTGTGCACAAGGCTCTGGCAGGTTGCTGGTGGCCGCTTGTGGGCGCTTGCTCAAGCGAACTTAAAAACCGGAAAAAGCTTGCCAGCTCGCCAGTAACCTCAAAATTTTAGCAAGTCACCGCGCTTTGTACAGCAGTGAGCTGCCTCCCCTTCCTTCGGAAGATGAGTAAACACGGAAGAAACTTATCCGTAAATCAAATCCCAATTCTCGACGATAAGCTGATGCTTTGCCGAATGCCGAAGGTGTGAAGCTATAGGCTTTCGGGAATAGCAAGTACATAGCCACAACATTGTTATCACGCCATGTTTTTTTTGGATGAGTGATAAGATCCTCGGCAACCGACAAAGTCGGTTCTCTGGACCCCGCATACGGCGCAAGGGCTTTCATCTATGCTGTTCAATCTGCACAATAAATACACCCGTTGATATCATATACACAGCAGGGCAATTCTATTAAACCAGGTTTAACCCAGAGTCTGTGAAGTTGAGTTCCAAGATTTTTTACCCCAGTACAAAAGTGTTCCTCCGAGCGGGCGCAGACGGACACCCCACCAAGTTGTCGGTCCCAAAAATTTGGAGCGGGACTTCAAGGGCTTGGGTTATGTCATCCAGAACCGGAAGCCTTCTCCAGGCTATATCCGATCATTTCCGAGTCTCATTCCGATCTCCCCGATGTACCATGTAGCAGACGAAATATATTGCACGATAAAATAGACACAACTGCATACTCATGAAGCCCCACACTAGAACGATGAAATGAAACCATCTTCCCGAACCACCCATTACACCGCCGCCAATAGAAAACGAGACACAGTGCATTGATGAGCGGACTGAAGAGAGAATAAGGTCAATATAAGAAAATAACAAGACGACGAGAACGACGCACTTTAGAGTATAGTGCACTCACCATACTGCGGGTTTCACTGTTGCTTGGAGGGCTTGCTGCCTTAGAAATGACCTTTGGCCTGTCGTGAGTGGAGGAGCCTGTCTCCAGTGAGAGTGGTTGAGGAGTTGAAGTGTTGAAGGGGTTGAGGGCAGTTGAGGAGTTGAAGTAGATTGAGAAGTTGAAGTCTGTTGAAGAGTTGAAGGCAATTGAGAGGTTGAGGGCAGTTGCGGGTTTGAGTGTGGATGCAGGGATGTAAGGGACCAGGCTAAGAGTCTCGAGAACCGTAGATGGACTCATATAGCAAGGTGCCTTAGGCCATGAATAAAGGCATAGAGAAAAGAGTTGATAAGGCTAAAGAACTACTATGAAATATACAAGTATTTATAAGAATACTAAAAGGAGTAGTAGTAGTCTAACATATGATAAAAGGTCTAAGGAGCGTAGGAGCTAGGAGGATTGGGGAGCTACCCATGACATTATCCCCCTTCTAAGCTAAAGAAAAAAATTTGTAGCTATGAAGTGTGATAAAAGGGAAAAGTGGCATAGATGGCATAGATATGAGCATAAGTAAGACATACTTGGACGAAGTAGTAGTGTTAAGAAAGTGGAAAGTGTTGATGACGCAAAGTAAGAAGTAAGTAGGAAGTTAAATCAAGAATGGTAATGGCATAGGCATGATTAGAGGAAAGTAGTAAAGGTAGATTGAGTACAACACAGCAGGGAGGTAGAATAACTGCGATGAAGGCGAATGAAGAAAAGGAAATGGAAAGCGTTGATGACGCAAATGGATTGAACAAGTAAATCAAAAATGGTAATGATGAAAATAGACCGAAGCCTAAAGTAAGTCAAGAATGGTAATGACAAGAGTAGACCGAAGCCTAGTCTGACATGGAGTGATATGTCAGGAAGTTGCAAGCGTAGACCGAAGCCTAGGATGCATTGACAATAAGCAAACGCAAAGAAAAGCGCACGCAGAGTAAATGATCCGCAGACCACAAATATGGATCAACATGGAGAGTAATGAGTAGAAGACAGGCCAAAAGATGGGAAATCTGTCAAGCAAAGATGCATACAAACATGCAAATAAGGAGAATGAACAAACGCGCATGCGAGGGTGCAGTGTTGAAGGATGAATGTAAGAGATGAAAGTAAATCACAGCGATGGAAGTGTAGATGCGGCAAATGTTAAACAGGTATGTAGGTAAATGCGAAGGAGTAAGTTGCAAAAAGTAGAATGTAGGAGTAAAGGTGAGGGTAGGAGGTGAAGGTATGGATATCACGCACGGTTCTCGTATCCTTGAACCTATGCATTCATCCTGGATAATAGTACTCACGAGATTAAACCTCAAAGACTCGTATTCCTCATTCTCTAAGGGCCATTCGTCATACTCGTCAGAGATATTAATCTCGAAGGACGTGTATTCATCGTTTCCTAATGCTCACTCCTCATACTTGTCCTATAGTCTTATTATCTTCCCTTTTTCACGAATCAAATTCACGACGGTTTAAGAGTGGATTTGATGAAGTGTCAAGACTGGAGTTTTGCGAATGAAGAGCTGAGATCATGAGTGAGGGAGGGTGGGAGTGACAGCGAGAGGGTGGGAATGAATGACAATTGAAGTTGGCAACGAGAAAGAGTCGATGGTGATGATGAGTAAGAGCCGATAATGGTGAGAGCTGAAGTTCCAAGAAGGATAGAAGAGTTGGCGATGATGCAACACGCTTCACATACCTCAAAGGCGAGAGGGTTACGTGTCGAACATCAAAAAGGAAGCCGAACAAGGAAAAGGTGATGAAGAGTTGAACGGAGATAGGGGTTAAGTGTATGACAGGGCCAGGAAGTTGGAAAATCTGTTGTGGAAGGAGATGGATGAAGGAAGGATTCGAAGATTTTTGGATTGCTGGCGGCGATCGAAGCGATGGAAAGTCAAATATCGATTATTAGAGTGAAGAAACGGCATGTTGACAGTGCGAGAACACAAAAACGCTAAATTCAAATCAAATCGGCGAAGAACTCGGAATCATTAGAGAGGGTAGTGAGAGACCGGTAAATGATGAAAAAGCGAAGCAGAAGAGTTGGATAGGGGTAATTGACATGGCCAGAGACTGGGGAGTATGCCGAGTGATGAGAGAATTAGAGAAGGGCAAGGAAAGTGTTGGGAAGGTGAATAAAAGTCGGAGAAACTTTATGAATGACAGGCGGCAACTGTTATGAGCGTCGAGAGGGTAGAGGGTCGAGATGGTGATAGTGACGAAAGAAAGGAATAACGACGAGCGCCAATGGTCCGAAAGGGGTAAGTCCGAATGTGCGTATCAATCGGTGAAGTGTTCCGAGGAGTGAAAGAAGAAGGAAGCGCTAGAGATGAATGAAGGAGTGACAGCACATAGAAGAACACACAGGGAGCAGGAGAGTGTCCAGATGTTTTACAGCCAGAGGACAAAGGCTGAGGGAGCACAGAAGGAAATAGTGCACCAGGCAGTTTGTAGCCTTATCAAACTGTAAGGGACCAGGCTAAGAGTCTCGAGAACCGTAGATGGACTCATATAGCAAGGTGCCTTAGGCCATGAATAAAGGCATAGAGAAAAGAGTTGATAAGGCTAAAGAACTACTATGAAATATACAAGTATTTATAAGAATACTAAAAGGAGTAGTAGTAGTCTAACATATGATAAAAGGTCTAAGGAGCGTAGGAGCTAGGAGGATTGGGGAGCTACCCATGACAAGGGACAAAAACAGTGACAGTGAAGTTGAAGCCAGTTGCAGGGTTGAGGACAGTTGCAGGCTTTGAGAAAGGTTGTGAGTATTGAGGTAATTGAGGTAATTGCGCGCTCAGACAGTTGAGCAAATGTGAGCGTTTAAAAGGAGGAGGTCACCGTTGAGTCAAAGTTCAGTCAATGAAAACTTCAACAAGTGTGACATGTCATGTGACTGAGGCCCAGATGGAGGCAAAAGTCCACGTCCTCGATCATCCTCACTGCACAACTTCCAACACGTTATCACTGCTCAACAATGAGCACTTCTCTCTATTGAATACGAACGTCTATCTCTCCATGGATAAAAACACGACTTCCCATGCAAAATCGTGCTTCCGACACTCTCAAATTTGCTTGCAAGGCCGTTATGACCCAAGTTCTGAAGGGTGAGTACAATGCCTTTGGATTATCGAAGGTATACGCTATTTATGCGATGTCATTTGGACGTTATTATGATTCAATAGCCCAAAAAGTGAAGAGCCAGGTGCCCTCACCATGCCTGGCTGCCCACTTGATCCAACTTGGCCACTCTGACCCTGTAAATCAACTGCGTTTTGTGGGGCATAAACAAACGAGGGTCCTGACGAAGTCTGAAGGTTCTGGAGTGGAGGAAGAGAAGTGGGCTGGGGGCTCTTGAAACCAGCTTCGTCAAATTTGACAAGACTGTCGAGATAACTGTTCAAATCAATGTAAGTCTTTATGCCTTCTCCTAAAATCTGTCCACTCATGTTTTCCAGTTTGCATCTGTGATCTTTTTTCCAAATACCTTCTTCTTCTCAGCGTACTCCTGGTCCACAAGACTCCAAAAGTCCTTCCCCTTTGCCACTTGTCCTCCTGTCTTTTCCGGTATCTTTCTTCGCTTTGCTGGGGGTGCAGTCGACTCACCTTCTGTCGGTTCAGGTGAGGTGGAGGTGCCCTCGTTGTCGTCCGTATTGCCCTTGTCCTTGACACTCTCTTGCTTCCAGACAATCGCTGGGTTATCCCAAATGAATCAGCGCTGCATTCTTTGTCAAACATCGGCGAGAGGAGGCTAGAATAAGGTACGTACCAGTAATCCATTACGGAGCAAGAGTGTATGAGTATTAAACTTTTCACTGCCCGCCCTGCAATAGATTTTGTTCATGGCATGCGTGAAGTCTGTCAGTGATACCATGTTGTCGACACTGTCGCAAATCTATGAGCATGATGTAAGTTCTTGTTTTTACAAGGTTTGGCTCTTACACTCACATGTTGTCTGAACCCATTGCGAACGCTGGAACAGATCTTTGTTATTTCCTTTTCCAGTACCTTCTCTCTTGCTGGATCACCAAAAGCATTCTCAAAATGCATGGATTTCATGTGCTCAGAAATGTAATCCTGCCAGGTGAGTATGCATATGTATTTCTTTATTCGTTGCCCTAAACTTACAAAGACGTCTCTGTCCATATCGCGGTAGCATGTTCACATGGGGTTGTAGATAAGCTCCTGGGCAATGAGATGGACCGATTTCTTGTGTGGCCAAACAAAAACAAAAGGTCAGTATGTTAAGCTGGAAAGTGTGGTGTAGCACTCACTGACTGATCTCCACTCAGGGCAAATGTCTTGACAAGCTGGATTTTCAGGTCAGCCAGCATTTCGCGCAAGGATCCTGCATTTTCATCTCCTTCAAACCGCCTGTTAAAGAGGTGGAAGTCCAGTGCGAGATGATAGAGCCTCATGAGGACGTCTGCTTGGGTCAGGCCAACACCAATGGTGCTGAACTATTAAAGGTGAGTTTTTATTAGTATGTCTACCTTTTCATCAGTCTGAAACATACCTGAACAAAGTTCTGAATTATTGACTGTTGCCAATCTGGTAACTCAAAGTCTTTTGCAACGGTATCCACTATCAGTGGTGTCACCGTCTGCAAAGACACGCTTCCAGACTGGTGCTGTGTACCATCTCCAAACGACATATCTCTGGACTCCGAAGGGCTGGCAAAGGGGTCATGCTGGGGTAGCGATAGGCATTGGCTGGAAGATGAAGTAGTTGGAGAGAGGGACTGTGGAATGAGAAAGATGTCTGGGAGTTGAGATCAAACGAGTCAGAGAGGGGATCAAGGGAGTTAGGAAGGATGGGAGTATGATGCTCAATATGTCCTGATGTTATCTGGTCCATGGTGAGTGGTGGTATCTGGTGAGTCTTCTGGGTTTTTTATGGGTGCGTGTTGGCTTGGATTGTTTGTCCTGACGCATCGATTTTTTCAACAAGCTTTAGCACAGCCCTCCCAATGGGTTATAAAAGCGGCGCATCTCACAACCTGCACCTCAGATATCCCAACGTGCATAGCGCCAATGGCTCCCTCAAACACAGTACTCGTTGCATGCACAGTTCGTGCTGGAATATGGTAAGACTTGCACTGCATCAGTCTTTAACCACCAGCTGATCCTTTTTTCATGTTGCACCAGTTGTTCCAAAAAACATCAGTTCACTGTTGCTGCAAGACCAGATTCCAAGTTTGGTGTGCACATTGACCTGACGTCTGACTATTTTCCCCGCATCGAAATCTCACAACATCACCCCTTGTGTTGCTCTCATGGACATACGGCTCATAGACATACTGCGACAAATTCGTCACCAGAGTGTATTCCTCAGGTCATCACACTGCAGGTTGATGAGAGGTTACTCCACAATGACGAGGAAGACACCAATGGACAGCCAGGGTATGAGGTTCAGACCAAGCACAAAAGAGACACTCAGACATAATAACTCTGTATAACGGTCAGTCTTTTTTTTTTTTTTTTTGCTTTCATGGCCGTACTAATGACAGCCCTCAGTCGTCAACTCATGTGTGGATCTTCGATTGAAGGGAAGGTACAGGGCATATCAGGCAGGCTTTAGTACATTCCAGGCTTTGAGTTGTATCAAATAATCAATTATCATTATATCACTCATTTAAGACATTGGGAGAGCAAATTGTGAAATTTCAAGTACTACTAATTACAAACGACGATGTGAATGCATTAGATGTGTATGACTAGTAGAAGGAAAGATATGAGGATCAGAGTAACCTGGATGTGGTGCATGGTTCAATGGCACACTGTTGTCATTTTCATGAAATGGCATGGTCCACAATGATGGTGAATGCATGATAGGTTGTAACGTGGCCGTGTAAGTTGGTACAAACTGTGGTAATGATGTGGAGGGATTTTGGAAAAGGATTTGCTGGTGGTGAAGACCTGGACTCGTAGCCACTAATCGGGAGTCATGCGAGATGGGAGCTGGATGAGACAATTGTGCAGTATGTGGAAGAGAAGAGTCTCCAGTGAAAGGAGGGTTACGAGCAAGAGAATGGTGCCTGGAGCTGTAAGGTGGTGGATGTGGGATAGAAGGAGAGAAGGTCTGTGGCGACAGGCTTTGCCCCGCTTGAGATGTACCCGTATTGTTCAGAGCTATATTGTTGTTCTGCGGTGTGCTTTGTGGGGCAGTCTTGTTGGCCTTCTGAGGCTGGCATTCTCGCACACAGCTTTGCTGAATGATATGTGTGGGATTGGGTAGAGCTCTCGGTGGTAGGCGAAATCGTTGAACATATCTGGCGTCTCACATTTGCGCTGTGTTTAGCACATAGTCCTCCTTAATGCCAGCATGCTCTACCTCTCCCTTTCGGTGCTCTGTGATCTCCCTTTCCTGCCTGATTGAGCGAGTTCGCTGGACCTGACATTTGTTCCGAATGCAATCATGCTGGATGTTGACTGTGCAAAGTATATCCTATATAAATGTCAAACCGCGTGTCATGAAAAAGATCTGAAGATGGCATACCGTGAATGTAAGAGCAGCATATTCTGCACTCGGTGTCAGATGAGGCATTCCATGTTCAGACTCCTCGCCAACATCTGCCAGTCTAACTAGCATAATTGGCTGCAGGTCACCAAACGCAAAGGACGAGGAGCGAGAAAGTTGCAATATTTCTTCAGTCAGGGCAATCGCCACACTGCCGGCTCTCCTGATGGCAACAAAGACACCAGCAGCACATTTGTCAACATTTCCGAGGATGATTGAGGTGGCTTGATGAAATTCTGCTCAAGCAATTTGAATGGGGGTTAGGAGGTTGCTGTTGGAGAACTTTTCCCCAGTACGCGTTGCCATGAAATGCAAAGGTTTAGATCCTTTGGCAAGTTGACATTCTCCTGTAGATTATCAACAGTCAATCCTTATGACGAGATGATAGATAAACCTGACTTACCTGATGGCCGACTTCTAGCTTTTGGGGATAAACCAAGATATTGTCCGACAGTTGTCTCTGAGGAATGTCCCAGGAGTAATGGACTATGACCAATGGTTGTCCAGTGTTCCCGAATGCAAGCTTCATGTGTGTGGAAGTAGTGTTGTACAGCTGTGAGCCGTTGCGCTTGTGGAAGAGCTGGGTTTTCGAATGACTCCACGCGAGTCTTGGACATAGTAATGTCGAAATTGAGATGACTTCGCAGAAGGAATAAGCCACCACTGAGAAAATGACGAATGCGGTTTCCTTGAGCAAATGCCCAAGCGATATCGTGAGATGGTGACTGTCGGTTGGAGTGGACACTCTTCTCTCGTATGACAGCATTGAAAGACTCAAACGTCTCAGTAGCAAATAACATGGCAGGCCCAAAGCGACGGATGTGGTCTGGTAAATGGATAAGAATATGAAATTTTGGTTTGTTGAACCATTGGACCGTCCAACGGGCAGCGCAAAGTAAGAAGTTGTCAATTTCTCTATGCAAAGTTTGCTTAGAAGAAGTTAGGCTTCGGAAAGGTTACAGCAAGTGGAAACTCACAAGATACATCTCACGTACATCAATCTCGGGCTGCCAAATCAATGGGACAAGTTTTGACAATGCTACCCATGTCTGATAGCAAGGATCCGACACAAAATCCTTGAGCACGAATGGAGCGACTTGGCTGATTTTGCAGAAGTCTGATCCAGTGAGTGATCCAGCGTAGTTGACAAGTGTCTCGCCATTGAGTTTGTCTATCCCAAGTCTGGCAATGTCAAGAGACGAGAGCTGAGCAATCAGCTCAGCTTTCTTGTCGTTGTTTTTGCCGATTTGATTTTGAACAACGTCACGCCAGAGATACTTGAGGAACCCGAGCAGAACAACATGCAAAACTTCAACAGGGGTATCACAATGGGGGTCGAGACCTAAGGCAAAGTTTAAAATCTTTCTCTCGATAATCATTTCGGAGTACGGACCTTTAATGCGCCAGACTGGACTCATAGGATTCTCAGGGAATGTTCAATGTTCCGAGGGTAGTGTTGAGGGCCGTCTGTCTCGATGCTCCGTAGCGCCCTTTATACAAATTGACTAGCTTGTCAACAAAAAAAGTTTGATATGTATCTTTGATTCCGGTCTCTGTGCGCATCTTCTTAACCGCTGTTGCAGTACCAACTGACTTGGCCATGGAGAACTGGGACTTCAATGCCTGGATGGTTTCAGTCTTCGTCCTATTGGTTCCAGGCTGCAAAATAAATTGTTTTAAACTTCATAATTCCAACAATTAACAAAGGAATACACACCTTGATGAAATTTGTGACTCGGTCTACCATTGACTTCAAGCTCTCTGCGACCTTCTTTCGTTTCTTCTTTCCAGCCTTCCCTCCAGTCTTGCTGTTTCCGCTGGCCGCTGTCCCGACTGACCCTGCATCTGACTCTATACCATCTATATCATCATCACTGTCATCCTCTTCATGTACAGACCCCAGCGTCGTCGAATCTACTCCACCATCTGGCGCTTTGGAGTCTGCTGCATCCTTTCCTTTTACCCAGCAGTGCTGACAAAAGAATTTGCCCCTGAGTCCTATATGACACGCGAACTCGCTTTGCATGGGATTGTCACCAAGAAGTGCCAAGACCGACAGTAAATGTAGGACAGGCTCATCGGTCTCAGAGTCCCAGGCCCAAATACCATATTCCTGACTGTCACTAGATAAAGTCAGTTTAGAACTCTTAACTGTTAATCTGTATTGGAAAAAACATACCATATCTGATCAGTGATCCCATCAAGCATTTCCAAGGGCGGCGCAATATTTGACGTCGAGAGGAAATGAACATTGTATTCTTTCGACGAGTGTTCACGAGGCAGACCAGCTGGTATCATGAGAAAACTGTTGTGCTTGTTCCACTTTTTCGACGTGTTTCCTGAAGTCTCATCGCAATAGAGCCATATGGGAAATGAGAGACAACGATGGCCCCAAGCATGCTCTCGCCAAGGGTTCCCAAGGATTGGATTGGTAAATGTCCAGGGAAATATTGCAGAAGGGGAATCGGGATCAGAAGAGTCGAGGACATCTGCCAATATAGAGAATAGATGAGCTGCCACATGTAAACAAACAGTAAAAGTAGCCACAAACCTTCAATAGTTGTAACATCTGGAAATGAGTACAACCCGCGCCTGATATCTTGATGCAACTCATCAAACGGTTTGAGAAACTTGTCTCTGTCCACCTCAATGTCAATGTCTTTGACCGCACGCCATGATACACGCCCATCCTCATGTTGGACTTGTTGCATCTTCCAGCACTTTGCGACCATCTTCTTCTTACGCTCAAACCATCGGTGAGGCATGCAGATTTGAGCACCGGTGATCATGGCAGGTTCAAAGATATAGTAGTCTTTGTTCCAAAGGCGAGCCATGGGAGCGAGCAGCTCATCTGACATCTCTTTCAACCATCGGTCTGCCTGTCGAGCTTGCAATAGCGTCGTTCCACTGTCTTCAGGATAAAACGACAAATGTGGTCGGACCTTCGGGTTAGACATTTCCTACAACTAATTAGTATCAAGACAACATCAACATGATAAATACTTACCTGAGAAATAATGTCGGCAATGCTATTGACATAGTAAATGTGTCCAAGGGCACCGTTGTACTTGTAGGTCTCGATTCCATACAGAGCTTGCAGTTTGGAGTTGAGATCCTTCATGCTCTTGACTGAGGGGACATCTTGTACTCCATTAACCCTAAGGAGCCAAAGGAAAAGGTTGAGCTGGCGTGCTGAGAAGATGGAGCGTGGAAGATGCATGAGAATATCAAGAGTGCACGTCTATATTGCTGTATTAGCCCGACAATCAAAGACAAGAGTAAGCTCACTCACGACTCGATCTTCCCAAGGAAACCATTCTGTTGTCACTGGTACATCTGACGTAAATCTTCTCGCTCATTTGGCAGCAGGTCCGTCGAAATAGTCTGTGTTTCTCTGCGTTAGCATGAGCGAGCAGCCATACACATATGTATTACACACCTTGATGATCACCATCCAACGTAGGATCTGTGAGACTTTCCAAAGAATTCTCAGAGTAGACGCTGGAGACTGAGCGTTCATCCAAGTCGTCGTCCGAGTCTATAGCATCTGGTCCATACTGGAATAGCTGAGCGAGAGACTGGGAAAGCTCAGCGAGAGATTGTTGCTCCCTACTACTCTCTCCTAAGTCAGTCTCATGTTCTCCTGCCTCAAACGCATCCCAGTCATATCCATCAAGGTGGAAATCCGATCCAGACTCCAGAGAGATGGGTGGATAATCTGAGAGTGCAGGTTAGTCTAGTTTTAAGAGATCAAGAGCTTAGGGACCAGTTTTTCGCTTACAAAGATTATTAATTGCGTAATCTTCCCGCGGGTCCTTCTCTTTGCCAAACCGCCGCATCGACTCATCTACTCAACGCTCTCGAGGCCTACCAGCAGTTATTTCCCTTCTATCATACCCCAATGCTATAATATAGTATACTTCACCCATAATTTACGACTTTACGCGTTCAAACCATGTCGGAAACATATCATTGGCAGTCTTCAGAAGGTCAAGCTCTTCTCAACAATATCATTCGGAAATGCGTCCCTCAATGGACTGACGGCTTGAAGGATGGACAGAGTAAAGTTGTTACAAGGATATTGGATGGAGAAAAGGTGCTATGGATTGCAGCAACTGGAGAGGGAAAGTCAGCCGCATTCCAGGTCCCTGTTTTAGTCCATGAAGAGTTGCGAAGGGATCCTGAGCTATGTCCGGGTTTTGTAGCTAAGGAGAAGCCCATAGGAATTGTGGTTACACCCACGAAAGGGTTAGCCACCAATATCGTGCGTTACATGCTTATTTTCTTATTCTTCATTAACTGATTTTATCTAGGTACACAAACTATCAAAATTATCCATACCCACATACACCTACACCCACGAGAACGTCGCCGACGACATTATCAAAGGCATTGATGTCGTTCAAGATATCGCAAACTGCAAGTATCGCATCATATGTGTCGATCCAGAACACCTCAAGAAGGACGAATGGAAGCGAATTACTTCTAGTCCCACCTTCCGTTCCAACATCATCTTCGCCTGCGCCGAGGAAGCTCATCTCATCGACGAATGGGGAAACCCTGATTTTCGCCCGGACTTTAGGTACGCGTCATGACCACTGCACCTTTGCGTTGAGTGGCAGCCATGCATTCGGTGATATACCAGACTGCAGGATCACGAGCCTTGAGTCTTTCTGCGAGTTTCTTCATGGAAAATGACCGGATGTGCTTCATTTCGAGTTTTTTGACAGGAAGACAAGTTTGAAAGGTGGGGTCGTAATCTGGATCACCTTCGTCTGGATCAGAAGTCAATTTCTCGAGACCCTTGTGAAGTTTGTTGCCAACAACACGTAGGAACCAAGACGATAGCGAAACGCGAGCATAATGAAGAGATCGTAAATCAGCGGTTGGGGAAAAATGATGATCTCGTTCAGATATCAGGGTTGCCTTGGGTGAAGGATAGCTATACTTGTGGTCGTATATTTTCTTTACGTTATCGAGGACTCGAATGGTTGTTTTCCCTTGAAGCCAGTATTGTACCATGGACCGATTCCGAAGACTCGTACCCTCGGCAGATAATATAATGTCCAGAAACTTCCCAATACCCCCCACAAAATTCTCGCGGATCTTGTCCAGTACTAAGTCAGCTCTTTCCTCATCGCAGAGCGTATTCTCATCCTTCCGCACTCGTTTATTTGAGGGCCAATGTGGCGGTGAGCAAGGATTTGGAAAAAGTGATGGTTCAAGGGTATTCGGAACTATAAGATTATCGTCTTGTCTTCGTTTAGGAGAGAAAGGTGTGGATGGAGGAGCGTCGTCGGCTGGTGAATCAAGTCCCATGGTCAAATCTGGAAGATCATTCACAGAAGGTGTATCATTGATGTTCGGAGGAACCGCGTTGAATGGAGTGGAATTGATGCTTTGATGGTGAGTTGCTGCTTGTAAGTAAGACGTAGCATTGATGTTTGACGGGTATGGGAAGGAAAATGAAGTTGAAGGAAAAGAGGGATCTGCGGCATTTGACGTTGAGTGTACCAAACTCCACGGTGCGCTATAGGGCACAGAAGGTCTCGAGAGATGGGCAGAGTACTTGCCAGAGAGTGGCCGTCCTCTCTTTGACATAAGTAGCTGCGATGCGAAGCTTGGACGAAGATGCGAAGCTTGGATGCAGTGTTGCCGAGGTCCGGTTCGGGTCAGGTCCAGCCAAAATTTTCTGGCCCTTGGCCCGGACCTACAGGGTCGGTCCACTCTCTCGCTGGACCCTGGCCCTGGACCTGCGGACCTGGGTCAAGAGGGCCGGTCCGGGGTCGGCCCAGGTCCACATAGAGAAAAAGGTTTTTTGGAGGGTAGGACCCAAAAAAATGTTAGAATCTGTAAATAATGTAATTTAGTAGTTGTATCTGTATAAACTGACAATGATGACTGTAATAACTGAGCCACAGCGCGTCTGCACTCAAGTGATAACATTTATGCAGCTTCGAGGTCATGCTCGGCATCTTCCGAGTACTGCTATTTTGTCTGTGGCAACCAATACGGCAACTCAGGTCACCAGATCCTCTATCAAAAAGGTCAAAAGAAGGTCATCGAAGCCGCTCTAAGTGCCTAAACTCAGTCATGCCGACATCCGAGGTCCAGAGGTCCGGACCGGGTCAGCCCTCCTCCTCAGCCTCTGACCCTCGACCCGGACCTCCAGGTCCGGGTCAGGTCTTACATAGCCACTGGACCTGGACCTCGGGGTCGGTTCGGGGTCGGTTCAGGGCCAATGGGGCCATGGCCCGGACTCCGGCAACACTGCTTGGATGAAGAAGTAACGAAGAAGTAAAAAGAAGCCGTGACATCACCTTCTTTCCCAAAATGGGTCGTGTGAATATTACGCGATAAATCAAATGTATTGGTCAAATCTGGTCCCTATAAACCCCCGCTTTAACAACAGACTGCTATCGCATCATTACAATGATCGCTGATACTGTCTGTCTAGGAGAGACTAAGTGCAGGTAATGGTTCTCGTGGGTTACTGGCTGGTAAAAATGCCTGGAGGAGGCGGGTAGCTGCGATATCCCCCACAGAGAGTATGGGCACAGCTGGGGCTGAAGGGTCAGGGGAGGTCTGGTGCTCTTGACGCGTCGTTTGCCGGCGGTGAAGTGCAGTGACCCGCTCCTGATGTTTTGGGAATGCTTCGTGTCTCCGGATGGTTTTGGGATGGCGGCCAGTCTCATCGTGACATATCAGGCAGTAAGCATACCACTTGTTTCTTTCAAAGGCAAGACGCCATACTGCATTGAAGAAACGAAGTGTAAATGTGCACGACACGTCAGTGACGCGGTCTCAGCCTGAGAGGCCATGTGGGAATAACGCTTGCCTTTTTCGTCAACGTCCCTTGGCCTCGTGTTGGACATCGTCTTGCAGCCAGTTCAAAATTTGCGAGAATGAGCGTGAGCTGGTCAAAAAGTGTCTTTGCAGTCTATCTTAGCTACATTAGGACTGGGTACAAAAAATTTTAGCCTACACTCCAATTTCATTTTCGAGCTGCGGGTGCCGGTAGTCGTTTAACCCGGGCACATCTGAAGGTCTGGCCGTGCACCTGACCCGTTGATGTTATACTTGACCCCGTCAATGTCATATATATTGAGCCCGTCGAAGATATGTGTCTCGTCCTGTTCAAGATATTGTCAAGCTGGTAATCTAAAAGCTATAATAAAGTGTCAGGTACTGCATGATACCTACACTAGTGAAGTTAGTTGCATCGTGTGACAAAGACTCACAGATAGATACCTGGGACTCTCATTAAACGTGGAAAAATGAGAGGTGAAGGCCTATATTCACGTATGTACATAGATACATAGTACATAGACTTAGCGCGTTGGCATCAGCGGAGGAGAGGTGATTGTTTCTGCAGGGACTATAGGTATGTCTTCAAAAGTTTGGAGAAATCCGCGAGTACTTACTTTGTCAATCACTTACCTTCGTTATGGAAGGTAGCCCAAAGATTCTGGAACTTTCAGGCGTTGGGAACTCGAGCATACTCGAAGCTGCGGGTGTTCAATCAGTTTTGGAACTTCCTTCCGTTGGAGAAAACCTCGTTGGTGAGTCTCATAGGACTGTGTGTCCGTCGCAACTGAAAAATAGTACGAGTCTAGATCATGCTCATAGCTGGGCAAACGCTTTTACGAATATCAGGTTTGGACTAGTTACTTTCCGATTTCCGTTTCTGAACTGACTTTATGATTTTTCCACAGCCTTACAAAGGATGTTCTAAACCAGAATCCCATTTTTGCTCAACAACAATTGGAACTGTGGTTCGAGAATAGAACCGGCGAGTGTACGGGTTAATACCATTTATCTAAAACTCATCAACGTTCGGACATCCAGGTTTCTACTCTGCTGTGCCAAGATCTCTTGGTATCGCAGTGCCATCGAACGTCTTCAACCAAATCCAGCTAAACGACCTTATCAAAGAGGTAGAGAGAAACCTACAATCCTTCGCGACTCAGTTCTCCAATGGAAACCCGCAGTTAGCCAAAGGAATCTACGTATAGAACTAGAGAAAAGAGCAGCCAAAACAGCTCTGGTTTGTATCTTACCATAAAAGGAAAGGCCGGCTCTGGCGTTCCTAGGACGGCTCTTACCAGCCGGCTCTTGCCAAACGGCGTAGCCGCGTCCGCATTTGGGGGGGCGCAGCATGGATTTGGCCTCTGCCACCGAGAAGATACTTAGGAGGTAGCGAAGGGGAACGAGGACTCTGAGGCGGCTGGGCACTCAGAGTGTCTTTGGACTTGTGCGACGTGCTGGCGGTACTGACGAAAGAGGAAGGTGCCGCATCACGTGCATCCAAAGACCTCTATCTGCCTCGTTCTCTTTGAGAACACAGCAGATCAACAAGTTATAGATGACATGATGTTGGAAGAGTAGAGTTTGGTTGGCAGCAGGGGTAACTTGAGAGAGAGGGAGCGAATTGCAGTGTGACGAGGATGGTGGTGGTACGAGAAGAAGGGCTTCTGCCAATAGTCCCACAGTCGAGGAGCGAAATGAGGGACTTGATAAAAATTTTGGATCCATCGAAAGCCAGGTGAGGACACGTCATCGTTGCCTAAATCGGGCTAGCCAAACGTCTCGACCTTCGGCGCCTCGGCCCTTGCTCTTTTTTCATTATTACTCCGTGTAAAGTAGATATGTAGATATTCTCACTGAGCCCAATGCTCAAGACCTAAGTCAGAACAGGTTTTATAAATTTTCCTAGGTACAAGCACGACAGGCTGTGGTTGAGAATAAAAAAGATGATAATTCTAAGTACTACGAGAGTGGCTTATATACTAGAAGGCGTGTGAATAGATATGTAAACTATATAGTCGTCCGTATTAGGAAGTACGCGTTACATTCCGTCAGCTCAATTCTGATGGTTTCTGACCAGAATTGACCCTGCTATCAGACTCGACGTTTCTGTCAGATCTAACCAGAAACAGTCAGAATCCGCCAGGATTTTTGGCATCTTCTCAGATTTCACACTTGTCGTTTTTCATTGGGCTTCAACATCTACGCAAGCACCGCCAGGCTTCTCGCGCCGAATCACGCAATAGTCTATTTGACGGACAAGATGCTCAAGAACCCTCGGCATCTTACAATCAAATTATGGACCAGTCTGATGACAACGACGAAGCAAACTCTGCTGATATTGAGCTACTCAAGCCAGACCTCGGAGCGTTAGGTCAAATGCATCTCGGATCTCTGATATAACAAGAGACACGCAACTCTGAGAACTTTGTAACCCAACGCCCAAATCGCATACTCAATGAATACCCAAAACCCCCCCGTTAACGCATTCTCATCCCCGCTCTTTCTCCTCTACTCCTCTGCTCCTCTGCTTCTCCCGTTTCTTTTAGTGTTGGGAGTGTTATAACTTTGAATAACCCGTCTACCTCGTCAAAGTCAAAGTGAAAATCGCGTTCCGATACCATGCCCCATTCTCATCTTTGACTAAAAGTAATCTAGTCAGAAGGGGAAGTGGTCAGGGGGGTCAGTATCATATTGCGTTGTCATCCACCCAGCTCTTGGTGTCGGGGGCGTTGAGTGGGCGTCGGCAGCGGTGGACATACTACATAGTCAAATTCTAAAATATTACCTTGACGACAAGCGTCTTCTAACTCAGGTATATGAACGACAGCAATTTCAGTCTCAAGACGCTTGTATACATACAGAATCTTCATAAGCAAATATAAGATGAGAGCTTGAGAGGACCGACGCGTAAATCCCACGGCTTCCTTTTTCTTTCGCTACCACCATCATCTCCACAGTGGACGTCGTGTGCTCCGCGGAAACGCCTTCAGTTTAACCTTATCTCGTCCGGAATGGTACAAATTAGTAGGTCTATCATCATATGAACTTGAAGATACCTTTGGCCCAGTTCTAATCTCAGCTTCAGCTCTAAATCTGTCCAAGTTCTTCCACGCATCTACCCAGTCATACGACGAGCTGGCGTGCTACGGCGAAATGATAGCGAAAACAGACGTCTTTCAAGGTTTGTGCCTCTTACTGCTCCATGCCATGTGAACTCTGCTAATCAGTTTCTGTTTCCTTGCTTCTAAAAGGTACAATGTACAAGTTTAGGTTAAAAGCCAGCACGGGTGCGAATCTCCCCTTCCTTGGCTTTCAACTTCCTCTCTCTTGTTCTACAAGGTCATGGCCGACACAGCAATGGTCCCGACATTCGCAGAAGATGAGAAAATCGACACCGCCGATGAGAAGGAAGGAACTGAGAAGATTGAGATCGGCAGAGATTTACTCGACGTGACGGACGTAGGGGAAGTCTTCGCTGAAGGGCCACGTCTAATTGACCTTGGGGAAAATGGCAAGGAACGTCCAATTGGTACGCGGTAGTACAGTATCCATCTCCCTAATATCGTTACTGACTGTGGATTATCCTCGCAGAGACCGACGCCGACTACTCCATGCGGCTTATCTCTCTCGAAGACGACCCAAGTCTACGTATCTCAACCTTCAGGATGTGGTTCTTAGGCCTCGGACTAGCATGCTTCGGTGCAGTCCTCGGACAAATCTTCGTGAGTATATCCTTGTGGCGCTTCATATGACAAGTGGCTAATAATATGCTATCTTAGTACTTCCGCCCACAGACGGTGAGTGCTAGTTCATCCTTACTACTATCTATTAATCTCCCTAGTAGATCGCCGTCAGTTCTCTCTTCCTACAGGTTTGTTCAACATTGTCCTTTTTTGTTTTTTGCTCTCAAATACCTTCCAAGATCATATCCTTCATATTTGGCAAGGTACGCTTTTACCGGAATCGCTTATCTTCACTTACTTCTTTTTGTTTATTTTAGGTCCTCGAAGAGATTGTTCCTGGCCCTAGCGAAACAGCTCGCATCAAGACTCGGAATAACCGGTTCTGGAGGTTCATGAACCACGGTCCATTCAGTGCGTTTTATCTCTCTTCATCTTCCCTTCTCGGTCCTCATCTATACGTATTTTCAACAGATCTCAAAGAACACGTCTCAATCACCATCATGGCCTCAACCGCCTCCACCTCAGCTTTGGCTATTAGTATCTTCGCAAGTCAAGATCTCTATTACCATATCAGACCGAATGCTGGAGTGGGAATCTTCACGTACGTCCGACTTTAGTACAACTGCCCTATCGGCCAATCCCAAGCTGACAAGCCTATCTTCCGACCCATTATTAGGTTGATCGCTTCCCAGCTGATTGGGTATGGAATGGCCGGTGAGTCGTGTGGCTCCACAACGTCGGTTACTAAGCCCTACCTGTTCTTGTTCCTTTTTTCTCGTCTACCAGGGGTAATGCGAGACGTCCTTGTTTACCCTACATTCGCAGTCTATCCACAATTAATGCCTACAGTCCAACTATTCGACGCTCTCCATAGAGGGCAGGATGCAATTATGCAGAAGAAGCGTTTGAGATTCTTTTGGATTCTTTTTATTGGGATCTTCGTATGGGAATGGTTTCCTGTGAGTGTGACATAGAAGTTTTGGCGCAATTTTGCTTCTTTCTTTCGCTTCCGAATTAACTGATGGGTCTATGAATGCAGGAATACATCGCACCGTGAGTTTGAGTTTCCCCGACGTCCGTTTCTGTACTGATTTCTGAATCTATCCAACCCAGTACACTCACCGGTATAAGCATATTCTGCTTAGCTGACCAGAAAAGCGCCTGGGTGTCTAGGATCTTTGGTACGTACTTATATACACCTTCCTCCTTCTTTGGCAATTGCGCTGATGATCAATCCACAGGTGGGACTTCCAACAACGAAGGTTTGGGCATGTTTTCCATCTGCTTTGACTGGGCGTACGTCGGTTCGGGCGGCGGCACCATTGGCGCGTTGGTTCGTACCTTTTAGTTTTCCGATTTGGAGCTCGAGTTATCTGACTAATAAATCATAGTTCACTCCTTTATCCACCATGCTCTCTCTTTACGGCGGATGCGCTGTATGCATGTATGTTTTCTCTAATTCGTGGCCTTATATATGATTAAGCTGAACGAATCACTCAGAGTCGCCTTCTGCGCTTGCTACGCTGCCAATACTTGGAACGCCCAAAACTTTCCATTCCTTTCTCAGCTACTGTATTATCAGAACGGTGGGTCTTTGATTTTATTGTATGATTAACCTAAGCGTTAATAATACAATATCTACAGGAACTGAGTACGACCAACTTGCCATCTTGAACGACGATTTTACGCTCAATTTTGAGAAACTGGAAGAACAGGTCAGATCAGATTCTCCTATGCGCATAAGAGGTTTGCTTACTGTATTCCATAGGGCCTTCCGTGGTACGCTGCGGCGCAGCTATTGTACCTTCTGAGTCGTACTATCTACATCGGAGGTTCGTTTTTTAGAAGAACTCCAAGTAGAGATTCTATTCGCTAACGATCCTTAGCTGCGATCACGCATTTCTTCGTTTGGCATTGGGGAACGATCTATAAAATCCTCAAGAACTATTGGGTATGTAGTACCATCTCTCGAATTCGATTTTTCACCATCTTTCCCTTGCCAGACCGAAGAATGCCAAGACCCTCATTATCGCAAGATGAAAGTCTACAAAGAGATCACCAACTGGGCATACTTTGGGATTTTCGTAGTTTGTTTGGCTTTGGCGATTGGTCTAGCTTATGCAGCCGAGTCGGGATTACCAGCTTGGGCCCTGATTATCGCTGTCATATTTGCTTGGGGATTCACTCCTATCATTGGAACAGTGAGTTATAGTTTATTCGTGTAATCCTTGCTTAATATGTGAAGTGATCATCAATTAACCTGCGATAACTAGCTGTACGCGACTGTAGGGTACGCTCCAAACATTCAGAACTTGATGCAGGTAATTGCAATCTTATATACTTGATCTCAGAAGATCCTGATATCCATTCCTTTTAGATGCTTGGAGGTGCTCTAGTCCCTGGAAAGCCCGTCGCCAACATGTACTTTACGCTGTACGGAGAGAACCCAATATTACAGGCTCTTGCATTACTCGGAGACTTGAAGATGGTTTGTCTACCTCTGCTCTTTACATCCTCCGGCATCGATTCACAAGGGTTTGATAGGGACAATACACTAAAATTCCTCCTCGTGTAACGTTCATGTTACAAATAATAGGAACCATCGTTGTAAGTGCTTCTTCGCTCGACTGCTCGCCGGGAGCATACCTTCATAATTATTACAGGGAGGAATTCTGAACTTCACCATCATGACGGTGCGTTTTTTGATTTTTCTGAAGCGAAACTTGATTGATGCTTTACCTCTACTTGAAGACTGTGATCAACGCTCAGCGCCCGGTTCTTCTGGACGTTCAGGGAACAAATGTATGGTCAGGTCAGCAAGTCCAGTCCTACAACAGTGCCGCAGTCGCCTGGGGTGCTCTCGGAAAGCCGCTTTACGCTACTGGGACACGATACGGAGTAAGCTATTGTGTAGTATCGTTTCATCGAATATTCATGATCTTACATGCTTGTCGACCTGTAGTTCGTGCCATACATGCTTCTTGTTGGCTTAGGCGTCCCTATTCCGTTCTGGCTGGCCCACAAGAGATGGCCAAAAGTTGGATTCAACTACATCTTCACGCCGGTTCTCGTTGGTCAGTACTCACATATCTTTACTCCTGACTCCATGAATACTCAGATGTCTACATGTAGCCGAACTTGGGTTACTGAGCGTCGGTATCAATTCTAGCGTCTTCACGACCTTCGTCCTCTCCGTCTTCTCGCAGTACTACTTGCGAAAATATCGTGCAACTTGGTTCCGAAAGTACAAGTACGTCCATTATCTGATCAATATCTGAAAAGGTAGAGTACTCACAGCCAGAGTCTAGCTTCCTGATGAGTGCTGCGTTAGATGGAGGAACATCCGTGATGATCTTCGTCTGGACATTTGCTGTAGGAGGTGCAGGCGGCAAGGCGATTCCCTTCCCTAACTGGGCATTAGTAGGTGTCTCATACAACCTTCACGGAACCTCTTATTCACTTCTGCCTCTCAGAATCCCGTCGGCAACGCAGATTATTGCAAGAGACTCAACAACTAGCACTCTTCGCATCTTTACATTTCGTTCTATGCATTTTCACTGGTTGTTCACTGGATATTTGGGCTGGCCTTGGTTGACCCCTCGTTCTTTTGTTCTCCATATAGATCTGCGTTTATGGTGGCATGTATTGCGATTGAATCAGTACGAATCAACGAAGCATGGCGTATCGAGCGCAGAGAAATTGGCTAGATAAATGAAGACTGTAGTACATGTATACAATGATGCAAGAGCGTCGAGTGCGGGGTTCATATCAAACGAATGTCAGTATTTATTATAATAATAAGTTGGGGTACTTGTAAGGATGTGTATGTCAAATTTCAATCTTTCTTACTCAACGCCTGCAATTGCACTAGCTCATAATAACCCCCCTTTCTGGCTAGCAGATTCTCGTGAGTACCCGCTTCAGCAACACGACCTTCCTTAATAACGTATCTAAGAAGAAATCAGAGTCACAATCAATAAAGCCAATTGGAGTACGAAGGAGACCAAGCACTTACATGCAATCGGCATTTTGGAAACTCGACAAAGGCTCCCACTGACGCTCCTCCTGACCTCACCTCTTCCAGCTAATCATATCGTATTCACGATTCCAATGCCTGCACACCCTCTCGCTCCTGGCTCTTCGCACCCCCTCGTGCCCGTACCAATGCCCATTGAAACAAGTCGAAATCAAAATCCCGCATCCAATCCTAAATCCCAGATCCAGATCCAAATTCCAAATTCCCAAAATCCAGCACGAAATCCACCTCCAAAGAACCCTCCGCCATCTAGCTTCCACCACCTATGGTAGCCTCCAACCTCCAACCTCCAGGCGTCCGCATCGTCTCACCGTCTCACCGTCTTCCCATCGTCCCGTCTTCCTTCCTTCCTACTACTCCTCGCATTACGCTCATTCCTGTTCATAATCCTACGCCACCAACTGAACTGCCACTCCAACCCCAACTAACACCAAAGAAGTCAACACTCCACTATCTCCTCGTACACTCATACTCCTCGCCCCACTTGCATGACTACCCACCGCCTCACTTCCACTCGTCGTAACGAATAGAGGTATATCGGATGCGGCGGAAGCCCCTTGAGCGATGGAGGAAACGTAACAGTATGTGTTTGTGTTGGAGAGGGGAAGACAGGAGTAGAGGGTATGCGAAGAGAGCTGCCTATAACAAAGGTCAGCGACGTTGAAAAATACAAAAACGCGAAACCCACTCACCAACCCTCGTCTGTACCACAATCTCATTTCTCTCCTCCCACTCCTGCCCACAACTCGCCATAATCCCATCCACCCAATCCCTCATCCCATTCGTACACGTATCCGCCCCATCCGGTGGATTACAAGTCCCCCACAACACCTCATTCAACAACGTCACATTCATTTGCGCATTAACGAACGAGTCTGAAAAAGACTGAAGCATACCGAATGAACGACAAGAGCGGAATGAATCCGAGTCAGTCATGTAGAGGAAAAAGTTGTAACAGCCTTGGGTGGAGAAGTTTAGGGGGAGGGAGGATTGGTCCCAGGGTTGAGGGAACGGTGTTGGGAGTGGAGGTGGAGAGGTGGGGGACGGGATGGTGGGGACTGGTTGGTTTGATGGGGATGCAGCGGGATGACGTATCCACCTGGTACACGCTGCTATGAGGAAGAGTACGAGGGTTATGAGTAAAGACGGCGTCTCTGCGTAGCAGGAGCTGGAGTTGGAGGAAACGGGTACCCGTCCCAAGTAACGGAAAGAGAACGAGAACGAGGAGAACGAGGAGACGCGCCCAATGCCATAAACGAAAGTGAAAAACACAAGAAAGAGAGAAAGAGAGAAAGAGAGACGTAGAAGAGAGAAGGGGGTGGAAGAGTAAAAAATTTCAGACCCGTGAGCACCTCCCGTGTAGTTGAGAGTAGCGTGTAGTAGACGGCGGATAAGTCGTACAATAGTCTTAATGACGAAGGATAATCTGACGACATGAGGAGGATGAAAAATAGCCATTGTTGTACGCGCTCAAAACAACATCTATACGGCCTAGTTGACATTGTACCCGACAAGACGACTCTTTCCAACAATTTCGCCAATCTACAGAGCAACGCAACGTCAACACGAAGACTCGGACCTGGTAGTAGTACGAAAACACACCTTGAAGATACCATACGCCTCCAATGCATAGACACCAATCCTAGCGATCTCTGCGCTTCTAACAGCCCCAGACCAATACTCCCTATTAATGGCTCTAGCCCACATGGTCTCATACCCAGAACGAACGGTCGCAACGGAGTGAGGAGAGAGCTTTTCGCGGTTTGTTGGGCAGTAGTCAGCGCTTCTTGTGCGCTGGACAACGACGACGGACCGGGACAGCTCGCAAGGCATTTGTTTGGTCTTGTTGAGATCAAACGCTTTCGCCTCAGCTAGTAGCCTACTACAACTCAGCTACTACTTAATCTCGCATGCAAGCGAACGATGCCCTGCTCTGTAGTTCTTTAGCTGCTACTTGTATGCAGGCTCTCTCCAAAGCTCCTCAAATCCGGCTACGTGTACTTGATTACCATATTTTGGTGCGGTCGAGTCGAAAGTTGAAAGCACTCGGCCTGTGTACCAAAACATGTTGAAGTATGGCACGATATGAGGAGACTCGTAGTTAACTAGTACATTATCCAATCCCTGTATCAACGGTACTTGAGAAAATCGAGATGGAAATAATCGTATACTTTGTTGGCAGAGAAAACAACTATTGTCATGGTTCATCGATATCACAGGCCAGGTACTTATATTTGCTTAGACGGTAAGTGCTGTTAATCCAAAAGACCTAGCATCAGCAAGCAAATGAGGACCTTTGAGCCACTGATTGTGTAGTATGCTGAGTTACAGAAATGCATACACAGGCGGTGGCTCATCTGTCAAATCCATCGCCCAATCCGAGCTCTAGCTTCTGTTGACTCTTCAACATCTATATCTGTACCATCCTCCTCCTCATCGCCGCCTGCATTCCCTCCATCCCTTCTCTAGAGCTATCAACAGCCTGTTATAACGTGCGCATCTGTTCCTGTAGATCGTCGGCCTCTCCCTGGAGCTGTTCTTGACGTACGGTAAGAGTCAGAAGTTGTTTCCAATGAGCGTTTGGAGTTTTGAAAGGAATGAAAGGATGAGGAGCGTTCGTGTGATGAGCTCTGATCCAGAAGCTCCCTTTCGTAAGGAGATTAGGACGGATTTTCTGGTGCTGCTGGCTGCACTGAGTCGACTCTATGCATCGGTGGAGACGAAACGTTTATTGTGCCATCGTTTCCCGAATCTCTTCGTTGATGTCCAGACTGGCCTTCAGCAGGGCTTATTCCGTACTTGAGATCAAACGGTTGGATAGGTCTCTTTGCAAGTCACACTTGTGTCTCCTAAAATCGTGGCACAATATTACATCTGCAAATAGCAGTTATCTCGTTAGCACCGACCTTGGTGAATCCCATTCCTGAAGAACCACATTCCCAGCAGACTCAAAGCTACCACCAGAACAACAGCACAGACTGTACCAGCGATGGTCGCAGTGCTGATCTTTCTGGGACTCTGATCCCAGTGGCTCTGAGGTTTAGCAGGTTGGCTGACAGAAGGGGTACTTGAACGCCGTTTTGAACTTTTTATACGCCGATTTAAGAGGGAAAACACTCACTGGAAAGGAACGGCAGTCGCCGTAGTAATATGTGCTAGTGAATGTCGTAATCTTTCCATTTGTCTTTGTTATAATATTAGTGGTGGTAAATGTTGTAATAGCCGTGAGTGCGGGGGCTGAAGTAGTTAATGAAATGGTTCCAGTAATAGCGTTTCGGATGTGGGCGGAGGAGTTAGGAGGGTTAGGGGTGACGAAAGAGGTATAGATACTTGAATGCCATTTTGAGCGCTTTGAGATGAATCTGGGTGAAGGAAGGCAAGAAGAAAGAAAGGAAGGGGATTGGCTGAGGATTTGCCAGCGGACACTGGAAGCTACAGTTGAAATCAGAATTCTCTTCATTCTGTCTAAACCCCGTTTCAGCCTTCACCATCATTGTCGCTATCACCATGAACCATACACATAGGACTGCCCTAAAACCTTGAGCAACTTGGTAGGATATGTGGAGATTGCTGAGCATGCAAAACTGGCGACTGCGTAGGCTTGGCCAGTCTTTTGGGTCTGTGGTCTGCAGCCTTGATCAAAGCAATGGTACCCATCATTTGAACAGATTTTCTGGTACATGATAACTTGAATTTCATATATTGATAGTAGTACAATCCAGCTCATTCTCGTTCACTATAAGTACAGTAAATATTGACGATATTATTCAGCCATCTTTCCATCTTTCTTTCATATACTTATGTTAGTACAGATACCTAAAGCCTTTCCTCCTTTCCATAGCTTGTTCGAAAGTAATACCTTCTAGAATAGCGGCTTGTTCGACTCTCTGCTTATTAGTCCCTTCCATGATAGCTCTCTCGTCCTCGTCCAATTTCTTGTTGTCCCGAATGATGAGTTGACGGATGACTATGTATAGGCAAATCAGCAAAAGACCCTGGTTGGGAAGGTACCGTGTTGTACTTACCCAGAGCTATAACAGTACTAAAAACGAAAGCAGCCAAAGAGATCACCATAGACTGGTGGTATTCAGGTCCCCATTCTGCTTTCCAGGTAAACGAACCCATTCTGTAGTACAGAAAGAGAGAATCATTAGAAATGATGTTTCCAAGTCACAAAACACGGTCTCACAGAGCCCCGAGGTTTCCAATCCCGTTGACTAATGCAATCGCAGCCGCTCGTTTCCTGACAAGTTCAAGGAGAAATATATCAATGAGTCTCAGTTTCACAAGTGTCCCAAGGAAAAGAGGCAAGAATAAATCTCACGCAGGTGGCCTAGTAATAGTATTCGATACCCAAACGAGTGTCAATGCGAATCCTATTGTACATGTTCGAGTCAGTTTACTGCAAGGAATACACCTGGCAGCCAGCTTGAGCATGTAACGTACCACCATACCCACTAGCCATCAAAAACATCGAAACGTATCGTCCAGCAGTATTCATCGTGCACAGACCGATGATAAAGCCAGCTATGGCACCCCACCACCATCCGGCGATGTGGAAGTAACGTTCACCTGTACGATCTGCGTGCCAGGCATTTACGCAGCAGACGATTGATGCGAAGATCCAGGGAGGACTGAGGGAAAAGGCTCAGTATGATGGATGATGTACATACGAGGACTTGATAATATTTACGCAGCGAGTAGCAGAGCGACGGTTGTAGAGAAGTTGGAGTTCAGAGCTGCGGCGAGGCTATATGGGCAAGAAGCATGAACGTCAATTATTACCACTACACGAGTGTGGACACAGAAAAGGAACTCACGTCGGGAAGAAATTGACAAAACTTAAACCAAGATGCTGAGCCGTGAACATGATTGAAAAGAGGAGAACCTTGGGATCTTTGAGCGCCATCCACAGGCCTTTCAGAGGTCTAATATGTACCAAAGCCAAAACGTCGACCTTGTCAGCAAGTAAACGGCGCTTTCGAAAGGTTGAGTACTTACGAATCTGCAGCATTATCCTTGTCTGCCTCGCCAGCATCATCAGCCAATCGAGCTTGAGCAAGTCGACGCTCAAAAGGTGACATCCAACGGGTGTTCGGGGGCTAAAATTTCCGTGAAAGCCGTCAGAGAGTATAATCAGTGTAAGTGAACCTGAATGCCCACGTAGTCCGGTAGAAGCCACCTGTTTCAGCGCAAAGTCATTATTGTCCTATAGACTTAAGATAGCTAAGAAACGATGGTACTTACATTGCATTAAGACCAACGAATATCGTTATGGCGCCTTCAATGTAGAATAGCCTAAGCGTAAGTCAGCATATGTCCAAGTGACAGAGCCACCGTGAATGGCATCTAGCAAGTGCATAGACAAGAAGTTTTCCGGAACGGACTCGGATTCACCATCGCCATCCACGGATTCCACGAGCACCCTCAAGTCCGTGAAGGACACCCGCTGCCAAAAGCTAAGGAGTAAAAAATTAGAATCAAATAATACAGCGTTCAAAGGACGCCGTACCGCTCCGAACGCATTTGAAGTTAACTGCCCACAATAGAGAATAGCAGAGCGAAACGCAAGTTCCTTTTTCGTATACCAACGTGAAAGGAGGTAGACAGCTATCGCAAATTGAAAGTAGTAAATAAGGGATCAGCTTGTCTACAGGATACTTACTCCCAGGATAGAAAGCCGCCTCTGGTAAACCAATGAACATCCTTGTTGTGAGTATTCCACCGTAGTTGTGTGTAGCACCACTGAGGGCGCTGACAAGTCCCCATGCGATCACACACCCTCCGATGTATATAGACGGTCTAAATTTACGGGCGAGACGCACTTAGCATGTAGTGAATCCAAACAAAAAAAGGGGCATACCGCTTAATCCAGTTCAGCAACATGTTGGAAGGAATCTGTGTCGGGCAGTACGTGACATAGAGAATTGAAAGGATCACTTCGTAGTGCAAATCTGTGAGACCAAGGTCTTCTTCTAATCCCTGGAGCCTGGCAGTAGTTACTGCAGTTCTCTATACTCGACGTCGAGGAGAGTCTACTTGTCACTGGCAGGTTCTGAGGGAGAACAAAAGAGCACGCACGTCGATATAGTTCATAATATAGATCAGTATGATTGTAGGTAGAACCCTTGTATCCAGTTTTCGAACGAGCTTCCTCTCGACATATTCTCTCTCAGCTGTGCCGAGCTCTGGAATAGGCTCATCATCGAACTTGATGTCAAGACGGTGTTGAGGCGCGTTTTCCTCGATAAAAAAATCTTCCTTCTCGGCCTTTGTTTGAGACGTTGGTGACGTTGGTGGGGTGGACATTTGGCGAGGAAAGAAAGCTATCTCCCCAGAGTATTGCCCAGGTTCTTTATCTTACTTAAAACATATTCGCCATAAGGAAGAATGATAGGTTTTGCCCGCCTGACCAGGCATATTTTGGGAGTGTATATATCCAAGAAAAACTTTTCAATTGGGGACTTAGGGGGGCTGGAGTGCTCAACATTGGCTCAACGTGAGGCGATAATCATTCCATGAAAATCAAGGTACACAAGCAGCGTACCAGCATTTTCCCAACGTTTTCAAGAGCCACAGAGGTTGAGTATGAGTCGCAAAGATGATGGTTGGGGTCGACAAGTTGGGGGCAAGAACTTGCCGACTCAGGTTCATTGCCACGTGCCTCACGCGACGAGGTCGGTCCAAACTTCTGAATCTTTCTCTTCTGGTATGTAATTGTAGCCGCTGACCTTCTTGTGACCTTCTTCCGCAAGGTAACCAGTGACTCGTTCAACTATAGATGGATTCATGGACTTACTCCGTTAAACACATGATCCCGGAAGGTACGCAAATTTGAAAGCGAAGTTGACGAGGAAGCCACTGTGAACTCAATGCCGACCACAGCACGGAGAATGATAAATAGGGTACAGTCCAGCCTAGGTTCTACCCAGTGTATCATTCTCCTACTACGCAATCAACTTCTCCGTTCAAGTCGAGACTGAGACACAAAGCCGCAATATTAATATGCAGCGCCACCAATCATTAATCATTCTGGGGGAGGTCCTGAAGTGGGGTAAATACCCGCCCGAAGCTCCTCGCAAAATATTTTTGACTAAAAAAGCTATAATGAGATGGTTGATTGCAGCCCCTCATCAGTGTTTTGACAGATCACTGGTTAACTGGTTCACAGGTAGAACTCATAACTGAATAATAACATGATTATAAGGTGAGTTTTACTTTTGCCGAAGGTAAAGAAAGGTCCGGGATATAAGAGGAGTATTTTGGTCAACTCCGAGTGCAACGTGTCGGGCGGTGGTCGGGGGCGTCGGTAAACCATCAGTTAGGCACCGATCATCGTCCCTGGCAACGGCGGCAATAATTTCGGGACATTGATCGACATCAGGAACCCTGCTGGTAATGCCATAAGCGATGTCAAGACATCCCGGGCATCATACATGATGTCCTGCTCACTCACCGTTCTTATTGTACATACCTTACTGGTAGAAAGAAAATTTCGGTTGGTTGACTGGTTACCAGTCAACCAGTAAGTTGTCAAAATACTGATGCTGGCGGAAACCATGAGTCTTGAGCGAGTGTCCCCAATTACGCTGTGACGACGTTACAAGGATTATTCCAAAGATAGGTTTGTATTGTATCCTTCATATGCTTCAAATCTCATACGATTCACCGACAGACACCTTTGACCTGGCAGAAATTGATTGGCACAATGGTATCGAGCACGACACCTGACACGTAAGTATGTTCTTTCTGCTAGTACTAGTACTTACACTGCTTCTTCTGATCCTATTCCTCGTGTTTATTTGTACTTAGGTTTCTGCAGGTCAAGACACCCACTTCGATCCAGACCAAGGAAAACCCCATCTTCCCTGTATCCAAGAACTACTCGACAATGCGAGGGGGAAAGATGCTCAAGGACGACCAATTCTTACACTTGACGATTTGTCAAAGTTCTCCGTCAAGCGTCTCACTGAGGACTATGGTCTACAGGAAACACGTGGGCAGCTGCGGGCATGACGAGGGTATTAGCGACAGTCATGAAGGCGCCAAGGAAGCTCTTCCAATCCCCCATTTCTTCTCATTCCTTGAATCTCTTTGAGTCTTCGTCCCTAAACTCAGCATCACCACAATCCACCGATCTCAGAAGCGCCTCTATCAAGGCTCTAACCACTTACATCAAAGAAATCCTCGACGGAGTCGTATTTGCCGCACCTCTCGACAATGGGCTTTTACGAAATTACCTGAATGAAACGCTAGAAAGTGGACACGGGTATCCTTCGCCCGGAAGTATTTCTATCAGCCCACTCGGACCAGAAGGACTCCACTAGCCTAAGGTCTGCGTATCTGACCTGGGCAGAAGGAATACGACATACCATCGGTTCCGATGGTCATGTCAGCAGCAACGGTACAGTTGCGCCGGCGGTTGATCCACTGGATTGGGGGAGTACGGTACCGTATACAGCTGGTAGTCCAGAAGGGCAGAATTTTGTGATATTGATGTATGCGGCGTAGAGGGATTGTGTTTTGGAAGGAGTTTGTCAGGAGGATTAAATCTTGGATGACGAGTTGAGCAGAAGACAGGCTGTACTAGTGGAAAGTCAATTAGGATGCATGTACCTTTACTTAGAAATATATATTCACAGCGAAATATCTCCAAAGTCTTTTGTGTAGACACGAGTAGCATTAGAGTCGCAGATTGCAATGGAATATCAACGAGTGATACTCATCTCGAGAGAGAGATGTATTCCCTGGTAAGATACGCACCCTGTGCCGATCGGTCCCGAATATCAATAGATCCAAATAAGCTGCTCTTGGCTTCAAACCACCATGTCAGAGGATCACTCGGGTCGAGCAAGGCAGAAACGGCTTCAAAATGCCTGCGATGAATGCAAAAAAAGGAAGGGTAAGTGGAGTTTGCTCGTTTTCATGAACTCATCAATCCTTACCGGTTTCTAATTTCAACTTCCTCCTTGCGATGGCGTGGCAGTTCGATGTGAGTATGCTGAGCAATCTTTGACTCCGAGAATGAAATGCTATCTTTTCCACCATAGGCGATAGCAACAATATGTCGGATAATATTTGTATTCCTTGCTTGAAGTTAGGTATTGCCTGTACGCATGTTGTAATGCAGCAGGTAAACCTCGTTCCTTCCCAACTTTGCTAGCGTACTCTCGTGCTCATTTGTCTCTTTGACACACTTTGAAGAAACGAGGGCCTAAGACTGGGTATGTCGTTTGAAGGCTATGTAGATTTTGACTAAATGCTCATCGTTTCTTCTTGCATGTCGAAGTACCGTTTGGACGTCCACCTTTCAGCCGGTGGATATCCTGGTGGAACAGATCCTCAATGGACCTTCCTCTAGACCTTTTACAATCCCGGACAGCAAAGAATCAGTCCGAAAGATCCTCGTCAAACTAGCGAAACGGATTCGAGAGCTCAAAAAGGACCAACAACCTCTCGATAGCCACGACAATTCGATTTTGGGGTTACGCGATAACACTGAGGCATACAACTTCACACCCTCCGCTCCCATCGATACACGTGTTAGCAAAATATCCGATAATGGACAAGAAACGGACAGCAATGTAGAAGACTTGTCGAAAGAACTATCGCAGTTCTCTTTTGGCCGCGAGCGTGAAACTCATTTTGGTGAATCCAGCAATATTATGCTCATGAAAGTCGCCATGGAGCATAACAAGGAGCTCCATGGTCCAAGTGGGCCCGACTGGAATTCCATTTTGGCTCGTGTCCGGAGGCCCGAGTTTTGGGAGATTGATCCTGTAAGTGAAGCTATCTTTTCTTCTTCCAATGCTGAATACAATGCTTCGATCAAGGAACCATCTTATTTGATAAGTCAACATGATCTCGACGCTCCAGTTTACAATTTTCCTGCGGCAGACGATCTTCATCGCTTTATTGACATCTATTTCATCGAACGGGAGACGTACACACCACTTCTTCATCGACCTTCATTCGAAAAATCGATTCGCGAGGGACTTCATCATTGTGACTCGGCATTTGGCGCCGTCGTTCTCGCAGTATGCGCCCACGGTGCTAAACTTCTCTCAAGTTCCCGTCAAGAAGAACCAGGAGATCGCTGGTTCAGACAAATTCACCTGAGATCATTTGTATTTAAGCAAGACCTAGAACTGTATCATCTTCAGCTCTACTGTGTATGTTTCTCAAGTTTTTCCATTAAAGCCTCATCGCGCTAACGTCTCGGGTTTGCCGCTAGTTGATGATGACTTATTTTTATGGCGCAGGAAAAGGTGCTGAGTCTGTTGACAATGCTTGGGTGCTAGCTGGAATTGCAATCCGTCGTGCTCAGGAAAAGGGCGTACATCGACGTCGCACTTCAAGCTCTCAGTATCCAACTGTTGAAGGGGAATTATGGAAACGAGCATTTTGGATGTTGACCCTTCTCGATACGATGATGAGTGCGTATTATGGAAGACCCAGGGCAACGTCAGTTCAAGAGTAAGTGGGTTGATTCTTTTTACCAAAATTCGAGACTGATGTGTGCGAGGGCCGTAGCTTTGACCTTGATCCCCTCATTGAATGCGACGACGAGTACTGGGAGCCTCAGGCTGAAGATGGCCATCAGGGTTTCGTTCAACCGCCTGGAAAGCCCTCAAAACTTGCCTATTGGAACGCATATATGAGATTGATAGAGATTTATGGATTTGCTCTGGTCACCATCGTAAGAATTCATTCTTCTAGGTTCAAGCAATCCGTCGTATGAATCATAATCTACAATCAAAGTATTCCGTCAGGAAAAATGTACTTGGCAGCAAGATAGGCATCGGTAACGGAGAATGGTACGAAAAGGCGATGATGGCAATTGATTCGGCGTTGAACGAATGGATGGGTCTGGTCCCTGAGCACCGTAAGTACTGATGTTCTTCACGATCAGCCCATCTCTCTGAACTGATATCAGTGCAATGGGACAAACAACACGATGATCCAATTTTCTTCACGCAATCCACCCTCCTCTTTTCTTGGTATCATTGGATTCAAATTGCAGTTCATAGACGTTTCATTCCCCGTCCCAGAAATCGTTCCACGATATCACTCCCTTCTTTGGCCATTTGTATAAGCGCAGCTAGATCGTCTTTGCGCGTCTGTGAAAGGTTCACGAAACGTTTAGGGAATTATCATCCTCAATTAGTGGTAAGTGTTTTGTCTTGCTTCTTTCAACTTTCTCTTCAATCGTTAACTTGTGCGTATTCCAAATGTGCAGCTCGTAATGTACCATTCGGCCACTGTTCTTGCTCTGAATCTTGTGAGATCACTGCAGCTGCAAATCAAGATCGATCCAAGGAAAGAGATAATGGATATCTACAAATTCATCGACTTACTTCGCTTCTATGAGCGGGCGTAAGTAATGTACCTTTCCACAATACCTCCCCGAATCTCACCATTCAAGTTTTGTAGTTCTCCACATGCAGGACGATTGGTGTACGTATCTTGCCTTGACGTATGATACACCTTTTTGACCGTCCATCTTAGCGATATTCTAAACGTCATGATGCTTTATAGCCCATTTCTATCTCAGACAACGAACACATTAGGATCAATGCCAGAGTTCAATCATCCAGCTCAACAGCCTCCCACTGCCCAACTACAGGCTGCCACATCGAGCCAGCCTTCCCTCCCACTATCAAGCACCAGCGAAATCGGTACTGAACCATCGGTGAACCCCAATATTGAAGGCTGGAGTTCGGAATCGATACAGCAGTTATCATCTATGTCCGCTACCAGTTACACGACAACCAATTCACTCCTCCCTTCCTACTCAGGCAAACTCGGAAGACATCACATTCACGAGTACTCTGTCAATGAATCCTCATTCGCAAGCTTCGATAGCCCTTCCGCAAACATGAATACCAGCTCACTAATATCACCCGACCTTCAAGAATATTTCTCTTTATTTGATGAAAGTACGATGGTAAACACGAAAACTAGTGAGTAGTTCTTGAAATTTTTGTCTTTCGAAACCAAAGAGATCTAACAGATAACACCGTTGGAGACACCCCACAAAGTTGCCCTAGGTGATTAACGAGATTCTCCCTTTATCAAGTCCTTTCTCTAATTTCAATTGTCCCACAGTACTACTCAGGACTGGGACTCTTTCATGGCGAGCATAGATCAGCTGCTGGGCTAAAATACTTCTTACTTATATACAATTGTAACTAGATACCAGTCGACAAATCCCTCTCATACGCTCCGTAGGGAATTGGACGCCTAGTGGTAACACGTATAGGTAGGAATACAAAGCGGGAGAGACGATGTTGGTAGGAGGAGATATGCGAGGATACCTGCATGTATTGAACGTCAACGATGTGGAGAAATACATAGAAAAAACACCAAAAACACTCACCAAACAATCTGATGACATCAAGAGAGAGAAAGGTGCAGCGTCGGTGCGGGTAACGTCAATACCGTTTCGTTGACAGAGAAAACTCCCAATCCTAATCCCAATCCCAAGTGTCCGCTATACCCAAATGAGTCCACGCCTGCCCTTCCAATCATGCTATACCCGATACCCACACCTAACCTGTCATCTACCACTGAAAACAATTGACAAGTTGAAGCAGAGGTGAACGGAGGAGGGGTAGCGATGGTTCTCAGAAAGCAAGCAGGGGTGGGGAGGCAATCCGTACGCCTGCGAAAAAAAAAGATTAAAGCTTTTAAAGATTTTAATCGGACGGAAATCAAAGTGTCGCAATGCTACGCACCTGGACCCCCTCATAGCCTCACAAACCAGCATCCGCAATGCCTATCTGCACCAATACCATACCCTTTGCCCTAACACCTCCCTATCGGCCGAGTGCAGCTGCAAAGAAATGGTTAGTGGAGTGTTCTAACTGCCTCCAAGTCATTACCTCTCTGCTGCTCACGTCCTTCAACCCAGGTGTGATTCTACATACACTGGGTGCAAACACTTGTAAATCCTCTGCTTTACTGAGGTTTTACAAGAGTATTACACCAAGCCAATCAATATGTAAGACTCCTTGTCATACATTAGTATTACAAGAGACAGAAAAAATTAGAACAACCTTGTATGACCATTGTAAGTCACAAAGAAATACCATGGACTTTCAGTGTGACTTGCTGTCACTGTATACCCTTGGTGGATATACTGTGGAATTACACAGGAATTTCAGAGTGACTTTTTGTCACAATATGTCATGTAGTAAGACACATAGGAAATACTGGAGTATTTTAGTGTGACAGATAATCACAGTATGACAAACAGTAAGGCAAGAGAGATTTACAAAGGACTTACAAGGAAGCAAAATCTGCAGGAAATTTACAAAGTGACAATCAAGTCACAGTAATACACTTGTAAGACTAGCTGTATTATGAAGGAATTACAAGAAACATTTGCTACAAACACAGGTAAATCCTCAGCCTTACTGGAGTATTACAAGAGTATTATGGGGAACCAATCAATATGTAAGTTGGCTTGACTTACAAGTGTATTACAAAATAGACAAAAAATGAGGACTATTCTGAAAGACCATTGTAAGCTGCAAGGACATACCATAGACTTTCAGTGTGAGGCTTTGTCACAGTACAGCATTGAAGAGCATACAGTGGAATTACAAGGTGACTTTTTTGTCACAGTATGTCTTCTTGTAAAACAGAACTGAAATACCAGGGTATTACAGTAAGACAATTTGTAAACCAAGTAAAATTTACAGAGGACTTACCAGAAGGTAGAACTTGAAAGTCTTGGGTAAGACTGCTCATAATTACACTGAATTTATGGAGGGACATCTGTGTCACAGTAATACCCTAGAAAGACTTGTGATTTTACAAGGGAATTACAAGATGCAGGTTTTACAAGTCTATCTCGTAAGTCTCTAGAAAAAACCTGCATGCTAAATGGAGAATATACAGTGTGACAGACTGATCACAGTAAGACACTTGTAAGTCACAAGACATTACAATGACTTTACTGAAAAGTGACTATTTTGTAAGTCATCATGTATATCCAATGGACTTACAAGAGACTTGTTGGATGGATTTGCAGTGCATGTCAATTAAGTAATACAGAAGGGCTTACTGAAAATTTACAGGATGTAATACAATGAATTCATTCAACCAGGTTAATTAAATTTTACTGAATATAAATAGACAGCTCAGGCTGGACAGGAAAAGGGGAGACTACTGTGTCTGCATTGTCATCTTCGTCTGCTCAGTGTGGTACATCTGCCCCATCTGCCCCATCTGCCTTGTCTGCTTTGTCTGCCCTGTCTGCTTTGTCTCTGCTCCGTCTGCCTCGTCTATCTTGTCTGCCTCGTCTATCTTGTCTGCTCTGTCTGCCTCGTCTGCCTCGTCTGCCTCGTCTGCCCCGTCTGCCCCATCTGCCTTGTCTGCTCCGTCTGCCTCGTCTGCCTTGTCTGCCTCGTTTGCCTTGTCTGCCTTGTCTGCCTTGTTTGCCTTGTCTGCCTTGTCTGCCTTGTCTGCTCCGTCTGCCTTGTCTGCCTTGTCTGCTCCGTCTGCCTTGTCTGCCTTGTCTGCTCCGTCTGCCTTGTCTGCCTTGTCTGCCTTGTCTGCTCCGTCTGCTCTGTCTGCTCTGTCTGCCTTGTCTGCCTTGTCTGCTTCGTCTGCCTTGTCTGCCTCGTCCCTTTCATCTGCCTTGTCTGCCTCGTCTACTCCGTCTGCTCCTTCTGCCTCGTCTGCCTCGTCTGTGCCAGCAGACAAAGCAGACAAGGCAGACAAGGCAGACAAGGCAGACGGAGCAGACAAGATAGACGAGGCAGACGGAGCAGAGACAAAGCAGACAGGGCAGACAAAGCAGACAAGGCAGATGGGGCAGATGGGGCAGATGTACCACACTGAGCAGACGAAGATGACAATGCAGACACAGTAGTCTCCCCTTTTCCTGTCCAGCCTGAGCTGTCTATTTATATTCAGTAAAATTTAATTAACCTGGTTGAATGAATTCATTGTATTACATCCTGTAAATTTTCAGTAAGCCCTTCTGTATTACTTAATTGACATGCACTGCAAATCCATCCAACAAGTCTCTTGTAAGTCCATTGGATATACATGATGACTTACAAAATAGTCACTTTTCAGTAAAGTCATTGTAATGTCTTGTGACTTACAAGTGTCTTACTGTGATCAGTCTGTCACACTGTATATTCTCCATTTAGCATGCAGGTTTTTTCTAGAGACTTACGAGATAGACTTGTAAAACCTGCATCTTGTAATTCCCTTGTAAAATCACAAGTCTTTCTAGGGTATTACTGTGACACAGATGTCCCTCCATAAATTCAGTGTAATTATGAGCAGTCTTACCCAAGACTTTCAAGTTCTACCTTCTGGTAAGTCCTCTGTAAATTTTACTTGGTTTACAAATTGTCTTACTGTAATACCCTGGTATTTCAGTTCTGTTTTACAAGAAGACATACTGTGACAAAAAAGTCACCTTGTAATTCCACTGTATGCTCTTCAATGCTGTACTGTGACAAAGCCTCACACTGAAAGTCTATGGTATGTCCTTGCAGCTTACAATGGTCTTTCAGAATAGTCCTCATTTTTTGTCTATTTTGTAATACACTTGTAAGTCAAGCCAACTTACATATTGATTGGTTCCCCATAATACTCTTGTAATACTCCAGTAAGGCTGAGGATTTACCTGTGTTTGTAGCAAATGTTTCTTGTAATTCCTTCATAATACAGCTAGTCTTACAAGTGTATTACTGTGACTTGATTGTCACTTTGTAAATTTCCTGCAGATTTTGCTTCCTTGTAAGTCCTTTGTAAATCTCTCTTGCCTTACTGTTTGTCATACTGTGATTATCTGTCACACTAAAATACTCCAGTATTTCCTATGTGTCTTACTACATGACATATTGTGACAAAAAGTCACTCTGAAATTCCTGTGTAATTCCACAGTATATCCACCAAGGGTATACAGTGACAGCAAGTCACACTGAAAGTCCATGGTATTTCTTTGTGACTTACAATGGTCATACAAGGTTGTTCTAATTTTTTCTGTCTCTTGTAATACTAATGTATGACAAGGAGTCTTACATATTGATTGGCTTGGTGTAATACTCTTGTAAAACCTCAGTAAAGCAGAGGATTTACAAGTGTTTGCACCCAGTGATATATACCCACTGTCATTATTGATCATAATGACAGCGGAACCACATATAGGCCGAAAACGGGAATGGGAACGGGACGATGAGGAGAGGAGGAGGATATGAAGAAAGAAAGGACGAAAGGAAGGAGGATAGAAGATGATAAAAAATGAATGTGACGCACCAAACGAAACGAAACGAAATCCAAAACCAAATTATCCCCAAACATGCCCAGTGACCAACAAACGGCAGTGAGTAGAGCGGTTAGAGGTATATGATTATCCGAAATACAACCCGGGGAGGTTTCTTGATCTCTTGATTCTTGGGGAGTGGTGCTGGGAGATCGGGGAGAGGTAACGGTAGATGCTGTGCTGGACCTTGATTGGTATTTGAGACTCGAGAGTGAGAGGGAGATATGTCACGGTGGTAGTGAAGAATGAGACGGAGAAGAGAGGGCAGAGCTAGAATGGTGAGGTGGTTAGCATGTGCGAATGACAGAAGATAGAAGAATAACAAAACGCCAACTGAAAAGAGAGAAAATCGGAACGGAACGGAACAAAACAAAAGGAAAATTAGAAAGAATACGAAGAAGAAAGGAATAATGTTGGGCTGTATTCTCCACAACTAAGCTTTGCTCCATCCCATTCGTTCTCTCTTGCTTTCCCAAAAGTAACCCTCCACCTCGACGCTTGTTCCTTTTCTCACAGACAACCACTATCCACGTTGGCGATACTATCGTTCCCCGCGAATTCGGATAGGCGACTCTCAACTTCTGGATATGGTAGGATGACTGGACAAGTGTGATGGGGGAAGAGAGGATGAAAGGGGAACTGGGAAGCCATGTCGAAAATGAACAAATGGGGAATGATGTTGGTACTAGTAAATTAAGAGGAGGAAGAGGGAGATGGGTTCCATAAAGCAAGTATTTAGTCCATGAAGAAAGATATAGAAAAACAAAACACGCACCATAACAAACCAACAGACACGACGTCTCAACACGTCACCAGCACCTCAACGTCCCAATATTGCACAACCAAACCCACTACCCGTAATATGCTTCAACATCTCCCATCCTCACCACAGTGTAGCTTCCACAAATCCGACTTCGAATGGCTTTTGCAGAATCTCATTCTACTATTATAACAAGTACCACTATGACCATTGTGGATCCCCCATTAATTTAGGTCCCTTCATGCCCATCGTCCACTAGACCTCTATGAGAATAAATGAATATAAGGACACTTGTTAAACAAGCAAGGCGACGAATACTATTGCAGCTCTGGAGGTATAGACAGTAAACTACTGAGTATTTATACTGTTGGCTACTGTGGCTATGCAAGTCCGTAAATATAACACTGTTGAGAAAAGTGGATACTACAATGTAATGTCTGATATCAGTTTGGAGTCAACGATGTAAGAAACGATGTAAGTACGGAGTAGTACAGAAAGTAGGTGGTGCATATGTGGATACAAGTGGATCGTGTATACTAGAAAGTGGAGAGAAAAGATAAGATCGTTTATTGTAAGTATAGTTTAATATAAAATTCCAACACTCCTCCTCAAACATTTGCGAGTCCCATAGATGAAGCGAAGTGTTTGGCTTTAAGAGATGGTAAAGCCTTGGTGAAAATGTCGGCAGTCATTTTGTCGGTGGGGCAGTATGCAAGTCGAATTTTGCCTTCTTCAATGACGTAGCAGATAAAGTGATATCGGATGTCGATGTGTTTGGTGCGAGCATGATAACGGTCATCCTTAGCGAGTGTGATAGCCGATTGGTTGTCCGAGTGAATAAGAATGGGATCGGTGATAGATCCAAAGATTTCGGATATGAAGTTCCGAGTCCATATGGCTTCCTTGGCAGCGTGAGATAAAGCGATGTATTTGGCTTCAGTAGTGGAGAGTGAAATTGTGTCTTGTCGTTTAGAAGACCAAGATATAGCTCTGCCATTAAGCATGAAGACATAACTGGATATGGCATGTTGGTCTTCGTTAGACATTCCATCTGCATCTGAATAACCAATAATGTCCATCTGCTTCTTTCCATAAGTCACCAATGATCCTTTGTCGATTTGAGATAAGCAAATACGTGTCATAAAGTGTTCCAGTGTGTGATGCCTGGATTATGAGTGAATCGGGTGAGTTGTGAAACTGGATAAGCATGACGTAAATATTGTAGAGCACCTAAAGCTTCTTGATATGGTTTGTCATGCATCTGGGCAATTTCTTCAATGGTAGTAGGACTTTGTGATGTCGATAAGCGAGTATGTGGATCGAATGGTATAGAGACGGGTTTAGTGTCAGTGAATCCGTAACGTGCGATGATGGAGTCAATGTAGGATTGTTGTGACATTTGGAGTGTGCGTTCCTGCCTGTTTCTGCGTATTTCAATTCCTAGCATCCAATGTAATTCTCCTGCATCTGTGACTTCTACTTTCTCTTTAATCTTCTTTTTCAACTTCTCCATATCTGCCATATTGTCGGTAACCAATGTCATGTCGTTGATGTGAATGAATAGAATGATGAATGGATTAAGTCGGTAGAAGACAGTGTGCTCAAAGTTAGAGCGTGTGAGTCCGATGTCCTTCATGATTTCGCAGAATCCTAGATACCAAAGGCATCCAGCTTGTTTGAGTGCATAAAGAGCTAATTGAAGACGGAGTACTTGACCAGGTTTGACACCTGCCATCTCGATGCCAGGAGGTGGTTTCATGAATATGTTTTTGTTGGGATTGGTTTTGCCATAAAGGTATGCTGATTTGATGTCCATTTGGTGTACCTCCATGTTATGATATGCTGCAATGGATAGAATGATACGTCCTGATGTCATCTTGGTGACTGATGCAAATGTTTTGTCTGGGAAATAATTGACTTCTGGGATTTGGTTGTATCCATGCACAACAAGTTGTGCTCGATGTTCCTTGACTTTTCCGTGTTTGTCCTTCTTCGTCCTATAAACCCATTTTCCAGTGAGAATGTTGGCATCTGATGGTGTGTAGACTGGAATGAATGTTCCTTGTTCCTTATGCCTCCTCATTTCTTCTTCCATAGCTTCCTTCCATTTGGGCCAATCTGGTTGTTGTTTCGCTTCCGCAACTGAAAGTAGGTCATAAGCTTCAAGTTCAGATGTAACCTGAGCAAGACTAGCAGTAAGCAAATTGGCAGATTCTACTCCTCCTGTCTTCGTCATGGATGTGGTGATAGGTCTTCTACCTATGACGATTTCAGGTGGAATAGGTTGGGTAATTTCAATGACGGGATGAATTGTATCCAACTCAGGGACCTTTTGTTCCAAATTGATGAAATCATTATCCTCCTCCTCACTGAGTTGGATCAGTTGATTTGTGAATTGGATGTTTCATTTGACGGTGATGGATTTCTTCTTCAGCCAATAGATATAGTAACCCTGGGATTCCTTCTCTGGTCCTAACCAACGTCCTTCAACTGCCTGATCTTCCAACTTGTTGGGTTTTGGAGTGTGTTTGACATAAACAATAGAGCCGAATGGATGAAGATCTGAGATGTCTGGGATAGTTCCAAATCGTTTCTTGTAGGGAGTCTTCATGTCAATAGCTTTATGTGGGGTACGGTTCCAGATATAAGTTGCGTAGAGCATTGCCATGCCCCATAACCATTTTGGTAAACCTGATGAGATGAGCATAGCTCGGACGGTGTTAAGAAGCGTACAATGACTTCTTTCCGCAATACTGTTCCACTCTGGCATATCATGTACCATGAGTTTCCTTTCTGTTCCTTTTCCTTCCAAATGCTTCTTAAATTCTCCTCCTAGAAATTCTCCTCCTCGATCTGACTGCAGAATTTTGATGACAATGTTGAATTGAGTTTCGAGGGTGATCTGGAAGATGACATATTTGGTGAATGATTCGTCTTTAGAGTGCAGTAGAGGGGTTTCTAGCCAGTATGTGGCATTGTCAATAAGCGTGAGTGAATACTCCTGGTGGTTGATAGTTCTGACTGATGCTGGTCCCCAGACGTCCATGTGCATTCTGTCTCCAAAGTTCTCGGCACGTGGAGTAAGACGTAACTTTGAGATAGTGGGACGAGCTCCTTTGGTGCGCATACATACAATGCATTCAATTTGTTCCATTTTGTTCAGATCAAGACATAATTCTTTGACTGCATTGTTTGTGAATAAGGTTTCGACGTATTGATAACTCTGGTGACCAGTAGCGCAATGGGCTTTGTATAAGGATAGGGTGCAGTTGGTAACAGAATAAGCATTTTCATGCTCAATGATTTGGTAAAGCCCATGCACTTTTGGAATGTGAGCAACATTACGACCTTGTTTCAAGATAACCATGATTCCCCCTTCAATATGAATGTTGTATCCTGTGTCATCCAATTTTCCCAATGATACTAGTGTGTTTGGCATGTTTGGACAATAGAGAGTGTCGTGTAAGGGTAAGAAGTGAGGTTTTTCCTTCGTATCAACTGTTTCGATGTGTAGGGTGCCTTTCCCTTGGGATGTGAATGTATCAGAGTTAGCTGCTTGGATTCGATGAGTGGGAATGGTCTGATAGTTTCGTAATTGATCTCAGAGTGGGGACATGTGGGATGAGTATCTGGAATCGAATAGAATTGGTGGAGTATGTTCCAATGCTATGAAAGCTGCTTCTTCGGCTATGTCAGAGCAATCAATAGTGGGGTGATCAATGGAATCATCGATCTCCGGAATTTCAATGGCCATCCAACTTTCTTCTTCACTATTTTCTTCATTCCTTTCTCTAGCACTGCTTGCTGTATCCCTTCCTTTTCCATTCCTTTGTTGTCCATTTTCCCCATTCTTTCTGTCTTCTCTGTAATTCCTATCATCTCAATGTTCTCTGGCGACATTAGCATGCTGCATTCGCTTTGATGTACAGTTCTTGGAAAAATGACCAAGTCCTCTGCAGTTGTAACAGTTAGGTTCCTCCCTTGTTGAGTTGTTGCCTTGCCAATTTCCTCTTGCTCCACCTCAGCTTCTGCCTCTGAAATTTCCTTGACCTCTGAATGATGATCCTCCTCTGCCTCTGCTATTTCCTCTGCCTCTTCCTCCTCTTCCCCTAAATCTGCCACACCCTCTGCCTCAGAAGTTGTCATTGGAGTAATTTGCAGATTCTTGAGATTTGTTGGAGCTAGAAGCAAAGTTCTTGCCCTGAGCTTCTGCGCGAATAGCTGCAATCAACATTTCTGGTGTCAACTTGCTAGGTTCTTCTCTGTAGACAGTGATGAGGGCTTTGACAGTGGCTTGATACATATCAGGAGTAGAAGAGATGATGGCCAATTTGAATTGGGAATCAGGGATAGAAACACCACGATCGGCTAGTTCGTCCATGATAGCGATGAGATTGTCGAGGTGTTTACCAACTTTAGCTGGGTTGGTACAAGTGAGGGAGAAAAGTCGCTTTTCCAAGCTGGCTTTGGTAAGTGGATCCTTTGTGTCATAATCCTGCTCAGATGTCGGCTTGTTCTTGTAACACCTAAAAATGGTGTCTGGTAGTGTGCTGATAATGCCGTTCAACAGTTGATCTGCCGCTGATGTGGGTTCTGTGGTTAGATACTGATCATATCTGATAGATCCTGCTGCCCTCTGTACTCTCATTACCCATGTACTCCAATTAGATCCATCCTTCTTGAGTTTCGTAACTTTATCGAATGCTTTGGTTGCCTTAGACATGTCATCATCTGAATCTGAATCTATTGTATCATCTGGATCATCTGGATTAGGATCTGGATTGGATGGTGGAGAAGGTGAACTGGGTGGATTAGGATGTGGTTCTGGATCTGGATTTGGATCGGGATCTTGTGATGGAGGATTCGGTGGAGGTGGCTTTGGATCTCTTTTCGGTGGCTGTTCTGGAGCTTCTGGTACTGATGATGACGATGGTTGTGGATCTGATGATGTGGAGGGCTGTGGTGCAGCTTCTTGTGGCTGTACTGGAGGTGGAAATATGAGTGGATTCCTTGGTGGTGGTGCTGTATGTTCTCAATGACTGTTGATAAGTGGTTCTTGTCCTCTGTTTATGTGTTGTCCCCAAGGATTTGGGTTTGCCTTTGGTGGTAGTGGGATAGAGTTGTAGCGATTTGGACTGGGATGAGCTGTTTTGTTGCACCAATAAAATTCTTCACTTTCTATGTCCCAAAAACAATCAATGTAGTCGTTGAAGTCGTATATGTGTGCCTGATATGCACAATGGAGATCTGGTGCTGGTGGGACATACTCTTGTGGTCTGGGACTGCCTCTCCTAGACTGGTGTCTAGATCCTGACTGTGATCTGGTTGTCTGTTTGGGATTGTCAACCCTGGGTGCTGGCGATCCATGCCTTGAACTGCAGTGTTGCGAACTACTAGTCATACAATGTCGAGAGCTAGATGATGAGATATGATTAGGCTAGGGCGGGGCCCATAACCTATGAGAATAAATGAATATAAGGACACTTGTTAAACAAGTGAGGCAACGAATACTATTGCAGCTCTGGAGGTATAGACAGTAAACTACTGAGTATTTATACTGTTGGCTACTGTGGCTACGCTGTTGAGAAAAGTGGATACTACGATGTAATGTCTGATATCAGTTTGGAGTCAACGATGTAAGAAACGATGTAAGTACGGAGTAGTACAGAAAGTAGGTGGTGCATATCTGGATACAAGTGGATCGTGTATACTAGAAAGTGGAGAGAAAAGATAAGATCGTTCATTGTAAGTATAGTTTAATATAAAATTCCAACAACCTCAACTGTTATCACAGACATTGGTGGTCAGGGACATAAAATCCCAGTCACCCTTCTTTTGGTGGTGTGCATTGCGTTTTTGGTGAGGATTCTCAAATGCCAATGTTATTCTGCATCCAAGTGTTCTGATGAGTTTCCTTTAGAGGAACATTTTTGTTGCAGAGGCAAAAGCTACCAAGGATGGGAAAGTTGGACCCCACTTCTGGGATGCTGTTGATGCAGGTCTGAAAAAAATCCACGATGAAAAGAAGAACGATGCCAATGCTATTTCTGAGCGAGTCTTGAATTCCTTTCTCTGTTCTTGAGCATACTTCTGATACTTATCTCTTCAGTGTGTTTGCTGCCATTCTTGACAATGACTGCAAGAGCTACAAGGATGCTCTTACTCAGGAGATGGAGAATTTGGAACAGCTTCTGAATGCTGAGGATGTCCTGACTGCTTGAGTGTCGTCAAGCAGCATACACCCTGATCATAAATCTCTCCTTTATATTCCTTACCATCTTTACACGTTGTCACTGCTTGTTTACATTAAGTTCCACTCAATCTAATGGTTGTGCCCATAATATTTATGCCTGATTGAGGATTTTGAGAATCTGAGTGCAAATATCTATCCGAAAAAAGATTTACAGAAAGTATCATGACAATATGCACAGGATGAACAGAGGCTGTCTTGCGATGGAAATCTCCTGGAGATACTATGGGAAGATGATGTGGATGTTCCTGGAGGGTGGATCAGGAGGTGGTCTCCCAGTTGAGTCCTCAAATTGATTAATTGATGTTTCGAGGAGATCATAGTTACCTCTGAGCATTGCATATGGGATTTTTTGGGAAGATAGCCCTGAACATATGCTCAGGATATCCCAGCAGGAGGGTGGTGTAGAAGTGTGTAGAAGGAGAGTTGGGAGTTGGGGGGAGAGGGGTGGGGGTGGATAGTGACATGTGGAATTGGGCATTAGAGCGTGCACATGAAATAGTTTTTGTGCAAATGAACCGCCATAATAGCGTCTTTCTCGAGAACGTTGGAGTGCAAGCACAATGCTCATAATTCATTTTCAAGTATATACGAGCCATGTAATGATATCTTTGGGCAGAAGCCCTTATATGATATAGGAAAAGATGCAAAGAAAATATTTAGAGAAGGATAGAGATAATAAATGGAATGGATCTCAGGGAAGCTCATTCATCTAGTCCTCGAACTCCCTCTCAACCTGCCTCTCCACTTTGTTCTCGGAACTTGAGATGCTCCCACAGGCTGAAGCAAATCTGATGTACTGGGAAAGTGACCTATCGTTTATGGATTTCATGTTCTCCTTGGATTTTTCAATGAGAATTGGATATAGAGCCTTGAAGTGCGTGAGTAAAAAAGTCTCGCAATCATGATGAACTATGAATATACGTACTGCTAGGAATGGCATAGCATTGGCAAAAACTTGGAATGATGTTGACTGCTCACTGTTAGATTTCAAGGAAATTGTCATGTATGCGATCTGCAAGTATGAAGGTCACTTAACAGCAATTTCTGACAAACTTTGAAAGGTACGCTTTAGATTACTGACCCACAGTCCACAATAAAACATCCCAGACTCCACCAGGAGCAGTAGAATTTTTTCAGCCTGGGAGATTTGGTTACCACAGTCCTTCAAATTGTTTCTGATTATGAGGCCCTTTAGGCCGAGTTAACTTATGTCGACCCCCCAATTGAGGATCAAACTTTCTCACAGGTTCTAACTTTTACACGCCACCTCAGTGCTCTGAAGTGCCTGAACACTGCCATTTCAGCTGATGCTCCACTGACACGTCATTCCTGCTTTCCCTCCATCGCTGTCAATGCACCAGGTTCAGACGTGTTTACTTGGCGTTTACCTTCCCTCAACAGCTGTCGAAAGTCATCAAGAGCCACTCTCTGAGACTCTGAATTACTATGGATACCTCTAATCCAAGGTCATTTAAAGGCACTGTTACATTAAAATGGTACAGTATTGGGCTCTATCTAAATAAAAGAATTTTTTACTGCATACGAAACTGTTTTAATTAAACAGGCCTCGTAATTTTCCATGCGAAGCAGTGGGACCTTTCCCCAGTATCTTGATGGTGAACCCTTCAGACATGTGTAATTAAAGGTTCGCTGCAACCATGTGGTACATACCAGGCTTTATATCTGATGAGGATTGTAGCAGTCATGTTTGTGATAAGCAAAGGGATGCACATTATCAACCCACTGACTGTTAATGAGATGCAAAAAAACTCATTCAACACTCTTGCAACAGCTAATCCTCCATCCACGAAGGTTCCACCTAGCAAGGAAAAGATATGGAATCTAATTTTCAACCAATTTTGCAAGGACACAAGCGATAAGCAGACACTTCACAGGATCCACGCTCTCCACACTACAATCCCATCACCAATGACATACTGCAAGGTAAATATCGTTTTATGAGAACAAAATAGAAATGAAGTTGAAGCACGGACATTTAATCTGCTGATTATAATACCCGCAGCATGAGCGTTTATAACTTATTGCAAATTATTTGGAAAGTTGGCAGCATTGTAACCATTCAGTGGTAGCTGGAGCAGCATAAAGAAAAGACTGATGATGACATCTGCTGTTGCAGGTGTGAACATGAGGATCACTAATGCCAGAAGGATGAGTTGCAGTTTTGAAGAATGTGTCTGCCGAAAGCTGATGGAAAAGTGAGCAATGTGCATGTGACTACACAGGCAGTCATCTAAAACTTACGCAATTGTATAGACAATTATGAGCACAAGGGCTACATTAACGCCGTAAAGGAGCCCAACAGCTGTTTGAGATATCCAGTTTATCAAGACATCGAAATCAGTGCTGGTGAGAGGACGAGATGATGGTTGTGTAGTTTGTGGGGATGACATCGAGGAAGCACTGAGAAATGCAAAGGCTTATTTATATCTTCGCTTGAGGCTGTCTTCTGGATCATACTGCACTGGTTCTATAACGAGTTCTGATAACGAGTTATTTCTGGTTCAGGGCAGAACCTGGGACAAAGAATCCTAATGTAAAGTAGCAGATTCAATCCAGAGTGTCCATCAACATTATCCGATGATGGAGCATAATAGCGTACCAGGGAACAGAGAACAACTTGAAGACCTCATTGTGATACTGCCACAAATCAGCTGAGGGAAGAAGATGATGAACACTGCAAGCTGTTGTACATAACTTGGTGCCAGTATCACACTGGCGGCTGCAAGTAAGGAACGACAAAGAAATGCACACATTGAGGTTTGAACGAGGATTGGCTGGAGAAATGAGGAAGCGCCAATTACAGCAAAGCCAAATTTAGGTGGTATTTTTTTGTTGTTCAAGTGATGAAGGCAGTGATATATCCGAGACCTCTGTCTGCGTGGATTTGGATGCAAGGGAAGGGGAAGGTTGTTGTTCAATGAATGATGGGGTCGAAGCAAAAGTTTGTGCAACATTGGAGGAATGGGCTCGGCTCAGAGCGAGAGTACTAGCTGCTAGCTTGACTATCATGTATTGGTATAGAGTACTTACTTTGGACAACTCTATCGTTTCTCTTCAAGTGTGTGCCTGATGACAACATTGTCAGGCAAGCTGGAGCGAAGCGACAGTCACTCACTTGTAGTTTTCTTAAAAAGGAAGATCGGTCCTATAAAGGGTTTGATTACGAGGCCTCTTAAAGGCCGAGTTAACTTAGGTCAACTTTTGCAATCTTCCCATGCCTGCAGATTTATATTGTGGTCTCTACGACAACCGAATTGCGGTCTGGACCGGGTCCAAGGACTATGTAATGACGTCGACAACCACAACATCATGCCAGCGTCGTGCTTCATGGGATATACACAGCGGGGTGCAGAGCATATTTGCCAGCCATTTTTGTGCACTCTTAAATGACGGATAGTTCACATGATTTTGGGTGAGATAAAATTGATTGTATTAGCTGCCAAAAAAGGGGTCACAAAAGCTCAAATTATGCGCTACAGTTTTTCCATGCTAAACTTTTTATTCACTCATGACCAAAAAAGGGAAGCAAATAGTATTCGAATTCTGATTTGTGAGAAAATGCAAAAAAGGTATGATCACTATTTGTGTGCCGGATTCCGGCAAGTAAAAGGAAAAGCACTGCGGATGGGAAAAATCTAAACTTAAATGACGGATTTTTGCTCGGCACCAGACCTACTCCATATAGTACCGATTTGAGGCCGATATTCCATATGGAGTATGCCCAGCTGTTGAGAAAAATTGGTAATTTAAGTTCGTGTTTTTCACTGCCACAGTGAATTCATTTTACTCGCCGGAATCCGGTACACAAATATTGATCATACCTTTTGCGCATTTTCTTACAAATCAAAACTCGAATACTATTTACTTCCCTTTTTTGGTCACGAATGAATAAAAAGTTTAGCACGGAAAAGCTTAAGCGCATAATTTGAGCTTTTGCGACCCGGTTTTTTAGCAGTAAATATGACGGATTTTATCTCACCCAAAATCATGTGAACTATCTGTCATTTAAGAATGCACAAAAATGGCTGACAAATATGCTCCACGCCCTGCTGTGATACAGTGTGTCCACGGCTTTCTCTCCGGAAGTATAGTCATACTATCCGCTGTTTGCCTGCACTCACCGCCCTACTTCTTCAGCCTCAACGCCCTCATAATTCTTGCCTCTCCACCGTCCATTTAATTTACCTTAGAAATCATTTTCATGGTTTCAAACTCCGAGTCCCACCCCTATTAGCTGGCGCTGGTCAAGCACTCATTCAGAGTCATCTGGCATGATGGTCGAGAATCTCATGACATCGTAAACAGTTTTCTTGGACCAGCTGTAACCAACGTGTCCTTGTCTTCTCCCTGTTCCTCACTGCGCCCAGGTCCCTTCACCAGTGTTCTGCTCATGATTCCTGCACTTTTCAACCTACACAATACCAGGGTTGGTCATAGACTAACTAATACCCGTCAGTTCAAACCAAAGTCTGGACTCTGTCAATGCTGGTCTATACTGTGGTCGACAGATAACTGAGGAAAGATTCCTACAGGGTGCTTGCTGCCCAGAAGGGCAAGGCTGGAAATGGCCAACTGCAGCCAGATGCCATCAGGCAACAGCATGTTCCAGCAAGGCCTGATCTACTTACTGATTGACCAGTGTCAATCAGCTAAACCCAAAATATATAGTCCAGACTGTAGTCAATAGTTGAGCATTGACTCTCTTCACTTTGCCCTCCTTCTCCCCATCTCGTATGCATGTTGCTGGAGCCAGACCCAGTTTTACCAACGTTCCCTCCAGTTGGTTGCCAGTGGGTAATCGTAGACTATATACCTGAGGGAAGCCAAAATGTGTCTCGAAAAATATTACCACACAATGATTGTGCACAGATAAGTGCAGTCTGTTTAAACTGCAATCAGTGTTCACTGCTCTTCATCCACTGTTATGCTTAATACCATACTTATTTTTCTGATAATACTCTGACAGTAGCAATTACATACTTAATGTAAGAATATTGTGATATTAGTAGACTTTATTGAGGGAAAGAGGCCTCGTAATTTGCCATGCAAAGCAGTGGCCCCTTTCCCCAGTATCATTGCCAAAAAGTAATTGATATATGATGCACAGGAAAGTTGAGGCTTAGACACTCTGAGATCTGAATAAAAGTACAGCTTTCAGTACCTGGACACTGGTAAGTGAGTTTGTCTTTATCTGCTACAAGTGCTACCAACGGCACCCAAGATTGTACCTGGTTTGTGAGGAATCGCAGTCTGATATATCAATGAAGACCTGGATGATAGCACTTGAATAATCTCATGAAGAGAGAGCCAGAATTAGGTAACAATAGCGCCTAAAGTTATACCTACCCTTTCTGATGAACTACATGGTAGTCGGTGAGATGGTGATTGAGAAAAGGAAAGAAAAAATGGATTGGGGTTGTCGTGTAGTTGGGAAATGACAAGGAGATGCAGGAGAAAGGTGTCTGTGTCAATGGTCTCGGGAGTGACAGCAAAAAGAGCTTCAGCGCATCGGTATAGGCTCCGATATCCAATTTCCTTGCAACTGACAGATTTGTAGAGGCAACGCACGTTAATTGTAGGGTTCCGCATAAGAGTAGGCTCCAATGCATATGTTATGCCGAGGACAAAGTGAATTCTTTCTGCCTTGAGTCCCCACTGTATGAAGGACCTAATGGTACCTTGCTCGGCATTGGTCAGATTCTGATGTATTTCAGCAGATTCCTGTGGATTTGTACATATGATGATGATTCGAACAGCTATGCAATTGTGTCAATCAATGGCTCTGGATTTGCTGCAGGTTTTTAGCAGATTGGGTCAGATATCAGCAGATTTGAGTGTAGTCTGTGTTCACTGGGGCTCATGGCTTGTCACAATGCTCGGCCTATACAACACACTACAAGAGGTGTGCAGACAGTCTACCTGAGACCAGACCTTGGGGGGGGGAGGGGGTCTGGAGGGGGCTTATGACCCAAAGGTACATCATGCCCTAGAGAGTATAGACCAAATTTCTGGTGTCATCTCTGCTTCAAAGTATCAGAAATACGCTTGGAAGGTAAAAACAGGTAGAAGACATGTCTAATATGCCTTATTTGGGTGGAATCCCACTGAAATTGTATGTAGTTCTCATGATAGTGATGTCGTCAGTGGTCTGACATCATGAACTTTCCTTTGAAAAATATTTGCTACCTCAAGAAAATGGACCCCACATTAGCATTTATCACTCCTTTTGTTGTGTCTTTAGGTCAGTAGAGGGTCTATAAGGTGGTCTGGAGGAAAAGTGACTTGATTTGATGATTTATAAGCGAAATTTTATCTTATCTCTTTCCTTTTTAGGAAGGAGGGGGGGAGGGGGGGAGGTCTGGCTGACCTTAAAACCCAAAAGGAACGTCCAGTCTGGCCATAACCATCTGCACACCTCTTGACGCATTATCACACCCTTGCCACTGTGAGGAAGCATTCTAACTCCCTCAAAATAATGCCAACAAGGTATTATAACACTTTGAAATCGTGATAGTGATGTGATAACGACTAATCACCATCCTGTCACTGTTGCAGGCTATGGTCATGCCCCGTCCATCATTATATCGTTGAGGACCTTTTGGTGATGCAATGAACAAAATTGATCCACGATGTATTACGCAAGTTCCTACTCCTCTTCATAACCACCTGCGTTGGAACAACTGATTTACCTTGCTTTAAACGTCTCAAATTCTGGCCTAGTACGCCCGTGCGCACAAGTCCTACGATATGTACGACTCCGTAGTATATATTGCGGAGGCGAATATATAACATGCATAAGGAAGGAAGTAACACTTTAATGCGACAGTACCGACTTCCGTGAGTACCGGTGTCCAACGATGAAGGCATATCTGCATTACTCGCATATTTGAGACTCGGAGTTTTCAAGGGCAATAAACTGTTCAAGTGAATACAGACAAATACAAGATTCGCATCTACTAAGTTACGAGGCCGAATGAAATGAGGATGAGTTGTTTACACTGCGTTTCTGCAGGTGGCTATGTCAATTACGTCCCGATTTCTCCTGTCCGCTTCTTTCCACATTTTGCCACCGCTTTTTTTCGTCCGTCAATTTTCCATTTCATCTCTGACAATTTACAGGGGTCTAATATGTCTACCTCGTTTTTCCCTCTCTCATACCACCATGAAGCTCTCCCACACCTTTGCAGAGATTTTGTTTGGGATGCTTACTGCTTAGGCTATTTTGCGTCTATCCTTGGGTATACAGCACTTGTCTACAATGAATTGGTGTTTCAGTTTCACAACCTCTCTTATGTGACTCTGTGTAAACTAGGACATGAACACAATGCATACAAAGAAGTGAATAAATCAATATGTACTTGTGTAACTTAGTATGGGGGTTTCTGGTACAAAGAAGTGTAATAATGCATACATTATAGACTTGAAGTGCTAGTGCTATGGTATACACCACACAAAGTGTGTCAAGATGTGTATATAGTATGGGTACTCAAAACTAGTGCTATGGCCTTGTACTTGCCACATGCTAGCGCTGGCCCACAACTACTTCATACACAAAGTATGTAGAGAAAATTGAAAGAAAATCGGCTGCATGTAAACCAACGCTGTGCTCGTCGGAAATCACCAACGGCCACACAAGAGCCAATGCGACGACTACGCTATGGATTGTGACGCGCGTAAGAAGAAGAAGGTACGAAGTACAGTGGTGGTGGTAACGGTAGAACTAAGGAATCACTATGTGACTATGTGACATAAGGTAACACTAGAAATACACATGGTAAAGAGAAGAAGAAAAACGAGTGGATGTAAACCAGCAGGTTTACAGTGCATAGATTGTGAATGACTCGAGAATATCTAATTCAAAGCAACAAGAAGTGACTCAAATATCAGAGAACATAAGAGACAAAAGGATTGCAACGGAGTACGTACCAATGAAGAGACTCAATATGAGAGGATATATTACGATGGGATTTGAATGAAATCAGATATGAGGAATGAAGGTCGTCCATCCTACGGTTTGATAGGCGTCGGGAGGAAGTGCGCGCAGCTTCATCAGGGCGATAAGAATGAGGGTTATCCGGGCAATGATATAGAGAATTGAAGAGAGAATAAGAATCCAGGCGCAAAAGCCTTTGAATGACTCCGGCACATCCCAGTCACCGACAACCCTGCCTGATACTGAGATGGTGATTTCACCCACTGCGACTGGTAGAACTATTCCCAAGACAGGCAAACAGGTTACCCCAAGAGCACAAAAACGCCACATAATTTGCTCTGTGTGGGATGGGAATGTGAAATCCCAGGAGATGCAGTGGATGGCCCCAAACATGACTGCGATGGTTAAGACTGAGATATATAAGCACCTGGGGTCCTTTTTGAGGCCGGTTTCATAATGGGATCGTCCAGCTGTCAGGTTAGAGCTTTGGTTGAGTAGCGTGAGAAGGGGGTAGAGAATGACTAGGAGTGGAATGAGATAGAAAGGACCATCGACATATCCAGGTTCCCAGTCAGATATTACTTCGACCCAATCAGATCCTATTTCCCGATCGATCGCTCGGAACCAATCCCATATAGCTTGCAAACGTGAAATACTCCAAATACTCCAACCCACTCCCCACCACTTGGATACCGCTGTACCTCTCTGCTCAGAACTTCGATCTTGGGTTGCGCTTGAACAATTAATTTTGATCGGAAAACGGACCTGCTGAGGTTTATCCAACCAAAAGAAATACGTCCCAAAGTTGAGCGATGCGAAAGCGACTGTGAGTATCTCAAGGTTTGTGACCTTGATCCCTGCCACTCTACGAGCAATACATTGCGCGATGAACCAAGTGGTCTGTCCTATGGTGATGAATTTGGACAGAGTATCCCTTTTCCCTCTATCCTGGATCTCGCCCTCTGTGACTGATATGAGCTTCCTTCGCAGAAGAAGCTCAAGTAGACATGACGCCGATCCATTGGGCAGACGGTATACTATCGAACCAACCTGCCACTGTGTAAGCAACTACTGTCTGGCTTCAAGCAGAAAGTGAGAGCTCACAGATTCTTTCCCTTCTTTGATGACTAGCCGCTCCTCCTTCCCAGTTGCCTCCCGGACCCCCGGCCTATCAGTTCTTGGTCCCAGCCCGGGTAATACACTCTTCCTCCTCCTCCTCCCAGCCTGCTCCCCCTCTCCACCAGCCTGCTTCCCCTCTTTAAAAACTAGCCGCTCCGCTTCCTCCTTCAGATATCCTTCGATGAATTTATCCTCAAGCTCTCCATCTATGTTGATTGCCGCCGCTCTATCCATCTCGGTGAACCACTCCTTATCCTCGAGTGTACGCAGATACTTCTCTCCATCATATAACGCAAACCCCCCCATGACGACAAAAAATCCGTGGGTCTTCGTCCAGTTATATGTCTCTTCAAAATTAAAAATCTTTAGACAAACGCCAGAGAAGGTACTTAATATAATCACGCACCGTACTTCTTTGCGATTGCTCGAGCTGCCAGCCATTGCCGCATAGCCCACATGATAATTAGCTCGGGTACGATGAGTGCGAGAAGCATGAATAGGATATTTTGAAGTGTGACAACAGCACTGTGAACATCGAGGGAGTCGCCGACGATTTCGGCCCCCCTCCAGTAGAATTTTCTTGGAATGTTTGGATGAACGGCAACCCATGTACAGACGAAAACCACTGCGATGCAGCTGAAAATGATTTGCTCCGCCGTCCTACAGTGGCGGATATCAGTGCAACGGTCAAACCCTGACCCATCAGTGGTTGCGAAAGTGTCGTTGACAAGGACAGCGGTATCCGGGGGGGGAAGAGGATATGCCAATGCGTACAAAATGAGCATAGTGGGGTGGGTGCTAGTGGGGAAACAGAGGTGAGGGAAAACAATGCTACTTACTTATAACAAGGAAGCAAATGATAGCCATTGATTACACCCAGTGAGGATACAAGGCATGCTTGCGTCCGTCGTCAAGTGTCCAAAAGACCTATGATACCTTATACTTCAGATACTTCGATAGAAGACCAAAATGGAGGGGAAGCTTCATTCAATGAAGATGACTGACTGATTTTTCACGGTCGAACCAAATGCTGGCCTGTACCTTAGCTTTGTATCCTTGACATGATGGACCGTGTCAAGTACGTAGTTTTTACCCACAGGACGAGCGACTGGCAATATATAATGGACCGTAAAAACAAAGCATAGATCAGAAGCAACTTAACTAAATTTGGGCCGGTTCGGCAGCGATAGGACGCGCATCAGGACGTCCTGATGGATTTCATCCTAGTCGCGTGTAGCCTTATATAGTAATTCCGGTAACTAGTGATACAAATACCAGATTTTGTGACTTTTTGTGACCATTTTTCACCGCGACGCAGCGCAACCAGCTCTATGGCCCAAGGTCTCAAGACAGCAGCAGAGAATGGTACTACTTCCACTCGAGCTCCCAAAAAGCCTCCCAACAGCTGGAATGACAAAGAACTAGCAGCACTCATCAAGTCCTATAATAATCAGAACCTTGTCAGAATCCGACCGCTGGGAAGGGAGAAGGTTACAAACAGCACGAACAATGAATGCAGCAGCAGCTATTGTTTGACGTCGGAAGGCCAGTAACTCCTCGTAGCCGTATCCGTACTCGTCCTCGTCCATCGTCGACAGTGGTGATGACGCGTACAGCTCTCAAGACAATTGTCACGCCCAGGAAAGATTTATTCACCGGACTACTATATATGGTTACATGCGACTAGGATAAAATCCGTCAGGACGTCCTGACAGCCGTGCTGATACTGCCGAACAGGCTTTAAGAAGCTTAGTGTAAAGGATCTTCCCCATTTCTAGATTGAAAACAAAACATGTTCATGACTCTCTAAGTACTTTCACGCCATTACGAGGCCCTTCAAGGACTCGTTCTTATAATCCCAGTTCCACAGCTGCAGCTATGCTATGTCGTTCCACCAATTCGGTAATTACTAGTATTTGCTGCCCGCTCCGGGTTTCGGTAATTGCCGTAGCATCACGCGACGCGTTGACAGCAGTTCCTTGTCCTGTTTCTGTCTCAAATCTGTCTGCCATTTTCCATCCACCAATCATCACCTTCTCCATCACCTTTTCCCGCTTCTTCCATTCCTTCTGCCAAGACTCATGACTACTTTGCGACAGTGGCGTAATATATGACACACAGACTCCCGTTCTTATTGGTATACTAGCGTCATCCACAAATTCGATCCTACTGACCCTCGACGCCTCCTCCACTCCCCACCTCATCTTCCTCCTCCAGGTCACATACGACCGCGACTACGACAGTGACGCATCAAGCCCAGTGAAAACGAACTACGCACAAATCCGCAAAACTCTGTTTCCCTTTACCTTTTCTCAGATTTTCACCAAAAGTTTCCCTCATGGTGAAAATCCGTGAAAATCTGCAGCAGATCTGGAGCCATTGATTGACACAATGTCAGAGCAAACAATAGAAGTGATGTCATCGACGGTCTCCAGAGTTGCACAGAAAGAACACTGGATGCGTTTCACGGCATCACCGTTAGTGTTATAAGATTCTCGAAGGATGTCCAATTTTCGCTCAGAGGCAAAATTTCCAGCCAATCTGACTGAGCCCCGATGTTTTAGGTTGAGGTGACAGAGGACGCGTCCTTGGTTTTTTTCGAGAAGTAGCATTAGTGACGACTAACTTGCGTTTGCCAGAACGATCAAATCGATCAGAGGTTGCATAGCCCCCAGTTTCCTTGGCACTGTCGACGAAATCGGCAGATGAAAGTGACCGAAACTGCCTGCTTATGCTTCACAAGGCATCATAACTGCATACAGCGGTGAAGCAAGAACTTTGAGCAAAGGATATTAGTCGATTTATTTGCTCTATTGGGTTCCTTAACACTCACACCAGAGTGTAATGTAGCAAGCTTCCTCAGCTCATGGATACTGAAAGACTTTGAGGCAATTAAAGTAGGTACTACATCTTGTTTCTGATTAGTGCTAAGTTTTGCAAAGTGCGGGTGATGATACAGAGATTTTGATGCAGCTGTATTGCCAGTAGTCAATAAGGAGTCAAGGACACATGGGAAGAAGATGCAGAAGCAGGCATAGTACTGCCAGTCTGCAGCATGAAAGAGGAAGAATGGGCACGCAAGTCAAGGTTGGGGGTATTGTCATATCCATAATCATAATCCTTTTCTTTATCCAATTCCTTACCAATGTCCATGTCATAGAAAACAGAAAGCACCTGCTACGGAAAAGCTGCTGGAGATGCTAGAGAGAATGGCTGGTCATGTAGCTAGTGCACAACACAGAGAGTTGGAAGATGCACTGAAGGATGATGAGAAAGTGTCGTAGCCATAGAGCTGATGTTCTCAATGGTCATGGTGTGTTCAGAAACCCAGAACAAACAAAGTTAACATAGATAGAGAATCCAAAAGGGAAGACTTGGGAGACACAAACATCAGCTGTCAAGACGATCTGAGTACGAGTAGAGGTGGACAGATTGGAGCTGGGAGGGAGAGACCAGTTAGTCAATGTAAGATGCGGACGTCAGACAATAGGAAGGAGGTAGGAGTTGCAGTCAATGCAGGGTTAGTGGATGAAAATATTTGAGAAAAGGCACTGGTGCAAATAGCTTTGTAAAAGCCCAGAGAAGACGGGGGATGAACGAATAAGGAAGGACATGGATATATTTGGTACCCATGAGAATGGTTTGAAACTGACGTACTGTAAGAAGCCAAACCTAAAGGTTTGGCAATGAGGGAGTTCCTTGGGGAATGCAAGTTCTAAGCCAGGTCCAACACAAGCTGTCAATTCAGCCTGTACTGAGCTTGTATGGTGTTCATTCTGTTAAAAAAATAAAAACCGAGCTGGATGAGATGTGTCCGAGTTCTGTTTTAGTGATGTCTGTCCAAAGCAAGCCGAGTTGGTAAGTTTACTGAGGTCAAGTCCACTGAGTTCAACTCTACCAAGTTCAGTTTACCGAAGTTGGCTGATTTCTCATTTCCTCCTTCTCCTCCACAATGGTACTCAGGCATACATGTAACTAGCTAGCCAATAGATAGAGAATATATATCTGCATGAAGAGGGGTTTGTGGCCTCTTAGGATCTGGAAGCATAAATATGTGCGAAGAGGCATTAGTGGCCTCTTGTTAGGATCTGGAAACGAACAGAAGTCTTGTGGAATAGAAGCCGTCTGCACCGAAGGTCTAGGTAAGTTCCTCCTTGCTTTACTTATCTTGTTAAGCTGATGCACTTCTATCCCTCCTTCTGGTTTTTAGTTTTAGCGGAGCCTTATTCACATTAACAATCAAGATATATGCTTGTCAGTGAGGTTTTTGTGACTATGCTCCTCAAGAAGACTGTTGTACTATGATGGCCGTTAATGGGTTCTGGTGAGTAATTGTTGTGTCTTTTTGTCCTTCGTTGATGACCTTCATTCTTGTAGCTCAACCCCAGGGGATATGCAACACGTATGGTAGAGTGGTACACACATATGTATGGGTCTAGGCTATTTTAGTATCTTCTATGACGCATGCGACGCATGGTAGGCTGCTGGCAGCCCAATGTGTTGTGCAAGGACAAAAATGAGAATGGCATGCTGCATGCCATCATGTTCAAACTATAGACATGAGGTAAAGAATTCCAAAATTGGGAGGCTATTGGTCAATGGAGGGGGTGGGGAAGAATGGGTGTCTGCTGTGTATATATACTGCTATGGTTCTGAGTTATGAGGCCGAAGAATGAGGACAAGTTTTTTACACTGTGTTTCTGCATGTGGCTATGTTGAGTTTGTCCCAATTTCCTCCATCTGTCTTGATCAAATTTCTTTCCAATTTTCTCTGGTAATAGAGAATATGTGCCCCTATTCTTGTAAATATTCCCTTTTCAAGAGCTCGAGGGCTGTATCTTCTTCTCATGTATATTGATTATAGCTCTGCACCTCTAATTCTACACAATGATCTACACTCTAGTACTTTTCTCAGAAATTGAACCAGCAATATCTGTTTTTCATTGAATATCTTCACTGGAGTGTGGTCTAGCATCTTAAATTTGAACTCACTGGACTCATTTCCGCCACGCTCAGTGCTGGCCCACACCCCTTCATTAGAAGTGAGAAAGGTGTGAGGCCATGTGTTGATAGAGGGAAAGGTAACATGAGAGGCAGTAATGAAGCAGCAAATATTCAGCATAGGGTGACCGATCAATAGAGCTCACCAAATAGAGTGCTGAGTAAAAAGCTAGTAGAGCTTAGATGCAAGTTGCTTGTAGAGCAGATAGAACTGGATATTGTTCTGTAGTATCTACGATTTTACAGAGAGCTTTTATACTAGATAAAGAGCATGTAATTACTAATATCTACATTGTCCATGGACATACCTAGAGACTAAGAGGATATTGCCATTGGCCATATTGCTATCTACAGAGATATCACTACATAGTAGAAGATAAGAGTAATGTTCAGAGAATGTCCTGGAGGACTAGCATACTTATAGCTACGTAGAAGTTTCATAATAACTCCATATAGAATCATAGTTACTATACATGGAAGCTATATATTTCAACAGGCAGGGAGGGCATGAGGCAGGGAGAGGGGGGAGGGAAGTGGAGGGGACACGGAGAGGGAGATGAAGGGCTATTCAGAGATGTTACGTGGCAGCTCGTGGCAGCCAAAGCCAAAGCTGAAATAATGGCGTGAGGACATTTACATACACGTGGTCACGCGTCCACTTCCCATCGCCTCAAACTCCCTTTTCGATGATTTAACAGTGCAGATTTCTTTCAGGATGCATTCAAAAGAGACATTAAAACCCCCCAGGAGGTTTGAAGGGCCAATTGCCAGCATTAATTTTGGTCTGAACTTGGAAAGTCGGTAAGCTTTCGCAAAATCGGTAAACGCTCGCAAAATCGGTAAACTTTTGGAAAGTCGGAAATTTTCTGCAGCTCTGTTGACTGCCTGTCCAGCTGGGACAACTCGCTTTGAAACTCGGACCTGGCCGAAACTGGATCATCATGAAAGATCTGTACGCAACAGGCTATTTCTCCCTTGAAGCTTGGATGCAACAGGCAGCCAATAATCCTCAAAGACAACTGGCTATCTTGGTTGGAGCGAACCGAACTTTCGTCCAGACATCAATAAGATATTTATTAAGTGGAATGCTGTAAGTAGTACACATTGTAATGGATTCTTCCCGCTTAAATGCTCCCAGATACACCGACGTCAACCACCGGAACTTCTTTCTCACCAACCCTACAGAAATATTGCATGAGCAGACTGGTGCATTAATGGAAGTGCGATTTGGAGCAGTGAGTAACGCTTCATAAGTATGGGGAGACACGATTTTAACCACATTTCTTGAATTCGATAGAGCGACTTTATTGACTTTGACCCTGCTGGCGCTAATATTGGGCAATATGATTTGGAATACTTTCAGGGGAAGCAGAATTTGGTAAAATGAGGAGAGCCATGTTTCTTGATGAGATGAAAAAATCTTACCCCAATTTACCGTGGCCTCAACCTCGGTCTTAACCTCAATAGACTCCGCATCGGTGGCTTGCCGGCGCTTTGATCTCTTCATATATTTACCTAGTAGATTATTCTCAATTCAAAGCTTCTGTTGTGATTCTGCTGTCGTCTGTAAGCATTTCATGACCTTGAGATGGGCGAGGCAGCTTGATTTTCTATTTGAGGTGTGGCTCTACGCTTCAGTTTTCAACAAGTTACTCACATTGAAGGGCTCATTCATTGAGGAGATGTAGATCATTCATCCCATCAGTCGGACTCATATCGGTCTTCCATGTCTTGGCCCTTGGGATGTCCGGGTAAATGGTGTTCAGGAACTCGTCTAGCTGCATTGAGCCGGTCAATATTTATCGAAGTTTCCGAAAGGCGGCACGACGACAACTTACCTGACCGTACTCTCCATCTCAGACGCAAAAGGCTTCAATATTTGTACGGTTCCTACCCAAAGGCTTCCTTGGTGGACTTGAGAGCCTTTTCGTAGTCAAAATCTGGATCTGGGGGTGCATAACCAACTGCAAGAAATGCATTACATGGTAAGCGTAAAAAAGAAAGAATGTAGTCTGTATACGCACCAGCAATGCACCAGTCATGTCCAAAAAAAATCGTCTTTGGAACATTCTCATGGTCGAGTATGTCAATGATGTCTTTCCTTATAGCTCCTGTCCGGCAGAAATTTGGATCGGTAGGTTTGGAGGCTGTAGCATAAAATGTCGGAGACAATGACTCCATAGCCCCTGGTAATGCCAATTGTATGAGGTGGAAGGGAATCGGTTGATCTAGTGCCTCTTGAGACATGGGTGATGCGATAGAGAGACTTCTGCATTTTTGACACTGAAGGATCAGAGTACCTGGTATAAAAGACTTTGGCTAACAGTGACGGTGACATTGAGCATGTAGCGGCGGGCAGCCGATTCTCAGAATGGACCACGTGCGGGATGCGACTCCTCGTGACTCGCATGTTTTTGCTCCAACATCATCCTCAGCAACGTACAAATCGCTCTCAGATAGGACGCTATGGTACATTCCCTCATGAGGCAGAACGAGACAGATGGGGTCGTAATGACTTTCTGAAGAGACCTCGAGTCTGGTATCAGACTTGGTTATCTGGACGTAAGCCTTCTTCATTCATCAGGAAAAACCTCAATTGAGAATTTATACAATATACGTACAAATTTTGTAGTAGCAGTAGTATGGCAGTCAAAATTTGAAAAAATCTGTTCACACTCGGATTTATTTGGTTGTACTCTGCTGTATGTGCAAAATCGTTGACATGTTTGGAGGTTTTTGGCTTACCAGTGATGCTGAACTTGTACAGTAGTGATCTCAGCGGAGAGACTTACGCAATGCCGCCGATGGGTGCAAATGCAGGATACAAAGGAATACAGGTAAAATCTGAATGCATTGGTAAAGTACTTACATGGAGTACATAGAGCAGTAAAATCAACAAGTCTTATATGTGTAGTCGTACCACTTTATATCCTCCAATTATCACTGTTGCAACTATATTTTGAAGGTTCCATGCATGATCTACATACGGCGTTAACATCAGAAGCTGCGGGAAGTGGACAAGGAAAATAGTGTACTCACATGAGCAATATTCAAATGGCTAAAACACATTGGTGGGGTCAGACGAGCTTGAAGGTATACGTTCGTCGTTGGCGATACAAGTTTTGTCGCAATGAGAAGCGAAGGTGTGGCTTGATTGACGTCATTGACTATACAGTTACGCATGTCGGAGCTCAAATACACGATCACATGCGGAGTTGGTGGATTTTTGCTATGCTTTCCTTCTTCCTTCCCCCCATCTGCTTCTCCCTCCAGTTCGTTCTTCTCTGTTCTCCAAGACCTTTCCTGTCCTTTTTCAAGATGCACTCTTCTGGCTCCAGTGATGCACAGCATATCTACGTCAGTTGTTGGAAATATTCCTCATTCAATACTATATATTATAGGTGCGCAATTTTTCATGTCATGTCTGCCAGCTGCTGATGTATGTGTTGTTGTCTTTCTCTTGAATCTAGACCTGGTATAGGGGCACTGTATTCCTTCTTCTAATGTCTGGCTTGCAACCGGTATGTCTGTCATCGCTTTCATAACTACATCGTTCACTGATTACTTGATATATGCCATACAGTCATTACACCCAATGGTTATACATATGGCATGCGTCGTGTAGGTCTGGTAAGTGCATTGTACCCTTGTCCTAACTTGGCCGTTGATTGATCCTCTTTATTGTAGTGCGACAATCTCTTAATGTGATGATATCTTGTTGAACAGGGATCGTTGGCTGCGAAGATTCTTGGGAGCTGCGTAGGGTTGATGTATGTACGTAGTGTCATGTATTTGGTACGCCAGGTCAATATACAACTGTTTTCTTCTCCATCCCTTCGTTTCGTTGTGAAATTTCTATGCAAAAACTGAGTAAAATCTTACGAGGATTGTGTCATTTATTGTTTTTATTTATGTGACATCCTGCATAATTCTCGCCAAATTCACAGGGGGGCTGATGGAAGTGGATAAAATACTACCATATTGTAAAATTGGTATTTTTTCGTCACATTTCTACCATTTACGACAATATGTGACCAAATTTTCAGATGAGGTCTTTCCTGATGTTGTAAGATAAATTTTGAGGAAAGAAAGGTGCGTGTATGGACGTTCTCGTTTTAAACCTATACTCACCGGTATCTAGGCTTTTCTCGTCGTCCTAGGCACTAGCGGCGTCATCAACGGCTGCAAAGTATACCCCAAAATCTTCCCTCTTTTTCACCTACCGTTATCCCACCTCCCAGGGGGACGGAGAAAAATAATTAAGGATATAGGGCCACAAAATTTTTTAACACCTCCGACAGCTGAACCAACTAACACCCTCGTGGGAATATACTATATATAGAAGGTATTTGTAAGCACATGTGCGCATTATCCGCCCAAATAAGTCGCTTCAACCTCCCGCTACCGTCAAGCATGTTTCTGCTTTGCGCAAGCCTCACATTCCCATTTGTTGGGATATGCGAGCCCTACACATGTCAAATAGTACTTTTTGAAAACATCAGTATCCAACCTTCAACTGTCTCATGACAGGGCTAGCACTCACAAATATGAAAAGGCTGTGGGCCAGTGCTAATGCGTGGTGAGAACGAGGCCCATAGTTTAAAAAACCGCCACACGCAAGCCAACAATTTAGCGCAAGGCAGATTTTTAACCTCCATTTTCAGACCATATTTACGAGGACGAATGTTATGCATGGCATATTTGTGCTGTTCCTTGTTGGACAAGTGTAGATCATAGTCAGTCAAAAAAGACAGAAACAGAGAAGCGACAATCAATGAAGTTTATAAACAATACTTACAAGCAAACATGTCTACAAATCCCTCTCCTCCCTCCTTCTCTTTTCAAGACGGATGTAAGCTGCAGATGTGGGGAAGGTCGTCTTGATGATATGTTGATTTCTGGTTTCGAAGACGTCGGCTTGTTAATTACGACATGCACGACAATGGATTTGGAATGCACGTCTGAACGCGGTTCACCATCTGACAGAACCAAAACAAAACAAAACGACTGCATGCGTGGTGGCGTACCTCTTAGAAACATACAGAACCGTGCAACCTCGTTTGGTGTACATTTATTTGTGGCAGTTTGTTACAAGAAAATCAGGATCACTTGAAGCAATCTTATCTAGAAGATCGACGTGCAAACCAGTCAATAACCTGATTTATCACCTTGAGACCTTCTCCAACGTACTTCGTGCCCAATATTATGAGCGGCATCAATCAGAGTCCATACGTTGCTCTTAGATCCACTTTACTTTCCTGCGCCGGTTCCACACTCCATAAAACTGTCCCATTTCGTTCAATTCGCGAGTCACGTGTCACGTACCCCCCAAAATTCGCGAAAAAAATCGGCCGTCACGCATCACAAAAAGCCATTCGCGAAATCTCTGCCAAGATACCTTCCAAAACCGGCAATTTCTCTGTCAAATTTCGCGAAATTTGGCGGAAAAAAGCTCGAGTCACTGCTCACACCGCAGTTTTCGCGGTCAAAAAATTCGCGAGGGCATGTCACGGTCACGATGCCCTCGCGAATTGAACGAAATGGGACAGAATTCAGTTGTGCAGGCGGGGCGATGCCATTATTTCCGGTAGCTTGCCGGAAGAAAAGATTCGACGCCAGTTTGCAGGAGGAAACAATCTTCCAGGACCTCGGACCGGGTAGTTGGGAAGAGCATGATGAATTGGGAGACTTTAGGATGTGGAGGAACGTGTGCGAGACTCGAGTAGAGACAAGACGCGTGGTCAACGTGTCATGCTATCACCTGACTGGACACGTACTAGAACAAAAACGCGAACACAATGCACTGCTATCCTATTTGACATAGCCACAAGCAGAAAGTGGGTGCTAAGAACTCAGCCTCATTCTTCGGCCTCGTAATTGTCTCGCATTGGTCTCGCAGCTTTTCTTTGGCAAGCAATGTCACAGTTTTGAGGATCTGAGGTCTCTTCTTCACTGATTTGCTCTCCACAGATATATACCTTTTTTTTTTTTTTTTTTTTTTTGGAGGTGCGTTTCTGCTCTACGCAGAGGCCATGTTGCTCAACGACAAAGGGGTCGTTGTCTCAGGCTCGCGGTCGGGGGCACGAGGGATCTCAACCTCGTTACTACATACTGTTGCATAGGTAGACATATTGAAAACATAGTTGTAAACATAGAGAGTTCCTCCGAGGGGAAATGCTTTTGCGCACTGAGTGTGGGACTCAGAGCAGGTTTGTAGACGATTTACCAATTAGGCTGAAATTCGGGTAGGGCCGGGTTTCGTTCATTGGGACGAGTTTCCTCGACCCTCGCGAAAAATCGTTCATCGAGGTGAGTTGTTCACCTCTCCCGATTCCCGGTCCTCCTCAGTAAATCCTGCTCAATACCCACTAAAACCCCTGCTACGTTGGTCCAGTTTTTAGGTAGGTTTGCTTTGTTGTGGAGGAGACCTCTCCACGTGTTCTCTACTATCTTCGAGAGAGAGCTTTTCCTTCATACTTGTTCGTCATTCTGGCATCTAGTTTGAGCCTTTCATTGATCATTTTTGACCACCTATTTGTAATTTCATCTTCTGAGAACTGTGTATTTTCATTTGCAATTACACGTTTGCAACGGAGGACCCAGATCAGGTACGCAGACTCTGCTATTAGTATCCTCCATAGCCTTGTTTCCCCACTTTTGAGTTTCTCGGTCTCTTGGTCTTTTATGTCTCCAGCAGCGGCGCCTAGAATCGTTCCTATTCCAGGACGATACCATTCTTTTCGGGACTTCTTTTCCCACAACCTTTGTGCCAGTTCCCATACTACATTCTGGCCTGGCGACTCGCAGGACGTTAGTATGTGTTCCATGTCTTCCAGTTGGTTGTCGTGCTTACATATTGCCCGTTCCTGTAGTTCTTCTGAGAAGCTTGCGCGCTGCCACAGTGATCCGGTCATGTAAGCGTCGTGTGTTGTCATCCAGAGAAAGTTTCTGGTTTTTCTCGCGAAGTCCTTATGCCTGATCGCTCTCCAGATTGCTTCTGCTTTTGGGACTATTTCGAAGGCTTCCTCTACTTGGGCTCGGACTTTCTCGAGATTCCGGACTGTTCTCCTTCTAGGCCCGTTCTTTCTTTTCTCTTTTTTCATCTTTCTTTCTCGTATTGCCTGATAGGCCAGCGCTTGGGTCATGGTACTGAGTTTTGCTCCAGTGATCTCTAGGGCGGGGGCTCTTCTAATACATATGTTGTCAGTACTTTGCTTCTCGGCACCAACTCCAGCGAGTTTATCGGCTGCTTCATTCCCGTCATGACCGTTGTGGCCTTTCACCCACTTGAAATGGGTCCCCTGTTTACGTTTTCGTATACTGACTACCGTTGCTTTTAGAAGCTCACGGTTTTTAACGCCAATATAGCCTTTGTCTTCGTTTGCTTGAACATTGGAGGTGAGTTGGGTTTGCGCATACTTTGAGTCAGTTTCGATCATTAATTCTTCGTCTAGCGGCGATATTTCCGTCGCGAATTTGACGGCAACAACTTCCCCGGTTTGGTTGGATTGTTCCAGGGGAGTTTGCATGATTCGGTCTGCTTCTATTCTGTACAGGTGGTTCGGGAGTCTCAGCGAGTTGTTTCGGTGGTCATTTTCTCCGAAAAAAAACTCCAGCCCCTGCCTTCGCGTCTAGGCGTCTGTTCTCCAGGCAGGATCCGTCTGTAGCGACAGTAACCGGGTTAATAGCTAAGCCATCGTGTTGTTTTGTGTTAGGGGTTTCGTTACAGGTTATTCCTTCTGTAAAAACCCAGAAAGTGTCAGTGATGGACCCATTTGTTGTAACTCTGGTGTCAAATATTGTGATATCTTTGTTGTCGGATGCGAGTGGATTTCGGGGCTTCCAGTTGTTCTTTCCTTGGGTCCCATTTTTCAGGAAGGGTATCCAGTAATTCTTTCACTCTTTTCATACATGCATGAGGGTGGAGGCAGTTAAACGTTGTGCTTATCCACATACACTGTATGCAGAGACACAGGTTGTCGGCCACATGCATGGGCTCATTAAGGCGGGCTGCTAATTGTTCCACTTGTCCTACGGTAAGTAGGTTGTGGTTTTTCCGTAGGCATTCACTTGCTGACGAGTGGTTCAGTTGCCTGATCTTTGGGTTGGCGTGTTTATGGTACCAGATAGGCATCTCTCGCAGGATTTCCCTTCCGAAAGCTCGACCTTCCTGTCTAATTCCATACTCTTTAAAGGTATGTAGTAGCTTTTGCAAATCATTCGTCGCTGCTGTTGCTGGCGTTTGCTTTATTGATGTCTTCCATGATTGTAGAAGTATATTTTTCTTTACCTCTGGTACGACATTTCTTTCTGTCTGCGATGATGGTGTATTCAGGGCGAATAACATGTCAGCTACTTTAGCCCAAAGCGGTCGGCTGGCACCAAAGGTTAGGTAGGATTTGGCCCACATCACTTCTATTGCATCGTTTCGGGCTTCGATGTCAAGGACTTTCCTTCCTCCTTGTTCTATTGGTCCATGAACTGTTGATTTATTCACTGGATTTTTTTGCTTCTCTGCCCATACAAAGTTTTGGATTCTTTTTGACATTTTCTTTTCAATAGGTTTCGGCATTCCCTGCACTTGTGTCAGGTATTGGGTCATTCCCCCAATGACCATCTGAACTATGTGGCGTCGGCCTTCCATTGTTGGGTGTCCCTTGTTCCAATGCTCTAGGCGAGTATCAATTTTCTCTAGTGTTGGTTCCCAGACACTGGTGTTGCTTATGCCGTTCCCAAACCAGGCACCTAAGATTCTTGTAGCCTCTCCTTCAACAGCAATGTGTAGCCATTCGGGTAAGGGGGTTTGGCCATCTTTTGTTGTTCTTGTGTTGATGACTCTGGCACGATAGGTGGCAGTTCCAATAGGTATGATTTCTGTTTTTGCTATGTTGAACTTCGCTTTAGATGCTATGCACCACTTGTCCAGGATTTTTTGTAGTATTTCAAAATCATCTTCCGCACTCAGGAAGACAGTTGTGTCATCAGCGAAAAGGTTCACAATTAGCTTTTCTTTTTCGCCAGGTATTTCATAACCTTTTAGTTCGGAGTTCCGAAGCATTGCGGCCAGGGGTTCAATCGCAAGATCAAACAGTAAGCACGAAAGTGGATCTCTCTGGCGTACTCCTCGCCTGACTTTGAAGTCTGTGCTTAGGTGGCCGTTCACCATAACCTGCGTGTGTGCATTATCATATAGGTGTGAGACTGTCTGGATGAAGCGTTCTGGGATCTCAAATTTCTGTAATGTTTGCCACATGTATTCATGGTCTATCTTATCATATGCCTTTTCTTGGTCAAGCACGATGATAAGACCGTTGGTTTCTGTAACCTCGGCGTAGTCCATGATCATACAAATTAGTTTCGTTTGGTCTGTGATAAGTCTGCCTGGTACGAAGCCTGCTTGGCTTTCGTGTAGTAGGTGTGGTGCTGCATGGGCAAGGCACATTGCTAGCACTTTTGTCATTATCTTATAGTCAGTGTTCAGGATCGTTATTGGTCGGTAGTTTGCGATCTCGGTGCGGTCGTTCTTTTTATATAACGGGCACATCCATCCTGCTGCAAATTTCGTTTTCGGGTCAATTCCAAAGGTTGCGATATCATTATATGCTGCGGTTAGCAACTCGACCACATTAAAGATGTTTGATCCTTCATTTGCTTGTGTAGCTTGGGCTCTTTGATTAAGGCATTTGTACAGTTCATATGGAATGCCGTCCAGGCTGCACGATGTGTTGTTTTTGGTGAGCTTAAGGGCCATTTGAACGTCTCCTGTGGAGACCTCAGCTGACATCTCTTCTTTCTGTTCATCCGTTGTTTTCTTATCTAGTTGGTTAAGAACCTCTTCAATGATAGCTGTTCGCTCTTCCTCAGGTGCCTGGTGGGCGACTTTATCTTGCAGATCATTGTGGTAGTTTCTCGCAATTTCCGCCATGTGTTTGGAGTCTTTTTCATAGACGCTCCCAGGTATGTATTCCGCATCTTCGGGTATTACATGATCGGGTTTTTGTAGAGCGTATATCATATCTTTCGGTTTTTGTTCCTTGTTGATCTGTATCCAGTACCTAGAGATAGTTTCTCCCTCAATCCGGTTGCGCGTCGCCATAGCAAGGCGTATTTTTTGGTGCCTTTCTCTTTCAACATGGGTGAGTTTGGTGACAAGTGAGTTGAGCTTTTCAAGACATTCTTCCTCTGGTACTGATGGGTCATTTGCCGTTTTTTCTAGGTCGTTCTGGAGGTTTCTGATCTTAAGTAATGTTTTAGGGGTTGCCGTCTTAGCTCAGTTCTGCGCTATTTCCAGCGTTTTAGTTTTCCATTTGTGCAGTAGGACTTGGGCGTTGTCCTCTACAGTACGCTGATCCAGTAGGATGTCTAGTTTTTGTTTTATTTCCTTGCTTTCCTCAAGGATCATGTCAATTAGTTTTTTGTCTTTTAACTGGTGTGGAGCAATACTCCATCGTCCCTTTCCAATGTTAGGGGCGTTTGCAGTTGTAACCTGTACAGATACCATCAAGTGGTCAGCGTTTGGGACGCCATTGGGCTCAATCTTCCATTCTCGTGCAGTTTTCAGGACTGTAGGTTTTACATAAATGTGGTCTAGCCTTGATTGCGAGCTTGTGTTGGATTGTCGTCTGGTGCTAGGGTAAGTGTACATTTTTGTCGTTGGATATGTATCTCGCCATCCATCTTTGAGGTTTAACATTATTTTTAGGTTGTCTAGGGCATCTAAGGCATCCTCTGGATCTGATCTAGCTGGTAGTCGATCCATTCCTCCAGCTTCAACGATGTTGAAATCACCAGCTACAATGTCTGGTTTGGGTATGCGTGGATGTATCTCATAGAATTGTTTAATCTTTTCCCAGAATTGCTTGTTCTCTGCCCCATCATTCTCAGTCACATTGGGTGCATATATTGTCAGAGCCGTGAACTTATCCTGTTTATGCCAATTTGTGGTGATTTGCAGCGCACGCCCAGGTATGACTTCGACTATTTTAACTTCCGAAGTGCTCGTTAGACGACGATTAAGGACAATTGCTACTCCAGCTTTCCCAGTTGGGTTTTCTGGGTCCGAGGAATGGAAGATTCTCAGTTGCTTATGCAGATGTTCGTTCTCCGTAACTCTTTCTGTAGTTAGGTGGGCCTCCTGCACCATTAGTATTCCTATCCTTTTGTCTCTCATAATTTGATTTACATGTCTCCACTTATGAGTTGGGTGTGTTGTGTTAGTGTGTCCGTAGCCTCGTATGTTCAGTGATGCAATACGTATTGCAGCCTTTGTGTTCTTTTTTAAGATGCGTTCCTGACGGCGGCGCTCCCACCGTGGCATTTGGGGTGTTTGACTGGACTCATGTTGGTGGTAGCTTTCTGCTTGGGAGTGTCCTTGAGTGCTGTCATTCTGGAATGGTAGAGGATCGTGGTCTGGTTCTTCGCTCTCTGAGGGTTCAGCAGCGCTTTCTTGAGATTGCACTGCTTGCGGGTTGTAGTGGAGAAACCCGTCCTCATCTTGAACAAACTGACTTGTTCGTTGACTCCTTTGCGTGGGGTCTGTGGTTTGTGTTGGAAACCACCAGTAATCATTGTCTATAATGAATTGCATGTTCTGAGAGTTTTCTGGTTGTGATCTGGGGATATTGTCTCTGTTATTGAGCAATTGTTGGCTTTCTAGCTGATGCGGAGCACTGTACATAGGATTATTCATATTAACAGATCCTGATGAGTTACAGGTGTATTGAGTCTGTGTAGGATTCAACAATTGTGAATTGCCCAACAAGTATGGGTCAACGTCTATGTCAGAGAGTGACGTATCGTTCGACGAATTCGAACCTTCCTGCAAGTGCGGGTTTTGATGCATAGGGCGATTGCCTATATTGCTTCCAGATTGGGAGCCTTCCAAAGAGCATGGGTTAACACAGTGAGGTAGACTGGTGGGACTGATTAGGGGAGGGATTTGAATCAACTCCGTAGAGTCTCTGCATCTGCTAGGACCGTCCCGGCCACCCCGGTGATCGGGGACATTCTCAGCAGCTGAGGGAACATTCTCTCTCGAGGTGGCCGGCTTTGTTCCAATATACTGTGTGTCACCTGTAGAAAAGTTAGTATTGTATCTGTTGTTCGGGTTAGTAGTTGCGAGAGAGGGCTCCCCCCAGGGTTCTCAGCCAGAGTGGTGTCCATGCTTTAGTAGATAGTCTCGCTAGGGAGACATATCAGCTTCCACATGGTTCCTCCTTTGGGAGATGGCTCATACCGTAGTAGCCATTGGAAACCCCAGAGCTTTCCTGTAGTAACTCACCTAAGTAACTTACCAGTATATTTGGGCTCTGGGGGTGTGCAGTGTGAAGCCCTTCTTGCAACGATACACTGCGTCTTCTTCCATCCTAGCATGGGTAGACATAGGCATGTGCAGTCAACTATATTAAATAGTGGATAGATAGTATAACAAAAAGGAGTGGCAGTTAATGATAGATACACATGGATAGTGCAAACGAGTGGTAGTTAGTTAGTATAGATGGGTAGAGAGGTAGTGATCGGCAGTTAGATGCTTTCAGAGAATGACTAGTAATAGTGATTCAGTAGCAGATGATGGTCTAGTAATAGGGACGTCCACGACGAGTGTTGACATGTCCCCTGTATCCGCCACGGCCACCTCGACCACCGGCCCCACTGCGAGCCCCACCGCGGTATCCACGAGAGCTGCGGCCTCTGTTGTAGGTTGGGGCTCGAGTCTCCTCATCGGCGGGTGTGTTCTGATCGAGTTCCTCATAGCATGGTCCTCTCCAGCCAGGTATATCGGGGAAGGGCATGCATGTGCTGGGTGCGTGTTGATCTTGCAGTGAGCACATGTGAGACGGCCATGTTTGGGTTTCAGCTCGAGAAGACCACCAGCCATTGGGTAGCTGGCAGCTCGGATGATGTTGCACATCAAGGCGTGGTCCTCAGGCGTCTGGGCAATGGGCAGTCCAGTTAGCTGATAGACAGCTGTTCCTGGGACGTGGGGGTTCCTCGTTTCGACGTATTGGAGGGTAAGGGTATTCATCCAGTTTACCGTGTTCTGGTAGACTGCGACAGGGGTGGACTCCTCTCCCTGGCCGACGAGGCGGTGCACGAGGTTGAAAAAGGCGTTGGTGTTTCTAAGCACATCTTTGATTGTTCCTAACGCAGTGTTGATCTGTTGCGCATCATTGCGGATGAGGCTGTCTGCACCCGATGGGCCTGTAAAATTGCAGAGGATGGGGGAGAAGAGGTAGCCGGGGTCGAATTCCATCACGCTGAAAGCGAACGTCTCAGAGAATGCGTAAGTCCCCTGATACAGGACTTCCCGATGGAAATCCTCAGGAAAGCCTGTAGGGTTATACACGATGAGGGCCCAGGGCTTGCCATACAGCTTGTTGTAGCCAGGGGGTTTGGACTCAGCCTCAGCCCAGACGCAGGTGATGTTCTCGAGTCCTTCGTAGCGGAAGCTCTTCATGAAGGCTTCGACATCGTGCGGGAAGGTGGGGTGGTCCTTGATGAAGGCTGGTCCAGCATCGAAGGGGACCACAGCTAGGTGGCGGTCAGGGGCGTTCTTAATGGCAGCTACCTGGCGTGGGACGACATTGTCGAATAGTTGGGACAAGGGGAATCCGCGGAAAGGGAAGATGGTGTCAGTGTATTCGGGGTTCGGGAAAGAGCATCCGGGATCTGGCCCTCTTCTAGTGAACCATTTGAGACGGTTCTTTTCAGCTTCGAAGGGGAGACCATGGCTATCATAGGCATTCGGCAGGATCAGGTTTCCAGATTCGTGGTCTATGTGGACTAAATGGATGGGGCTGGGTGGGCGACGAGTTCGAGGTCTGGTAGGGGTTTGAGTATCGTCTTGATCCATTGGGCTGTTGTGTCTGCCTCGAATCTCAAAGCGCCTTTCTACCTGATGAGGTTGGGTGCTGGATTGAACGGGTCCTCCTCCCCAACTTGGTAGTTACCATGAGCTGGGTTTGGTCCGGGTTGAGAGTTTCCCTCCTGGACAATTTGTCAGAGCAATGAAACGCTGAAATCTTTTTCATTACACACCTCTGAACTAGAAGCAGAGTTGCTTCGGGAACGGCGTCTCGGTAGGTCCTTTGTAGGGCGTGATTCCCTTTCGTCAATTGTCTCAGACTCCGGCGAGTCTTGGTGTTGACGAGACGACTCCTTTGAGGGTTCTTCAGCAACTGAGCCATTGTTCTTCTTCTTCTTCTTTTTGCTAGGCGCTGCGTGCCCTGGCGTGGTGGGTTCTGGAAGAGGTAGAGAATTGGGGTGCTGAGGGTTGCTAGGCTCAGACGAGTTGGGTAAATTCTGATTTTGGACGGGAACGACTTCCGACATACTGGGTAGAGAGAAAGTTCCTACGTAGAAGAGGTTGGCGCCATTGGGTTTTTCTTCATTTTGTCGCTGCACATGGTTTTCTCGGCCGCCAGGAGTTTCGGCTAGTTTTTCAGCTGAGGGAAGGAGGGCGGGGTATGGTGCACATGCTGCAGGTACTGGGATGGCTCTTGTTGGGTCTTGGTTAGGGTCACAGATATATACCTGAATCCTATAACTCATGTCATTGCTTTGTACACAGTATTAGTACTTTTATTCACCTGTGGAAGCTCAGGCATGTTACTGGGAGTGTTTGACATGGCACTCAGTACCAGTACTCGCTCTTGCAGACTCAAATTTACCATCAAAAATGGTACTGAAGTACTAAAATTTTCTGACATGAGAAAAAATTTTAAGAGGATCTTGGGCTGAACCCTGAACTAGCCCTATATCACTCGGCTAAATTTTCCCTCCCCCTTGCCCACCTCCCAACAACACAGACATTGACATCGACTCTAAAGAAGCTAACGAGAACCCCGCTTCCCTACACACAGCTGCGGCTGCTGCTGACCCAGGCCTAAGTACACCTCACCAATCACCACCATCGTCGTTTCCCCAACTTGACATCCCTATCCAAACCCAGCACCTCTTCGCCCTCGAGACCTGGTCCAGGTCTAGGAGAGTGATGGGGAGGGATAAGAGCAGAAGAACGATGAGATGAAGAAGATAGTCATGCAAGGCAGGACAATTGCTAAGATGAAGATGCTGGCGAAATCAATATTGTGCGTTTTTGATCTTTTTCACTGTCCTTTTTATACGTCTCTGACTGAGAAAACCCCATTTCCACCTATAAAGGACGTAGATAACAACAATAACGTTAATGTATCCACCACCCAGACCAAGAACACAGCAGGTCTTTCAAGCCTTCTTCCAACTCCAGTAAACCACCCTCTACCACAACTACTCTTGCTCATTCCAAGACTCCTAGTCGTGGTATTCGTAGCAGCAGCAAGCCTCCTCCATCTCCGACTCTAATTCCGCCATTCCGCCAGTACCTGAAGTCATCGTAGAGCCAACCGTCCACGACGAAACCTCAGAACCATCTACCACTACCACCACCCTCAAACTCACTCGAGGTAGAGGACGTCCCAGGTCCAAAACACCCGTCAGGTCAGAACCCAAAAGCGAGGCTGCTGCGGAGAAGACTACCACGACTATGACTACGATTAGGAGGAGAGGTGCTTGGAAGGCATCTGCTGAGCTGAAGAAACGAGGACGCAAAGCCGCTACGCCCAAGCCTGACGAAGATGACACTTCTACGACCACCAAACCCAAGACGAGACGTGGACGAAGCCGAGTTGAGGCTGGTAGTGATAACGAAATCGAAGTCGTTGCGGTGAAGCCAAAGAGGGTAGACTGAGGAAGGGTACCGTTACGGTTGCTGCTGCTGTTGCTGTCGTCCCAGACCCTATCAAGGAAGAAGATAACGATACTCTTGCTCCTCCCGCTGCGTTAGGCTTATCTCAGACGACTTCTGCTACTAATGGTGTTTACGACTTTTTTTCTCTTCATGAATGTACGGGTTTTGAAGTTATGGTTTATACCACAGTTTGCTTTTAATTGCTATGTTTTCTCTATTCTTCTATACGTCCAAATAGACACATATAGCTATCTACATCAAGTCAGCAAACTTTGACACGACGCGATTTGGACGCGTCGGTATCTCGTGACTTCAGCTAGCTGTCACGAGTTGATGAAGCATCTCAGCTCATGATCAGTGCTTACAACTTCATCGACAGTCAAGCAGCAGTCTCGTTTCCCCTTGAAAGAACCTGAGTCTCGTAATATAAGAGGTAGTAGCCTGAAGCTTATCGAATCTCCGAACGCTAACTTCTTTTCTGGATCCAGCTCTTCGCGATGAACGGCCTCGACACCGCTGTCATCACGTCGAGCCGTTTTGAGGACCTCCTGAAGACTAATTAGCCACCTCTCGACTCTGAAGCTAAGTGCCATCGTATGCCTTTCTCATTCTCTCTGGTGGCATTCAACTCCGAGCCAAAATAGATAGGGGCTTCGCTTATCCCATCATGTGAGGTACGGAATGCTGGCAAAGTTATACTTCTGTGCTGTGCGTGCTCTGGAGTCCAGGTGTAGCTTCTATTTGACTTCCAGGCTTGACTTTGAGTCCTATCCTCCTCGTCGGTCCAGCAAAGTCCGAAATCAATAATTCGAACCAGCTAAATCGAAATCATTTGATGGTTTCATCCTCAAGGGGGTGTCAAATTTTTGTAGAGGCATATAGGGTCGGAAAAATTTTTAAGGCCTTGCCATCGAGACTAACTAACTACGTCATTGATTATATAATCAAATTATACTATATATGGAAGGTACAGCCACGGAGCCGCTGCGTCACTGTGGCATCCTGCTGGTGTCTTGTTGGTGTCCCACCATGAAGGATGCCCATTATTTAGACTGTAGATACCCCTAGTGTGTACCAAATATTCTACCTCTACTCAACTTCTACTCATTCCTGCGCTTTCTTTCTTGGACAGCTCATTTTCCCCTTCGCATGCCTCCCACATCCAATTTCCAATGGACTGTGCGAGTCCTACACAACTCAGATGATACTAGAGATAAAGTGTTAGCACTACATCAGCACCATTTAAAATACCGACTCACCCATCTCGTGCTGCAGCCTTTTTTTTTTGCAGCATATGACATCTTGACTGGCTTCGATCTCCTCGCTCTCGACTCGAGCATGGACTCGTCAGCCAGTTCTAGACAGTCTTTAATATGCCTGAGCGACCTTGAGGAGGTGTCCGTATGAGGTAGAAGTGGGTTCGATGCTACTGTGAGGGTACCCTCCAAAAAATTTTTAACAGGCCCCGGCTCGGACTAACTAACCACCCCTATATAGAAATGCTACCACGTGACACCCCCTTGTTCATCCTTGCCCCTCCTAGAGAGTGCGCTACTTCACCTATATATACTAGGATGGAACTGTATATAGTTTCTGGGGTAAGCAATTCGTTTGTTCCCGTTTTTCCCCATCTTGACTACTCTGCGCTACTCCAGTCTCCACCGCCTCTCCACCGCTCTATACACTCCACTTGAAGATACATATCATTGGGCCCTGACTCACTGAGTCCCGAGAATCAATGACGCAGTCCATTATAAAAGGCGGCAAGATTTTGTTCGACGTTTCCCGTTCCATCCACCTCTGACTCTCTGGACAAATCTGTTATGTTGCTGATTACTTGGCTTTTGAGCTTCATCTTGTCGTCTGTAATCGCTCAGGCAGGCTTTGATTGGAACTCCGTCAGTTTTACTGCTTAAATGATCGCGCACTGATATTGACGGGTACGATAGACTGAACCAACCACAAACCTTTCTTGGGTGGACTGCTACTCTGGGTATCAATGCTCTCGATTCCGAGTGAGTGGCATGCCCTAGTCGCTTTTCCTCAAAGTCAAATAGCCAATTAGGTGCCTCTCAACTATTCTGACCCAGAAAATGGACAATCAGCTGTAATTGCTGTGATAAAATTGCCTGCTCAAGGGTCTGCCTCGGAATACGGAGGTTCTATATTCTCAAACCCAGGTGGACCTGGAGTTTCTGGTGTAAACTACGTTCTCGAGAGCGGCCGTCGTGTGCAGTCCATCGTCGGTTCTCAGTTTGATGTCATCAGTTTTGATCCTCGTGGTAAGTCAAGTTTTCACCGTGCTTCTCTGACCCTTGATGTTGACGAGAAAAAGGCGTCAATTTCTCGACGCCAAGAATATCCGTCTTCCACTCGGAAGAGGAGCAGTCAGATTGGGCCCTTCATGAACCTGCTGACTCGAATTCTACTCAAGAAGCATTGCCAGAAGCTTGGGCAAGATATCAAGCATTCGGAGAATTCGCTCTGAGTCGCGACACTGGTATTCTGAACTTTGTCTCAACAGCAAATGTTGCACGAGATATGCTTGGGATGGCCGAAGCTCTGGGCCTGGAAAAGCTGCACTTTTACGGAACATCGTGCATATATTACCTTTGAGTATCTCTTGATTATTGAGCTCATATATGTCTATCTTTTACAGTTATGGCACTTATTTGGGTGCTGTTTTTGCTTCAATGTTCCCGGTACGGCTTGATATTATGTTTTAGCTACAAACTCGCTGCCTGACACTCAACCGCAGGATCGAGTGGGGAATTTCGTTCTTGACGGTAAGATTTCACTGTACATTGATCGATTGTCATTCAAATACTATTCCAGGTTGCTTGGATATGGACGGCGCGTTGAACAGTACGCTTTTTTTGCCTGTTCTGCCCCTAAGCTGTATCTGAATACACTAATCATAGACGACTTGGCCAGTTTGATCGTAGACACCGACAAGAGCATGCAGACTTTCTACGATAGTTGCCACTCTGCCGGCCCTGACTCTTGTCCGTTTTACTCATCATCACCTTCTGAAATTGAAGCAGCTCTCAACGACATCTACGAGACCGTGCGCTTACAACCTGTTCCTGTTTCTTCGGGAGATACCTTTGGCGTCCTCACGTATGATCGTTTGAGAGGTGCTATTTTAGCAGCTCTTGAATATCCTCCCCTTTTTCCTACGCTGGCTGAAGGATTGGCGGAACTTCAGGCCGGTAATGGGACTATAATTTATCATTCTGGGTATGTGCGATACAATCATATTACTGGTATTACTTTCAGTCATCCTAAGTCGCTTCCGCAGAACTGCCACTGTCGCGGGTCTCAGCTGGGATGCATTAGTGGCGATATGGTGCTCTGATACTAATCCCTCTGATGCCGATGCGGAGCAACTCAGACAGTATATGTCGAAGATTAACTCGACCTTTGCTGGAATGGAATCTTTGCCTATGATGAACCGATGCGCGTAAGTATTCCATAAACTTTATCATCGTCCAGCTCAAGGCCTCTTAAATTGCGTTAGAGGATGGAAGTATCATCCAGACGAACGCTTCAAAGGTCTGTACTTTTTTTCTATCCCCATTCGTATGCACTCAAACGCTTCGCAGGACCATTTGGAGGAAATACTAGTTCTCCTCTCCTGCTGATAGGAAACACGGCTGGTAAGTGTAGATTTCTGTTCTAGAAACTTGAAGCGCACCACTGAACGTTGTATTCAGACCCAATCACGCCACTGTCGCAGTAGGTTAACCTCCTACAGTACTGCTTTCATCACAATATCTCACCTGAAATCTTTGTCAGAGCAAAGAAAACGAGTTCAGTCTTCCCTGGTTCCATCGTACTCACTCAAGATTCTCCTGGGGTACGTCTATCATCCAAATTAACACGATCTTCAGATTGATGGAATTATTCTTTCATTCTTATTCTTCCATTCAGCACACGACCACCGGAACAAATTCCACTTGTACGCACCAGCATATTGCTGCTTATTTTGCCAACGGAACGCTACCGGAGGAGGGGACTGTTTGCTCACTTGATGAGCCTCTATTCCCCGACGTTGCGAAGCGGTAAATGGACAGGACTAACGGAATCCAATGAACGGGGGTGTCTATCGAGTATCTCAGCAGTAATATCCTTACCTGCATTCCATGTCTACATTTTCAACGTCGTGAACGACTATCCATCCAATCTAATCCGCCTCTACCTCGTCTATTTCGTCCTTCAAACCCGGTTCCTTTGACCCCTGCTTCAACTCTTTCACAAGCTTATCCCCCTCCGTCCCAAAACACCTTTGGCGGTGAAATGGTTTAAAGATGCGTCAACGAGACACGAACGGCCTTCGGCAAAGGCCGCTCGGTAAAGAACCGTACGGTGGTGTGTGGAACTTAGAACCCGTGTAAGGTTGGGATCGCAAGCAGCACTACTCGTAACTTGCCTCAAAGGCCTCGTAAAGTAAGCAATTCCTGCGTTATGTCCGGCCCGTTCCCGCTACTCTGTGCTACTTACTCTACTGCTGTATACATATCACTGTAGTCCGAGTCCAGCTTTTATGTAGAAGGCCGGAGGATTTCATTATGAGGCTCCATACAACCCTCCACTGAAATAGCTGTAAGGTAAGAGAAGGTTAACAATTCCTGCGTTATGCCCGTTCCCCTCGGTTCTACTTACTCCACCTCTGCATACACTTCAATAGATACCAATCTCAGTGTACTCTACAAATCCAACTTTTCACTTACCTTCGGTTCAACACCGAGGGTGTACTCTTTATATTTCTAGTTCTTTCTCTCTCAGAATTATATAGAAAATTCTAGCATTAACACCAGTAGATAAAAACCTGTACTTCTAGTTACAATCTCCTTCTATCACCACTGTGCTTACGCGCTCTGACCTTCCTTATTCAATATCTGCATTGACTCGCTCTGTATCTTAATTTCTTAAGTCAAGTACTTCTGAGGCCGGCTCCTTGAAGATAGTCATTAGACACGCTTGCATCTTATATTTCATATAATATCTATCCTTCTATCTACATTGTATTGCCCTTCGTGCTTACTTGCCGAAAATCCTGGTCATCGACTCGCTCTGACCACCTTATTGAATATTGCATTGACGCACTCAACCGATTTACTTCCATGCATCGACTCGCTCTACGTCGTAAGTCCTTCTATCAAGTACTTACAAAGGTTGGCTCGCCACCAGACAATCTCATCTGGTATTTCTTTACATTTTCGAGTTCGTACCTAATACATAGGTACTACTATACAACAATCCACCGAACCATAACATTTCTTCACTGATATCCACCTAGTGATCCGCCTCAGTATCATCCTTCCCACCCTTGCTGGAACCTTCCTTCAACTCTTTCACAAGCTTATCCCCCAACCCACTCAAACTCCAAACCGCCTGCCTCTGGACCACCGGTAACTTCGATACAACACTCAGCCCCCATGCAACCAATTTATTCGTCATCACCCCCGTTGCGGCTTTGATCAACACTTTCGTCAAGTTGATGACCTCCAACGCTCCTGCTCTTCTTGAGGCTGCGTAAGCTTCGAGTGAGGATGTGCCAAGGATTTGATCTAGGTCTGTATTGTCCAGCTTGGTGTTTGTGGTATGAAAAGCGGCCGAATGCGAGTCGATTCTCTTCACATGTTCTGCGAGAACCTTCCCTAACCCAATGCTATCACGTATTCCAAGGTTCATACCCTGACCTCCAGATGGAGGATGGATATGCGCCGCGTCGCCTACGAGAAATACTAGGCCACCACTCCCTGTGTCGTCTCCTACTCTCTTGAAAAATGTATCCGCAATAGCAGATCGCAATTTAAAGCTCGAAGACCAATGCACCTTCTTTACATGCACACACCCACTCGTCCCCGTGTCCGGATTAACACTTTCATCTGAAGAAAGATGAAAAGGTCCTTGATGGTTGATATACTCCTCAATCAACTTGGCATTCGCTTGCGAAGGCGCAGCTCCTTTCTCCAACGGGACCGTGAACCCAATTCTGTATACGGGTTCCCCTAGTTCGTTGGTAGATGTGTATAATTTGGCAGTGTCGTGATCTAGAGGAAGAGTGAGGAATAAACCTTTATCGGTAGGAGTGAGGGCTAGGAGGTCTGGGGGATACGATGAGGGTTAGGAGGGGAGAAGGTCACGTCAGCCATGATCATTTGCGCGATGTGTTTGTCGACGAATTCGTCTGCGGAACGGCCGTCGGGGTCATGGAAGTTGATTCCTGCGCTGGAGCGGATCTGTGCAGGGGTGATGGATCAGGGAGGGTTAAACGGATCAATGATATAGACGACGCACCACTGACTTTGCCCCATCTGCCCCTATAACATACCTCGCATTAATCACTTCACCATTCTCTAGCTCTACACTCAACCCTCTCTTCCCAGTCCCAGAGCTCGGTGTCATTCTGATAACTCTATACGGCCGATGAACAACTATCCCAAGCGATTCCGCGTGATTGAGAAGGATTCTCTCAGTAATGGCTTGAGATATAGCGATAAAGAATGGATATTTCGTGTATGCAGATAAGACACCGAAGGAAGTGGTGAGGATCGGTGAACCTTTTCGGTCGAGGAAATGTTCACCATTGCCGCGTAGGCCGGTATGGAGGATTTCTGAGACGCAGTCTATAGATTCGAGGGCCTTTGATACGAGTAAGAATCAGGATGAGGTTTGGCCTGGAGGATATAATACATAAATATAAGGAGGAATAACGTACCTCAAGCGTCCCGGCGTGTATAACAGTAGCTCTAGATGAGTTTTCTCCTTTCAAGATGGAATCCACCACAGTGATATCTTGAGGCGACAATCCGTGTTTGACTAGAGAGATAGCAGTTGCTAGTCCAGCTGGACCTGCACCCACGATGAGGATTTTGGTTTTGGTAGGGAGAAACTCGGATTCAGACATAGCCATGGTGGGGACTCTGGTGATGGGGGTTGCAAGTGAGGACGACTGACTGGCCCCTGTATTTATCTTGACGACTACGGGTACATACGGGTAATCGCAAATCGAAGCTATGTGCGGTGAATTGCATCCAGATGAACAACTGATGAAATGATGAACAACAAAGATGTGTGAATGAATGCCGAATGAATGTCATTGTATGTGATCGCTGGTCGACGTTTTCAGGATAGATACCAAGTTTCAGAACTTAACTATTCTGGTAAGAGAAGCGGTAAAACGGAGAGTGCTGTGGCTGTGGACTCGGAGACTCGAATAGGAAGCTTGACGGTAGCATGGAACTGTTGCCGAGTAACGCGTCAAGGTAAGTATCAGAGTTGTCGTACAGTGCTCTCTAACTCATTACATCGAAGAGGCTGACTATGAATAAGAATACCACTACCATGGGGAACATCGACCATCATATCATCCACTGCCCAAACACCACCACCCCAGTTACCCATCCCACCAACGGTAACCCCAACCCCACCCTCACACTATACCTCCCCATCGCCCCCGACATAAACTGACTCGTCGCCAACCTCTCCCCACCCCTCCCAATAGCACTCATTGCGAAAAACTCATAGCTCCCATACGGCGTCTGCACGCTCCTCGATATACTCATCGCCGTTTCAAACCCCGTCTTTGTTTTATTATTCAAAGAAACAGGATCTGACCCATCGGAAGACGTAGATCCTAAAAGTTCCCAATGGGAGATTTCGGTAGCACCGTTCCAGGAGGCGTAGATGCTGAGGAGTTGGCTGCCGGTGGATTGTTGGGTTGAGGAGACGAGATTGATGGAAGGTTTTGTAGAGGGGATTCCGGTCCAGTTGAAGCGGAGGGCACGGTCTGTAATGTGAGGGTTGGTTAACGGATACGAAGATAGGTGGAGGAAAGGAACGAAGGGACGTACATGATTCTACATCCCCCACTCCAAATTGGACGGACCAAAGCAAGTCACCAGTAGGCGTGTACTCTGAGAGCCAGGGCATAAATCCCCATCTATGAATGCATTGAGTACAGACGATCAAATATCTCTCAGACCTAACTGATAACTCACCCAACCAAAAAGTTCCCATTCGGCTGCAACTGTACACTTCCCTGACTCACCGATATCGATTTATTAAATGGAATAAAATCCTGCAAGAGATCCACCTCCATCTTTTCAAAATCCAACTCTAAAAGCAACCCCCTCGCACTGGCTTCGTCTTGTTGACCTTCTATACCGCCATTGGCATTATCGAAGAGACTGTCATATAAATATCAGTATTCCATCCAAACGAGTCGCGTTAAAAGTAGGCAAGGACACTACTGCTCACGTCATAACCCCCCTCGTCTCATTCTTCTCCATCCACCTCGCATGATGCTGCCAACTAAATTGGGTCCCATTACCCATCTCAAAAGACGAGTTTCTCCCTCCCATACGCCATAATATGTCGCCATTCGTTCCATTTAGGTAAAACACCGTAGAACAGTGTCGAGAGGAAATGAGGTAGTTACCAGAAGGATCTTTGTCGACGGAGTTTATGTGCTGGATTATCGAAATCATCGGTAAAAAGATACCGGAAAGTGATTAGTAAGAAATCAAGACGACTAGTGAGAGACGCACGAAATAGTCCCAAGGGCTATCTTCCTTCGTCCCCGTATCCTGAACCGCAGTGAAACAGTCTGCTGGGTCGACGTGATCCAACGATTTCCAGGTGAAGAGTGCCCGGCCTGAAAGAGTAACCGACTCGTCAATATAAGTCGTATGGAGGGAGATCCACTCATAGACACACCAGTCGTAACATTCAACTCCTGCATCACACCATTATAAACCCATCCATTCCCCGGTCCTTGGTAAGGCGTCAGGTCCATATTCTTCGGCTGATAGGCAGTTATGAGTGCTGTATTATCTGCGGTGATATTTCCCTGCGCAATAAATGTCATTAGAATCCCTCCCTCCTTTCTCGACATGACTTAACCACTGACATCATGAAAATCCAACCCGGTCCCATCCCCCAAATCAGCCGTAAAATTCCCAACGATATCATAACTCGCATTCAACAAACTAATCCACCCATTCCCAATTCCCGCCTCTACTATCCATTCCCCACCCCATACAAGAATATGCGGTTCGCCTAGGTAAGAAACTATTTGGAAAGACATAGTTTCACCAAATGGGTATTGAGAGGTAGAGGAGGCGTCCCAGATGAGAGAACCGTCTTGGGCGAAGATGCGGGCGCCGGGGATGTTGGTGTTGGAGCCTGTGGGTGGGTAGGTGGACAATGGGGAGGAAGGGGGGTGAGTAGGGGTAAGGGAGGCGAAGCAGGTCAGTAACGTGTTTAATAGCATTTAGAGGATGAAGGAAAGGAGGGAGAATATGGCGCAGTGGGTGAGGATGGAATAAAGACGCATACGGACCTCTAGGGGCCATGAAGATGTATCCTGACGACAACGACTCGCTAACAGTACGGTTTACCGGTGCAGCAAAGTTCCATAAGGCTCTGCGCATCAATAACCAAAGGAGAGACGTGTTAGTAACGCTCAGCACGTCTAACAGACGACGTACGGAGTGAAGTCCTCCGAGAAAAATGTTTGAAACGGCCCGCTCCCTAACGCTCCCAAAGAATACTCGTTACTCTCCACCAGAAACTCGGCATTGACGAAGACTGACGTAGTGAAAAGGATTGGGGGAATGATGCTCTTTGGGAAGAGCATAATAATAATTCGGACGACCGAGAATTGAAGAGTGAGAGGGTCGTTTATGTAGCGATGATGTGTATCATCCTTCACCGACCACATGGAAGTTATTTATGGAGTGGGTACATCATTGTAGGCTGCTCTTGATAGCTGATAGGATTGCGATGAGAAAGGTGTATATTTTCTGAACTGGTTCATGTACGCAACTTGGCTCCCTGTCCTCGAATCGCAGCGACTGGCAACCTAAGCAACGTAGAGTCTTGTGTCTCTACGAGTGAAAATAGCTGCTTCTTCTTGATCCGTTTGTCCATCGGAAGGTTTGTAACAGCTAACTCCTTATTTGTAGAGCTACACGGGAGCGCTATAGGGAAAGATAAACCAAAAGCGCATATCTGTGAACAAAAGGAGACGCCACAGACAGATCTTGACACGTTTTTAGCAACTACGTAGCCCAAAATAACGATAGCTAAAGCTAGGTATCAAAGTTCGCAGCAGCCAAGAATAAAGACCTACCGCGATAGACGGAGTCAGTGCTGCGGTCGGAGAAACTTTGAAGCGGTCCACACGTGACGTCATTTTTGTTACTTACCCCCCTCCGAGTCCCTGTAGTCGTCGGTGCAACTTGAACTAGAGCTGGTGGAAATCGGGTCAAAAGGAAGAATGGGCATTTGGTAGCGTGGTACGTCTCACCTCATCTGTAGTGTACTGTCTTGTTATACTCGATGACGATTGCCTTTGAAGCTTATTTCCCCAAAAATGTTCTGAACTCCATCAGGAAAAGGGTGTGTGAACTTTCGGGTTTTTGATGGTTGTCACGCTTGCGAGCCAATTTCTCCAGATTTCCTTGATTCCTCGGGCTTGCCCAACTTCCTCCACACTTCCTATTAGTGTCTCAAAAACCTTACATGGCTCAGAATGAAAGACTGATGAGCAATGGGAACGAAGCCAGTAACTTGAAAAGGGAGAATAATTAGCCGGAAGATTGAGGTTACGGCCACCTTGTACACTGGTGAACTTTCGGGGTTATTTTGGTTGTACAGGCATCTTGGAGTCGTTGATACAGTGTATCGTATTTGATCATTTGTTTCATCCCACACTCAGATTGGCACAAATCAAGTAGCTAGGCATCTAGGTAGACATCTTTTTAGTAGTTCTAGGTACTTTAATGGATTAATTGACATGATTAAGTGCACAATCTCGAAGATTTTCGAGGAAAGGTCAGATTTTGTGAAATTGTATTGCTTGATACACTGTGACAAACCTCGGTCACACGCGTCAAACGACTTCCCCGCTTCACACGTCATCCTCGAAACCCTCTCCGTTTGCACCATTTCCCCCGCCGTTTGCCTCGCCATCCGTGTCTTCCGCTGTAGGACCCAGATTTCGGTCGCCCGACCATAATGGGAAAGTTTGAATGGAAAGAAGCGCAATAGAAAACGAGGTGATGCTGAGAAGAAACTCTGGAAGACGCGCGTCTGTCACGCTCTGACACGCGATTTGTGTTAATGTCGCAATGCTTGCGCTGCAGTTCTATTGTACCAAAAAGTGGTCCAGACTTTACATATGACCTAAATCTCTAAAGTATACCCCAAATTAGTACGAGATTAGGCTCAAAACTGGTAGTTTCGGACATTTATAATGTTTCCGCGTCACCAAAACGCGTCTTTTTAGTAGTAATTCGCACCTAACTTTTTCGGCTCATGGTAGTTTTCTCTCAATTCTCAAAACAAGACAAGTCCAATGGTAGTGTACGATATGAGATACTTTGAGATATGAGAAACAAGAATATTTATTGAAATAAAGTCAAATGTATCAACGACTCCATGTGTATCATGGACTCCAAGATACCTGTACAACCAATCAAAACCACCCGAAAGTTCCGGACGCGATTTCCTGAGCGTACTAGTCATCCATACTGACAATTTTGATATCTAATCCTCCTTTTGAGGAGGAATTACTGCCTTCTCAAAGCTTCTCTGTATGGTGGCGACGAGACGCATATAAGGTTGATAAATGGAAAGAAGGCCATGTGAAACGAAAAGCAAACAATGCAAGGGAGAAGGAGAGGTTGGTGGTAAACGGTTTGAAAGCCCAGAGGCGTTGATAGGAGAATCTATCAGCCCGACTTGCCAGTGAGCGTGTGGATATGAAGAAATCAAAATAATGACGGTCCTTACCTAATGAACTATTCTGATTAGGAGTCAGACACAGATATACTCCCATGCCACGAGAGATCCAGCTCGATATTGAGATGATGCTGAGCGCAGAAGGAAACCAAGGAACTTTTGAACGTCTCAAACTTCATGGTTCTTATTGCAACGTCCTTGTCCGAGCCCTTGAAGTATTCAAGATCGATTCGCACCTTCTGGAGACGTCTGATGTGGCTGGAGGTTTGCCCATCGGTGAAGATACCGCGCCTTGACTCTATCACATCGGTCATCAAGGCGAGATTCAGAGGGAGGAAATCGCCCAGCCACTCGAGTTCCAGAGTTGTCAAATGTGGTACTAAAACCGATGACGAATTGCGGGAGTAATAGACTAGACTCTGGAGGAAATCATCTGTTATACAGGTGATTGAATGAAGGTGGAGTTCCAAAAGGGAAGGGATGTGTCGTAGGACATCGGAAAATCCACGGTCAATGGAAAATCCATTGTTCACGAAGCTGATGGTAAGTTGCTGAAGAGGAGGGACAGAGCGTCGAAGGAATGAAGTGAAGGAGGAGTAATCTGGAAACAGATGCTCCATGTCTACCATGTTAAGCGTCCGCATGCTCGGTGTATTGCGCAATCCAAACAAACGAGCGGCGTCACCAGGCTCCAAAAACTGCAATGTCAGCGTTTGAACATGAGGCCATACAATCAATGCTGTTTCCCCATCTTCTTCCTCCTCCTCTTCAGCCATCATATACAGGTTGACTTCAACTGCTTGAGTAAGCTGTCGTAGAATCGCAAATGTGTTCCGCCATGACGGTATCCTCTCGAGATAAAGTCTGTCAAGCTGTGACCACCGAATCCCAAGGATGTGTGGATTCGCCATTGCAGATAATTTAACCTGCCTCAATGCAGGGGCGGATGAAAAAAAGGCCTTTGACATCCACGGGAATGGCAGAAGGTTCAAAAGACTCGTCGCCGGAGATGTTAAGAAACTGGAGGGAGCGGAAAGGCATTGGTGTAAGGCTGAGCATCATGAGTGTGTCGAGAGCTTCAGTGCAAAATGTGAGACGTCTCCATCGTGGCGCATATACAAGAAGGATGGCCAATATAGGGTTCAAGTCTTCAAGTTCATCCGCCGGCCGCCGCACCTGTTCGAGAATAATGTCTAGAGAGACGTCTCTCGATCTCTCGAGCTGAAGGAGGAGACGTGGCACCACCGTTCTGGACCAACAATCCCAGAGATTGAAATAAATATGGCTCCACAAGAGAGGTAAGGACAGACTGAGAGACCTCCAACGGACACATACATGACTCAAGGTCCAGGGAGTCTGCTGGACGTTTGCAATGTCTTCGAAAGGATGCATGTAGGTCGCCTCCCAAAGCCAGGACTCGTATCGGTCTTCATACTCGACTCGTTTGACGACAGAGAAAATCTCTGCCAAAACGTCATTCGGTACCCGCCTCATTGGAGCCAGAATAAGCTTGTACTGAGCGATCATGCCCTTAAGGTCCGGGCGCTCTCGCCCCGAGTTAGCAAGCCTAGACAAAGCAGCTCTAAGCTGAGCTACCAAAAAGGCAACCTCGGAGTCCAAGGGCCGCTCGTTGGACTTCAGAAGCTCTTCAAAACGGCTAGGAGCGATGGCAGAGTCCAGAACGGTATCCATTTTCAGGGTTTGCGCTGCAAGTGGGCTAACGAATCTTTTAGAGCTAGATAGGACATTAAGAACTGAGACTGATTACCTCTATTGCTGCAAGATTGTCGAGAGAGGAAGAGTCAGATGGGATGATAATGGTGCGAAGTGAAATCTTCAACGAACACATGACCGACTTCAACACCCATATGACGTGTACCTTCCTCGGAGCCAATGCCCGTTGCCCAACCTCCCAGCCTCCTTGAAGGGCCTCTTCTCCTTCAGGTGTCTCCATTGATTGCTTATACTCGCCTCTGCGTTCTCGACATCAGGGTATACTTTCTTCCTCTTGCTCCTGTTCTCTTTCTCTACCATAACAGGCTCTTTTGCTCCGAGTCCTACCCTACGCACCCTTGATATGTAGACCGAGATACCGGTTGTCTTGCCCCTGTCGTCATTTACAAGTTGTAATGTCTCGTCTTAGGTCAAGTTTTTCCTCCCAATGAACTCGACACGGCTTTTACGTCCAAGTGAAAAACTGTTTGATCAAGATGAGAAGGGATGAATTGCAGACTTCTGTTCGAGTGTCTGCAGAGATCAAAACTTATATGGTTGATACTCTAGTTTGAACTTTGATATCCAGTTAGAGATCATAACTGTCTATTGGTCCATGGTCAACAGCCACAGGTAGACCCTCGTGTCTCCACCATAAAGATCTAAGTAGCCAACTTGAAGTACTATCCAATCCACTTCACAAAAGCACGATTAATATACAACAGGACGCGCGTTGCTTCTTGAGAGATAACTACTGCCACCGAGAGTATTTGGCCACCCCCATCATGATGCTGATATCTTGTTGGCTCGGGTACATTTTCACTGTCCTGTGATGATCATCATTGGAGTGGAAGAAACATCAACTCTGAGTCAACGAAATGACTCCGAAAGCGAGGAAGGGATTTAGTACTGGAGACGAGAGACCATGGAAGTCGCGAGCATACATGATGTAGACAAAGATGAGAAATATCCCTGAAGACTATGAATATAGACAAAGCCCCTGCCGTCCGGGAACTTGCACCTTGCTGACGAAGTGGAAAACTATGGAATGTCCCAGAAGAAGACCGAATGGTAACAGCGGCGTCGTGGACAACGTTGACACTAATGCGAACGCTTCGAAAGACGACTCCACTCCGACCAAACACTAATGTCTCCGTTCTCTTCCTGGACCATGCCAGTCACAGACACCTCGCCTGCTCAAAGACTTCCACCCAGCAACTGGCCCCTTCTCCCACCAACACCGCGTATCTCCGACCTCCACGACTTATCCATCTCAAGACTCAGACGTGGTATGACCTCAAGAGTCAACACCGACCCCTAGTTTCACCGACTCGGATTCGTCTCGTTGCACCCGAGCTGTAGCTCTGACCATCCCGCACCCACACCCACAACCATGTCCATAACCGCCGTCGTAGTCGTACCACCAATAATACCACTAGCACCAGCACCAGCACCGGCACCAGCATTAGTACCGGCCTGCCATCGCCTCCCGCAACGCGTCCCCCTCTACCTCTACTGGCATCCAATCCTGAAAGTCAGACTCGAGCTCATGCCACTTAGGTCCAAACCCATCCTTCAGACAGTGGTATCTGACCACATTGACGAGGAAGATGCTCTACTTGTCCCAGTTACGCTGGTAGCGAACACTGGTTCCACTTCCTCCGCCTCACCTTCATCTCCAGCAGTTCTTGCTACGTGAGCCAACGTCGACGTCTCGAACCCAGTCGTCAGGTTCGTCTTCAGGTTCGTCTTCAGTCGGAAACGTGAGCGTAATCGTTGAGGAAGACTCCTCGTCGCGCTGCTCGAATCCAACGACGGGCACCATGATGAATCAGGATGTACCGAGAACTCGAAACAGGACTAGAGCAGTAATGGCTGAGACTACATGGAGCAAGCCAGCCAAAGCCGTCCTAAAGCCGTGCTCGACTTCAACTGCCAGAACCACCTTCCCGACTCTCCTTAACCACCCATGCCCAGACAGGCACACAGACACTCTTCAACCAACTCTGTAGACGCAGAGTGCAAACACGTCGAGGGACAAACGTGGATAGGTTGAGGACAGAGAGTAGACGGTTTGAGGGCAAGTTGAGAGAGTTGATGAAGGTTGCAACGAGAAACGGCAGAGGAGTTGGCTGCGACGAAGGAACATCAGAAAGAGGCCAAGATGGTGAAAGAGGAGTAGTGTAGGTTGGCGGAGGGAAAGCGGGGAATGGAGGATTTGATGAAGGGTATGGTAAAGGTGAAAAGACTGGAGATGATGGAGACGGTGAACGCGGTGGGGATGGTGGAGGAGTTTTGGAAGGAAGTAGAACCCATCTGCTAAGTACACCGTGTCGTTAGCAAAACCAACTGCATCGGGACTGGAGGAAAAAGACACGCCTTGTTTTTGCTATGAGAATCCCATTGCAGCTTGGAGTCTTCCCGTCACTTCCCATTCCCTTCTTCCTTTTTATCTCCATCTCCATCTCCAGTACCGGTTTCCCTCCCTGGGCCAACTCATACTCTCCTTCACTCCCCACTGACCGCATCCAGACCATAATGTAGACAGGGCCTGCAATCTGCGGAGCTGGGAGAGAAGGAGCTGACCCTGGTATAGCCGACATAGCACTCGAGGTCGTCATTGGGGTCGTGGTGAGTGTCACTTGCCGCTGAATACACCGTAACTCGTCGCGTCCAGGCACTTGTCCATAGCAAGGAGTCCTCATGACGACAAAAAAATGCTGGTGTGTTGGAACTTGAGGGGATGAGATTGAAATGGAGATGGAGAGCTGGCCAGGACTCAGATTTGTAGAAGCCTGAGCCTGAGACACGGCGTCTAGAGGACGCTGGACGTTGATGAGCACGCTAGGGAAAATGTCAGAAAGACTCTTCGAGAAGAAACGAGACTGAGTAACACACCTTCTGAACCTCAACGCTCTACCTGGAGCTCATAGTAGCAGTCCCGTCCAGATTTTGGTCTTGTCGTCTAAAGGACCTGCGGTGGAATCCCGTCCTTTATGACCCTGCAGTAGTGGGCCGTGGTGGTGATAGTGGTAGTGGTGATGGTGGTGAGCTGGAAGATATGATAATGATGGTCGACCCGGTATGGAGGTATGCGGACGATTTGCACAGTATCGAGAATAGACGAAATGGCGACTCTTGACGATGGTTGTTATGTGGTATCCGACTGCTGTAGACAAGCCGGAGAAGTCTTCTTCCTCCTCGAGGATCAACTTGGATGGAAGGTGAAAGGGGATGCGAAGAAATGTGGGCGTTGGGGAGGCTGGCGATGAAGGAGAAGTAAGGAAGTCAAGACGAGGCTGACAGCTGGACGTAGTGAGGAACGCACAGGCAGTAACTAGGTCCAGTTTTGTGGGACTACGACGGACAGGTCATCTGCTAGTGGTACAACGAGGGATAGAAGCAAATCCCATTGAAGCTCTTGCTTGTCGAGGTTCTGGAGATAGCCACGTGACATCACAGTTACGAGCCAGAAGCCTTAGGGCCGGTTCTCAATGACGAAGAGTGATGCAGTGAAAGTTGTATCTGAATGCATGGCGAGTATGATTTCAGACACTGACAAAAGCGCAGACTTTCTACGATAGTTGATACTCTGCTAGTCCTGACGCTTGTCCTTTCTACGCATCGTCTCTTTCAGAAATTGTAACAGCTCGGCGCAATTTACGACACCGTACGTTCAGCATCTTCGGGGGATACCTTTGACATCCCCACGTATGATCGTCTGAAAGATGCTGTTTAGCAGCTCTCGAAAATCCTCCGCTCTTTTCTATATTGGCTCAAAGATTGGCGGAACCAAAAACCTTAACTGTACTTATCGTTATCTGCCCTCCGAATTCTTATGTATCATCTCATTTGTAGTGTACTGTCTTGCTATATTCGATGACGATTGCTTTTGAAGCTTATTTTCCCAAAAAATGTTCTGAACTCAGTACTAGTCATGTACTGATAATTTTGATATCCAATCCTCCTTTTGAAATCTCAGTTACGAGTAATTACTGCCAGTTCAAAGTTTCTCTGTACGTTGACGAGACGCAAATTTACAAGATTGATAAATGAAAAGCAAACAACTCGTGATACCAAAAGTAGATGATGCAAGGGAGAACTTGAAGGAGAAATCGGTGGTAATTGGTTTGAAAGCCCAAGAGGCATCGATATGAGAATCTATCAGCCCGAGCGGGTGAGCGTGGGGATATGAAGAAATATGACGGTCCTCACCTACGGATGCCACGAGAGATCCAGCTCGATATTAAGATGATGCAGAGTGCAGAAAGAAACCAAAGAACTTTTGAACATCTCAAGCTTCATGTCTCTCATAGCATCTTCCTCGTCGCCCATGAGGTATCCGAAATCAATTTGTACCTTCTGGAGTGGTCTGATGCGGCTCGAGGCTTGCTCATCCATGAAGATACCGCTCCGAGACTCTATCACTTCGGTCATCAAGACAAGATTAAGAGGGAGGAAGTCTTCCCATGGCTGCCAATCGAGTTCCAGAGTCGTCAAATCTGGTACCAAAACCAATGACTGATTTTGGGAGTAGACTAGACTATGGAGGAAATCATCTGTGATGGAGGCGATTTGTTGAAGGTGAAGTTCCAGAAGGGAAGGGATGTGTCGTAGGACATTAGAAAATCCACTGTCAATATTCTGAACGCTAATGGTAAGTTGCTGCAGAGGAGGGAAAGAGCGTCGAATGAATAAAATGCAGGAGGAGTAATCTGGAAACGGGACCAGCATGGTTGGCATGATGAATATTTGCATGCTGGGTGCGTCGAGCAATCCGAGCAAACGAGCGGCATCATCAGGCACGAAACACTGAAGTTTCAGCGTTTGAACATGGGGCCATAAAATAGAAGTTCTATCCCCATCTTCTTCCTTGTCGTCTCCGTCTTCCTCATCTACGTCCTCTTCGATGAAAGATAAAACCAAGGTGACTTCAACCGCCCGAGCAAGGCGTCGCAGAACTGCAAATGTGTTCCGCCATGATGACATCCCGTCGAGAAAAAGACTGTCGAGCTGCGACCATGGAATCCCAAGGATGTGTGGATTCGCCATCCCAGATAATTTAACCTGTCTCAAGGCATCAGCGGATGAAAAAGGGCCTTTGAAATACCGGGGAATGGCGGGAGCTATTTCAGGTTCGGTGTCGCAGGAGATGTTAAGAAACTGGAGGGAGCGGAAAGGCATTGGTGTAAGGCTGAACATCATAAGCGTGTCGAGAGCTTCAGCAGAGAATGTGAGATGTCTCCATCGTGGTGCATGTACAAGAAGCATGGCCAATATACCATGTTCATCCGACGGCACCTGTTCAAGAATAAGATCCAAAGAAACATCTCTCGACCTCTCGAGCTGAAGGAGCAGATGTGGCGCCCTTCTAATTTCGGACGAATAATCCCCGAATCTGAAATGAATATGGCTCCACAGGAGAGGTAAAGACAGACTGAGAGACCTCCAACGACCACACACATGACTCAAGGTCCAGGGAGCCTGCTGGAAGCTTGCAATGTCATTAAAAGGATAATTATAGGTCGCCTCCCAGTGGTAGGATTCATATTGGTCTTCGTATTCAATTCGGTTGACGACAGAGAAAATCTCTGCTAAAACGTCATTCGGTACCCGCCTCATCGGAGTCAGAATGAGCTTGTATTGAACGATCATGCCCTCAAGGTCTGAGCGCTCTCGCCTCGAGTTGGCAAGCCTCGACAGGGTAGCTCCAAGTTGGGCTATCAGGATGGCAACTTCGGAATCTAGGGGCGGGTCGTTGGACTTCAGAAGATCTTCAAAACGGCTAGGAGCGATGGCGGAGTCCAGAAGGGTATCCATTTTCGGGGTTTGGGCTGCAAGTGGGCTAACGAATCCTTTAGAGCTCGATAATACCTTAAGGACTGAGAATAATCACCTCTATTGCTGTCGAGAGAGAAAGAGCTGGATGATGTGGGATGATGATGGTTCGAAGTGAAGTCTTCAACGAACACATGACCGACTTCAGCAACCACATGACGCGTAGTACCTTCTCGGAGCCAATGTCCGTTACCCAACCTCCCAGTCTCCTTGAAGGGCATCCTCTCTTTCAGGTGTCTCCGTTGGTTGCCTATGTTCACCTCTGCTCTGTCGACATCAGGGTATACTCTTGACCATAGAGAGCGACCCGGCTTACCACTCACGCTCAACGCAGGTAGTCTGCGCCTCTAGCATGACCTCCATCTTCTTAAAGTCTTCTTCATCTCGTACCTTCTTGCTCTTTGATATCCTCTTCATCTTTCAGGCAAGTCGGCCGGGACTGCCTCTTCCACTTACGAGATGGCAGTGTAGCATGGAAGATGATGACGCGAAAACTGGATTCAGATATCGAACTACCAGTATTGAAAAATACTCATTAGTAGACAATAGTCAGTGAATACTCTTCCGAGAGAAGTGATTCATGGGATCTAAAGCAAAGCATTCAGGATGGCCTTCAGAATTAATCGGCTCTTTCCATTTCTAACATCTCATCATCCAAATCCACTCAGGCTATACTATCCATTATTATACTGCGACTAGCTCGGCCGTTCCTCCTCTCAGACTTGAGACCGTTTCAACTTCTAGATTACGACTTGCAGACCATGTCGTAGTGGGAAAAAAATCGATATCAATGAGCCTTTGAGAGGAGACAATTCCTTCATCGACTGATTTATGAAGGTTGAGAATCATACGCGATACCATTATCCCAGAGACGTTGAGTGTGAATGTGAATAGGGGTTCTGTAGTGTAGGCCTGTGGTGGGGCCGAAGCGGAGGAAATTCAACAAACAGGACGCAAAATGAATGTTCTGAATACCTACTTAATGAAGCAGCAAATATTCAGCATAGGGTGACCAGTCAGTAGAGCTCACCAAATAGAGGGCTGAGTGGAAAGCTAGTAGAGCTTAAATACGAGTTGCTTGTAGAGCAGATAGAACTGGATATTGTTCTGTAGTATCTATGACTTTACAGAGAGCTTTTATACTAGATAAAGAGCATGTAATTACTAATATCTACATTGTCCATGGACATACCTAAAGACTAAGAGGATATTGCCATTGGCCATATTGCTATCTACAGAGATATCACTACATAGTAGAAGATAAGAGTAATGTCCAGAGAATGTCCTGGAGGACTAGCATACTTATAACTACGTAGAAGTTTCATAATAACTCCATATAGAATCATAGTTACTATACATGGAAGGTATATATTTCAACACTCCCCCTTGCTTTAGATGCGGACTTAAGTACAGCATTGTAAGCGCACATCAAGGATTAAATGATTCTTGCATGAGCATAAACATAATGGAATGCGAATAGTATCCACTTTGAAAATCTTGATGGTTGTTTCCAACCCATAAGTATATTTAAGAATCAAAGAATAGTCCTAACTCATTTCGGAATTTAAGAAACTTAATGTGCCCAAGATTCTTCATTAGAAGGTCTGCACAATTTTCGTTTCCAGGAGTAAAATAGAGTTGGATCTTTTTAGACTCCTGAATCAGTTCTCTTATAAAATGGTAACATATATCAATATGCTTCAATCTTGATTCAGTGATAGGATTTTGACTAATAAAGATCGAGCCTTGATTGTCACCAACAATAGGAACATGACTCAATTTAAAACCAATTTCTTTTAATAGAGTTTTAATCCATAGAGCCTGTTTTGCACATTCACAAAGTGCCATGTACTCGGCTTCAGTGGAGGACAATGCAACAGTTTTTTGTTTTCAACTTGACCAGCAGATTGAGCCCTGTGCAAGCTCAAATATAAAGCCAGTCTGTGAATGACGATTATCTCTATCTTGTGCCCAGTCACTATCACAAAAACCTATAAGACCACTAGATTTAGATCCATCATAGATGAGTCTATAATGTTTTGTAGAAAGCAAATATCTAATGATGTACATAGCTTTCTTCAGATGATCTGGCAAGGGATTTGCTGAATATATTGACAATTTGATAACAGCAAAAGCTATATCAGGGCAAGTACCAAGCATAAGATAAAGGATCGAGCCAATCACTTGTTGGAACAAAGTTCTAACTTTGGTACCAACATTTCCATCGTGTGCTAAAGGAATATATGACTGTGGCATAGGCGTCGTTGTGTGCTTCATATTCTCAGCACCAAAACGTTTGATGACTTTATTCAAATAGTCTTCTTGATCGAGAGTAAGAATACTCTTCTTTCGATCACGTTTTATGCGCATGCCTAAAAATTCCTTTGCATCTCCGAGATCATGAGATTCCCATTTATCCATGAATTGATTCAGTAATCTGTTTAATAATTTCAGATCTGAACCCATCCACAACGCATCGTCTACATATATGATGGCTATTATGGTTTTGCCATTCATACAGTAAATATATACGCCGGCATCTGAATGTAAGCGCTTAAAGCCTAAAGATTGCATATACTTTGTGCATTCAGTCCACCAGGCTAAGCTTGCTTGTTTCAGACCATAAAGTGCCTTGTGTAACCTTCAAACCTTGCTTCTGTCCTGACTAACAAAGCCATCAGGCTGCATCATATAGATTTCTTCGTCAAGAAGTCCATAGAGAAAAGCACTTTTCATGTCTAGTGCCTTGATCTCCCAATTCTCTATAGCAGCAATGGCAAGTAACAGTCTAACCATTTCGAAGCGGATTACTGGACTGAATACATTGTTATAATCAATTCCTTCTGTTTGGGAAAAACCCTTTGCAACAAGTCTTGCACGTTTTGTTTTGTTTGATTTAATATTGAATACCCAACGATGTCAAGAACGTTGTCACTTACCAATAACCACCCAAGTCACACAATGGGTCCAATAGACAATCCAATAGATTGACGAATTAAAGACAAGACAATATCAAGAGAGACGAGATAGACGAGATGATAGAGACGAGATAGAGATAGAGAGATAGAAAGAGACGAGGAAAGGTGAGTTAACTGCGGACTTATACTCGGTACTGCATTATGCCAGGAGAGCGGAGTGGAACCAGAGCTCGACACTGCACTGTACTAGTAGAACGGAGGAGAGACAAAGTGAACAGACTAAGGGACTAACTACAAGTCCTGTGGTATATGTATCTAGGAAGTGAATATGCGGGAATGTCCATGGAGATAGGTATCGGAGGAGATAAGTATCGTAGATCAATGATGGTGACTACGGACAAGGGTAACGATGATGGAACGATGGACGGATGGTAGTGATAGATGATGATGGTCAGGATGTAAGGACGTAGACAAGAGGACAATAGATGCTGATGGTCAGGATGTAGAGATGAGTATGTCCATGGAGATCATGGAGATAGGAATCAGAGATGTAGATCGAGTGATGATAAGTATAGATCAGGAGACAACAGCGGGAAACGATGGAAACGATAAAGGAAGTCAATACTAGGCCATGGAGTTAAGAAACTAATAGACTGTCGGTGAACAAGGAACAAGGAATGAAGCGATTCATGACAAACGACATCTGACTGGTTTACGACCTTTGGGAAGATCTACCAATTCAAAGACATTTCGTTTTTTCAATTGATCAATCTCATACTGACAAGCTTCTTCCCATTGCTTTTTAAGATCCTTTGGAGCGTTCCTGAAATCATTGGTTGATGTCCAGTGCTGCACGAAGGTCTTATTCTCCCAATAGTCTATCAGATATTTTGTAACTTTATCTCTTTTATTTTTTGGATCTGGATCTCTATTGGTATCATGGTGATATGGATATTCATCCACTAAAGCAATAGGAGTATTGTGAATAAACAGAGGTGTCGCAGAGGAACTTCCTTGTTTATTATCTACAAATGCCTGCAATAAGAGATAATTTTGTAACCATACTCCCCCTTCACTGGAGGCAAATCCCTGTAAATCATCTGCCATACAGAGGTATTACAGTGACCATACAACAAGTCATTCAATAAGTAATCCACCTTGTATTACAGAGGTATTACAGAGAGAAAAATTTTCCAGAGCAATGCTGTAAGACTGCTGTAAGACAAGTTGTATTACAGGGACATTTCAGAGGCCAAATCCTTGTATATCCAGTGGCCTACATAGGGATTACAGCAAACTTACACCAAGCCATTCAACAAGTATTCTGCCTTGGATTACAGAAGTATTACAGAGAGAAGAAATTTTGGGAACAATGCTGTAAGACTGCTGTAAGACAAGTTGGATTACAGGAACATTTCAGAGTGACATGGTGTCACAGTAATACATTAGGTAATACAGCCAAGAAATACAGAAGTATTTCAGTGTGACAAAAGTGTGCAGGTAGCATCCAGATTGCGTGCAGGTTGCATCCAGAGTGCGTGCAGGTTGCGTCCAGGGTGCATGCAGGTTGCCTCCAGAGTGCGCGCAGGTTGCGTCCAGAGTGTGTGCAGGTTGCGTCCAGAGTCCAGGGTGCGCGCAGGTTGCATCCAGAGTGCGCGCAGGTTGCACCCAGAGTGCGTGCAGGTTGTGTCCAGGGTGCATGCAGGTTGCCTTCAGAGTGCACACAGGTTGCGTCCAGAGTGTGTGCAAGTTGCGTCCAGATTGTGTGCAAGTTGCGTCCAGAGTGCGTGCAGGTTGCGTCCAGGGCAGAGTCCAGAATGCATGCAGGTTGTGTGGTTGCGTCCAGGGTGCACACAGGTGGCATCCAGAGTGCGCGCAGGTTGCGTCCAGAGTGCGTGCAGGTTGGGTCCAGGGTGCGCGCAGGTTGGGTCCAGGGTGTGTGCAGGTTGCGTCCAGGGTGCGCGCAGCGTGCGTCCAGGGTGCGTGCAGGTTGCGTCCAGATTGCACGCAGGTTGCGTCCAGAGTGCGCACAGGTTGCATCCAGAGTGCGCGCAGGTTGCGCCCAGAGTGTGCGCAGGTTGCGCCCAGAGTGTGCGCAGGTTGCGCCCAGAGTGTGCGCAGGTTGCGCCCAGAGTGTGCGCAGGTTGCGCCCAGAGTGTGCGCAGGTTGCGCCCAGAGTGTGCGCAGGTTGCGCCCAGAGTGTGCGCAGGTTGCGCCCAGAGTGTGCGCAGGTTGCGCCCAGAGTGTGCGCAGGTTGCGCCCAGAGTGCGCGCAGGTTGCGTCCAGGGTGCGCGCAGGTTGCGTCCAGAGTGCACGCAGGTTGCATCCAGACTGCGTGCAGGTTGTGTCCAGAGTGCGTGCAGGCTGCGTCCAGAGTGCACGCAGGTTGCGTCCAGAGTGTGTGCAGGTTGCGTCCAGAGTGTGTGCAGGTTGCGCCCAGAGTGCGTGAAGGTTGTGTCCAGAGTGCGTGCAGGTTGCGTCCAGAGTGTGTGCAGGTTGTGTCTAGAGTGCGCGCAGGTTGCGCCCAGAGTGCGCGCAGGTTGCGTCCAGAGTGCGCGCAGGTTGCGTCCAGAGTGCGTGCAGGTTGCGTCCAGAGTGCGCGCAGGTTGCGCCCAGAGTGCACGCAGGTTGCGTTGAGGGTGCGCGCAGGTTGTGTCCAGGGTGCGCGCAGGTTGCGTCCAGATTGTGTGCAGGTTGCGTCCAGAGTGCGCGCAGGTTGCGCCCAGAGACCTGCGTGCACCGCAACCTGCGCACACCCTAAATGGAACCTGCGCGCACCATGGGCGCAACCTGTGCGCAATCTGGATGCAACCTGCACGCACTCTGGGGGCAACCTGCGCGCACCCTGGACGCAACCTGCGCGCACTCTGGACGCAACCTGCGCGCACTCTGGACGCAACCTGCACGCACTCTGGACGCAACCTGCGTGCACTCTGGATGCAACCAGCGCGCACTCTGGACGCAACCTGCGCGCACTCTGGACGCAACCTGCGTGCACTCTGGACGCAACCTGTGCGCACTCTGGACACAACCTGTGCGCACTCTGGACACAACCTGCGTGCACTCTGGACGCAACCTGCGCGCACTCTGGACGTAACCTGTGCACACTCTGGACGCAACCTGCACGCACCCTGGACGCAACCTGCGCACACTCTTTGTTCTAAAACATCTTGTTCAAGAAACTCCGCAATTTCTCCACTAGGTCCTGGTTCTGTTTCAGATTGATCTTCATTGTCACTCTCTTCTCTGACTTTAGAAGTCGATGGAGTTTGATCTGTTACAGTTTGTGAACCAGTAGCACGAGATTGAGAACGAGTTACTCTCGGAGTTACTCTAGTCCATCCACCCCGTGGTATGTCTCTACTGTGTTGCATGTTCGGATCTGTAATTCTCCAATTTGGTCTAGATTGACGATCTGAAGATCTAGTCTGATTTGGATTAGGTTCTCTATTTATAAATCTACCAGTAGTTAAATCGATGTTTCATGGATTAACTGGTTGAGGACCTTGTACAGGTACAGGATCAGCAGGTACTTGAGCAGGTGGTTCTGGTGCAGGTGGTGGAGTTGGTTCACGAGATTGTATAGATTCTGTTTCGGAGTCATTTGGATCAGAAGGTTGGTGTGCACCAGGATCATGGTCTTCAGAAGTAGCATCCGAACCATTTCCATCATCAATAATTTGATGATCACCATTACCTGATCATCAAATTGATCTCGGAACAGGTCATCTAAATCGAGGGGTACTACAGGGTCAGGTGGGAGATTACGTCTCATGAATAACCAGGCTTTAGAACCTTTTTCATAACCAACAAAGATCATTAATTCCAATTTTGGGGAGAGTTTATTTACTCTTTTCTTTTCTGGGATGAATACATATGCAGCGCATCCCCAAGAACGGAAGTAAGATACATCTGGTTTCTTTTTGTACCACAATTCAAAAGGAGTCTTCCATTTGAGTCGTTTTGTTGGTGTGCAACATGCTACAAAAGTAGCTGTGGCAAGAGAAAATTCCCACCAATAAGGAGGTCCATTTGCATGATGGCGCATGGATTCTGACTTCTCGTTGAGTGTTCTAATTATTCTCTCAGCACAACCATTCTGTTGATGTATGTATGGGGCTGACATTTGTCTTATAATGCCTTTTTCAGCAAGGAAGTTATCAAAATCTTTGTTCATAAACTCTGTTCCCAAATCTGATTGTAAAGTCTTTAGTTTTTTGCCAGTAGACTGTTCTGCCCAGGCAACGTACATTTTAAAAGACTTGAAGACATCAGATTTCCTTACTAAAAGGAAGGTTACAGGGAAAGAACTAAAGTCATCAAGAAAGACAACGAAATACTCGTACTTGTGATATGATATAGATGGTTGTTGTTTCACATCTGTATGCACAAGTTCTAATACTTCTGTAGCTCGCTTTTCTGACAAAGGATAAGATTTCGATGGAGTCTTGCCTAAGGCACAGCCTCGACATACACTATGTTTAGGTACTTTAAAAGGTTTCAAGCCTTTAGTATTCTTTATGATATGAATTTCTACCGCCTTTCCAGCATGTCCATAGCAGTTATGCACGATGTCATAATCAGTAGGAGTAGATGATAAATTTGCTGACTCAGGAATGATTATCTTCGATTTGAGCCAATGCAAATTGTCTTTCCAATGCATTGGTAATAATGTCATCAGAAGACTTTGATCTACTTCTTTCCGAAACTCGGACTTGCCATCTCGTGAGATTTCATAGTATCCTTCACGAAGAATACATCCTTGAGATAACAAACGATGTGTGCATGTTGGTTGATAAAACACTGGGTATAGTTTTATAGTATGTTTGACTCCTTCTTCATTGATGTGTTCAATAAACACAGTTTCAACACCTTCAAGGTAAGTTTCAGATCTTTTATCAGCGATCTGAAGTGGAATTGGATTGGGTAACTTATGGTACTGAGCAAAATCCATCAAATTGTTTGTAATATGAGTTGATGCACCTGAATCTGAAACCCAATAGGTTATTTCATCAGTGATCTTACTCTTACAAATACTATTCAAAGGATACTTTTCACACGTTGGGCAATGTGCACGAGCAACAAAACTTTGTTCACAAATAAATACAGGCACATCATTTGTTTTAATAGTACAATTGCCTATAGCCACTAGGGCTGTATGAGATTCACAATAGTCCGACGACATTGAGATCTGAGGCAATTGTATGAGTGCACTATTTTTATTAGAGGTGTGAAATACTTGCCAGAAAGCCATAGTTTCGTCTCCATCAATATAAATTTCCACATCTGATTCTGAACCAAGACTGACACCATCATCATCGGCAAGGTATCGAGACAAAATGGAAACATTTATCACATCTGCCAGAGATGAGGGACTAGCTTCTTCTAAAGGTGCATCATAGTGAGGTTTCTTCGAAGTGTTTCCAGATTGATCAGGTTCTCTTTTCATATTCTCGAGGATTGGATCTGTGAACATGTGAGACATTCTGTCTTGCCACATTTTGAATGCAACACTCGGAGGAATATATTTAAAGGAACTTTCTTTGCTATGATCCGAAGATGTAGAATCTGATGATTCAAAAGAAGACAAACCTCGAACAGCCTTTCGCTTTCTACTTGAAGACGACGATGACGCTTTGGTATGATTAAAAGGTAGAGTGCGAATGAAATCGGGATATAGTGATGTATCATGAAATTGAGTGTCGATTGTAACACCATTTGTGCGCATAACAGATTGAGCAGGAGTAGGCCAGTAAGCTCTCTCAATCAAGGAAGGAGGCTTTGAAGGAACTGGCTCACGTTTTTTAAACTGCTGTGGAATCCATTTGTGGGTGCGCATATCAGCCAAAGCTTTATTCATGATATAACAGCAGAAATACTCAACCTCTTCCTCGATTTGTTTCTGAATGGGACAGATAGTTCCTTCATGATCAAACCATTGGTTTGTCATGTCTTCATCACCATTGAGATCCTCTTTTGCTCGAAGATAAGGTTCTGTATGAGTGCCATCAGAATTGTATGTGTAATCCCAAATTTCGGCTAGCTTACGGGTCATTTGATGACGAGCTTCTACTCTGAGAAAACTTTCAAAATCAACTGTCTCCTGTGCGAGTTCATTGATCATGAGTCTCTCATAATGAGTAAGAATGAAGTAACCCGAAATCGTTTGCGGTCTGACCTGTTTAGCTAAGTTCCACTTTACTCTTTCCTTCAAAGAAAAATCATTGTTCTCATCTATAAAGCAATCTGATCGAACAAGCAGAAAGTTATGATAGGGAAGAAGTTCATAAATGGGTTGCTCACATGTCTCTGGTAGATCATCAGTATCACTGATTTCTATAGGATCTAATGTGGCATTTATAAAAGGATTTGCCATAAAAGCGGTCACCATTAAAGGAGCATCATCATCAGAATCTGAATCAGCTTCGACTTCTGGATTAGCTAAATTAGCAGCACCTTTTTTGGAACCCTTCTTCTTCTTACTGCGACGAGTTTTCTTCTTCTTATCTCCCCCTTGATTCGCATCACCTGTTGTAACAGTTTTAGAAGGTTCCTGAGGTTTGGGTTGTTTACCCTTACCCTTGTCTTGGTTCTTCTGTTTAGAAGATCCAGCCTTCTGAGAGTTCCAATTGGGTGCAGAATCAAACTTTCATCTATCTCCAGTAATGCGGGTAAGAAGAGATGATTCAGAAGATTGACCAGTCCGTCGTTTGTACTCGACGAGAATCAGTTCTTCCACATGTGCCATAGTCAGGTTCTTTGGTTCGATAGTGGCAAGTGTGAATTGAGCATAGTTTCCCTGGGATTGCGGAATGCGATCCATCAAGAAAAGAGCTCTAAACTTGTCATCGACTGTGAATCCATAGGCTTTAAGACATGTGAGAACTGCTCCCAGAGATGCGATCTGGTTTGCAGGATCTTTCTTCTCATCAAGCGTCCAAGACATGAACTCTTTGAAGTCTAAGAACCATGACGTTGGGCCAGGAGAACTGTATTTCTTGTCTATTTTATCCCAAAGCATTTTTGCGGTATAATCTCCTTTTGCTTTGGCACAAGGGTCTTCTTCTATTTCATCTCTAGTAAATTCTCTCATTTCCAAACCCACATCATTTGGAAGATAGGAGGAAATAAAACCCAAAGCCTGTTCATCTTTGTCATCCCAAGAACGATGAAGCTTATAAGTTTCAACTAATTCCCGATCATGTTTATTAACCAAAATTTGATATTGATCCCATTCATGAGTGAAGGTATCAATAATTTGGTTATAAGACGATTGTTCGGATTCAGTTAAAGCATTAAAAACTTCATCAGGAACTTGTACAAATCCTTCAGGAAAAGAAGGTGCATTACCTGTTTCGGTGGGACTTGTGTTCACATAACGCTTCTGGGTACCTGAAGCAACCCTGCTAAGCCCTTTGGCTTCAAGGAGGCAGGTGATAGCATAGTTCCAAAACTCATAATTGGTAGTATTGAGGATGGGAACGTTGAAGATGCTTTCAGTGTTGTTGATAGCGTTGTTGGAAGACATATTGATCTATGAAGCATCAATCAGTAAAGATGTGCATTCAATAGGTCACAAGTACCAAGGAACATCGAAGGGTCTAATACAACCACAGTGTATAGGATGATCGCAATATTCCTTCTCCTTTCTGAGCAAACGCCCCAGACAAGGAATGTAGATAATACATTTGCATTAATCAACTATATGCCAGTAGAAAACTGTTCGTCGGTACGTGCACATAATGGAATCCTATATTAACTTCTTCATCAGTGCTTCTCGATCAATTTCACACTGTCTGAGACCATACTCTTGACAGAGAGCACATGATTACTCTAGAAGTCACAATATTAACTGTAGTGGCACAGTACTTCCTAATGGGTGTAGAGATGCCTTAAAGCATATAGGGGAGCACTATCTAACTACTGTTTTTCTATAGATCTAGATCAGCGACTTTTATAAACGCCCCTGGCTCATCCGAATGACTACGGAGTTTTGCCTGAGTGCGAAAAACAGTCCCACACTAAAGTGGAGGCTGCAAAGCGTGCCAGTCACTCTGCATACAACTATCTGTAGATCCATAAGGGTTCCACAAATAACTGTTACAGGTATAAAGTGACTTATCTAGATCTATAACTAAACCAGCAAAGAGTGCCTAATGCGACTCTAAACTGAACCCAGGTTATATATTTTACTGGGCAATATAGATGAAGAAGGAGATAAAGCGAAAAACATCGATCCACCAACTGCACAACATCGAGTCCGACAGCTTACTCGGTGATGAGCTCGCCGTTGACCTTGACAATGCGATCCATCTTGACAACAGTAGTTGTATGGGATAAGACCAGCATCGATGGCCCTCGGGGCCCATAACCTAATGAAGCAGCAAATATTCAGCGTAGGGTGACCAGTCAGTAGAGCTCACCAAATAGAGGGCTGAGTAGAAAGCTAGTAGAGCTTAAATACGAGTTGCTTGTAGAGCAGATAGAACTGGATATTGTTCTGTATTATCTACGACTTTACAGAGAGCTTTTATACTAGATAAAGAGCATGTAATTACTAATATCTACATTGTCCATGGACATACCTAAAGACTAAGAGGATATTGCCATTGGCCATATTGCTATCTACAGAGATATCACTACATAGTAGAAGAATGTCCTGGAGGACTAGCATACTTATAACTACGTAGAAGTTTCATAATAACTCCATATAGAATCATAGTTACTATACATGGAAGGTATATATTTCAACACTACTCCGGAAGCCTAAGCCATAGAGGTAAGTAAGTAGATATGCATGCCTGTAGAAAAACCTCGGCTTACATAATATGCTATTATATTTGCAAGCATCGCAAGCAGCATGGACCTGGTATATCTGTACATCTGAATAGTTGAAGACAACAATGTACAGTGTTGATACTTGCCCATAGCATATAGCACCTGTGATAGAGAACAATTGAGGAGTAAGAAATTGATTATCGATTCGTCCACCTAAATAGGCAAGATACTCACTGTCTCTAAATAACAACGCAATCAACAGATCTGGCCCCTGGGCATTGAAGCCATGATAGTATCTCATCGACCAGGATTTCCATAGTGTTAATGCAAAGATGAGAGAGTCCAGGGGATTAGGCGTTCTGAGTACAGCGAAAAGAAAGCAGGAGCAAAGACGAATCAATTATCAGATTGATCATGAATTTGATACAAGTACAATTGGGAGACGTACGGAAGACACTGAGAAGACAAAGATCAAAGGACACAACGAGGATGAATCAAGTTGAACATGACGGTGCTTGTTCACCGAGTCATAACAAATGGACTCACGAATCGACATGTACTGGGACCACACACCCTTCAGGATGCAACTCCATCGGTGCGATACTTCGGTCTAAGCTCAACCACTGTTGGAGTACAGTACAGAGCTCAGTGTTGAACACAAGACCACATTCATCAAGTTCTGTAACTAACAAATTTGTGACCACCATAATACCCAAAATTCGACGACTCTGTTCGTAAGGCGCGTATATATGCAAGCAGAGGAAGCCTAGCCGGGACATGGTCAATTTATGGATGGATAGATGGTGGATAAGGAGAATTGAGAATGAGGGAAGCATAGAAGAGGTCTACCTACCGTATACTACCAAAGTTCTCAAGGTGTTCCAAACGATCCAGTAGGAATAATATCGCTTGCACCTAGATACAAATAAGCCAATTCAGAATTAAAGGGCTGGTGTAACATATTATCTCAATTGGAATTTACTGACCCCTGGAAAGTAAAAAGCAGAAAGGTTGGTATTCAGAGCCAGAGCCATGACGTCGACGTATAAGGACAGAACAAGCCTGTGATGAATCAAATGCACTCACACTAGTACTCATCATCGAAAACTTCATCACCGGCACAGGAAGCGTTCCGACCAACCCCAAATATGGGATTATAATTTTAGGCCGTGTCCAGATGTACTTGACTTCATCACCTGAAACGATATCAATCAGAAGCGAAAACATCACAGTCAACCACTGAGTACTAGGAAGTTAGGCAGAAGTTCGGTGAACTCACTGAAAGTGATAATATGATCCCAAAAAAAAGAATCGCTACAAATTTTGGGCTTGTGAGTTACAAAAGCGTCCACGTCAAAAAGCTTGCAAAGATGATGTACTGATACCCAGGAGGTACACGTACCTATGAACCAGGTATCAGAAATCTGCAGACACCCCCTGCAGACACCCCCTGCAGACACTCTGATTTTTATCACTACTGATTCATACCTTGTCAAAATCATTGCTCTTGTTAGTTTCTTGTATAGTACACACATTTCTTCTACCTACTATGAATAACAAGAATGATGGCCATTCGTGCACATACCTAAGTCTCAGACTTGTGACTCTGACACTTTCTGATTTGGAGAGAGGTAGATGATGTCCTAGGTGAATAAGAGTGTGTCGCAGATTGTCTGAATGTGGCCGGCCGCAAACCATGATGGTGGTAGAGGAACAAAGCAGAAGTTGATGACATGTGGAATAGCAGGCTGCAATTATCTGTGACTAGGGCATTGTTCTCACTTTAGCTGCTTCCTAGATCCCTGCATAAACTCCCTGGACTTTGCTGGACAGCCTTAGCTTGCCTGTACTCTCCGCAGATATCACACATTTGCTCAGATACAGTAGAGGGAGCCCGAAAAGTGAGTATGACAACAAGTGTATCACAGGTCTAGCTATGTACACCATACCATAGAGACACTGAAATAATGTTGTTTTGTGCTAAAAATGAAGGCAAAGGTGGAGAAATGACCGAGCTGCAGCTCTCATAAAATCGAGCCCAAAAACTCGAAAATTAACCAAAGTGTTTCTACTACAGGGTCATTAACTGCCACAAGCAAGTGTCTGATGTGACTATCTACCTTTACTTAAGGTGTCTGCAGACACCCTTCCCAAAAATTACAATGAGTACAAATTATCTTGAAGTTATTATAATGTATTATCTTGTAGAAACATGCTTAGACATGAGCCAAATACTACCAATTGTTTGATATAATAGGATATTCAAAGATCAGTAGTGAAATGCAGGTAGCAAGCATCTCAAAGCATTATGAGACATCTTGAGTGTCCTTGCTTTACAGATTCACACTGATATACACTCATGAGAATGTATAGATACTCTCCTGATATCTTGAATAGAGAAAATCTGTAAAAATGTTTCAGGAAAAAAGCTGTGGCTGTGCTTATACTCCTTTTTTTGAAGATTTTTACACTCTGTGTACAGCTAATACACAACTTTAAAATCATCCTGTAGGTCACATATATATATGGTATGGTACATATAGTCCTATACAGTAATCTACAATGCTATGCAAAGGGTGTCTGCACGGGGTGTCTGCAGATTTACCTATACCGCCTATGAACCATTCTGCAGACCTGCAGAATTAAAATCAGTACGTATTGTGCAGGGAACGGGTAAGGATATAGAAGAAATAGAATGAAGCTACTCACATCTGCTTTTCAATACCGACTATACCAACGCCGGGATTGCTGCCTGGGTCCGTAATGATATGATAATATCTTTGTCAAGATTTTAGGACGAGATTGTTTTGGTTCTGTTTTTGGGTCGCGTTCGAGAGGAGAGGAAAGGGAAGGATAAAGCAGAGTGTAGAGCGTAGACTGACAGACTGGAGCGAAAGAAACGCAAAGGAAGCAAAGAGAGGGAAGTGGAGAGGAGGAACAAAATTTAATTGGCAGGGAGTAGGGCAAAGATACGATATCACAAGCCGAAGGGAACACAAGGACGCGAACGCGAAAAGTCAAGTGACAATATTCCAACAATATTCTCTACAGGAAGAGGAGGATGGAGGAAGCAAGAGTGACGAAGGAAAGGAAAGAGGAAATGGGGAAGGAATTCGTCCATCTCAACTAGTGGGTCCGTTATAAATAAAAGCTTTTCGGCGTTTGCCAATTATGTGCTAGCTAATGCTGTCTCTGCATCCCTGGATTCAAAGTGTTCTAAACTTGGCATTTTTTTCGCAGGTTGACCCATTTTCAGCCATTTTTGCTGATTTTCTTGCAGGTTGGACTAATTTCTCGGGTTTCTGTCCTTTTTTCCACAGGTTCTCCCTCGAAATGAGTGATGAGCTCCTTTTACACAGGCCCTGGACACTTTCTGCAAATTTCACAGGTCTGTCCTTTATGATGGCTTTTTTTGCAGGTTGATTTCCTTTGCAGTGGACTTTTTTTTTGCAGTTCCTCCTCCATTCAAAAATTTACAGGTTCCATAACTATGATAGCTCGTAAATATTCACAGGTTCTATCCAAGGTTGATATTTGATGGCTTTTGTCATGCAGGTGATTTGAAGCCCCTATACACAACCCTGTTGATCTTTATACTCAGTTCTGCTTTTGTTCCAGTGTCTTCACCTATGAATCACAATGTATTTCTTGTACTAGATATTCAGAACCTAGACTTCCATGATCTACTCATCTTGCAGTATCAAATGTTCATGATAATTCACACGAGAAAAGAGTTGGAGAATCACAAGAGCCTTGAAACAGCAACTTCATTCAATACTTTCCTTTACTCTTATACTTTCCTGGGACCCATTCCATTACATCACTGATTTCTTTCCTTTCCCATCATTACCTATGAGTTGTATCATTTGTGTATCATAATATTTATGAGTTGATTAACTAGAAATGGAAATGGAGGGTGGGTTCTAATGCAGATATAAGACTACATCTGTATGAAATGACTCATATCTGACTTGCAACAACAAATGGAGGATCATCATCAAGCCACCTGCAAAAAGTTGCGAGCCTAAACCTGTGGACAAATCAGTATGTTGAATTCTGCGTGTCATACCTGCGTGCCTGCGTGTCGGTTGTATATAAGCACTATGTATTTAAGTCTTCTAAATATGCATACTTTAACTTTGTTTCCAGACTTAGAGGTTGATTGTTTGATTTCCAATGGGAATACAGGGCTATGCATACTTCAGTATCCTAGAAAAGAGAGCATAATGCCTCTGAGAGCTAATTTCTGCTTCATTTTTTGTATCAATCCTGTACCTTGAGCCTAATATTGCAGTGGCCAAAAAAATTGCCCACATGTTTGGCACTTCTGGAAAGATTGCTGATTTAAGAGCTATTGAGCAGAAATCTCAAAACATGGCTGGTGGTAGCAAGAAAGCCTTTGATTAGAGCTACAATAATCCGTCTGTTTTGTCTTATTTGGCCACATATCTGTGGAGTTATGATTGATTTAAAATTGTATGTCATTTGGACAATTTTTTGAGTTGCCACTTCAAAATCATTATTGCAATAACCTGATGTGTTATACATGATGTCATGGGTGGAGCTGTACAGTAATGTGATGTATACACCACAATGATGTCATAGCTGCCAGCTGGAGCATACATAGCAACATACAGATGCTCTACAGCTTCTATGAAAATCATGGGGTCCCTCATATCAGCCCAGAAAGACAATCTCTACTCTCTCCTCCAAACTGCCCCTCCCTCTATCAAAATTTCAGCTCAGACTGAAGTATGAAAGCAGAGTGTTGCTTTTATAGGTAGAGAGACATGTTCTGATAAAGGAAACCATTGGATATAGCACTTTAGAAAGTTAATACCCAGCTGAAAAATGGCCACCTCTGGATCAACTCCCATATTATTAATGCTTTCCCAGATTTTGTTACTTAAGATGGTCGTATAGTGTTTGCAATCTATCTTCCCCTTCATCTGGACCATTTTTACTGCTTACTGTTGCCCCATACCCTACCCCATCATGTCATTTTCTCTCTCAAATGTCATCATTTCTGTCACATCCTGCTGTACCATGAATTTATCTCTCTTTTCTCACACATGCTGGGGCATATTTGCCCCAAAATAATTGGTTTTGGTCTTATCTGAGAAAATAACCCACTTCTAGCCTTCTACAGCCCGGTCTTTTTACATCTGTGCAAACTTCAAGTGAGCCTTGCTGCAAGTCACTGTAAGTTTGCACTTGTTCTGTGTTTTGGAGATTGCCACAAGACATGTTCAGGAATGTTTTGGCTGTTATAGGTTGGGACAGGTTGTCCAAGAAGAGCCTTGATGTTTCAGGCCACTTGTGTAGCAATCTGGCTCTACCAGAATGGATTTTTTTCCAATCTAACCTCTTCACAAGTAGTAGAGAGCCTCCTAGGACACCCTGCTGTATTGTTCTCATTGTCTGTATTTGTCTTTTAAGCCACAAAAGCAACTCTTGGCTTCCATACTCCAGTCTGAGCTGCAATTTTTGCAGATGGAGAGGCAGTTAAGAGGAGAGAGTAGAGATTGTCTTTCTGGGCTGATATGAGGGACCCCATGATTTTCATAGAGGCTGTAGAGCATCTGTATGTTGCAGCTATGACATCATTGTAGTGTATACATTACATTACTGTACAGCTCCACCCATGACATCATGTATAACACATCAGGTTATTGCAATAATGATTTTGAAGTGGCAACTCAAAAAATTGTCCAAATAACATACAGTTTTAAATCAATCATAACTCCACAGATATTTGGCCAAATAAGACAAAATAGACAGATTATTGTAGCTCTAATCAAAGGCTTTCTTGCTACCACCAGCCATGTTTTGAGATTTCTGCTCAATAGCTCTTAAATCAGCAATCTTTCCAAAAGTGCCAAACATGTGGACAATTTTTTTGGCCACTGTAATGTACTTTTAGAGGATGTTATTAGTGAAATACTGGTGAAAATGGCTATATTTCGCATTTTTCCCTGTTTGAGAGGTTGAAAACGAAGCATTCTGCATGTTCGAACATGATATAAGGGTTACATTTCACAATAGTAAGGTGACAGACATATAGTGTTGAGTACAGTAGTGTATCATAACATTCAGAACACGTAAGGTAAACTATTGCTGGATAGTAATCTGAAATCATAACAGTGAAAAAAAAAACATTGAAAGCATCATCAGAATGCAACGAAAGCACAGTTTGTTAACGAGAGGAGTTATATTTATCAAATTCCTCCAGAATTGAGTCTGGTAGCCGTCGATGACCCCGATACTTCTTTGCCGCCCACGCTGCTTGAGCCCCATTCAAGCCACGTCTGTAAGCATCGATGAATTTCCAAGCACGTCGCGCGAACCTGAGCAGCAATATATCAAAAGAGTGAAACAGAAAAGAGGGAATAATCACCTTCGCATAGTCTTCAGTGATACAGACTCCAGTGCACTGATGACATTGTTCTCCAGGTCCTCTTCACTTGACGAGGCAGGATACATGCGATAGGTGCATTTCGATGCTCCCCAGCACTGCTCAATGAAGTTGAGCTCACAATGGAACTTTGGAAGGAATATCACGCGGAATCCTCGGGCTTCACACACTGACTCGAGAATAGACTTCTCATTTTGAAAGTCAGCTTGGTTGTAGAGAAAACGACGACAGCAGCATCGTTCAGTGTTTGCTGGACAGCGGAAACCTTCACATTCTGCATTAAGCCGCGCCTCTGCCCGGAATCCACGCTCCCTCAACAGCTCAGCCATCCCTTTGAAACGACCCGGGAGTGTAGGGTGATCATCAGGATAGTAAAGGTTCTGAACAGTATTGGTCCCTGGAATGATCGTATCCCTCATTGGTTTCCACAGCTTCTTCGGCACTTGCTTCTCCTGCACAGCGGGTCCTTCTCCTTGATCCGTACCAACAACTTTCTTCTTTTTCCGTGGTTTGACTGTCTTCTTCTCGTATACAATTTCTCCATTAGGCCCAAGGTCGTTCACATAGATACCGAAGTTCGGCTTGTCAGGGTTTGAAGGATTCTTGGGCATGTTCCGAGCAGATAAGGCATTCTCTGGTCGTTTCTTGTGGGTAGTGGCATTATCGTACACAAAAATGTGTTCTTCATCAGCGTAGTCAGCGGAAAGAATGTCCATAGCAACACTGGCCTGAGCCACAATGTTCGCGTTTGTGAAATAACCCTCTCGATTCTTTCCGGCCTTAAAAATCACCCGTGCACTTTGCTTCCCATCTCTAGAGCGCAGCCAACCATAATCTGCAGAGACGAAATCCACAATCATCAAAGAAACTCCTTCCCCTTTAGGCCTTGGCACCGAAGCCTGAGTTACGTGGACCCATCCGGTATCTCGTCGATCATGTGCATAGAAGGTGGACTCATCATGGAACCAAATGACAATAATGCGGTTGCGAGGAAGTTGCCCGAGTTCGTCGAGATGTGTAAGAATCCAAGCCCGAGTGCGATGCTCGATAGCAGTAATGGCAGGAAGGAAATCGACTCGACGGTACCAGACAACATCAAACCGTTCATGCCCATCGACATATTGTCCACGAGGAGCCCGCCGGTATCGATAACCCATCCTCTGCAGCCAAATCTCGGCAGTTTTCACAGATATACCCTTCTTGATGCGATATTGTCTCCGAACCTCAGGATGGTCAACATAGTCCACAACGTCCTTGGCTCGGAAGTATTTGCCAATGCTCTGAAGATGCAAAGCCATATCCACAGCAAGTTCCTCGTTTTCGATAGCGGAATGACGACCTTTGTACTTGGGAATGGGAAGCGCCTTTCGATCAGCAATGAACTCACGAGTCCATTTGCGAAGGTTCTTGGCAAATTTGACGCCACGCTGGTACGAGTGAGCAACGTTAAGAGAGGCTGCTGACCACTGGCTGTATGTATGGGTAGAGCTTTCGTTGATGTAAAGGTTCAGAAAACTGAGCATCTGTTCCATTCGAGTTCGAAGGAAAGGTTTGATACCAGGATCACGAAAACCATGCCCAGAGTGACGTCGTGGGTGAAGAATGTCAAAAAGGTCCTGATGAGCAGCAGTTGCATCATTGATAGATGGTGGTAACCATTGCTGATACCAATCTGCATCTCGGGATGTCGTCGATTCGGGTAAATGAGGAGAAGGAGGCACAAGAGGATCTTCAGGGGAGTCCGGAGAGTACGTTAGATTCCCTAAGCCTATGGATGCTTCTGCAGACAGAGAAGCAAGTTCTCCATCATCTATTTCGCTGGTATCGTCAGAATCTGACCCAGAATCTGACTCGGACTCCACAGAGCCAACATCATCCTTCCATTCACCATCATCATCCTCGTCGGGTACCTCTTCCACAGTGACAGTAGTGGGCTTCTTCGGGCGAGGAATATCCACAAATTTATCACATGGAAGCTCGGGCCATGGCCATGGAAAGGATGGGGCAACGAATTGATTGGCATTATGAGATTCTGATTCTACAGACATGGTAGGCAACGCTGGTTCACTGTAAGAGGAGCTGGTGGTAATAGGAAAAATGGTGACATCTTGAAGAGATTGACTTGTCAGGTCCCATGGTTCATCGGTCTCGAGAGCCAGTTCTATAGGTGGAGCGGGAGGTGCGTGGAATACAGACTTTGGCACTTGACCTGAGTTCTCCGGAGCAACAGAGATCTCTGGGAGAGAAGACAGCGTAAAAGACAACGAATACGATGAGTTTATGTTGAATGGCAAGGATGGGTTGTAGAAATTGGGTTGGAAAGGTCTGGGGCCAGGCAGAGAGCTGACAGATGGAAGAGAGCCAGTTTGGTCCAATTGTTGCTGGTATTTTGCGTAAATTCTCGACAAAAGGGTTTGTGGTGTACTTGGAGATGGCAAATGAGTGTTTTCGAGTTCGATAAGGGGAGGTGGTGGGGTAACAGGTCGTTCTGAGAGTGGTTCTGACATTTCTTGATCCATTTGCGGAGAGGCTGGTCTTGGTTCGTCGTTTTCCTTCTCTAGTGGTTCCAAGCGGCGTCGTTTTGGTTTCTAGTATTACTGAGCTTCAAATATACATTGAAAACTTGCCATAGAACATACCCTGATACCCAGAGAGACAATCCGCTTTCCAGCATTAGGATGCACAGTTCCATCGTTGTAGTGTTCAATATTGGTCTTCTTGCGCCGTCCCATGGTAAAAAACGAATGCTTGAAGGTATCTATGCAGTCCCAGACTGCGCAGAGGAAGAACGAAGGGGTATATGGACGAGCCACGACGCGTCGCGGACGCGACGATAGCAGTCCGAAGTCAGGAGAGACTTAGTTCTCACGATGCCTCAGCATTTCTGTAATAACTCATACTCAACGACATTTAAGTATCAATTTTTTTTGCTAATATAGTACATTAAGAGGCTCTCTACAACCTTCCAGTGCCCGAAATGGCGTACGATACGTGTGTGTAAAGAAATAGACTACGTACGAATCCCTTACGATTTTGGCAGAGTCACACATTGTCACACCCCGTGACTGGGTCCCAAAGTGTACTTCGCGTACCTTACATGCATCCCATACATATTACATACACATACAATACAGATAAAAAGGACATAGTGGTGGATGGTGCCATCAAGCATGGGGTACATGCCTGATTGCGGAGTCGCCTAATGGAGATGGCACGCAGGAGCGCCACACAGAATTCATGCAACCGAGATTTCTCGAGTGTTCTTCCTTACTTCTAAGGAGGTGTAGTAGTAAATCTGAGTATAAATGGTATGTACATGCATACTATACATAAGTACAGACAAAAAGGAAAGTAGTGACGGACGGTGCCATCAAGCATGGGCTACGTGCCTGATTGCGGAGTCGCCTAATGGGGATGGCACGCAGATGGGTACCGGCACGCAGGTGCGACACGCATAATTGACGCAATCGTGGACAAATTGACCAGCAAGGACCTACGAAAAGCTTCCGACTTATGTGAAAGGTAGTATGGCAGTATATAGCAGTAATATTGTGCAAAAAATCCAAATTAGCAATTTTTTCGCAGGTTGACCCATTTTTGCTGGTTTTCTTGCAGGTTGGACTGATTTCTCGTGTTTCTGTCTTTTTTTCTCCACAGGTTCTCCCTCGAAATGAGTGATGAGCTCTTTTTACACAGGCTCTGGACACTTGCTGGAAATTTCACAGGTCTGTCCCTTATGATGGCTTTTTTTGGCAGGTTGATTTCCTTTGGAGTGGATTTTTTTGCAAGTCCTCTATTTAAATATTTATAGGTTCAGAAGATAGTCAACACAAAATTTTCACAGGTTCTATCCAAGGTCAATATTCAGTGGCTTTTTTCATGCAGGTGGCACTGGATTTGGGCAGTTGTTGCAGACCATTCTGTTGGCTTGATCAGAAGAACAACCAAATAGCCAGGTTGATAAGTGATTGTTAATCCACTTGTACGTGATACCCCTTACCTCCTGTAGGAATTACAATTAAGTAATTCATAGTAGAATTATAGACCACATAATGGAGTTGATAGAATGTATTGCGCTTGCAGCTTTGAATGAGTTACTTGCTGCAACCACATGATGTTGTATCTACTTTTTACAAGCTTTTATACTATGTACTACTGTGGCTGAGCAAATCTGTAAATAGAGCAAAGTGGTGCTAAGTGGATACTACAATGCAATGTCTGAGATCAGTCTGGAGTAATGATATAAGTAGCTATGTAAGTATGGAGTAACGTGGAAAGTGAGTGGTGCGTATGTGGCTAATTATATAGAATTCCAACACCTCCCTCCCAAGTTTGTCCAAACTGAGAAAGTTATGAGCACCAAGCCCCAGGGGACTTTCGGGGTTGCTGAGGGCGGTTGTGCCTGTTCCAAAGGCATTGTCTGGATTAGCAATTATCTATCAAGGTCTCGTCCTGTCTCATCCTGCCCTCTCCCCCCTCCACTCCTGCCCCTCCTTCACTGTGCATTGACTGCCTGCATGCCTTGCCACAATGTAATCTGACATGGATGCCATATAAGTACAAAGAATACATGGTTATTGATACAGTACATATTACTACTACACAGAGTATAGATGATAAATGGAAAGTAGTACATAATTCTCTAATTACGAGGCCGAATGAAATGAGGATGAGTTGTTTACACTCCCTTTCTGCTTGTGGCTATGTTCTTACGTTCCCGACTTCTTCCCTGCGATTTTTCCCGAGGTCGATCATTGATCATTGATCAGTCATTTTCGCCCCTTGGGTTGGCAATCCGATCTGCGTTTCCGAGTGATACAGCTGGGTTCGACATGTCCTCCTGGGCATTTCTTCCTTGTTCCTCTCATGATGTTGACTAGAACTTCTCTGCTTCGTTGCTCTGGTGCCACTATTCTCACCTATCAACTCCGGATATTGATTACAGGTCAATTCTACCTATTGACTACGGCGCAACGTCATTTATCTATCGCGGTTTCTCGTCTCTCCACTACGGCCCAACGTCGTTTGTTTTTTGCTGCCCAACGTCTCAACGTCGTCCACATTACGGACTTGAGGCCTCGTACTCGCCACACGTTAGCGTTGGCCCACAATCACTTCATACAGTGGTAAGTGTAAGTTGTAACAGGGCATTCCAGCTTTGAGGGGATGCATCATGGCACACATACCATTGTACAATGGTGCATATACCTTGTTGGATTTACTCTGCCTGATGACGCCACTATTCTGTGTCAATATAATGTCTGCCCAACACTTTACCTTTGTGATGACGGTGAGCTCGTACCTATCAATATCAGTATCCTAATTCTTGCGTTGAACAATTCTGATATGTTCTAGCTTTTATTAGATGCAATTTTATGCAATCTGAAATGATTCAGAGTTTGAAACTGGAAAGTTACTGTTCTGTGTTAGCTTCCTGTGCACTTCATGGTACTAAAGTGTTCTAAAAATGTGACACACCCAAAGAAGACTACACCTGTAACAAAATGACCGTCATATTGGACCTGCAAAAAATTGTTTACCTAGTAGCAGATGTGTTTGTTAACACACCATCAGCAAAAAAACGGCCTGTCTAGACCCTTGGCTCAATGAAAAAATGCTGCACGAGGAATCAGCGTCAACCCCCAAATACCAGGTACGAGCGCCTTCACTACGAGATGCTTCCCCACATTCGCTCCTTTAAGCTGGCCTAAAACCTCCATAAACTCCCGAGATCCCTGCTCCATATATCCAAGGTGGTGCTCGGCAGTAGTAACGATGAATCCTAAAGGATACTCTCGATAATCGAGCTGAGCCAAGTGCAATTGCTTTGTATTGGTACCTGGTTGGCGAACTTTATCGCCATTTTTCGCGGTCATGGAACGGATGTCATTGGAGAGGAAATCTTGGACTGTATGGCGGATCCAAGATCTGTTTTTTAGAGGTACGAGTAACATCGTTCAGGAGGATCACAGAGGGAGCTAGGCCTAGACGAGCACGTATATCTACTTATTTATGAATAAGTTATACAGCAAGAATGGAATGAACGATTAAGACAGAAGGTAAAGAATATGCAATAAGTCGCAAGGAAAAAAGAATCTACACTCAAGTGAGCATACAATTCAAAGAACTGTCCCAGTCCTCGGAGCCTACTCCTGATGCAACTATGAAAAGCCCTGTTGGGTCATATGTATCCTTGATGACCTTCAAGCGTTCATAATGGTCTCCAAAAAAGGTGTGTTGTGGATTGGGTTCATACATGGATGCCTAAGGACAAACAAGGAATGAAAGAATCTTCAGTACGCAAGGACGCCGGATAGTCCCAAACCAGAAGCTAGAAACGAACCTCATTTAAGTAAGTCCCACCACCTGGAGCTAAGCTCTCCAAAACGGCCAAATTGTCCTTGAGTTTTTGTTGAATAACACGATACTCATCCACCGTCACGCCCTCCGGCCAGAAAGCTGCAGAGTACATAAGCGCAGTTGCATTGCGCCAAGCCGGGTTTACTCCAGCAGAATCTGGGTCAATTTGGGAAACTTTGCCGCCAGCGACGTGACTGCCAATGGGGTAGGTCAGTATCTTGCGGAACTTTGAGAGATGATAAATACTCACAACAACAGGAGAGGATCCAGACTCATCATAACATCAATTAGATGCTCGGGATCATCGACGAACGTCTCTCGGGGGATTAAACGTGTAACCAATTCAGTGTTAAGACCGTCTTCTGTATCAGGAGTTCCAAAGAAGGCTTGATAGAAGGTTTGAAAGTCATCAAAGGGAATAATCTGTATGACCGCATCTTCTTGCGCAGTACGAACAGCATCAAGAAATGGAGCAAGAGTCGCATTGGTATCGGCCAAAGAGACATTAGGTGCGACAAATGTAACGCTAAAGTTTGCCGCGGTGGACATTCCTAGGTATGCCCCCCATCCCGCATCTGAAAGACCAGGCCAAAGCTTCAGGTATTCAGTGAGGATATCTTTCCTGACAGCGGACGATGAAGGACTGCAAAGGACAAGGGTGGCAGTAAAAGGAGAGATGTCGTGTGTGCGATATGTGACGGAGGTTACGACGCCATATGTGCCTCCACCTCCACCTCTTACCGCCCAGAACAGATCGGAATTGAGGTAAGAGTTGGCCTTGAGATGCTCCCCGGAAGCAGTGACGATTGTAAGTTCAACAACATTGTCGACACCTAGAAAAGGTTTACTGCGATAAGTGGAAAAGTCGCAGATGAATCTTGAAGAAAGGGTAGTATTCACCAAGTCCATGCTGAGGCGAAAAAATACCATGTCCGCCGCCTTGTATCCATCCGCCGGCAGCACCAACCGAGCCTCCAGGAGCTATACCTCCGACAATCAAACGGCCGTTTACATGAGCAGCATCATATGCTTCATGCCATTGGACGCCAGCCTCTAGAGTAAGTGCTATTCTGAACGTTAGAGGTAATTCTACATGTAGCTTAATAGGTAGTAGTTACCGTAGTATGTTTCATTCTCAGGAGCACCCTCGGGAACGAACGATGGACTAGCAGTGATGTTCTTCATACGATGGGTCCATAACATGAATCCACCTCTAGCAGCGCTTCGGCCTAGATAGTCATGGCTGAATAGGAATCAACGTATTGAAAACGATAATTCAAAGCCCATGTCATCGCTTACCCGGTATTGTGGACAACTAGACGAAGGTCACGGTCTGCTGCAAATTTTACAGCAGCCTGAACATCCTTCACGGTACGAGCATCTACCCCAATCGTAGGTATACTTCCCTGCTCGCATGGAAAGCCGAGGGCTGTGTTGAGATAACACGCCTCAATCGTTCCATTCGAAGAGATGAAGGTCTCGAAATTGGTAGCTTGCATAGCACCTGCTTGGTCTGAACGCCATGTCCCAGTGAAAGTGTTCGTTTGGACGTCTGTGCAATTTCCAGATGAGTTGGACTCAGGGTAGCATGCGGACTCGGGAGGCACTGGGTGGATTAGTGGCTGAGAAATTTGTGACTGGAGCTGGGCAAAGTCATCCTCGGTGGGCCAGCAGGAGTCTCCATGAAGACAACGACATCTAGGTTCGCTGAGCACACCAGATGCGAATAATACTACCCACCAGACAGCTTTCATACCGCGTGAAGAGGTAAAGGGACTCGTGAGGAGGGGAATTCTATTGATTCGCCTTTCATGGCTCTGCTTTTATAGAAAGGGTATTTGCGGCTAGTCGTCGTCACTTGAATAGAAGCAAGTTGGAAAGGCATTGCTCACTACATATGTGAAACGACAGACTAAAAGCGTGCGCCCGAGTTTCAAAGTTAATTTGGCGCTAGCGGCCGCTGGTACCACATACATACGATGTACCGGTAACCGTCTTCGTATTAACACTGTTAATCATCTCTGGCTTGATTGTGGTAAGCACTGATACAATTGCCGAGTAAGTGGCATGCCGACAGTCCTGGTGGTGATGTTTCAGAATAATTTTGACAGCAGGGTTGGGTGCGGTCGATGCTTGACTGCGCGTACAGAGCTGGCAGGCCCAGACCAGGATGACGACCCCGCAGTCCGGCGGCGGCTCGTTGGACTTCAGAAACTCTTAAAAACGGCTAGGAGCAATGGTAGGGTCCAGATATCCTATTCAGTTCCATCGAGTAGGGGGGTAATTCCTATGTTGGGCACTACGGGAGCCACAATACAACGATATGTACAACAGGCGAACGTACTTCATACAATTCCCCAATATCACTGGAAAAGACATTCTTATAATCACGAAGGCCTCTAAATACCTCCTCTCCGCCTCGTCGAAATTGATGACATTCCATATCGCCGACGGGTACTGGAAGGTTGTCAATATGATTATGAAAGTAATCTGAGCATGCATCGGATCGTGACATAAGTGACCGTGAATCGAAGATACTACTAGGGACCTTCAAAGTTGACGGTAGAAGTTAGCGCCCGTATTTTGTTTTCGGTTTTTTACTTACCAATGTCACGCCTTCTTAAAAGGGAAATCACGCTGTAAAGTGCCGTAGACTATCATGTATGTACAATCAATAACTTTCTACACTACTATCTATTCCGCTATGCCACAGAAACCCAACGTACATGCGCAATATGAAAGGGCCTACCTTATGCATGCCCTTACCCACAATTTTACCCAATTAATCCACCTTTCTGCAGACTTGTCTGACTCTGACTCCAAGTCAGAGGGTTCCAAGTCACATCAGGAAAAGCCTCATATACAACTTCATGCAATAAAGGAATGAAAAAGACCGAAAAATGCATGAGAATGCGTTAAATTGCAAGATTATGCATATTATGCTCCTCATGCAAGTCCTTTCTTGAGTTCCAAAACTTATGCACAATTATGCACATCTTACGCAACAGACTACATAGATATGCATAGATTATACTCCTTTACTCGACAATATGCACAGTGAGATACCTGCCTAGTTATCACATTTGACACAATGAAGATGAATAGATAGCAAGAAGTGTATTGGCAACTACTCGAAGTACAATCATAACGATAAGCTACACTATCTACGAGCAATATCATACAAGTAGACCACAGTCTCTACACAATCTAGACATATTATCAAACGAAAGGCTGTCATAAGAATTATTAGCTCGAAGAAAGGATAAGGAGTGCTGTGCACATACCTTGAGCATACATCAATGAGGCTCCGTGCAATCAATAAGACTGAGAGGCACGAGACATATCCAAACACATGTGGCATGCTAAATCCCGGTGACCAATGGTACGGCACAGCAAGGATCAAAGACAGGGCAACAGAAAATATCAGACAGTGGAAGAGAAGCAAAAGAAAAAAAGAAGACAAACCATGCAGAGCACAAAACAATCAAGGGTACTGGCTGAGCGACATTTTTCATGGGCAGTCCTGCAGACGTTGTACCTAAAGTAACGCAAAAGACAGAGACGTGGAGAGGTTATGAGCATTTTGCAGTGTGGAACATGAGCAGAAGACATACCGTAGTGCACCGTCAGGCAGACATATGCAGAATACAAAGAAGCTACTTATAAAAACGCGGCGTGTCGGGATGTACAATGTGCGCAAAATCTCGAACGAAGGTTGCTCTTGCAGACTGAAGGCAGTGAGGGCGACGTTGGAAACATGTAGAGGGGGGTAAGAGATTGCATGGGAATACTGCTACCTTGAGTTGATGAGGTCCGAAGTTGAAAAGAAACGAAGTCAACATGGGTCAGGTGACTGTTTGTTTACATCAAATTCGATCAACTGTACAGTTCTTCCATTGGAGTTTGAATTCTTCAGTCTGCCGTCAATCAAGCTTAAGGCTCCAATTGCGTTCGGGCTTGCTGTTGTACCTATTGTCATACTTACACTGAAAAACACTCTATGACTCTGAAAAACACTCTATGTACTTGCAACATTGTTGAGTAATGGGAGGATTCTAGGTCATACTTGGAGTCATGGGGAATAACGGAGATGGGGCAATCGGTAGTCTTGCTACCGTTAGGGCTCTCAACCGTCCGTATACAGTTACGGTCGTATTTCTTACGGGTCGTATTTTTTATGGACTACCCGTAACTGTACCGTATTTCTTGCAACTGTGTGTACGATACGGATACGGGTCGTATACCATCCATATACAGTCTTTGCGACCGTGTTGCCTGTACCGTCTCAACCAACCCAGACCTTGGCGACGATACGGGTACGGACCTGTTGCACCAAAGAGTGGAATGTAGGTGTTCCGGCAGTACGCTTTTTTATCCAACTTCGAGCATGCGCCATGCACTAGGATGCATAAAGTTGCTCTGAATGCATAATTATTCCACTAGTCTCAAACTTTATGCAAAACGCTGTGTAAGTTGTGTAAATTTTTGCATTTTTATGCATAAAATGCATAATTATACAGTTATTGCATGAAGTTGTATATAAGGCTTTTCCTGATGCAAGCTCCTCTAGCAGTGACTCCAACTCCAATTCCCGCTCCTCCAGCTCCTCTCTCCTCTGAATCAGAAATAGCAATGTCTGATTCATCTTCCACTGACGAATACGAGGAAATTCTTCTACAAATGCAGCAGCAGTTCCGAGTCGATATCAAAGCCCGGCCCTACGAATGATCCATAACACCCGATATCTCCGCCCACATAACCCAGTCATCAAATGCGGTCAACTGGACCTTCTTGCAGACTATGCCTTGAGCCCAAATGATGAAAGATACAAGCGCTTTGTCTCTATGGTCTGAGTAACACCGAGAAAGAAATACGAGTAGAGTAATAGAGGATGATACACGACGACGCGCGGCCTGCTGTGACTACTATGTGACTAGATGTGACTAAGTGTGACAGACCGAAAACGAAATACGGGCGCTAACTTCTACCTTCAACTTTGAAGGTCCCTACACTCTTTTACACTGGGGTAAAGTGCCATCGCTTCGCGTGGCAAGCTACAAGGCCCTCAGATCGGGAGAGGAAGCAAGGAGGAAGACAAGGCGCACCCTGATGCTGTCTACGCTGCCTTGGTTATGTGTTTGTCCGAGGAAGCCGTGAACGACGTCATGATGGTCTCGACTCTCGACCGTGATTCCAGATCTATGATCGATGAGCGCTTACCGAGCGCCAACGAACAGGGGTGGGAGTTTGAACCCGTGGAAAAGTTTTCGAGGTCGACCTAAGTTAACTCAGCCTAAAGGCCTCGTAATAAAGGAGTGGAATAAGAAGAAACCGGAATCAGATACTCACATCCTCCTTAACATTCCTATACTTCAAATAAAAGGCACATTGGATACCAACGTCTACAATTAGAACGTCAGGTAGTAGAAGGGGGTCTTAGTTCGGTGTTGTCGGGATTACGAGGGGGTTTGGAGGGGTGCCAGTGGTGTTTTCGGCGTTGGTGCTGAGGGTCTAGATAGAAGTGGATGGATCTAGTCAGAGTGAAGGTACCCAAAGACCAAAGAGCAAAGATAGAAGACCGAGGGCAAGTCGGGACTCGGAAGAGCGAAGAACAAAGCAAAAATGAAACGACGAAGTAAAACCAGAACTCCGAGTGAAAACATTTTAAAAAAGACTCGAAGGAGAACTCACCATCCACCCTAACCCACTCCCCTCTATCCTCGCAGCAATCAACCTGTCCAATCCTCCAAACCGAGCGGTCAATAGCGTCTTTGAAGGGTCCGTCTTTCAGTATGCCTCCAACACTGCCTTCCTTACCGTTAGATGAAGATGGGGCGAGGTAGAAGGGCCGAGAGTATGTGGAGCATGTCGTGCAGGGTGTGAATGGCGTTGAAGAGAAGAGGAAACGAAGGGAAGAGGGATGAATAGGTAGTCAGGGTGACGAGTCCGCGTTGAGTCCGCGTTCCCTGGTGCGCTGATTTGTGTGGGCATGTTATCTCTGGTTTCGAGGTCATGTTTCGTGACTCAGAACCGAAAACATGCCTACCACTTTCCCTATCGTGTCGCGCTGATTTTTCCCTCTTTGGGAAAAAAGCAAAATAGGTTTTAGACTCTGAAAGAATCCAACGGAGATCAACTCTTCCATTAAAACCCTTGCTGTCGCATGGCAGCTGAGTGTTCTTGGTGCGTGGCCGGTAATCTTCTGATCTTCCTTCAATCCAAATCGTGTTTCAGCTTATTTCGTTCTTCGAGGTTATGCTCAGCATCCAAAATACGTTTTTCTTAATACATTATCACCCGCCATAGAACGACAGCTAACTGCTGTCGAAACCTATGACCTTCCAACGATGAACCTTAAGCTTGTTCTTGATTCTAGTTTAGCACGTTGCCTGATGATAATTGAGTATTCTGGGTTCTTTTACTCGTGTGGCAAGCGTAGCCTCTTCAAACTTAGCTGTGTGGAGCCTTCTGTTGGTACATAAGGTGTAATCGATCAGAAGTGAGTTCTTTCTCCTCTCTCTCCCTACTTGCGTCCTGACTTAGAGCTTAGTGAAGATATCTCTGTGTACAATCTCTGCAAATGAGGTATGTCTCCCAACTTATTGTTTCCTCCTACTGGCTGAGTTATGCTGTTGTAGCTCGTTCTATACGCCATGTCGTGCGAGAAATGTTCCAAAAGAATCATCATTCCCACTGCCACACTCCGCTCAGAGGCTGACATCCTCAATTAGCTTCGTTCCGAAGGGGCAGTCTCCCTCACAGACATCGATCAGACTCGCCAGGAGTTATCAGAGGCGCAACACGACCTAGAACACTACCACTGAGCAGAGATACGTCGCCTTCGAGCCAAAATCTTTGGTCTGGAATCGAAAGCCGACAATATTGACACGTACCTTCCTCGGAGTCAATGCACGATTGCCCGTTGTTTTCCCAGCCTCCACACTCAACTACCCTCCCAATCTTGAAGGGCATCTTTTCTTTCAGGTGTCTCCATTGTTTGCCTATGCTCGCCTCTTCATTGTCGACATCAGGGTATACTCTCGGTATACTCTTGACCATGGACATTCAAGTTGAGGAGCCAGCCTACCATTCACGCTTGGTAGACTAATGATCTGCGTCTCTAGCACGACCTCCAGCTTTGCAAGGTCTTCTTTCTCTCATACTCTCATCCTTTTGATATACTCTTCCTCTTTCAAGCCGATCAGGACTACCTCTTCCCCTCACGAAGACTCGGACGACGACCTCAAACTTTCTGCCCCAATTACACTACCTCAAAGCATTGCAAGCTACATCATACGTCAGTTTTCATCAATTCGAGCTTAAGATATGTCTCAGGACGGATTTCAGACTCTTTCACCCGTTTCAACAAACAAGTTGTTCCAAAATTTCTTTGCAAATATCATACGATGTTACACGGTAAATCTTCTCAGCTCGAAATTCAGCTTCTTTCTCCGTACCCATTATGCAGAAGAATTCCAAAAGCCTTCAGTCTTGGCTTAAACAGGGCAAATGTCGCCTGCACGAATGCAGCTAGAAGTGGACGAAAATTTAATGAAGTCTACAATCGGAAGCTCGTCCCGGTAATACTCACTGGCCATCACCCATGAACGTTGGCGCGTCACAGCAGACGAAGCCATAGGGACAGACGGCGTCCTTGAGTGGAATGGTTAGTACAGTGATTACAGACCAGGGGAGGAGGAGGAGGAGTCTATTATTCACAAAGAGATGAACATACAGGATCGGCGTCACCGCCTACGAAAAGTTCTTTTCAGTAAGGTTCTCATGGAGATTGCAAAAAGTACTGACAAGGAATACGCCGACGAGGAACGGGCTCAGCAGTAACAGAGGTGACTGCAACGATGAGGAAGAATCCCAAGATAGCGTTGAAGAATTTGGTGTTCATGATTTGGAGTATGAGATAGCAGTTACTGTCAGGTGGTTGCTGCTCTCAAACGACGATGTCTCGAGGTTTTTATATCCACACGAATAAATAGTCCACCACTTCTGAGCACCCTCTACTACTACATACCCCATTCTTTGTACGACGTTTCCATGAAACTCTGGGGAATGCAGACAGATTTTATCGAGCCATTGAATTATTTTAGTACAGTATCCTTCGGGACTGTCAATGCTACTTGCCACTGTATGATTCTACAGTGAATTGAACCGGTGCAGGAGAGATGTAATTGGCATGCCAAGCCAAGGAGTTTTCACTTCCGATGGATTGTTAGGCAACCCTTGATAATTAATCATAGATTTTAGTGCTAGCAGTTGGCAGGCACCATTGTAGACGCCACAAAACGTCTCCAACACTGAAAGGATGCAAATGACGAAGATGTGCGGGAAATGGAGAACAAATAAACCATATGTAGAAATGGGTAACTTTGAAGAATCCTGGGTGAAACCAAGACTTCAAGCTTGCGTTTCCCCCGGCGTCGACAGAAGCCCCGGTTGGATGCTTCCTCTCCCACATCCTATTCGGCTCCGTCGAGTAGAGGTGCTGTTCCTATGTTGGGGTCAAGTGTGCATGATTGGTGCTATGTACTCGTACACATCAATAGTCATACCTTCTTCCTCTTGCACATCCTATTCGGCTCCGTCAATTAGAGGTGTTGCTCTTATGTTGGAGTCAGGTGTGCATGATCGTGCTACTCGTACACATCACATACCTGCTTCCTCTCCCACATCGTATTCAGCTCCATCGAGTAGAGGGGTAGCCCCTACGTTGGATTCAGGCGTGCATGATGGTGGTTCTATATGGGGCAGATGGGGGAAAAGGGGGTAACAGTAATCCACCAATTTGTGGTCGGACCTCATCCACGTCCAACTTGGAGTCAACGGTTATGTGTCCAGGTGGACCATTCGAGTTCGGATGTAGTACTATCCATCAGTAGCCTATGTACTGTAGATACTGTTTCCATAATATCATGGATTCGAATCATCCAAATGGAGCTGCCTCAGTTTCAGGTATTTAGTCAACTATTTTGTAGATCACTATAAAAAGAAGGCTAAAACTACTCGCTTTGCATCTAGACAAGTATTTGGGATTGGATCCAAGATTGTAGGTAAAAGGCTACCTCCAAAGATTGGATGTACTTTCCAAGGGGGAGGCGGACTGCATATCCGGCACATAGGGTCAGGTCTGGCCAAAACTTTTTCTGACCACACCTAAAATAAGCTATTTTGAGCTTGTTTTTCGGTAATTACCTATAGTTGTGCAATTTCAAAAGACTTTCTCACCTTTTTTTGGCTATCTATTCTGCAAGAAGGTACAAATACCCAACAAATACTCATCACAAGTAGAGTTGAGGTGAGCCTGGACATCTTATCTCTTCTCTTTTTGGCAGTATCAGGTTAGGGTTAGGGCTTATAGTATCTTATCTATGTGGCATGTGTCTGTAGATATACTATATAAGGCAGGTGGAGGGAGGGAGGGGGTACTGCAGCCTGTCTGCAGGTGGTGCTAAAATTTTTTTCGACCCCATGCAAATTTTTGAAACCCGCCTCCCCCTTGGTACTTTCTATACAACTCTGATGGAATGCCATCTAATATGCAGATGCGAGATCATGCCAGATGTGGACAAAGTGGCTTGATTCAAGCTGTAAAAGGTTGAAAGGCATTCCTGGCAAAGACAATAATCTTTACTGTGCCAGAAGAGTTAACCATGCATAGTTCACCTCTCGTTCCTGTTGCTCATCCACTATACTCTTCAGCGTCTCCTTCATGACCTTACCATCTCCGTGAACCGCTTGTATAAACCATATTCGTGCTCCCCCCCTCTCCCCCGCTCTTTCTTGGTCACTTGAATCCGATGACCCACGCTTTCTCTTCTCAAGACGCGACTCAGACTCCCTCTCATCACTACAATCCGACAAATCATGCTTCCGCTTCATGCTTTCTCTTTGCAAGGCACGACCTATGCTGGTTGTGCCATAGCGTACACAAGCATATCGAAATATACAGCGATATATACAACGGGAGAACGTACTATTCATACAATTTCCCGATACCGTTATCTTTTCCTCTGATCCGTCCCCTTCATTACCACCATCTCCATCTGCTTGTAACAAGTATGACAAACCACCTCGTATCGGAGTACTAGTAGTATTATCGGCGATACTCAGTCAAAGCTTCGCTGGACCAACATCCTTAACCCCGACGGCCTCTAAATACCTCCTCTCCGCCTCTTCGAAGTTGATAACGTTCCATATTGCCGACAGGTACTGGAAGTCTAAGGTGAGTAGAGCAGGAAGGAAGGACCGACAATATCGAAGTAAGAGCATAATGCGTCGGATCGTGGCATAAGTGACCTAAGAAGAAACCAAATCAGATACTCACATCCCCCTTAACGTTCTTATACTGTAAATAAAACGCATGTTCCCAGACGTCTACACCGATAATCGGAACATAAGGTGGTAGAAGAGGGTCTTGATTCGGTGTTGTCAGGATTTCGAGGGGGGTTTTGAGGGTGCCAGTGGAGGTGTTTTTAGCGTTGGTGTTGAGGACCTGCATAGGAGCGGAGGGGTCTAGTCAGAGTGAAGCTACTCAAAGAGCGAAGAGCAAAGATAGAAGACCACAGGCGAGTCGCGACTTGGAAAGGCGAAAAACGAAGCAAAAGTGAAATGACAAAGGAAAGCCAAAACTTGACTCGAAGGAAAACTCACCACCCACCCCCACCCACTCCCCTCTATCCCCGCAGCAATCTTATTAAACTTCTCCTTCAACGCGTCCAATCCTCCAAACGAGCGGTGAATAGCGTCTTTGAGGGGTCCGTCTTTCAGTATGCCTCCAACTCCTCCTCCCTTACCGTTAGATGAGGACGGAGCGAGGTTTGCCCAGAAGAGAGAGTGGTTGATGTGGCCTAATCGATGAAGGTGACAAACACACCCGATATGCATGGAGGGTGTGAGCCAGCGAGTAGTACAGGATAAGCATCAGTCAGTACGAGCATATACTAACAGACACCTAGGACGCACCTCCCCCATTAAACCTAATCGCAGCGCCCAACGCTATCCTCTCCTTCACCGTCTTTGCCTTCTCGTACGCCGCCTCCGCAGCATTGAGACCATTGACATAGGTCTGATGATGCTTCGTATGATGTAACGTCATGATTTCTTCCGAGATGTAGGGTTCGAGGGCGTTGTAAGGGTAGGGAAGGGATGGGAGGGTGTGGGCCATGTTTTACAGAGTTAGAATGGTAGTGTTGAAGAAAAGAGGGAAAAAGGAATAAAGGAAGGGAAGAGGGACGAAGAGAAGTGGTAGTAGAGGTCAAAGCGGCGAATCTGCGTTTCCGTCCCGGTGCGCGTGATTTGTGCTGTGTGTGCATGTTATTTCTTGAGGGTGTTGGCTTGGAGGTCGTGTTTTTTGCACTCTTAGTCCCTCAATTACCTGTACTGTACACGCAGAAAGTCTCAGCAGAAGCAGAAGCAGAAGCAAATTTACACAACAGACCACTCTAGGAACAAGAGTCATAGTGTTACGTCAATCCCAAATTTAGCAATCCACGATTCTACCTTGCATCCACCAGTCTTGAGCACGTCCAAGTCAAGTCCAAGTATCCTCTCCAGCAACCGGTTGTCCTCAACGTCTATCTTACTCTCATCCTTGCATGCCTAGTGAAGAAACAGCTCCAAGAATACCTTCATCAACACTTTAGCGGCAGAAGACGACTGATACTATTTCAGTCTCTTTACATTTCAGAGAACGCTCACACGTCGATAGTCATGAGTCGCGGCCAAGTGGATACATATTTAAGGCCAGTAAACTCGTTGAAAAAAAGCCCCACACTGACTAGGATCATGCCTATTATCGACACCGATGAGAAGATTCAATCTTCCGGTTCACTTCACGAACTCGAAGCTGGTACTAATCGGAAAGAACGCGACCAATCGCTGGAAGACTCTACCAACGTGTCAACGCTCACAGAATCAGAAGAAAGACGGCTTTGGACCAAGATTGACCTGAGAATCTTGCCAATCGTTTCGCTGATGTACCTTATGTCTTTTATGGATCGTGGTAAGTACTCGTGGAGGTCTTATACTCCCTCAGTCTGCATGCTGACTATGCTAATGTGTCCGTCGTTGGCAATGCAGGCAATATTGGCAATGCCAGGTTGCAGGGGTTGGAATCCCAACTTCACCTGGAGGGGAATCAATACAATATTGCTCTGGTTCGTGGCTACTTTCCACCTCGACCTCGAAAGCTGTACTCATCCTCCAGCATTCTTTTCGTAGACCCTTTTCTTCGTCGTAAGCAATCCTGATTTCTCAGCACATCATTGACTTACATTCATACGAGTGCAGGCCTACTGCGTCTTTGTGTGTCCAGCAAAGTCGGTATTCAGACGTGTAATATCATCACCAGATCCTGATCATGATTGAAGCCTTATGCTTACGAAGTTCAGACCGTCAATGTGTGTAGATCTGTTTTCTACCTACTCAATCGTTGTGCTAATCTGACAGGACAGATGGCTACCTGGACTCACAGTAAGCATTCCAGAGTACTCACACTAATTCTGGTGAACTCAAAGTTGACTGTCTTAGGTTTTATGGGGCATTGTCATGTGCGTTTCCGGTTTTCCATGCTTGAATCATTTCACCACTAACTTTGAACAGGACTTTGATGGGGCTTGTTAAAAAGTAAGAGATTCTTATTTGATTCACCAATTCTTCAAGTATACGACCGTCAACTGAACGTTCCCAGTTATCCCCAACTCGTAGCCACTCGTGTACTTCTCGGAGTTTCCGAAGCTGGGCTATTTCCTGGGGTCACCTACTGGTGAGTCTATGAACAATCTTTGCGGGAAACTAATAGCTGAAATACCTACGCTCAGTCTTACCTTATGGTACCCCCGTCATTCTCTTCAAGTTCGTATCGCGCTCTTCCACGGAGCAGCGTCTCTAGCTGGAGCGTTCTCAGGTCTCCTTGCATTTGGAATTTCATTTATGGACGGCACACAAGGACTGCTCGGATGGAGTTGGATCTTCGTGAATACTTACTCGATAATCCGATGTGATTACCCTGTCTCATCAGTGTTTGAACAGATTATTGAAGGAATAGCCACGGTGGCCGTAGGATTGTTAGCTTTCTGGCGTAAGTACGCTTTGTAGCTTTGATCGCTATACTCATTCCCTTAAATCCTTCAGTCGTCGTCGATTTACCTGAAACTGCCAAGTTTCTAACGCCTGAGGAACGTGCATTCGTTATCACTAAAAGAAGTACTTCACTCAGATCACTGGCTTATTGTGTCAACCTGAGAACTAATTCTCTGAGTGTAGAAATGGATATCTCCTTTGTGGGGGAAGAAGAACATTTCGAGATGAAGCACATCATTCAAGCCCTGACTGACTGGAAGGTGAGCATTGAGCACTTCAATGCGTTTGAGATACTTGAGGCTTTTTGTTAGCTTTGGATTCAATTTCCTACCTACTTTGGGGTTCTTGTACCATGTACGTTTTCTGTCAGCCCGAGTATCTTCAAGATATTGACTTATTGCAGTATATGGAATTACCCTTTTCCTTCCGTAAGTGTGTCTGCATATTCGGAGTGCGTGAAGCTGCATTACTGAACGAAGGGCAGGACTATCATCAATGCGTAGATATCTTGATATTCTTTTTCCTTGCTTTTCCTGTTTTGCTCATCTTACAACAAACAGGTTTGGGGAACGTTCCACTGCGATCACACAATTGCTCACTGTTCCGCCATATATATTCGGCAGTAAGCTCTTCTATGCCCCGCTCTGTTAAGGTTACTCAGATCTCCTCGTCAACAGCTATCCTAATTATGCTCTTCGCTCATCTATCAGACAAACTGAAAATCCGGTCTCCCTTTATCCTGCTTTCCCTCGTCCTTTGTCTTATAGAATTCTCAATCAACATATCCGATACGTCTTCAGGCGTGAAATACTTTGGCACGTTCTTCATTGTAGGAGGTGCATATGCTGGAGTTCCTGGATTATCAGCGTGGTGAGGCATTGTAGTGAACTATCCACTCTAGGATCTGGCTCATTTTGGTTATGAAAGGTTTGGTAATAACGTCTCCGGCCGGTATAGACGTGCTGTAGGCCTGGCTCTGCAAGTTGGTGTCGGAAATTTCAGTGGCGTGATTGCTTCGAATATCTATCGCACCCAGGATAGTCCTCGGTTCGTGCTTGGTCGTAAGTAATTAGTTTGTTCTACATATGCAGACCTTTTGGATTTAATGATTGTAGACGGTCTGGAACTCATGTTCGTTGGCATGGGACTAATATTGCTTCCGATAATGACCTTCATTTACGCCCGAATCAATCGCAAACGAGATGCGCTGGAGGAGAGAGGGGGAGGAAGAGTGTTTACCCACGAAGAATTGAGAGCTTTGGGTGATAGAGCACCTAATTTTAGGTATACGTTGTAATCTCAATTTCAACTTGGCCGAGGTAATTCCTGCTTGTCTTCCAAAACTTATATATGCAAAAGAATCAAATTGTGATGTTTACGAATTGGACAGGAACTATGAGCAAATCGGTACGAAAGGGCTATCATAGACCAGTTGCTACCTGAGGACTTGATAGCATGCAGAGCGAGTAACTACGGGAGTTCGACCGTGAGCAACGAAGTCCCCAAGACACGAACCAGAAGCACACATACAGATCAAAGCACAAGCATCCCTCCAATCACGATTGCGCTCAATACGACCAGGGCTTGGCACGTCATTGTCATCATGTTCCCGACAGCGTGATTGTCCTTGAGCTCCCCAACATTCGTAAAAACGAAATCACTCGCAGTGGCCGTGTAGCTCAGCGTCTTCCCGAGCGGTGGTACATGGTAAACACAGGTGTACTTCCCATCCGACCCCAACGAACACGTCAGATACTGGGTCTCCTTCGTAGTACCAATCGGACTACTTAAACACCGTCGTGCTCCCAGCAGTCACAAGTTGATATTCACTTCTAGTAGCTACCTGCGAGACCCAGACCAGCCGGAGGATTGAACGCGGGTAGCTAGGAATACGGTTGGGAAGGACGTTCTGTAGCTAATTTTGAATACGGTGGAATAGGAGTTTTGGGGAGGTCTAGGCCCTGCGGAGTCATGTGAGCGCTTAGTCTACAGCTTGCATGTACGCGTAGCTAGCTCTTTACTTCCATCCACTGCATTTGGCTCTGGCATAGCAATAGCCAGCCATCGGCCTACTCCAATGGTACCTTCTGCTGAAACGGGAGTAGGGAGCGTGATGACCCTCCCATCTGGTTATGAGGCTAAATTCTTTAGACTCCATTTCCGCATGTGGCTATGTTGAATCGATCCCTGTTTTTCCCGATTGTTAATTCCTAAAACTCTCGAGCTCTCTTTGGTACCATTTTGTTCGCGCTGATCATTGGCGATCGTCTCTTTCCCCTCTGCCCTGCATCCTCATTGCTCTCAACTGCATGCCTGGAAGTAGGACTGGTTATAGATTATTAGAGACCATTGATGCGGAGGAAGGCTCTTTTTAGAGGAGAAATACAAATGGAAATTGGGATGTACATACATTCTTGGCTTCAAACCACCACCATCTCATTTTTTCCCATGGTTTCAACCAGTGTGCTGGCAGGAAAAATGAGTCTCAGTGATTGTGTTTGGTAGTCTAAGTAGTCCTATTGCACCCTTTTCTAACCTTATCAGCCTCTAATGGGTCCCTGTCAAGGATGCTTTTGAGCCTGTCCCTCAATATCTGCACTGTCAACATCATCCTGGCACTCCCTCTTTGTGCACACTGCCCGACTTCCCCCTGCTACATCTATTCAGCTCTTTCACATCCTGGTGGGCATCAATCACATTGCTGCTGGGTTTCCCAGTCCACAGTGTGGTTTTTATATTGTATACTGTGACTCTACGGTGTCATGAACCCTTGAGCCAGGCTAACCTCTCAATGCTGAATGGGTTTGTCCGTGAGGGGAGAATGCCCCAGGAGGAGTCTGGAACCTAGGGATGGCTTTGGTGAGAGGGAGTGACACTACTCACCCACTGACCCTAAGCCTATGAGATCAAAGATCTGAGCTGCTGGCAGATCAATCTACATGCCTGTGTGAGCTGATGTCACCTCCACATTGCAATATGGGTGGGATACCCCCAGACCCCAGATTCCAATACGGCAGGGGTCTGTCCAGGCCCCTTATCTGTGAGAGTCTGGTATTTGAATATGGGTCACTGGGGTGTTATATAATGTACATACCATATTGGGCAAGTGCACATTATGCCTGCTCATTACCCAAAACTGTTGGTTCATTAGTGTACAGTTCACACACCTGCCCAGCTGACAATCTTTGAGGCAAAATTGCCTGTTTGGAGGGTATTTTGTAGTGAAAATAATTTTTTATTGCGGTTTGAGTCAAAAATTAATCATGTGATCACATAGTTATGCCAAAATCACATGACCCTTACCTACCACCACCCCTTGAACTGCTAACCCTAACCACTAACCACCAACCCTAACCTCTCTAACAGGCAGCTGTGCTGCTAGAAATGGGGGGCTGTGCCCCCCAAACCCCCCTATAAAGGCAGTCTTATCCCTAACCCTAACCTGAACCCTAACCTCTAATGGCTCAGCACTATGCACCTTGCATTAATAAACCCTAACCATCCATACTAAACCCTAACCCCTAACCCCTAACCAAGGCCTATATTATATGGCCTGGACAGACCCCTGCCATATTGGAATCTGGGGTCTGGGGGTAACCCACCCATATTGATATATGAGGATGTCCTAGGGTGGCTGTGCAGCAATCAAGATGACAGCAAAGAACTAGACCAAGGAGAATGACAATGGATGGTGAATGTAGAATGAGAATCCCTATAAAGGATACGAGACAACTGTGACTCTTGAGAGAGTCATCTGACTAGATTCGCTGTGCACAAGTGTAGTGCATGTATCCCTTGATTCACAATGCAGAACAAGCAGAGAAGAATGAGAGGAAACAACAACAAGATCAATTCTGAGGCTTGAGTACAGGAAAACACTACCTATATATGAGTAGTGAAACCAATTCCTGTATCAAGACTCCACAACTAACTATAGTGCTCCTATAACTAATATACTAAGCGATAGCAAGTCCCAAATGGTGAATAGAATAAACGAATCAAATGTTAAACAACAAATATAGATGTGGAGCGATGAATGGAATGAATAATTGACATAATAAATGAAACAGAATAGAATAGGGTGGGGGCACACATAGGTATAATCAAAAAACCCTCTGAGGGTTTCTGGGCTTAGGTGGTGAATGATGTAAGAGTGACAGATATGGAAATATGAAGGAGTGCATAGATATGGCATGTTCTGAAGGTGGCTGAGACAAGGATTTCTGACATTACCCCCCTTCTAAAGTGAACTTTACCACAAGTGAGCATTTTTCGAGTCAGCGGCAGTAGGTGTTACACCTCAAATAGGAAATATGAAAAGGTATGGTCTGGATATGAACAATGGGATCTGTACGAAATTCCATCAGAGAATAACTTTAAAGGCAGGGGGGCGTCTTGTTTTGGTACTTCCACCACCCAAAGTTTTCCCATGCTCAAAAATCAGGAAAACTGAGGCCTCGGTGGTATCACTACCTACATAGATAGCTATTACCATTAACAACTACGCTAAACAATTGTAACCGTCCAGCAACACATGCTGAAACGTGTAAACAACGACGGCATGATACCGTCCTACGACGAACTGCTGAAGAAAGCAGCGGACATGAAGCTTTTCAACCCGAACAATAACCCGGCAGTCACCATACCTGCAAGCCTAACGGAACTCGCAAACCTATACATTGCCAAGGTAGGCACCATCAGAGTCGAGGAAAGAAGAGAGTCATGGAAAAAGGTACGCACTATGGCTATGATACTAACTCACTTACTCGCCTCCACTATGGCAATGAACGGAGAGGAAGGGATAAAGGTAATTAAGGAAGTGGTCAAGGAAACGATAAAGGACGAAGGGAAGTCAGAAGAATTGGAGAGGACAGTGCAGGAGCTAGGAATGATGATAGGAAGAATGAACGACACGATGAAGGATATGCAGGAGAAAATGAAGGAACACCTTGCCAAGCCCACATCCCCCCCTCAAGGACCCAAGGACAACGACAAGTGGGTCGACGTGGTTGCCAAATCCATTGCCAGAACACAACATGACGAGGCCCTCAACGCAGCCAAAGAGAACGACAGCAAGATTGTCATTGAAATACCAGACTCTGACTTTGACTGGACTCAAACCAAACCAGCCCTGGTAGGGAAGGCTCAAAAGGCTTTGGAAAAGGTAACGATGAGCCAGTACAACAACGACTGCCCAGGGGACATAAAGGTCATCACTGTCACCAAGATGTCCTCCAAGTGCATCATTTGCGGCTTCAGAACAGTCGCTCAGGCCAAATGGTTAGCGAACCCGGAACGACTCGAAATCTTTGCCAAGGGATGGAAATGCGAGGTACAAATGACACCCAACACGTTCCAGGCCATAGCGGAGCGAGTTGATATCACTGCTGATATCACAAATCCCAACCTCTGGGCTTCTGTCGAAGACGCCAACTGCCTACCACCCAGGTCCATCCACAGCATGCTGCTCCGAAGCAAGACACAGAACATTGCGCTGGCCAAGATCTCCTTCACTGACAGGGGAACATGCAACAAGGCCATCGAACAAGGAATAGTTATAGAGGGAAAGAGGGTACCGGTAAGGAAAGAATGCGCTGACCCAATTCTCTGCTCCAAGTGTCTACGCCCATACCACATTGCAAAGGAATGTGTTGCCAACACCTCGATGTGCAGATGATGCGGTCAACAACACGCCACCAGAGACTGCATGGTTCAAGACTCCAATAACCACCACTGCAGCAACTGCAATGTCTCGGGACACGGTGCCAAAGATCGGGACTGTCCATTTTTTGTCGCACTCAAGGATAACAAGAACAGAAGAAATCACAAAAGCAAGTACAAGTTCTATGTAACCAACAACGCCAAAACGTGGGTCTTAAACGACAACAGCAACACAACGAGGGGTACTGGAAACTGGAGAGAGGAAGTAAGGACTCAGGCAGAGGCATCAGGGTGGAGACAGCCGAGGGCAGGAGGTGGACAAGGACGCCTAGCAGGTGGAGCATATGGGGCTGGGGCCAGGACAAACTTGGGAAGCATGGGAACACGGACGACATATGCCAGCCAGAAGGCCAGAAAAGATGACCGAAATGGATCTGCCACACAGCAGACTATGAACCAATACATGGACCGAAACCAAACACACCCAGCATCAGGCACCAACCACATACAAATAACGAACCCGCATCGCCCACCTCAACCTCACTCGGCATCACCTCCTGGCGAAGCGCCCAACCAACAGAACCAGTTGCAAGAACACAACGATGAACAGCCCAGCACTACCACTCCTGCACCGTCATTGACTCAATGATCAACCACGAAGATAACTCAGAATCAGAACACAAAGAAGAACTCCCAACACCACGAACAGCAAACAGAATCAACAACAATACCCTCAAGATCCTCCAACTGAACGTCAACAATTCCGCCACAGGACAACTCGCCCTATTCAATGGCCACGCTAGAGACTACCACATCATTGCGCTCCAGGAACCCGCCATTGACTTCCTGGGGAACACCAAATCCACTTATGGCCTAAGATCCATATACCCACCCAAGCATAGAGACAATCCCAAGCAGACAAGGTCGGTCATTCTAGTAAACAGAAACATGCTAACTGGGGCATGGACCACACTTCCCATCAACAATCCTGATGTGACAGCTATCCAAATAACTGGCAGCTTCGGGACATTGCACGTCTTCAACCTATATGTAGCAGGAGGACAACATCAGCACGATGAAGCCATATTCACGGTCCACACCTACATGAACACTGTACACATCAACCACATACCAAAACATCCACTATACAACATATGGCTTGGTGACTTCAACCAACATCACCTGTCCTGGGACGAAGAGCAAAACAGCCATCTCTTCACCAGTGCGAACTTGAGAGCGGCTAACACTCTAATTGAATTCGTTGGACAACACAACATGATGATGGCCTTACCAGAACGATTACCAACACTTGTAGCGTCCTCAACAGGTAACTATACTAGAGTTGACAATGTCTTCTGCACAGCAGTCCTGGTCCAGCACATAGTCTGATGTACCACAGAACCAGAAACAAGACCCCAATAGTCACTGAACTCAACCTACAACCCCACGATATAACTGGAAGGCAGCTGATTGGGAACAAATACGAGAACGCCTGGAACGAGAACTACCCGTGCTAGGGCCACCCAAGGACATTGAAACTGTACTGGAATTCTGGACGACCTATGAAAGCTTCTGCAAAATCATCAACAACATTATCGAAGACGAACAACTAGTACCAAAGACCAAGCCGTTGCCATATGAGAGGAGATGGTGGAATGAGGAACTAGCAAAATGCAAAAGGATACGAGAAAGCTGGGTAGGAAGTCATATGCGAAGAGGGCGAATCAGGACCATCCAATCCACGAGGAGTATAGGAGGTTAAGGAATGCACTTTCTGGGGAAATCAAGAGGGCCAAGGCAGAGCATTGGATAGAGTGGGTAGAGAATGCAGAGGGCAACACGGTCTGGACGATAGGCTTGCTGGTGGAGGCAGTTGCGACGGATGGAGGGCGAACCAGGATGCCCGGGCTGCTAACGGGGGATAGAGACCAGAACGGAAACAAGGTAGTGGAAGAGGACAATGAAGGGAAAGCTAACTTATTCAGAACAGCTTTCTACCCACCGCCACCCAAAACCAAGTGCCACGCAACACTCGATACCCCGCCCCTGCGTGGCAATTCCAGCTGCCAACGGAACGTCAAGTCAGTAACACAATACACAGGTTCAAAAATGGCAAGGCCACATGACCTGGGACAATACCAAACACCTTCCTCAAAGAAACTGACCATCTGATCACACCATACCTGCGCCCATCTTCTGTGCAACCTTCACCCTGCCAGTTTACCTGGACGACTACTCCAAGACCAAGATGCTGGTACTACAAAAACCTGGCAAACTGGACTACCAACAACTGAATGCTCATTGACCTATATCACTATCTCATGGGGAGGGGAGAACTCTCAATGGAGCTGTAGCAGATGACCTCATCAAGAATTTGGAGCTGCATGACCTTTTACTGGTAAACCAATTTGGAGCAAGACCGGGAAGGAACACTACAGACTCGATACACCTGCTCATACACACAGTGAAGGGCCTATGGAGGAAGGGGTACAAGGTTGCAATACTTTTCATGGATGTGAAAGGAGCTTTTCTCAGTGTGGACTTAAAGATGTTGGAACATGAGTTGCGTATGTTGGGGGTACCAAAGGAGACAACGGATTGGCTAGGACGAAGGTTCGCAGGACGGAAAACGACTCTGGCTTTTGACAACTACGAATCGGCGCTGTTTGACATCCATGGTGGAGAAGATCAAGGTGACCCTTTCTCATCGGTTGGTTACATCGCCTATGCTGCAGGTGCACTCAAGATCATCCAGGAAGAGTACAACACGGAAGGTTTTGGCTTCATGGACGACCTAGCAGCAGTGGTATGGGGAAAGAGTGAGATAGAAGTGCAGTGTAGACTGGAGCAGTTGATGATCAAGTCAGATGGGGTCATGCACTGGGCAGACAAACACAACTGCAGCTTCGGAATTGACAAGTTCAACCTCGTATACACATCATACAGGAAACTCCAGATCAAACCACCAATACAGCTCTGGAATACCACCATCACCTTGGAAACCTATGCAAAATTCCTGGGTGTTCTTGTCAACAGCAGTGTATGATGGAGAGAGCAATTTGCGAAAATGGTCAAGAAGGGACAGGGATGGGTTCATCAGTTCAGACGAATGGCGAATGTTACCAAGGGAGTAGCGGCACCGCACATCCGCAACTTGTATAAAACGAAGGCAGTGGAACACATTTTATATGCAGCTGATATTGTTCTAACCCCACAGAGACAACCAAGAAACCAGTCTGACCCCATATCAAGCATGGGTGTCGTCAAGAAGCTCACCTCAGTACAATGACAAGCAGCAATCATCATAACTGGGGCATTACGCACTACACCGACAGAACTGCTCGACATTCATGCAGGACTTACACCAATGCATCTTGAAGTACAACACCATCGACACCGGGCAGCAGTAAGAATCTGCACTTTGCCTTTAACTCACCCTCTCGCAGGACTACTACATCAAGCAAGTGTACAGTCTCACAACGCCAGACTTACACACCGAACACCGTTACACGATCTACTCAGAACGTACAACCTACAACCGGATAGGATGGAGAAGAAGAGTGTGGTAAGGTACCCAGCGAGCTGGGACCTGGGGGTTGATGTTAGGCTTTGGGAAACGGAGGTGGAGGTGACGGATCATTTTCTCTCTGACGATTCTCATATACAGGTCTACACAGATGGTTCAGGCTACCAGAATGGGGTCGGCGCCTCTGCAGTACTATTTAGAAACAGGAAGGAAATGGAGGCCATCAGGTATCGACTAGGCATGGACACGGAACACGAAGTTTACGAAGGCGAATGTATTGGCCTAATCCTCGCACTACATCTCCTCACTGCAGAACCAGATACGCGGTCAGTTTCCATATGGGTGGAGAACACTGCAGCTCTACAGGTGATCACCAACCCCAAGCCTGGACCAGCACACTACATACTTGACTGGTTCCACCATGCGCTTGAAACCTACAAACGACAGAATCCAGACGTACCCGTTTTCTTATCATGGATACCCAGTCACACGGGTATACTTGATAACGAAAGAGCCGACGAGGAAGCCAAAAGAGCCGCAGCTGGTGACTCCAGCCCATCCTACACAAACCACTCCCAATCAGCCAGACGTCCGTCATCCAAACCTTCCGCACGGAGCTACAGTCACATCATGATGAAGCATGGGCCCAGTTGCATCGTTACCAGCAGTTTAAGACCATCGACCCAGTGGAGGCAACAAAAGCAGCCCGAAACTACCAGAAGCTTATCCAAGGTTTACACCGAAAGCACACCAGCATGCTAGTGCAACTCCGCATGGGCCACATTCAACTGAACCAACACCTCAACCATTTCAGGTTGGTAGACTCCCTGACTTGCCCATGTTGTCACGACACTGACGAAACCCCTTTCCACTTCCTCATGCAATGCGTATCGCACCGAGTCCCACGAAATCGTCTTCGCCAAAGTGTCGGCCCAGAGCTCTATGAGTTTGGGAAACTTTTATCAAACAGAAGCTGCCTTAAACTGCTCTTCCAATTCATCAATGACACAGGGAGGTTTTGTCACATCTTTAACACCTTCCCGGAAGTTTTCTTTTCTCTTCTGTCTGCATTTCCTCGCTATCTCCACTGTTTGTCTTTCCCCTCTTGATCACTCTTCCATCTCTGTCAATCATCATTTCTCTTCTCTTCTTCCCCTCTCTCTCTCTCTCTTTCTTCTTTCCTCTTTATACTATATCTATTCCGTGCCTGGCACACAAATCGAACCCATACAACTCACGATGCACATAACAACACAGCCTCATTACTGTAATATACCAATTCCTCTATTTTCTTCTTGTAAACCCACTTTATAGTCTCACTCTTATCTCTTTCCCGCTTCTAACTACCATAGCACACCCATACTATTACTTACGAACACCTTACTAGTATACCTTACAAACCCACACAGCACAATCTCGCTCACACCCATATTATCACACACAGCTCAGCAGACCCATGTTACTGGTAAACCACGCATAGCTACATGTCAGACTAGCACAATGGCGAATAAACTTGGAAGAAAAAAAAGAAAGAAAAAAAAACTTTAAAGGCATTTGCATTCCCTGAATAGTCACTTCTGTGATTGTGGCAATGGAAAAGGAAGAATTTCTATTCAATTGAAATTCTTTCAGGGTTTTGTTGAATTTTTTGAGCCCTCGAACAACAACCCATTCTTGCCCAACAATCACCACCATCTCTCCTCACTGAATCAATTATCCAACTGCCCTTGTCATCTATCATGACCAACTGAACCATGCTTGTGTCCTGCTTCAAATCCTTCATTGAAGATCTTGAATTTTCCACCATTCCCACTAATCTTGCTCCCCCTGACTCAGCGATTCTCTCAGTGTCCACTCCAACACCTGTTACCCAACAAGCCACATATGAATGGGATTGCCTCCCCAAGTCTTCATTCAGGTTTCGTGTTTGTGGCACTAAGAAGTGGACAGCAGAATTTCTTGATGAAGAGGTCTTCCCAGTTTCTGAAGAGGTGAGGAAGAAAGCTGCTGCTCTTGTCTTTACAAAGGGCAACTATCCATCAGGAACTAAGATTATTGGCACTGCCTTTGAATTTCTTCTTCATATGGTGAGTCTCCTTGAAGGATTTTCAATTTTGATTAAATGCCTAATGTGATCCTTTCTCAATAGCATATTCTTTTCAAATTCCTACTCACCTTGACTGAAAAACATTCCAGTTGTATCCAATTCCTCGTATCCCTGGCCTTCTATTGCCTTATCCAAGAAACCAATTATCACTATCAGTTCATTTGAGAGGACAGTGCCTTCTTTTGTCAATGGAAGGAAGCCCGTGGTGTCAAACATTGGACCATTGACCATATTGTGCAGGTCACTGATTTGAGCAATGAGTGGATGAATCTCTGGTCCCATGTAACAGGTCATTTCAACACTTTCAATCCAGATACAGTGGTTGAAGATTATTTCAGAATGAATGTGATGGATGTCAACGAGGATGTTGTCGAAGATGCTGATCCTGAGATTCCTGTGGTTACCACCTCCCCTCCTCATTCACCATCTCCTATACACATTCCATCTGCCTTTTCATTCCAATTGGATTGTCAACTCGCCCTTCTCCAATTGAAATCTATCCCTTCATCTTTGCAACCTGGCCCATCACACTCTTCTTGGACAACTCTATTCACTTCCACCTGTCCAATCACTGGGTGCAAACACTTGTAATTCCTTGGATATACAGAGGAATTACATAAGACTTACACTGGTACACTCAATATGTAAGTCCACTTGACTTACTGAAGTATTACCAGAGACCAAGAAAAATAGAACAATTATATATGACTATTGTAAGGCATGAAGTCTCACAGTGGTCTTTGGTAATACTTTAGTAAGTCAAGTAGACTTACATATTGAGTGTACTAGTGTAAGTCTTGTGTAATTCCTCTGTATATCCAAGGAATTACAAGTGTTTGCACCCAGTGAATGTCCCCTTCTCAGCTCTTTGATGATGATCTCAACATTGTTTCGAGCCCCAGAGGAATTTTGATGGGATCACCAACCCCTTGTCCTTCTCCAGTACCTCAAGATCCTGTAGAAGAGTCTGAATCTGAAGACAAGACTCCGATTGCCAAACATCTTCATAAAAGACATTCTTCATACTCCCCTCCTCACAAAGTCCGCAAAACTGCTCCCAATGTTTCACCACAGGAATCATCATCTACTCCTCGAAAACATCAATCTGGTGTGCAAGGAGAAGGAACATAAAGAATTGTTGCTGGGAAAGAGAAAGAAGGATCTGGGAAAGGGAAAGGTGAGATTGGTTCATGGGGCTGAAACAGAGGGTGAGGAAGATGAGACAGTCCCTATGATGAAAACTCATAAGTCCAGACAGTTCAGGGTGGAAAACCCTCGAGAAGATCCTGGACCAGTGTTGCCTGAGGGATTTGTTCCTCTGTCTAATCGAGATCTGTCTTTTGAACAGTCTCAAGTCCTCCTTCATCATGATCCAGTTCATTGCAACAACAACTCTCACTCCCATGTCCCTGCTTTCATCTTTCAAGATGCTGACATCATCAACAAGAATCCTTTTGAAAACAACTGGCACATTGAGTCCCCTTCAAATGTAGACAGGACACTAAGGTGAGATCCTCTTTTACCCAGTATATTTTTTTCCAGGCATTTTATTTATGATTCTTCTCCTTAGTGTCTTGGCTTGCAAAAGACATATCCAGAATTCTGGGTATGTTGTTCAGCCACACAACAATTATCAGTCGACCACCCTGATGCCTTTCATCAGTCCTACTGACACTGCAAAGAACATTGGTAACTTCTGCATCAACACCACCTCTGGGATTGTCTATGATATCCCAAGATTTCCTTGTGAGTGGTGTGCAAAGCATGGGCTCCCATATGTCTTTGAAAAGACCATGAGCCAGTCTTGGTGGCGGTCCCCAATATCATGTCTAGCATGTCGATGGAAGGCAGGAATGAAGTGTTCCTCAAAAGAGCTCTGGGACCCATCTTTCTGTCCCTATGAGTTTCTGGGCATGATGTTCATGCTGTTTCATCATGGGCATACTTGGTGTAAGTACCTTCACTTTCCCTTTGAAGGATTTTCAAATACTGATTTGATTTTTCCAGTGGCTCCCAAAGATTTCACCAAGCGCAAGTTTACTGGCAACTGGGACTTCCTCATCTAGGCTTCGTCATCATTGACTTGTTGCTGGTTGCAATTTGTCTTGGTCACGCAGAGGGTAAATTGTTTTTTGGTAGTATTGAACACTTGTCCTCTTCGTCATCTTTCTTGTGGACTTTAGTTGATTATGTATTTTCCACTGTACCACTATTTTCTTGTTTTTTGTGTATGAAATGTATAAATGTGCACACTATGCACTGTTCTTCTTGAATCTTTGTTCAAAAATAAGCCAAACTGAAAACGAGTCGATGACAAATAATAATGAAAGAGTTTGAAAATATAGAAATATGATGAGAGAATTTGAATCTGAGTTGGTACACCTGTCTTGATCTTCTATTGGACCAGGTATGAGACATAAAACCTTCCACAGGTCATCCGTGTCAAAATTCATTAATAGTCAATAGAGAAATATGATTGAAGGCCCAAAGGGCATAAAAGGTGGTGAAAATCCTTCTGCAATTTTCCAAATCCAGCTTCCTGGTCACTTTTTCCAAATATGATAGCATACATAGCCTTAATATTGTGGCCTTGTATTCCTAGTCAATCCACCAGAGAAAAGGGGTACATGATAGACATGTGTCAAACATTATTCATCTGTTTATTGTGCAATATCCAAGCCATAGTTGTCTGAAAAGGATTCAAGAATCCCTCTAAAGGTTTCTGGTTGTCAAGAACCCCACTAAAGGCCTTGATCTTCCCTAGATTCCCTAAGAGTCAACTTCCATAGGCGTACCAGATTCTTGTGGCAGAGACTCTTCTGTGGTTTCCCTTGTAAACATGTTCATAGCATCTGGCTGAATGGTATACTCCAGAAGCATGTTGATCTGTCAAACTACCCAAGAAGCTTCATCTGTGAATCCTCCAATGTGTAACATGTTGACATAGTGATCCATCTGAATAATATCTTCTTGTATAGTGGGTTGGGTGTAAGGTTGCGGCTGTTATTTATTTTTGTGTATTTCTCTACTCGGTAATAGTACTATATAGTATTTCTGAAACTTCCAGTGTTGGGCTTTCCATCCGCAGATTACCGTTGGATTGGTCAGATGCTATCTGTCGGATGGAGGAGGAGGAGGAGCACCATCCACATCCGAATCTGAAGCAGCAATCGCTCGGATGGCGCTGGATCATCCAATCCGCTAGGAGCCCTAGATCAATCTACACATCTGTGCGGCAACCAAGATGACAGAAAAGAACTAGACCAAGGAGAATGACAATGGATGGTGAATGTAGAATGAGAATCCCTATAAAGGATACAAGACAACTGTGACTCCTGAGAGAGTCATCCGACTAGATTCACCATGTGCACAAGTGTAGTGCACGTATCCCTTGATTTGCAATGCAGAACAAGCAGAGAAGAATGAGAGGAAACAACAACAAGATCAATTCTGAGGCTTGAGTACAGGAGTAGTGAAACCAACTCCTGTATCAAGACTCCACAACTAACTATAGTGCTCCTATAACTAATATAATAAATGATTGCAAGTCCCAAACAGTGAATAGAATAAATGAATCATAGATGTGGAGCGATGAATGGAATGAATAATCGACATAAGAATAGGGTGGGAGCACACATAGGTATAATCAAAAAACCCTCTGAGGGTTTCTGGGCTTAGGTGGTGAATGATGTAAGAGTGACAGATATGGAAATATGAAGGAGTGCATGGATATGGCATGTGCCAAAGGTGTCTGAGATGAGGATTTCTGACATACACTTGCAAGCCTTGCAGTTGACTCCCCCCTTCCAATTGACTTTGCACTGCTTGGTGCTAATCAAATACCTCTTATATACTGTGTTCTCTGGCATAGGTCAACTACTCTCTGTCACGAATTGCCACTCTATTCATCTTTCTATTCATTTCTTAACTCCACGGACTACTATTTCTCTCATATTCCCATCATCAGCTTCCTTTTCTACAGTTACCATCACTTGATCTGACATGTACATCATTTATCTCCTCCGATTCCTATCTCCATGGACATTCTCACCTATTCACTTATTTCTCAATTCACTTCTTTTACATATATACCAAGGGGCTTGTAGTTAGTTCCTTAGTCTGTTCATTTCATCTCCACTCCACTCCTAGTACAGTGCAGTGTCGAGCATAGTCAGCTACTCATCCGTTTCTCATCTTATTATCTCTCTATATCTCTCTCGTCTCATTATAAACTCATCAATCTATCTTGTTCATCATGTGACTTGGGTGGTTAATTGCTAAGTGACAACGTTCTTGACACTTGAACAGACTCTCTTACACCCACCTCACAAACAGACCTCGTAATCCACTACAACCCTCTCGTCTTACTAGACCTTCCTATTCCCATCTTTCCCCTACGGTGCCCCCAAGCCCATCATCTCTACCCTGTGTGAGGAGCCTCACAGGTCGGCCAGCGTGAACAACTCAAGGAGTTGTTGCACAAAGTCATCCCCTGTCTATACAGTTTCTAGACATAAAACCAGACTCGCCGATTCGAGTAGGGTGGTCGACCGACTCTGTAATTGAAATCCTAATCATACACACTGGCTTTCAACTTTGAACCACTCCTCACCAACCTACAAATCTGACCCCCACCAGAATATCACTACAGGATCGAAGACTTAGACCCCAACAGCTTCAAAGACTACACGCAACATGTTAAAGACACAGTACAGACATACCTCACTGCATTCGACAACCACTGGATTAAACTAAACAGGAGAATGTGGTTCAAAGGTGAAGTAACCATCTTTGAATACCTTTGAATAAAGATATCCCCTGAGAACATATCTTCACACTACGTGGCAGTTGCAGACAATTGTTACTTCGTCAAATTCAGAAACACCCATATTTCGTGTTGGTTTGACCACAACGTCTATGGGGACAGCGCTATCTTAGAACATTGTCTGGCAGAACACGAAGAATACTTCCGGACTCACGTCCCCAGAATAAACGACTACTATCAACAAAACTGGTATTGGGAAGACATCTCTGAAGATCAGTGGGATCACCTGTTTTCGGAACCAGAAGACGCTAACTAGTGCATGTCTGGAAGCGGAAACCCTAGAATAACTCGATCACAATCACACGCCACATCTCGAATTCCCAGTCGTACCTCCTCACCTCACATTCCCCTCGCTTGCATCTGTTGACCCCATGCATACTATCCCCAAAATCAACAGGATTGTTACCTCTCAACTAGTAATTATTGGGAGCCCTGTTTAAATAATCCGTGTCTAAACCAATCCTCCACAAACAATCGAACACTCACACAAGCAGAATTAGATCACAGTCTTGGACCCATACTACCACCAGGACACTACATTCTGTCAGAACCCACTACAGAGACCCAACTCCCAATAGCTGAACCTGGTCCCAAACCAGAACTATCACTTCCCCTCGCTGAACACAAACTCCCCTTGAAAGATCTCCATCCAATATCACTCCCAGTGCAATCCAAGAACCCATATCCATCCATCCACAACAAGCAATCGATCTCCAGACTATCCTTTCTTCCCTTGAAATGTCTGAACACAACAAACCCGCTTCAGCTACTGCCGCTGCAGGAGGAACAAACAGACCCCCCACTGATACTCCCTCTGAGGATACCATTTCCCAAACAGAACTATGAAAGAAAGAGGAGCAAAGCCAGAGAAATTTACGGGGGAATGGAACTTGGCGAAGGATTGGTTGGCTGAGTTTACCAACTATCTTCGACTTAACGAAGGAGTGTACCCCACAGAAAACGAGAAAATAGCACTCTTTCTCACTCTCTTCACAGGAGAAGAAGCAGGACAATGGGCTCACAATATGATGGCAAAAATCTACGAAGAAGATGATGATTTTAGTGATAGTGACAAGGAATATTGGAGTACAAACGAAGACTCGTCACTAGGATCCAAGAAGAAGAAGAAGTTGTGGACATTGCGAGAAGTGAAACAACAATTTCTACATGACTTTAAACCAACATCCTGAAAAACTCAAGCACAAGCAAAGATAGAGATCATAAAGATGGAGGGAGCACTAGTGGATATAGATAAGTACAACTCTCAATTCAAGTTATACGCTAAAGATACTGGCTATAACAACAAGGGTTTAATGAAGTACTATCGAGAAGGACTCCTGAAAGGATTGTAGACTGAATTTTCTATCTACCATCCCAACCCAGAAATCTCAAGGCGTTGCAAAAAGCTGCAGTTAAACAACACATGATTTGGGTGGAAAGACAAACAGAGAAAGCCCTATGGAGTAAACCATGAGGGGAAGGAGAGCGACAGACCAAAGGATCACAGAATGCAGGAGGCAGTCAAATGAGAAGCATGGAAGTAAATGCCTTCCAAAGTAATACCCCAGGTGCATCCCCAAAAACTAAATACCTGCCTAAACTGACAAATGATGAAAGAGAAAAAATGAAAAAGAAAGGATGATGCTTCAGCTGTCGTGAACACGGACACACTACATTCAACTGTCCTACGTTTCCCAGGCCAACTACGTCATGGAAACTGTCAATCAGAACAACAACAGCTGTCACTGAACCCTCGTCCTCTGAGACAAAAACCACAATGAAGGATATCACAGAGGAATTCACTGCCAAAATCAGGACGCTGTCGGGAGAAGAGAAGGAGAAGGCAGCAGGATACCTAAAGGACCTTGTAACACAAGTGGATTTTTAATCACCTCCCCTGTCACGTTGTCAGGAGGAGGAGTATGGACATATATACCAGTAAAAAATAGGCAATACACAGGCCTTATACCCTTTCGTAAGCCACAGTTCCCATCTAAGCTAAGAATCACAGCAATCACTTGAAACTGACAGATCCCCTCGATAGAATTGGAAATGGAATTAGTCGGTAAAATAACTGGACGAAAAATCGACGCAATCGCTCTGCTGGACAGCGGAGCAGAAGGAGTTATTATCAACAACACCTTTGCCCAAAAATATCACCTGAATTGAATCCCCATAGAAAAACCCTTCCCAGTACAAAATGTTGACGGATCCGAAAATGTTATGGGATGGGTGACACATTACACCATCCAAAAGTTACGGATCTATACACAAGATCAAAAATCGTATCACGAGGAAACTGCCGAATTTTATATTACGGACATCGGCAAACACAATATCATTCTAGGAACCAATTGGCTAGAACACCACAACCCAGAAATCGACTGGGTGACCTCAGAAGTTAATCTGATGCGCTGTGATACATACTGGAGAAACCACCAGTTAAAATCAGAGCTAAGTCGAATACACACCTCATGAAACCCAAACAATCTGACATAGTTGATCCCAGAACATATCATCGAAACTACCAAGTGTTATACAAAGAACCCACAGGACCCTATAAACCAGTGGCGCAGCCAAAGATAGTGGGACAACATCGAAGGTCACGGTCTCAGAACACCCACTCAAAACCGATCGAATTAGGAGTAATGTCATCCTCAGAAGATACAACCGGACAATGGGACGTTCCACACCAATGGAGCGAACTCGCCATGGAATACATTAACGTTCAAAAAGATCAAGACAAAGAACCATCGGGAACCAAGCTGAGTATCCGAGCAGCTTTCACAAAGGCACAACAGATCGCTGAAAACAAACCAATGACAGACCAACCAACATCACTAGAAGAACAAATCCCCAAGCAATATCACAATTACTTGTTGGTATTCGATAAAAAAACCTCAGAATGCTTACCCCAGCGGAGTAGCTGGGATCACACAATCGAACTACGAGAGGATTTTCAACCACAAACGTGCAAAACATACCCTCTCTCACCAAACGAGCAAACCGAGTTAGATTCCTTTTTAAATGAAAATATCGACAAAGGATATATTAAATCATCAAAGTCACCCATGGCGAGTCCTTTCTTCTTCATTAAAAAGAAAGACAGAAAACTACGACCAGTACAGGACTACAGAGAACTCAACAAGGGTACCATAAAAAACGCGTATCCCCTACCTCTTATCCCAGAACTGATCGATAAACTCAAAAACGCCCACGTATTCACCAAGATTGACCTACGAAGGGGATATAACAACATCCACATCAAGGAAGGCAATGAATGGAAGGCCGCCTTCAAAACCAATCAAGGACTTTTCGAACCAACAGTCATGTTCTTTGGACTAATGAATTCACCAACCACCTTCCAAGCAATTGTGAATAAGATTTTTAAGGATCTCATCGATCAAAGGAAAGTTGTTATCTATATGGATGACATTCTCATATTCACCCATGATTTGTTAGAACATCGTGAACTCGTACGAAAGGTGTTACAACGCTTACAGGACAACGACTTATACGTGAAACCTGAGAAGTGCACATTTGAAACTGACAGGGTTGACTTCTTGGGTCTTATTGTTTCCCATGACACCCTAGCAATGGACCCTGCCAAAGTAGCAGGAGTAATCGGATGGCCAACCCCAAAAACAGTAAAGGAATACAAGCATTCCTAGGATTCGGAAACTTCTACAGACGATTCATCAAAGACTTCTCAAAAATTGCACAACCACTGTTCAACCTAACAAAGAAGGATAATCAGTGGAGTTGGGGAACAGAAGCAGACAAATCTTTCCAGTCCCTGAAAACAGCTTTCACATCCAAACCAGTCCTATTAATGCCCGATCATACCAAACCATATCGAGTAGAAGTCGATGCATCGGAATATGCAACAGGAGGAATACTCATGCAAACTGGAGACAACAGTCGATGGCATCCAGTGGCCTACATCTCCAAGTTGCTCTCAGCAATGGAACGAAACTACGACATCCACAACAAGGAATTGTTTGTGATCATACGAGCATTAGAAGCATGGCGACACTACCTAGAAGGAGCCCCACACTCCATCGAAATCTTCACTGATCATCATAACCTAACGTACTTCCAGACGGCTCAGAAACTTAGCCAACGACAAGCATGATGGGCGTTGTTCCTCACACAATTTGAGTTCTCCCTGCTCCATAAACTGGGAAGCCTTAATAAAGCTGATCCTCTAGGCAACCAGATCATCTAGTCAGAATAGAAAATGACAATGCCAACAGGGTCCTTCTCGATCTCAAATTCTTCTGAATTCGTGCAACCAGACAGGGGACTGTAACGGCTGTAGGAGATATGGCACTGCGTCAGAGGATTAGAGAATCCCCTAAACAGGACCTCGAAGTAGTGAGTGCCCTCGACATCATTCTACGAAACAGACCACGGTCTCTGGTAAAAAACCTACAGGAATGGAACTACAAGGACGGGATTATATTATTCCGAGGAAAAATCTATGTCCCAGCTGATGACAATCTCCGATGGGACATCGTGAAACTACACCACAATTCACTAGTGACGGGACACCCAGGGAGATACAAGACCTATGAACTAGTAAGCAGAGAATTCTGGTGGCCTGGAATGCCAGTCTTTGTCAGAGACTACATAAATGGCTGTGCCAAATGCCAGTTAACTAAACCCCATAATCATCCTACTCGAATCCCCTTGATACCCACCGAAATTTCAGAATGTCCGACTTCATCACAGATCTTCCTGAGTGTAAAGGATTCAATGCAGTACACGTCATGGTCAACAGATCGACAAAAACCATCATTATATCGCCGTGTACAAAAACAATTGACAGCGACGGCACAGTCAACCTGCTGCTTGACCACACATGGCAGTGATATGGGCTGTGGGATAAAATGATCTCTGATCAGGGACCACAGTTCGCTAGTAAAGTCATGGCCACGGTCTATGAGAAACTCGGAATAACATCAGCACTCAGCACTGCTTATCATCCACAAACCGATGGGGAGTCCGAACGATACAATCAAGAATTAGAACAATTCTTACGGATCTTCTGCAACTACTGACAGGAAGACTGGGGGGACTATATCCCTTACGTGGAGTTCAGTCACAACACTAGAGTCCACTCAGCAACTGGAAAATTGCTGTTCGAACTGTTACACGGATACCAACCACGGTTCTTCCCAACATTTAATCCAACATCCAATCTACCCACAGTTGAAGAACGATTGGAAAATCTGAATTGACTCAGAGATGAACTCAAAGCCAGTCTGACTTCTTCAGCAGAAACAATGAAAAATCAGCATGGAAACCATTCTATACCGTGGACAGGGTACAAGATTGGGCACAAAGTTCTACTCAATGGAAAAAACCTGAAGACAACAAGACTGAAAGCTAAGTTGTCTCATCGTCATCATGGCCCATTTGAAGTCATTGAAATAATCGGTCAGGTCAACTACAAATTGAAATTACCAAAGACCTGGCAAATACACCCTGTCTTTCATGCACCATTGCTGTCACCATATGTCGAAATGGAGGCTCATGGACTGAACTACCCCAAACCACCCGCAGAGTTACTAGATGCAGATGAAGAATACGACGTGGAAAAAATACTTGACTCCAAGCCAACCAGGAATAGAAAGGGAACTCAGTATCTCATCAAATGGTTGGATTACCCTGACTCAGAGAACTCTTGGGTTCCCACGTCCAACCTGTCAAGCGTAATGGACATGGTTGAGGAATTCCATCAGGAACATCCATGGGCGTACCGACATAAGTAGACAGCGTCTACTGTCAACATTGGCAAGTCCAGGAACCCGTTTGGTTTCACGATGCTTTAAAAAGAGCTAGGTTCGAACAAGGAATCTCCCACCAAACAACAACCCTATCACCACCCAGATTCTCCATCACCACAGACCAAATGTCCACCACTGCCACCACCGCCTTCACAACCACTACCAAAACACCCATCATTGCAGACCCATTCCAGCCAGAATGGTGGCAACTAGTATCCAACAGACGATATTGTACATATGGGCGATGCTCAGGACGACGGTGTCAACTCCTTATAGGACACCCAGAAGAACATAATGGGGTCAAACAGTGTACTTGGCGAGGAGAAGATGGGGGAACTCGGTGCAGACTGGGACGGGGACATAGAGCTAGATGTGTAGCTCAACGAACATCTCTCCGAGCTGAACATAGGAGAAACATTGGATGCCGAGATGCCAGTATATGGGGAGCACACGTCGTTCAACAAGATAACAATGACGGATGGAATGAACCAAACTGGGGATCTTCGACCAACGCAACCAGATGGGGGGATCATCCAACTTTTAATGCATGGCCAGAGGAATCAGAAATAACTGGAAAACTCTTCAAAGATTGGAAAAAGTATTGGATTAATTGGATTCTGAGCTCCGGTGAAAGCTTGTCCTAAAGAGGGGGTAGTGTCATGAATTGCCGCTCTATTCATCTTTCTATTCATTTCTTAACTCCACAGACTACTATTCACTTCTCTCATATTCCCATCATCAGCTTCCTTGTCTATGGTTACAATCACTTGATCTGACATGTACATCATTTATCTCCTCCAATTCCTATCTCCATGGACATTCTCACCTATTCACTTATTTCTCAATTCACTTCTTTTACATATATACCAAGGGGCTTGTAGTTAGTTCTTTAGTCTGTTCACTTCGTCTCCACTCCACTCCTAGTACAGTGCAGTGTCAAGCATAGTCAGCTACTCATCCGTTTCTCGTGTTATTATCTCTCTATATCTCTCTCTCGTCTCATTATAAACTTGTCAATCTATCTTGTTCATCGTGTGACTTGGGTGGTTAATTGCTAAGTGACAACGTTCTTGACACTCTCCCCTGACAGTGTTCTGGTGCTCACTCATACTCCCAAATGGCTGCATGCAAAACCCTAAAACAGACTGCATTCTCTGGCACACATTGTAGATTTCCTACAAAAAGTCTCTTCCTAAATGACTGTGCCCTCTGACACAAGTCATCCAAAATAAAAACTCTCTTAATCCCTCTCCTCATCCAAAAGAAAAAACTCTCTCTCAATCCCTCTCCTTAACTGACTGCACCCTCTGACACAAGTCATCCTAAAACTAAAAAAATCTTCCCAATCCGTCACAGCATTCTCTGGTGTACATCTAAAAACAAAAACTCTCAATCCCTCTTCTTAACTGACTGCGCCCTCTGACTCAAGTCATTCTAAAATAAAACCCTCCCAATTTGTCATAGCATTCTCTGGCACACATCTAAACATACCCATCCTCTTTACTGTACTCCACTACCACTTTGCCCTACTCATTCTATACCACCTGTCACATCTCTCTGTGCTAGGCTACCCTCTCACGCTGCTCTAGAAATTGTACACTACTACTCAACATTGATCTAGATGCTCTATAGGTTGTAAGAGAACTGTTCTCATCTTTCCCCTAACTTCTGCTACTGTTTGCTGTTCTTTTCTTATTATATCAATACATTTATTTGACATCATTCCCTCTCTAGCTCATATCTGACAATGAGCATTCTCTCATCTCCCAATCACTACCTCAGCATTGTATCACTCAATATCAATCAAGGCCTGTGGATTAAACTCTCTGACTCCATGTTTGTGTAACCATCTCTGTCCCTTGTATTTGTTCAGGAAATCAATTTATGACCCAAAGAACATGAATGCATTGAACCTTTGCCCAGGTATGACATGTTGGTCTGAGTCCTACTGGCTCAGACACTACAGCTTATATACAAGTACTCTAAGACCCCAGACACTACCCAAGACCCCTGGTACCTAGCTGAATGAGACACATACTCATCATGATGTGATATGATGGAATAGTGAGCACATTGATGAGTAAGGCAGTAATTGACCAATAGCATGTGTCTCTTTTGTAAATATGTGCTTACTGATGCACACGAGTGATACACTACTCATTATGATGCTGATACTACTTAATACAGTTACATGGGTAAATATCGTCCGACTCAAGCTTAATAATTGATTGCAGCATTGGATGGGATGATTTTGTCTGTAATTACAGGTCCTTCAAATCTTAATCGGCGTCATCAGAACCTTTTATGGGTTACTCAGATAGATGCTGAAAGGCTCAATGCACTTCTCATCAAAACCTGACATATTGTGTTATCCAGATTGAGAAAGTACATCAGTTCCTTCAGCGCCTGATTTCTTCACTGAGTTCTGGAGAAATATTTCATCTTATTGGGAGGTGAATTCAATTTTGAACTTTTCTCCTTTTTTCTGACATCTAATTGCATTATCGGCATGTTTTGCTTCACTTCACTTGTAGGCTTTCTCAAGCAATCATGATGTCTGCCATCTATGGATTGAATTTAGAGATCACATCCGAATCTAAACAGGATGATACTGCTCAGGCTGCAAGGGAAGTAGTTGATTTTGCTGATCAATTGCAACTTCCCGGAGGGAATACATATACAGTAGAACCCCTCTTAATGCATAGGATTTTGGCATTCCCAGGTTGGTTTGGCAGGGTTAATGCATAACTCTCTCTTAGTGTGTAATGCATAGCATTTCAAGGTACCCAAACTGCATACCTTCTCGATACTTTCCATATATGTACACTGGTTAGTTGGTCTGTCTGAAGAAAAATTTACTTTTCTTCACATTTCACACTTCGGTATGGTTAAAAAAATGCCAAAAAGATGCTAAAAAATACTGAGGTGATGTCTGCTCACCTTGCTGGCAGTCACCCATGGCTAAGAAGCTTTCCAAAAATCCTGTCACTGCCCTGAAAAAGGGTCTCTCCATCCTCCAAAAGAACACCAAGGCCCGTGCAGATGAAATTAGGGCCAAACTGAGCTGCAAAGAGAAGGTTCTTGCAGCAGATGAGGAATGGTTGGACAATGAGGCAAATGTAGTTGAGGAGGAGATGGTCATAGAGAAGCTGGAGAAGGCCTTGGACTATGAGCGGGCTCTCGAATGACTAGACTTGAAGGAAAATGATGTTGTTAAGAAGCTGATATCCAGTCTTACATGCTGAGCAGGCCGTTGAAGTTCTTGATCAGCTTCAGGCAACAGGCGTACTTCAACGGTCCAACTGCATGAACCTCGACAATCTTTTAAACCCAGTCCGAGAGCGAGACTATGAAGATGGAACAGAAGAGTTGGAAAAAGGTATTTATGAAGCTGTGATGGAAGCTCGAGGAGCATTGGAGGATCTTGAGACCAATGGTGGTGACGATGACATGATGATGCTCCTTTGGAGCCAGCATCCACTCACTGTGAGGCACTCCAGGCTGTTGCATCCATTCAACAGTACATTTGGCAGACTAAGGAGGATCCATTCTCAAGGAAGTTGGATGCACTGCTGGCCTCTTTTGGATGTCAGAATCATCTTGATGAGACGAAGTCCATGGAACAGCCCTTAATCACTACTGCATTTGCTAAAAAATAGTAGAAAACATGTATGTATTGTTGATCTACTAACATGAAATTTCAGTGACCCCTGGGTCCGATTTTCATGGACTCCCTCTTAATGCATTCTCTCTCTTAATGCATAGTTTTTGGCCTCGACGGAGGGGTATGCACTAAGAGGGGTTCTACTGTAAATCCATTCCATTCATTCATTATCTACCTTCCATCTTCCCATTTTTGCCTTTATCGAGAATCAAGAACAATGCCAAGACTACTTTGAAGGTTTTGAAGGATGAGCCATTCGAGGCGTCTATGAAAGCTTGGGTTAGTGTTCTTCAGTTTTACCCTTACCTTGATATATATTTCTATCAGGCATCAGGAAGTAGCTCTTTGCTGGTTGGACAACTTGTTTCCGAAGCAAAGAATAGGTGTCATGACGAGGGGGAAAAAGAGTATCTTGCTGAGATCGAGAGCATTAAAAGTATGGGACTCACGGCTTTAGCTGGTGTGTTGCAATTCCTACTTTCATTCCCTTGTAGCTAATGGCTTTTCAAATGATGTATAAATTGTGTATATGATAGCTGCATCAGATACAGGAAGTCATCTTGGTCTGCTTTGCTTTGCTTTAACAAATCATTTTACTTCCAGACAATGTCAGCCATAGCCACATTCTTTATCGCACAGGTTCAGAACAAAGCCCAGGGAGAGTTGGATAGAGTTTTGGGATTTGGGAGGTTGCCTGCATTTGGCGATAGGACTTCTCTGCCCTACGTGGAGGCTATTTACAGAGAAGTAATGAGGTGGCATCCAGCAGTTCCTATTGGTATGTTTCCCTCCCCATCTCAGCAGTGAGTTTGATAATAATCTGATCATTTATAATATGGCAGGAGTAACTCATAAAACTACAGAAGAGATTTTCTATAGGGAGTATTACATTCCAAAAGGTGAGCCTAAGTACTCTATTTTATCAATTATGTTTCTCACATTTGTGGTTAAGGTTCTGTCGTTGCTGCTAATATCTGGTATGGACCATAGGGATATGGATCTCTATCTATCTATCTGAGAACCTTTGCAATTGCCAGGGCTATGGAACACAATTCAGCTGAACATGAAATATCTGGAGAATTTATTCGAGAAAGGCATTTGCAGGAAAATGTATCAGGTGAACCAGAGTTAAAGTCTGGATTCGGAAATGTCAGTAACATACTAGCTTATGGATTTGGACGAAGGTAAGAATATGTTATTTCTGGGCTCTGCTCGGTTATTAATTGTTTGAATTTCTTAGAGTGTGTGTCGGCCGTTATTTTGCAGATGGAACTCTTTGGTGCACCATGGCTTGTGTTCTGGCTACTATGAATATCTCGAGGGGTCCTACCAATTCTGCGAACGAAAGTGTTAGTGATGAGGACTTGAAGAAGAATTTGGAGGATTATTATGCTGATTGGAGTTTGAGGTGAGTTTCTTCATAGTCATCGTTGATGAATCCCTCAAACATTCGTTGTGTATTGTCCGTTTATACACCAGTCATCCCAAGGAACTTCCTGGTGTAAACGTTCTTCCACGATTTTCCAAAGAGGAACTGGAAGATTTATTCGGCCAAGACCGGGAGATATAAGTATTCGTATCCTTTCACAATTACGTTTTTATAGCTACTACTTATTCTGTAAAAAATTTCGATCTGGAATCAAGCTATCTGGAAATTAGTAGACATGTTGAGACGCGAGTTGGATGCATCAATCCTGATGACGTGCGAATATGTGAATAATACACCCAATCAGTTGCACCCCATCGTCCGAGCCCCCGACTCGAGAAGAGAGACTCTGAGACTGGGAGAGAGAGGACCTTCATCAGTATTTTGACAGATTACTGGAAACCAGTGGACCAGCTACCATTGGACCAGCGGAGGTTTTTTGGCCACCAGTAAAATTTAAGTGGGATGAAGGCTAAACGTTGTCGTCGGCGTCGACAAGGGGCTATTTGACGTCAGCTAATGTCTCTACATCATTCGAGATGATCCAGGTGACATTTCCGTCAACACTCAATTCAATCAATTCTCGTCGCCATCGCCAAGCATGGTGATCGGCACCTCCCGACACCCCCGGCACAGTGCCGCCAGTTCTTGATATTTTCACTTCAAATCATCTCGGCTATGTAGTGTCAGTCTCAATCTTACTCAGGAGCCTCAAGAAGATAAGTAGACAGTAACTTTTATTTTTCACCAGTGCGCCAGTTAAAACCAGCCACCAGTAATCTGTGAAAATACTGATGTTGTCGGACTGCGGGAGTCCGGACCGTAATGTCCAAATCTGAAACTGTAACTAAGCACACTTCGAAGTTCGGGACGCTTTCGACGTTGATGTACATGCATCATGATCATCATGACTTTACAGTTCGAGTCTTCGACGCAGTTTTGAGTTGGTTTCGAGCCTTCAAGGCCAAGCATGCGCACATGCCAGGAGAACTTTGTAGAGTTAGATACTGGATTTTTCTTTACATATAGCAATTGCGATCCTTTTGTTATGATTTGAATACAAGCTTAAAGCTTCTGCTGGTATCCACATTCATCTTACTTCAATGTACATACTCTTTGTCTGACGCTAGCACTCTGTTTGATGTATATGTCTACCGTTACAACATCAACCGCGACTGCGACTGCGTTGTCGCCGTTCTGAAACATTTACACACCGTTTGATTTTGCTTCATGATAGCTTGATGGTAGCTTGACAGTAGCAACTCACCCGCAATAAGTACAAAGCCTCAGGAGTCAGCGCCGTGCTATGGGTGCCACGTAGCGCGCAATAAACGGGAACGTTCCTATTCAGCTACGGAGTTATGGAGTGCCCGGTTGCAACTCAAAATTTTCCTGATGTATCATCTATATGGTGCCTGCCTTGGCAATGTCATTCCAAGTATTTGATGAGCCGCCATGGCACAAGTTCATCATGATGGTGATGCGATGAGCACAAGTAGACAACAAACTGCTTATGAGATGCACAGCCAACTGACAGATACTTAAGGAGCGTGCAAAGTGAGATTTTGATTTATTCAAACAGACCCTTCCCTGTCCCCCCGTAGTCCTCTCTGCAATCCTAGCAAATGCAAAGGATGCACCCCTCCTTTCTTATAGCTTCAGATGTCACTCCCATTCAAGGGCCTTTAGTGCATGTTGCAGTTGAAGGTCTTTGGTTTGGTAGGTCTTCTTCCAGAACCCCGGGTTCAACTTTGAATTATCTCCTACTCATTGTAACCTTGATGTCTAGTCATTGAGCTTTTGCTTACTCTTTGTAACATCTTGCTGCTATGGTAGGCCTGTCCCAAACTTTTCTGAAACAATCTTGAATATGGATCTAGTCAGGAAGAACTTCAACAGTCACCAATATGGTTTCTTCCCATGGCTGCATGTGCAATCATGCTTATATACTCAGCATGGATCATGGTGATAGATCATATATATGATATAGCTGAGATCCAAGGGTTGGCATATCAGCCATACAATCCTGTTGCAGTCATGATTATGACTAAAATAATAATTAGTGAGAGTTTCTTTTTTTTCAATTCAATTCCTCATCTGAATACTGAAATATATCCAAATTAGTATTTCCTGAGAGATCTAATTGTGGTCTGGAGGACAGGGATCATTTTTCAAAAGGAACCTATTGCCAGAGGGATTCTTCTTTTCTGTATTGCTTTATTACTAGGTAAGAGTCCATACCATTCTATGGTTAATTCTGTTGAGCTAATTTCTCTGGGTGTAGGCAATGAGTGTATCATATACCAAAGCAAAGTCTTTCAACTGCAACTTGTACTGAAGACTCTTGAATGGCAGTGATATCTGAAGATATAAGGAAGGAGGATTACATTTTTGGCATTTGCTAGGACTGCAGAGGAGAAGGCTATGGGGGCACATGGAAGTGTTTGTTAGAATAAATCAACAATCTCAAATTTCCCACTCCTTAAGTATCTGTCAGTTGGGCATCTGGTTTTTCAAGCTGCTACTCAAGCTACCCAAGCTTGAGTAGCTTGAGTGTAGCTTGACTCTCCTTTTTGGGTGTGGCTGTGCTTATGCTACTGTAATCAACTTCATTACACTTCATCTCACAACAAGTTACTCACATTGGAAGGGTCATTCATTAAGGAGATGTATATTGTAGACACCACATGCCTCATTGCAAATTGGTTGAGCTTCTACTGAGTCAAGTACATACACTTTAAAATTGCAGTCTCGTTTTGTGCAAGTCTTAGCTAGATGTTCCCAACTGTATTAGACTGCTTGTCTGGTGAATATGGTGACCTAGAGTGAACATGCAGATCCATATGAATGAGGTTTTAGTATACAAAGGCAATGTCAATCATTTTACAAGCCAAAGAATTATCTAGACATATTCAAGAGAAATTAGGGCATATCAAAGGCATTTTAGGGGCATATAAAGTAGTTGGAGGAAGCTTGAGAGTAGCTTGAGTATAGATTGACTGTAGCTTGAGTATAGCTTGATTGTAGCTTGAGTTCTCTAAGTATGTATATAATATCTACCACTGGGTGCAAACACTTGTAATTCCTTGGATATACAGAGAGACTTACACTGGTACACTCAATATGTAAGTCCACTTGACTTACTGAAGTATTACCAAGGACCACTGTGAGACTTCATGCCTTACAATGGTCATATATAATTGTTCTATTTTTCTTGGTCTCTGGTAATACTTCAGTAAGTCAAGTGGACTTACATATTGAGTGTACCAGTGTAAGTCTTATGTAATTCCTCTGTATATCCAAGGAATTACAAGTGCTTGCACCCAGTGTACTCAGTTAGCTCATACTACTTACCATGAAATAGTATTTTTTGTTGATGAGAAGAAGTACTTTCCAGTGTCAAGTGTTCAGCCACAATCCTGAAGTTTTGCAGCCGTGTGAAAATTGACATGTCACTTACTATTATTGAGATTGCACATGCCAGAGTAGGCTGAGCACCAAAACTAATTTCATTGAAAAATCATCCAACTATAAGCTAGAAACTACACAAAACATACTCAAAGTAGTCATAAACTACACATAAATATCCTCTGTGGTGGATTCATACAGTTAGTGTAAGGCATTGGGGGATGATTCCAGGAATAGGCAGGAAAGGGAGCACTGACAGTGAGTGCTGGTAGAACTGAGGAAGGAGCTCTCTGAATGTTTATTCAAGCATTCAGCCACAGTCCTGAAGGTCTGCAGGCATGTGAACAGCCTTGTATCACTTACTGTATTGGGATGATGCACATGGTCCAGACACATCAAAAATACCATAAACAATGTTTGACCTTTGTACTAGAAACATGCACAAAATGTACTCAAATGAATTGTATATTGAAGTGAACTATCCATATGAAATTGCTAATGGTAGCTTGACTGTAGCTTGAAAAACTGGTGGCCCCTGTCAGTTGGCCATGCATCTGATGATCAGTTTATTGTCTACTGGATGTACTGTCATTGGGGATGCCTCTTCGGATGGTATTGGTGTTAGTAGGCATGTAACGGGTCCTACCATTGTCGTGAGATGGATAAAACCAAATAGAAAATCTCTCGAACCACAGTGAGTTCAAGAAATTGACTAACGGCTTCAGGTGGTACTGATCTATCAGTTATGGCGAGGAATGGCAAATAAGAACTGAAAACAGTAAGACAGTAAAAGGATGAGGACAACGAAAGGCTTTCTGAGAAAGAGCTGGGAGGTTGGAATTTGAATAGGATTTGACTTAGACTGGGACTGGTGAAGTTGGAGCTGGGTAACTTGTATTTCCAATGTAAGTGTTAGTATATATACAAAAATGAGACTCGAGATCCGAGTCGCTAAATAGCAAGGAAACGAAAGATATTGAGGACCAAACGCGTAAGGGACAGACACGGATGAGATGATATGTGTAAAGGTGTGTTTGAAAAATAGGTATAAAACTTGTTCCAGCTGTGATACATGTACGAGTTTGATTGAGGATAAAATAAATGAAATATAGATACAAATAGGAAATAATGAAATAAGGAAGTAAATGGAAAAGAGCCGAGATGGTATAGGTAAGTAGAAGATGAGAAATAAGGGGAAAAGAATTAGGGACTGAAGCGTACTAGTGACTTTGGTTTCCAATCTTCCTACGCGTCTAGGGGCTAGCTGTTTCTGATGCGTCTCCATAAAATACCAAATAATGGTATTACACCATTTTAGGTACATCTTATCATTACTTATCACTACCCTTTAAATTTTCTTTATCAATACTTAGATAATCATCTTTATCTTGACCTTCACCCATCATCTACGTACTTTTGTACCTCGCTATTTCGCAGAATAGACAGAGGTCTACTCGTAGCCGCTGGCTAGTCGAGACTGAGGTCATATGCGCTCCTAGGCGCGTTACAAGGTGGCTGATTGCTAGGTGGTGGTCACTCACTGAAGAGCAATCGTTACGGTTTTGGTATTGATAATATTGTCGCGATTGACATTGTCACTCCCGATGGCCGTTTTCTCAAAGTCATGACCGTGAACAGAACAACGATCTATTTCAAGCTTTGCGGGTAAGAAATCTTGCAGAATTTTATGAGTATACCATTTCTGATCATTATCATCATTGTATAGGGTGGAGGGAATAATTTTGGCATCTTCACCAAGTTCACCCTCAAGACTTTTGCTCAGAATGACATTATGTTTGTATCCGTGCATTAGTTATCGACGACTGTGGTGCTGATTCGTTTTCAAGGGATCCTATGTTCTCATTTCCGGTACTCGCCAAGAGAAATTCAAGAATGCCCTGGTGCACTTCGTCGAGAACGAGGAGAGGCCAGAAGCATGTCTTGCAGCCGCCTTCAGGCATGAGCTCGTTCGAGGAAAAGTCGATGTGCATGGTTTTCCCCATCAGTCTCATACATACGTGACTGAATCGTCTGATTTTCCAGCCTGAATACTCTATCTCGATCTTTTGTGTATTCGACGTGAAAAAGCCGAAGAAGAAATGCAACGTTCCTTTTAAAGCACTTGTTCGCTTGCAAGAGAGCGGCGACGCGTACGCGGCTGACCCAGCTGGGTGGCAACTTGGCAAAACGAGTCTTGCACTTTCAGCTCTCGAGCTCAAGACAAGTAGTCTGAACTCGAAGATGCTAGCGAGTCTCCCAGGAACTCCTCAGCCAAAAGATGACGGGAGGCGCAAGAGATCCGAGGATAGTGACGCGAAGGGGCCTACCGGGTATTTCCAAGAGATGTCGTGGAGCGACATGTGTTACTCAGTCATGCTTTGAGCAGCCTGCTTCATGAAAGAGTTGTGGGCCAGCGCCCAGGCGTGGCGAGTACGAGGCCAGAAGGTAATGTTGAAAATACAAGAAATGAAAATAAAAATGAATGATGTAGGTTTTCTAACTTGCGAAGAGGATGAAAAAAGGCAGTGAGAGTTGCGGCCCGAAGCTTAATAATAGGGGCAAGTGACGGAAAAAGACGGACGGGGAAAATCGGGAGGCTTTAAATATAGCCACACGCAGAAACCGAGTGTAGAAAAAACTCGTCCTCATTTTATTTGGCCTCGTAATACATCGCGTGGCGCGAACGGAATTTGCCGGCAGTAGGCGCGGCCGCCTGTTGCGTCGGAACTAATATTTCTTTCCGTCGGATCACACCAGGACAAAGCTAGAAACACAGCCCCACGGATCACTCCGGTCCAAACCCGTTTATCAGACGGAGACGGGACCGTTTAAGCATAGCCACAAGCAGAAGTCGAGTGTAATCAAGGGGGTCCGGACCGGGAAATCCCGTACCGGGGGTTGGTAGGTAGGTTCCTCTGGAGGAGGCGAAAATATTTTTTTTGACCCCCCCGAAAATGCGCCTTAAAACAATTTTTCGCTCACTGTTGGCAGTAATACATGTTTTTCACAATGCATCTAAGGTCTGATAATACTGCTTTGACCACGTTGCAGTCAATTTTTCGTTGAAGGTTCCGCAAAGCTTCTGACTAGCACAGCAGTTCAAATAATTTATGTAATCATAAGTCACATGCTATTGCTATATTAAGCAGGTAACCTACTATATAAGGAAGGTAAGGTAGGTAGGTTCCCTTGATGGGGGCGCAAATTTTTTTTCCGACCCCCGGTATAATTTAATTCTTTTTGGACCCCCTTGAGTGTAATAAACTCAACCTCATTTCATTCGGCCTCGTAATTTTCTTTCGCCGATTCAGATGACGATTCAGACGAAGTTTTAGATAACAGTTCGGACACTGATTCGGACGATGACGACGACGATGGGGGAAGAGATTCTAAAGGCAATATGGGTGACAGCTCTGGGGATGATGATTCTGAGGAGGACTCCGAGGACGATTCTACAGTGAAGAAAAGCAAAGCTCGCAAGACGAACAAGAACTCCAAGCAGATGAAGAAGAAATTCGAGGACGACGACGACATCGAAGCAAAAGCTAACAAGATGAGCAAGAACGGGCGGCAAAGAAGTTGGGCGGCGATCAGAACCCTGTGATGTGGACGAAACCGATTGATAAGATGGGTGAACTATGTAGTAATCACGATCATTAATTATTTTCTTTTCCTTCGAAAAGTCTGATTATTACTGTAGCGGGAGGTTTGGTTGTCTCATGATCTCGAAGTACACGAAGCCTCTCCTCTATAAGATGGAGGAGGAAGCGAAGGTATTGATCCTATTTTCCATATCTCAGAGCTTAGACTCTAAGTTGTTTTCATTCCCATTTTTGCGATTAGAAAGCTGCCAGTTACATCAAGAAGCCGTGGGCTCTCTGTTATTGTCGATGCATGGCCAGTGCATAAGGCTATCTTCGACAATAGCCCTCCTGGTGCCGCCTTCCCACACGTGGCTGGTCAACCATACGAGCCCTTGCTCGCCTATTTCCCCTGGCAGAACAAAGAGGATGACGAGTGTTGGCTCACTAAGCTCAAGGGTACACTTAATCGCATTCGGGTCGTCGCGAGGGACCTTGGGTTGACGCTGAGGAAACCGGCGTACTATAATAACTTGTCGTTGGAGTCGGTATCGTCGAATAAGACAATATGAAGTGGCTACAGGAGGTGAGAAAGAGGTACGATCCTAAAGATGTTATGGGACGGGCTGGGGGCATAAGATTCCTCTTCCAACTAAGGATACTAAACATGGTAAACGAAGGGGGGATGATTCTAAGGATGAGTAGTTTTTCCGGCCTTAGTATAATAGATGGCATGTGGATTGGTTCTAGACGTTTGGGACAGCAAACATTCAGTCAATGGGTAATATAGTCGGTTGAACCCGAGGCATCGTGTTGAGGACATAAGCATTGAGGGATGACCGCACCCAATGCCGTCTATTTTAATTTACAAGTGTCACCTTTGCACTTATAGAGCGATTACGAATTTGACCGATGACATTGCAGCGATGCATTAATATGTTGCTGGATACTCGTGCGTTCGTAGGCGTTTGACTGGAAATGGTCACTGAATCAATCCATCAATACATTTATCACCGTCACCTTTGCACTTATAGAGCGATTACGAATTTGACCGACGACATTGCAGTGATCCGTTAATATGTTGCTGGATACTCGAGCGTTCGTAGGCGGACTGGAAATGATCACTGAATCCATCCATCAATGCGGCGTGTGGCATATGGGGTATATATTGACAGCGGAGAAAAACCGGAAACCGGCCCTCAAGTTACGGTTGATGTCAGGTCATGTGCCGTCTTGCTCTTTTCCCTTACAGACTCGTTTCCTGACGCTCCTGCAACCGTACAATGAAGCCTCTCTGTTAGCAAAGATGTGGGCTAAGGAGGCAGACACTTTTGGACAGTATAGTGAGTCCTTTTCTTATTCAAAGGCCTAATAGATGTATCAGACTTGTTTCTCGTTCTAGCAGACAAAAAGTCATTCGTTTCTCAGATATCACCATCATCGTCACAACAAGATATTGCACAGAAAACGACGATGTTACTCTCTCCGCCTAACTCTCTACCGACCTTACCCTCCTCTCCGTCATTCCATACTCCGTCGTTTGGGTCCAAGGCTTCTTTACCTGCGTCTGCGTTGACAGTGAAGGAGGATGGCTACCCGTTCCCAGTTTCCTTTGACGCGAGTAGTACGGATGCGACGAAACGACGCCGTCTATGGCCGTCTTTACTTATACCACTCGTACTCATCCTCATAGCAGCGAGTACGAGGTGGGTACGCCATCCGGCCTTGTTGGATTTAGTTGTAGGAGACCGGAGGCTAGAAGAGTCGTCGTTGTTGGGTTTGCACAAGCGGCATCCGAGTCCGGGTTCGGGTGAAGAGAGCTTATCCGTTTCCTTCCCTACTCCTTCCTCCTCTTCATCCACTTCGTCCGCCTCAAATCCTTCTTCGTCTTCCTCATCAAACCAACTCGTTCCCACAATCCCCTCCTCCACCTCTCCACCCGTACTACCGACGCCCTTTCCTCAAGCCTGGGATCAATCCTCCGTTCCATTAAACTTTTCTACTCAAGGATGTTACAGCTTCTTCCTCAACATGACCAACTCGGATTCTTTCCGTTCTTGTCGCTCGTTCGGAATGCTCCAGGCTTTTTCTGACTCGTTCGTTGACGCGCAGACCAACCTTACCCTGTTAAATGAAGTGTTGTGGGGAACGTGTAACCCACCTGGGCCGGATGGGTCAAATGATGAGGGTGCGAAGGACGAGTGTACGAATAGTTTGAGGGATATGGCAGAGGATATGATGGATAACTGTCAGAAGGAGTGGGGAGAGAGGAATGAGATTGTTGTGCAGACTAGGATTGGTGAGTGCCTTTTTCTTTCGCGTTTTTTGCCCCCTATTTCTCTATCTCTTTTTATATCTCTATCTTTTCTCTTTCATTCTTCCTTCCATTCTTCCTCTTCGTGTTACATGTCGCTGACCTTTAATATCTACGCAGCTCTCCTCGCCTATCCCGTCTTCCTCTCCACATCCTGCCTCCCACTATCTAATACAAACACGTACTGCTACGTCTCCTCTATCGCTCAAGGTGCCACCGCCGCATCCGACATTTATTTATACAGCCTTCCTCTGGGGGCCGGATACCCCGATAGTGCAAAACCAAGCTGTGGAGCCTGTGAGAGAGATTTGTTGGGGGCTTATGAGGGGTGGTTGAATTCTACGGGTTCTAGTTCTGGCTCATCGGGTAAGTGACAACTCCAATTTCTCGTTGCCCCTCCCCCTTTCCCCTCTCCATACCCATACCCATCCCTTTTCCCGTTCCCGTCGTTGTCACGGCAGCACAGTCGTCATCTTTACATTATTCTTTTTTCTTTCCTTTTCTTTTTTGCTAATAATTCTCATTCTTACGACGATGTAGGTGCCTCTGACCCAACCTTCAACCCATCCGACACCTCGCCCTCAATAGGCCTCAAAAAGACGTATGCGGATGCAGTTAGAGTTGTGGAGGGGGTTTGTGGGGAGGGGTTTGTTACTAACTCGACGGGTACGGGTTCAGGGGGAGCTGTCACTTCGGATAATAGCAGTAGTGCTATCCATCTCGGGGCGAAGTGGATATGGTTAGTGGTTGGTGTCGTGGGCTGGTTTTGGTGATGTGATTGATAGATGAGATGAGAGGCGGAGAGGCGTGGCGACGTGGATACTAGGATGCTGATGGTGGAGAGGGAACGTCTTTGGGATCTGGATTTTCCATTTTGGATTTCGTGGACTTTGGAGTCTCTATGGCATCTTTTTCATGGGTTGGGAAATGAGCGTTGAAGCGAATGTAGGATTTGGCAGTGGGACGTTAGCGACGGATCCTGATGTGGTGGGCGTCCTGGGACCGGTTCTGGTCCTGGATACTATGTCTATGGTTCTGAATCATACGCTGTCAGTTCTACCATCACTGGCTCTGCGTTTGTCGTTTGGTGCCTACACCAGTCACTCGTATCGTTGGGGCTGGAGCTGTTTGTGTTGAAGCTGGTGCTGGTGCTGCCCGGAGTTGGGGATTTGCGCTCGTGCTAGAATCGTCACCTCGACTCTTGACCTCGATTTCAGGAGTGATAGAGTGGGGCAGTGGGCACTGGAGATTTGGGATGGCTGGACCACCACCACCACCACCACAACAACAACCCAGGATTCAAGATAGATGTATGAAAACACCAACACTAATACCAAATGGTGTCGTAGGCTTGGCCTGACTCTCCAATCTCACTCCCGACTTGCTCTCTACTTGTCGCTCTTCAGTTGGGCCTTTATGCCCACTCTCACTGGCCGTTCCCTCCGACTCACCTGTGCTTTGGACTCTCGTCACTTCGAGTTGGGATGGAACATGTACGCCATACAAGCCATTCATTTTCACTTGCACCATCGGTCATCAGCTGCAAGTTTGCAACGATCAACGTAGGAGGCTCTAGGTCTACCGCTCTTTCCGTCACGCTACATTCCCGCCCCGAGTCGTCTAATCCTTCCTCCAGCTCCGATCCGTTCCAAATTTTTCGCGAATTTTCCTACCGACGACCGACGACGCTTTCTCTACTGTCTTCCTTCTACTCTACTCTTACATCTTCTCATCTTTCATGCCGTCTCCGTGTCGTCTCCCGTTATAGGTATATCAGTTTGGCCTGTGGGCGTGGGCGTGGGCGTGGGTGTGGGTGTGAGTGGGTGGATACACTTTCGGTCCAATATCGTTCTTTTCGCCGGTGTTCCGTGACTCGTTCCACCAGGCCCCATTCAATTGTCTCTTTATAAGGACCACTACCCTTACCGTTGCATTTCATCACCTAGTCTTGGCTCTGGCCTCTGCAGCGCAAACCCATCCTGATTCGTGTTCTTTGGTTCCTTAGCCCTCCTCGTTTCGGTATCCCATCCCATGCCTTTCTGTTGTCTTCTCATTCTCCTTTCGCATTTGGTCCGCATGTGTCCTTCCTTTCTTGGTCTAGTCATTAATCGTCCGTTGTTGTACCTTGTATATACCCTAGCTGGATTTTTCTTGGGTTCGCGATCTTCGTTTGGGCTTTTACTTTGTGCACATTATAAATGAATGAACAATATAGCGTTACTGTTACCATACACTCACTCTTTTCAACATCCTTTCATTCTTTGCCTTTCTTTCTCTTCTCTCTTTGGGTTTGAGCTCCTCTTCGCATTGTCCTCGTCATTGCATTGATGGTACCTTCTCTTATATGTACCTGCCTACCACAAAAGAGCCCAAGTCCGAGCCCGAGTCCTGGCCCGGTTCTTCTTTCTCTTTCTCTCCTCTGCTCCTCCTCCAAGTCTGTTATCTCTAACGGTTCCTACACTCGTTGTTTACTCGCCTACCGGAGAACACTTCTTCTAGTTGTGTCTTGGTGACCATCGTATCCCAATCCGGGACAAGTTTACCCAAACTTACCACCGAAATCCCTAGTTTTTCGGTTGAAGTCTGGTCGAAAGACATTTGGGTATATAAGACGACTGACGAGTATGGGGGCGTCGTATTATGAGTCTATGACTGTCGTAGAAATCCTATGTACAGGTACGTACTTAGATTCGAGCCAGTCACTTCTGCAAAAGTTCGATGAAAGGTCAATCATTCGCAAATTGCTTTGATCGAATTTTCATCAAACCTTTGCAGAAATAGTGATTCGAATCTAGTACGTACCACCCCAAGTCTTTTACCAGCAAGACAAACTTAAATGGGACCATCACTTAATCCTATGGATTTTTCTCGTTCAAGTTGCTTTTAAAATTTCCCAGAGTACTTGTAATGGAACCTACATTTCTTTCATCTTATCTTCTTCTTACTCCTCGCATTGATTAGATTAGCATTTGTCTTCAATAATCACTGTACTTAATCTATACGACTCGACTCATTGTATAGAATCTTCCTCTTACTACTAGAAAGTTCTCTACTATTCCTAGGTACACTTATGGAACCAGTTGTCGGACAAAATGCGTATTTTCAATTGCCATAGCGTATGTCAAACTGCGTGAGAGTAGTTTTCACGGCAAATGCGAATTTTGCCGAGTGTCAGACTAATGTTATACACTATTGTGAAAGTCTGTTACATGAAAGTCAAGGCTTGAAGTAGTGAATCACCAGGTCCTCTTGGTCAGGTGTAAGGTTTGCATGGCTTCAATTGGAGAGTGAGGCTGTTGTCATTATTATCTGTGCTGTCACTAATGACTATTGGTATCCTAGAGTAAGTTGAGGTGTAGATATGGCATGTTGTGGTGGTTGGAGACCTAAGTTGAATTGATGGTAAATTAGAGCTAATATCCCGTAGGCACACTGTCGATGATGTTACACGATAGGGCCACGTCTTTTTTAGCCGCCGGCGCAGTCATCTTGTTAAACGTTTTTACGCCTGAATATCCTTGGTTTCTTCCGTTTTGTTACTCTACTATGGATATGTGAGGTACACTTAATGGTCCTCGAGAACCTTGACTTCACTTTTGACAGCGAGAACCCCCTCGTTTCGGTTGAAGCAAAGGTTCTTGGCACCGTGGGGAAGTGCCTTAGCTCAGGCTTTACAACAATCTGACGATTCTGACCCGGTCTCACGTCGCAGATTTAGCAGGTAAGTGTAACACAGTCTAAAAATGGGTTTTCAAGCTCAAAATACGGAAAGCAACGCGACTTGCCGTCGAAACGACCTGTGTGCGATATGTCATTTTGATCGCAGACTTTAATAACAAGTTGCTACACCGTTCAGCCACAGTTGGCGTAGTCGGCGAAATCACAATGAAAGCGTTTGGATAAAAATACGAGATTTTCATATTTAACTCTTGAAGGATCCTATGCCTATTTCAAAGGTAAATCTAAGGTCTAGATACTCTTTTTGAGCTACAAGGTAGGTACGTGAGCAAATAACTAGGCTTTGAAAGTACAAGTATGTAGTTCCACAGCTATATACTACTATTGTGAGTCAAGTTGATTAATAAGTGAGAATAATCGTCCCCAGCTCAGCACTGATAAGGTGAGGTGGCAAAATAACCCAATGAAGCTGGAGAAAATTCACCAGAAGGATGGCGGTTGGTCACTGGCTCGACTTGGAGACGCGTGAGAAAGTAAATGGAAAATATTGTGGATAGGGGCTGCACGACTCATGGCGTAGAGTCTAGAGATGCAAAAAATCCAAACATCTACCGCGCCATTGTCGAGATCCTGCTGGTAGAGCTACCTACAGGACCGTATTAGTACGAGTTGGATCTCCGGGGGAAGCCTGATGGTCCGGATCAGCGACGTCGGGCATCATACCTCAGTAATCAGCCATAAGTTAGGACATGAAACAGACCAGTCTGAAAACTGACTTACATCGACATGAACTTTGACATGCGTAGGTTTGGTATTACTGGGGATGGTCATTGTATATGTCGGGACCAGACCACGCATTTGTCAGGGAGGTAATTCAACTTACGACTTTCACTTTACAACTGACGTAACCTGACAATAGTATTTTTGTCCGAAATCTGCTGTCATACACACTAGTATATATACCAGTTCGTGTGTATTAGATAGACCACCGAATTCTTACAGTGTTATACCTTCTTACGAAGTGTGAATCTTTGAGTGGTTAGTAAAGCTTGGCGCTTACAGACTTCATCAAGAACCCGAACGCTGACTAGCTGCCTTGAGCGCTACCAGTACTCGTGATAACGCCGTTGGATCTCATAAGGTTGACTTTCTGAGTTTATTGAACTTGTACGGAATACAAAAGACTACGCTACTCTTTTACAGTACTAGTGGGATTGTACATGTGTCTCTAGTTAGTAGGGGTTGGCTCGAATCTGACTCGTAAACAATCAATGAATATGTAAAATATAAGGCTGCTTCACGGTGTATGTACTCTGTATAGTTATCACGGCCATCGGAGACTGACAACAAAATTCTCAGTCAAATTCTTAACTTCCATCTCTGCTTGATCATCATCGATTCATTAAGGTTGTATCTGAGTATTGTCCGTGTTTTGATACATTGGTACATTACCGAGTGCATTGGCGGAGATGAGCAAGTCGGTACTAAAGGGTTATCACAGTCCAGTTGCTACCTGAGTACTTGATAGCACGCAGAACGAGAACGAGTAACTACGGGAATTCGACCATGAGCAGCGAAGTCACCAAAGGATAGACCAGAACCACATACACATCAAAACACAAGCATCCCTCCAATCACGATTGCGCTCAATACGACCACGGCCTGCCACGCCATTGTCATCATGCTTCCGACAGCGTGATTGTCCTCCTTGAGCTCCCCAACATTCGTAAAAACGGCATCACTCGCAGTAGCCGTGTAGCTCAGCGTCCTCTGCGTCCTCCCGAGCTGTGGTAAATCTTGAACACACGCGTACCTCCCATCCGACTCCAACGAGCAAGCCTGATATTGGGTATCCGTCACGGTCGCAGTGCCAAGCGGACTAAACGACGTCGTGCTCCCAGTAGTCAAAATTTCATATTCACCTCCGGTAGCTACCTGCGAGATCCAGAACCCGCCGGAGGATTGAACGAGGGTAGCTAGGAATACGGTCAAGTACGTTCTGAAGATAATTTTGAATACGGTACCTTCTGCCGAAATGGGAGTAGGGAGCGTGATGACCCTCCCATCTGGTAAGTATTGCTCGCTCATCACGACCTCACGAATGTACGTGGTCTCGCTACCGTCAGAGTCGCTCTTGACACCTGCTTCACTGTAAGAGACGAAGATGGAGATGGTGGAGCTCACTGAAAGTGAGCTAATGCCGCCGGTGTTGTTGGGGGGAATATCGACGGCCTTGAACGTTACGGTTGAAGCTTGAGCTGCGGAACATGGAAGTTATTAGGTTTGATTCTCTGTGCGTGGAAGAAATCTCACTTATCCATGCTAGTGTTGTCGAGATGAGGAACGACTTCAGCAGGCTAGATTGAGCGGGCATGGTGTTCTTTCGCGTGACCTTCATTGTGAAGCCGAGACTGACCTCTCCCTTGTTGAGCTCCGGCCCTTTTTATGTTGTCTGGAAGGAAAAAGAGGATCGTTGTCATCCTGTAAGGGTGCTCTCTGCATCAAGGGCATCATGGAGGCGTACCCGCTTTGAATTGTAATAAACTGAATTATACGGAAAAACAAGGGAGAAAACGGATCCAGGCCTATTCAATTCAGGTTTTTCCAGCCGCAGCCTGAGCGTGCGGAGACCTGCTGACTTGGTTGTTTTTGACAGATGGATTAATTAATAGTATACGCCACTACCGGACTAGCTACCGAAAGATGACTATGTATCGTCAAGTATGATGAACGAAGTAGCTATCAGTGGAGCCAGTGGCCGATTCAATCTCATCAACGGGTGCGGTGTTATGCTGGATGTACTACAGTTGGGGACAGCCAAAATCGACAAATTTCTTGACCGAATTATTGGGGGCCAAAGAGTAACTGGGAAAGGACAAAGTGTATTTTTAGTGTATTTAGGACATTCTGAAGAGATTTCAACGAGCCGATTTCCCTCAAAATCAACATTGGTATTTTACCCCCAAAAATTGGCAGTACCGTCAAAGAAATGCGGAAAAATCTAAGATAATGCGGAAAAAGCTCTATTAGCCAATCTGAGTACAACGGCATCAAAAAAGAGATATCTAAACAGTCAAAATTACGCTAAACAAATAAGGAAATGTACATGGCATGTGGACTGCCCCAAGGTTCGAGTTTTTTACCCTGCGGCGGCCAGCACCCACTTGGCACTCTCACAACATGGCTGGAAGACCTGCAAAGCGAAAATGAAACATGCCAGGCCTTCGAAACCAACCCAAAAATAACACCTGCATGCCTCACCCGCCAGAAGACACAGTGTTGTCATCCAATGACAGTAATGAAGGGGTGTGGGCCAGCACTGAGCATGGCGAAAACAAGTCCGGTGAGTTCAAATTTAAGATGCTAGACCACACTCCAGTGAAGATATTCAACAAAAACAGATATTGCTGGTTGAATTTCTGAGAAAAGTACTAGAGTGTAGATCATTGTGTAGAATTAGAGGCTCAGCTATAATCAATATACATGAGAAGAAGATACAGCCCTCGAGCTTTGAAAAGGGAATACTTACAAGAATAGGGGTGCAGATTCTCTATTACCGGAGAAAATCGGAAAGAAATTTGATGGAGACAGATGGAGGAAATCGGGACAAACTCAACATAGCCACATGCAGAAACGCAGTGTAAAGAACTCGTCCTCATTCTTTGGCCTCGTAATTCAGATGAAATGAATACTTGTGCGACTCGTGTTGATGCTTCAAGCTGGATTCGAGAGGAGCTGACTGGTGTTGCAAGGTGGTTTGGTTATATGGAGGACTCAGAGCCAGAGGATCTAGAGGGTTGGGAAGAGGATGAAGATGACAGAGAGGAGGCAGATGATGGAGAACCTGATGTCTTGCTGTTAGAGGATTGGGAGGAGAAAGAGTTTGAAGATGAGGAGCTGCAGGATAATGATGCGAAGGACGAGGATTGGGTACAAGAGCAGTTGAGAGAGGAGGCCGCTAGGAGGAAAAAACAGCACAGGCAACAATGAGAGCATAAAGGTATGGGGATTGTGAACTCAACTCCTTCTACCCACTCTGATACTTTACCAGAACGTTCACAGCAGTATTATACAGGTCCTGTATACGAATGAATGAGTGTCTGTAGTCAGTTCCATCACAAAAAAAGGATGGAGGGGCAAGGACGGCTCACTTCATTTAATTTCAAGCCATCAACTGTGAATGTAAAAGGTTACCGTCAAAAGCCATTGACATCACAAGCAAAATCGCCAACACATGTTGAAGAGCTTGAAGAGTCTGTAAGAGTACAAATATGAGAGGAGTCAGTAGAACCAGTGTTGGATTGGCCTGAGGAAGAGGAGGAGACAGTGAGAGTGTGGGAAGAGAGTGTTGAGCCAGTGTTAACGCGGGATGGGAATCCGAATGATGTGGAAGTTGAGGCTTCATCATCAACTGAAGATCCATCACGCCAGGAGGATCCAGTTGGAGAGGCTTGGGAAGAGGAGTTAGATGAGACTGTTTTGCCAAATGTGAAGGTTGAGATCTGAGGTTGGGAGGAATTGAGTAAAGGAAGCAATCAGTATCTTTGAGGCAGCACATCCCAGTTGTGTTGCTTTGTTCATTTTTGATCAATCCTCCGCTCATGCTTCTCTTGGTCCAGATGCACTTCGAGCCTTTGACATGAACAAATCTGATGGTGGCAAACAACGAGTGCAGATGGATACCATTATTCCACAGACAAACCCCAACATCACCAAACAAGGGAAACCTCAAAAAATGACCACCGCTGATGGTAAACAGAAGGGTATGGAGTCTGTCCGCAAAGAGCGTGGCTTCAACACTCAAGGCATGAAGGCTAAGTATCAGCCTGTGTGTTTGTTTGAAAATGAAGACTGCTGTATGGCTCGACTTCTTAGCAAACAAGATGACTTCCTTAACCAACCATCTATGCTCAATACACTCATCAAAGACTTGGGTCATGAGTGTATATTCTTTCCTAAATTTCACTGTGAACTTAATCTGATTGAAATGGTATGTCCATACTCTTTTATTCTGTATAAGCTGACTGATTCTACATATTTTTTCAGTACTGGGGTTGGTGTAAATACCATTACAGGCAAGAGACAAAGAAAAGCTTTCAACAAGCCAAGGATGCGGCCTTGAAGTGGCTGGATGCATGTCCAACAGATGTCATTCACCATTTCATTAATCGCACCTGGCAGTTTATGAGTGCTTATAGGTGTGGGCTTACTGGGAGAGCAGCAGAATGGGCTGTTAAGAAGCAGAAGGGTCATAGGGCCGTTTCTGGGTGCATGGATTGTAATGGATGTATATGGTGTGGCCCAGTAGATTCACCTGGGCCGGAATAGTGTTGCGTGTGGCTCCACTCGACTCCAGATAAGCCGATGAGTTGAGCTGTTATATATTCAAGCCAAGTCAAGTAAATGTAAGCCAGCTTTGTATTAATTGGCTTCAGCTCACTTGCAGCCCTAGTTGTCAAGAACAGGCTCAGCTGGGACTGGATGCCTCTCAGGCCACCACACAGGAGCCAAGACAAGAACAACAAGGATAATAGATAGATAAGTGAGTAAGCCAGTAGCAGGCCTATGTCAACATAGTACTAAGGCAAAGCTGAGCAGTATGGATCTAAGGGAAGCAAGTGGACAGACCAAAGAACCTATCTACAATAGCCTTGAGTATATATACAAGAGTCCGAAGCTAGATCAGAGATATCTGATGAAGACAATGATAGGATCAAGAGTGGAGAAATGTAGGAGAAATGACATATCAAGGTATAAGGAACATGGTTTAGCACCAGGGGTGTCAAAGGAACAATGGAAGCAAAGAAAAGAAAAGAGAAACAAAGAGAAACAAGGTGTAGAAGCGAAGGCATGAAGAGATTCATGACACTAGTCATGTCCACTGATTCATGTCATTGGCTGTCTCAAGCTGCTTCAAAAATTGTCTTAAGACTGCCCTATGTCTTTTACTGAGCAAGTCAGACAATAGGATATATTTTTTTCTCACTCTAGAGATTCTAAAAAGACCTGATAAGTGCCAGAACATCTCTTTGTAATGTTGTCTCGCTATTCAGATATTGACCTTGAATAAGATATTGTACAATTATATTGTAGAAATATATTAAAATCCTATTAGACAAAAAGCTGTCAGCTCACACTGGCTCAAGTCAAGTCAGTGCACTTTTTTGTGGCTCTAGACCCGGGTCATTGATTTGACAAGTCAGAGCTGTTGGGAGCCGAGCCGGAGTAAGCCAAAGTCAAGCCAGCACAACACTAGGCTGGAATATATGTGTTGCTTTCAGAAACTTGACCATATATGCTTCACTTGGGTATATTTTCTTTGCTTCTCAATATTTGCCTCACTTTTGAATATATGCTTCACTCGCGCATACTTTCCTCACTTCCACATACGTTATTCACTTGCGCATATTTTCTTCACTTGCGCGTACTTTCCTCACTTTCTCATACTTTCCTCACTTCCGCGTACTTGCGTCACTTTAAAAATGTCAGAAAATATAGGGAAAATAAACCCTGGGAGACATCAAATTTTCCCATATATTCTGGCATTTTTTAAATAAGGGAAATTTGTGAAAGTGGTCCATATCAGCGAATATTTTCCTCCGTCACTTTTTGTGGTGAATCAAAGGAAGCACACACCTAGTATTGTTGTCATCCTTAGCAGCCACCATTTGATGCTGGATGTTGGTTTATTTTATTACTGAAATTCTTGATGGGAACGCGGTGATAGATGCCAAGAGCGCTCAAAGAAAAGTGTTGAGTGTACGTGAGTTTCTTTTGACATGGAATGATAAGATTTGATGTGGTCTTGCGCAGGTACTTACAGAAAAGACGCTGTGACAAAATGATAAGGTTTAAACTGGCAAGAGTGCTCGGAGGAAAGTGTCTAATGCACGTGAGGTCTTCTTGACAGTGCAGAATGATAAGGTTCAGGACTCAGATGATAGATGTCGCTCCGAGTCTAGAGGAAAAGTGTCCAATCCACGTGAGGTTCTTTTGACAATTGCGAAAGATAAGTGTAGTAAAATGGACACTGCGGAGGTCTCGTAATGACCCTCGTCTACAACGAGTGCCTCCTCTGCTCTACGGCTACCGCCAATACGCACAACGTCAATTCTCTTTTCGCCTACACCATCAATCCTCCATCTACGCATACAGTCCGCCTCATTCCCCTATCCTAGGATGTACTCCGACTCTTCCGACATTACAAAACCCGGAACGAAGGTGTTTAGTTCTGCGAGGAGGAGTGATGGCTTTGTAAGGATAGGAATACGAGGTGAGTGGTTTTCTTTGCATTGCCTTCTCTTTTCGTTACCTTTTTTCTCCGAGTCGCTCCCTCTTCCTCATCATTGTCTGTTCCTATATCTCCATACTTCTTTCTTTCCAGCCGTTCCTCATTGTATCTCCTGCCTTCTCTCGTCTTTCTTTCTTCTCAGGAGATACTAGCGCTAACACCGTTTCTTCCGTAGAGCCTTATGGGCCTCCCTCACCAGACCCAGACGAATTAGCTCAACAAGAATTAGATTGGGCCTTGGCGAGGTGGTGAGAAATTTTATTTTTTTCACTATGCCAAAAACCTTTTAAGGAGCCCGGAGGCCTTTACCTCTGATAATTTGAATACTGCTTCCTTCCTTCTTCTTCCTTCTTTTCCTTCATTCCGCTACATCGACTTCAAGTCTTCAATACACTCTGGTCCCTGTTATGGTTTCATCCCTCCCCTACCCCTACCCCTACATAGCTCGTGCATCTCTACAACTTACAGCGTATGCCAGGTGAATAGATGCTTCAATTCTCCTTCCCTTTTCATTTCCAAAACTGCTGCAGCCCGACCCTACTTATTCGTCCACAATTCACTAGTCTCTCTCAGCCAGATCCTTCACCCGTTATGCATCATGGATGAAGCTACTCAGAAATCCAGATGTTGTGAACTAATGCTCTGTGTGCACGGTTTGTGCAGACTTAGGATTACAATTTACCTCCGAGTCCTACTAATCTTCCATCCCGTTGTCAGTTTCGTATGCTGGTGGTGCTATGTACCTATTAATGTCCCTCGAAATAGCACCCATCCGTGCCCTAATCTCTCTCAAATGCACCTCAATTTCGTTCTGATTTGCCGAGTCCTCCATTGAATTTTCCTGGCCGTCCTCAATCACTGAGTCACCATCCCGTTGACGTGCAGAATGGGAAACAATGACTGCACTTTCGCCCTCTCCATCGCCACCACGTCTCTGTGCATCCATTCCTTCCGCTGCGCTCTCATACGCAGGTGGTACTACAAACCGGCTGATATCCCTTGAAATCCCGTTAACCTGAGTCCTCATTTCTCTAACGAGATTCGCAAAATCTACGTTCTCGCGGACTGGAGCCTGTTGAACGGACCGCGTCTCGAGGGATTCCAGCCCACGATTAAGTGCTTCGTTTTGAGAGCGTAGTTCTGCCAACTGGGCCGCTGTGGGTAGTGCGTTGACGGCTACGACGCGTGGAGGTAGACCCTTCCTTCCAGAGTCTTCTACGATAAAATTCCTCGATTGAGAAGGAACTTGACCCTTTACACGCTCTGAATGACCCGGATCAAGAGCGAGACTTTTGAATGGCTCGATGGTGCCAATAGACTGTCGCTGTTTCCAAGATCTCCGAGTCCACCAAAAGAGGAGTAATCCCAGCGTAACAACTACTACAGAGGCAGACACAGAGCCAGCGATGATTGGTGTGCGCGACCTATGATTGGGACCGTCCGGGGCGGTCGTTTGGGGGGGTGTGTTCGGGGGTGATTGCAGTGTAGGTGGAGAAAAAACTGGCTTTTCGAGAACCGTCCCAAAAGCTGGCTTATACGTCAAATAATCGATGGAAGCGGAGGTATTCCCTTGGACGAGTGTAATCGTAGCTACCATGGTATGATTCCCTGGTTGAAGCGATTGATTTTCGAAATAAAGGAAATGGGGTATGCCAATCTCGGTGATGGAGTCGGAGGAGAAGGTTGTCAAAGTCGTGTTAGAGTCCACCGTAAAGTTCATCTGCAGCTGGCAGTCTCGGCAGAGGGGAGATATACCCTGAACCGATATAAAAGATCCTAATGTTGCGAATCAATCCATGACATGAGTAACATATATTTATCTTCATCATATCATTACTATGAGTACTTACCTTGAAATCGAAACGTGAATGAGTCCCCTTCTGAGTTGCTGCTATGTGTCCCATTATAGTGTGGCAAATAAAACGTCTCGGGAGCCAAATTATCGTCGGGAAAGAGTCGTATAGGACTGGAGAATCGGTTCTCTACCCATCCATCCCCATCCCAAGTGATTTCAGAATTGGAATCATCAACCAGGATAGTCCTTCCTCCCAAACTAGTCGTATTTCTAACCTCCACAAGGATATAGTCGATATTGGTCGGTGGGGATTTTGGAAACACGAAAAGAATTTCTTGGTCCTTCGTTCGATTCCGAAAATCATCTGTGTTCACAAAATCTGTCCAAAAGAATTGATAAGACGTGAAATGCGGATACTGAAACGAGACATTTTGTTCCACGGTCTCTCCACGGCTCACGTCCGTAGTCAGTGTCAGTCTGTAGCTAGCAGGTGCTGGGGGTGTTGACCCGAACACGGACCATGAAGCGGCTATATGGTTTTTTCTCAGTATATGTCCATCTCGACAACTTGAAACAGTGAATTGAACTCGAAAAAACGTACCGTTCAACAGAGCGGACCTAACTATCAAAGTTGCTTCGGTAGCTGTTTCATTTACAGAGCAGCAAGTAGTGTTGTAATAAGTAGAACATGTGTCTGACCCCCATCCTTTGGCAACGAGCCCAAAGTCACCATCACCGCCCAATGATAGGAGATAGTCATCCAAAACAATGGTGACACTATCGGACATGGTAGTCGTCGAGAACAAGGAGGAAAAGTTTGAGAAAACCTTGGTAGGCACGACACCGGTGAAGTATAAGTGTGTACAGCTAGACCCAACACGGCTATATGGGCTCAAGTGGTGCGGTCAGCATGCGGTGGCGTGATAGAAGCCTCATAATCCCAGTCAGGTGAATACGAGTCGAACGGTGAATGCTCCACATCATTCAAAGCGCGTATGGATGTTCTGATGGCACGCCGAAAAGGGACAAATTTCCGCTCGACGGATATGTGACCGGATATGTGTACGAAAATGAGATATATCTGGAAACTAGATATAAGTACAAAAAGATGATGTATTAATAAGCTAGATTTTTGAACAGAAAGTTGCTATATAGGGATGCTTTTTAGTATATTTGATTGGTGTGTAGACATATTATGTATCAAAGCTATTAAAAGAAGTACAAAAAGACCTCGAACCGAGAATCCGGATATAGTTACGGATATGCGTCCGAAAAGACAATACATCCGGCTTCCAGATATGGGTGCGTATAGTTTATATGTCTGTAATACTGATATTTTTATAGCATTCATTCTGATATATCAGTTCATCTGAGGTTTTGACTTTCCGCCCTCAACACGTGATGTCCCAATGGGGCTTCAATCGGCCGACCTCCCGTGTGTTTTCTTTATTCGTTCGTTGATTGTTCTTTCACCACCACCACCACCACCACCACCACTCGCGCCCCCTGGTCTTAGGCCTGCTCTCTCTATGCCTTGTAAGATAATCTATCACCATTGTCTCACTTTTCCACTATCAGTTTGCTTCTATAGTGTCCTTCTGGTCTGTTTTGCTAACTTGCTCCTCTTTCAGGCTTATGTTGTGGTTCTTCCAGGGCCGGAGGCCCATTTTGTGCTTATGAGTTGAACAGGATAGGATAGTGTAGCTTAGTGTCTTTTGGACATGTTCAACACGTCTTTTGGAGGTTTTTATATCAGGTTTACAGTGTATATTCCTTTAGCATGTCCAAATGTATCATTTTTATGCTATTACATGGCATTTAAGAGCTCGTATATCAGGTTGACTTTGCCTAACCATAGCTCTGAGGCTTCTGTAGTGAAACGACGCTCACAACTTCAACCAGAGGCCAAAAATATACAAACAAAAGCACCTCCGGAGGAAGAACAATGGAGCTCCGGGCTTGGCCCGTGGCCCATTAAAGGGCTTGCCTTTTTGGACCGTGGGAACATCACGTGTTGAGCCCAAGTATTCATCTGCCATCACTGCGGGCGGCCATTGATATTTGTAGGCATTTTTGTTCGGACTTAAATTACGAAAATTTTGCATGATTTCTAGGCTGATAAAAGTCAAATGCATTTGTCGCTGAAATGCCAGCTTTAAATGGAAAGCCGGCATTTCAGCGGCAAAAACTGGCAAATACTTTGACCCTTATCAGCCTAGCAATTGTGCTAAAAATTCGTAATTTAAGTCCCAACAAAAATGCCTGCAAATATCAATGGCCGCCCGCAGTGCATGACTACTATCGGGACCCTTGTCCGGGATCCGGACTTATTGTCTTTTCGGACACATATCCGTAAGGCATTCTTTCCTTACATCCCAGAGCACAGCTGGGCATACTCATAAGAAAGACATATATTCTGAGATTACTACACCTACTACATACACAGAGACACAGCTGTACACTACGTAAAAAGAGGAACAACCAGGAACTACGCACGAGGGATGGAAACAGTGCTGAAACAGAGACAGAAGCTGGGACTCAACTATGGAGTGTGAAAGAAAGCTGAGGTTGATGTAAAGAAACGACCTGGCCAATATGGAGTGTTATTATCAGGGATGGAGTACAATGGAGGGCGACTCACCGAATGATGGCCAGGCAGAGTGTATGGGCATGCACTACCCTCAACGCGTTATCAGGATGAAAGAAAAGACCCGAAGAGCCAAAAACTCACTGTAGAAGTAGATATATGCCTATTGTTTTAGGGTATGGAGATGTGTAGCCGCAGTGCGTGTCATGGTGTGTATAAACTCTGGACGAGGTAAGCAACAAGTGGCAAATGAGACGATGACACATACCTTTACTCATTCTACTTCCCAACCTTTCCCAATTCGTGGCGTGAGGCGTCCTAGGATGGTCAACGGTCGACGTTATGCATGACTAGGGAAAGTAACAGGGCTTGAGGCGGCTGACTTTGAAGGGTGTGGGTCCTCGGTAGTAGCTGAGTCGAGATATGCAGAGTACTTGGCAGGTTGAGTGACGCCGATGAGCAAGAGCGGGAAAGAGGGATAGAAGATGGTGGTACGAGTGAAAGAATCCCCGACTCCGACCGAAGGGAGGAGAGGGACGTGTCCCACCGATCGATCAGCCGGTCCTGGCAAGGGGGGTTTAAATTTTGAAATGGAGATCTCCGCATGAGATCATTTGTTTCCATCGCGTTCCATTGGCTTCACATTACCACTATGACTCTCTCCCAATGTCTTCATCTCACCGCCAATGCTTGCTCTTTGTTTCTTGTTCCAATGTTGTCTGAATTGAGCCAATTTGACTGTGTGATCCATGTCGGTGGCCTCACTAAGTCTTCCTAACCTCTTTCAGCTGATACTGTTTGCTGATTGAAATGTCTGCATCATCACCCCTATGTACCCCTACCAGGAAAACTGCTGGTGGTATCAGGGGCTCCAACTCTTGGATTTAGCTTTCCCTACATATATTCTATCCTATAGATCATTCCAACAAGCTTTGATTCTCAAAAAGTCGAAATCTCTGTATCATCACCCCTATGTATCCCTACCAGGAAAATTGCTGGGGTGGTACCAGGGGCTCCAACTCTTGGATTTAGCCTTCCCTGGATCTATTTGATCCTAGAGATCACTCCAATAAGTTATACAAAGATCATGTCAGTAAGTAATACAAAGCTTTGATTTCCAAAAAGTCGAAATATCTGCATCATCATCCCCATATACCCCTACCAGGAAAACCGCTAGGATGGTATCAGGAGCTCCAAATCTTGCATTAGCCTTCCCTACATATATTCTGTCCTATGGATCATGTCAACAAGTAATACAAGGCTTTGATTTTCAAAAAGTCGAAATGTCTGCATCATCACCCATATGTACTCCTACCAGGAAAACTGCTGGGGTGGTACCAGGGGCTCCAACTCTTGGATTTAGCCTTCCCTACATATAATCTATCCTATAGATCAATCCAACAACTAATACAAGGCTTTGACTTCCAAATGTCCAAATTTCTCCATCATCACTTGTATGTACCCCTACCAGGAAAACTGCTGGGGTGGTACCAGGGGCTCCAACTCTTGGATTTAGCTTTCCCTGTATCTATTTGATCCCATAGGTCAATCCAATAAGTAATAAAAGGCTTAATATCCAAAAAGTCAAACTTTTTGGAAATCAAAGCCTCTTATTACTTATTGGAATGAAAGTAGTCACTGGTCTTGTCGGAAATGGGCACACAATACTTCAGGCTGGACATAGAGCAGATACAATTAATAAGATTTAGCTACATTTTTCTATCCTTGACCACAGCCCTAGTTAGTCTCCGACTATGTGCTGAACATGAAGGTGTTGCCCTGACCCAGCCTGACAAGGAATGATTTTGACAGGAGTGTAGGATATCTTGGTCAAATTTGATTGCGCCTTAGAATTACCCATGGTGACTTTGACAAGAAGTGGATGCTTGCGTAGGGCACCATCAACCACATATGCGGGCCTGCTACCGAAACTCTGAGTGAAAGTCTGCTTCAGGACCAGCTTCAGATCGAAAGTTGGCCTCTGTACATTTCCACCAGAGACACATAACATGGAAGGTAATAAAGACCTGGTGGTCAACAAACACAAGGGTTCAATCTGCACAAATGTAGGCAGCTTGTATGGAGATAGAAGAGGCATGTTTATCCAAACAATAGGCCCATCTATATATTCAGGAGGCAGTACTAAGCTCTCCTCATGTCTGTAAAGAGCTATTGACTATGTCATGGTAAGCCTCAACTAAGTAGAATGTGTGCCCCTCAGTGCCGAATGAGATTCAGAATATAAACTAAAAGTATTGTTTAACGGCTCATTTTCAATGAATCTCACTGATACTGAGTGCGAGTTGTTTGCCTTGGACACTGCAATACAAGGGTCCTGCTGGATTTAGCTTGTTCATGATCTCAGCTGGTCGGCCTTGATTCAACCCGCTCACTTTGTATGTCTATATGAAATGCAGGTGTGTTAGATGTACATACTTGAAAATAAACCATAAGGGATACAATGACCTTACTTACCTGAAGAGCAGCTTTACTGCCTGCAACCAAAGAAAGCCTCTTAAAGGCATCCTTACTAAGGGGAGCATCATTGCACTTGTTACAGCTTTTGTCATTACCATGCATGGGCAGGAAATCAGGATCATTGACAGCTGGCTGGTGAAAAGTGATGGTTGGCCAGTTCCCAGTTGTGGATGCACAGCATTCTGGATTAAATTGGAAGACACCTGAAGATAACAAGTGTCTGTTTAGGTTTGCATGGACATCAAAAAGTGCTCACCTCCAGCCTTGCTGGTTTTCCCAAGGTTTTCCTTCTGACTTTGCCTGTCCCTTTTAAGGGTGGCATTTTGGTGACTTCACAATGATTAAAGAACAAGCAACCTGCTTCGGGCATAGCTGGAAACAAGTTAGAGACCACGAGCTAGCAGAAAACAAGTTGAAGCGGAAATGGTGACAATGAATAGTAAAGTCAACCAGTACATGACTCAATATTTAAACTCTGAGTCCCGCTTGCAATGAACAAAATTCTGCTCATGAATCATGTATACCAATGATTGAAATTTCTGCGGATTTAAATGATCATTGTCCGTAAGTACCTGACTTGTTGTAGGTATCCGACTTGTAGCATACTAGTTGATCACAGACCAATTCCGGTCCTTAAAACCAACTGTAAGAAAACAAAACAAATTTGTTTTGGAAATAAAAGTATTGATGTGAACGATCGGAGTCAGGGACCGGCGCATGAAATGCGCCGCTAGAATACAACCGTTCAACGGACGCGTCGCCCTGTTTTGATGTGTTTTGGTCAGAGTTTGAACCCACTTTGGTACGCGCAAAGTTTCAGATTCCCCACACAGCGGGGCGTGGAGCATATTTACCAGCCATTTTTGTGCACTCTTAAATGACGGATAGTTCACATGATTTTGGGTGAGATAAAATCCGTCGTATTTGCTGCCAAAAACCGGGTCGCAAAAGCTCAAATTATGGGCTCAAGTTTTTCCATGCCAAACCTTTATTCATTTTGCGACCAAAAAAGGGAAGCAAATAGTATTCGGATTTTGATTTGTGAGAAATTTCACAAAAGGTATGATCAGTATTGTGTGCTGGATTCCGGCAAGTAAAAGGAAAAGCACTGCAGACAGGAAAAATCTAAATTTTAAATGACGGATTTTTGCTCGGCACCAGGCATACTCCAGATGGAATATTGGTCTCAAATTGGTGCTGTATGGAGTAGACCTGGCTGCTGAGAAAAATCAGTAATTTAAGTTCGTGTTTTTTCAAGTGCCCTGAAGAATTCCTTTTACTCACCAGAATCTGGCACGCAAATACTGGTCATATCATTTTTGCGCATTTTCTCACAAATCAAAATTGGAATACCATTTGCTTCCCTTTTTTGATTGCAAATGAATAAAAGGTTTGGCATGGAAAAACTTGAGCACATAATTTGAGCTTTTGCAGCCCGGTTTTTGGCAGCAAATACAACAGATTTTATCTCACCCAAAATTGTGTGAACTATCTGTCATCTAATTGCTCTGTCTTCAAATGCGAGTCAGCATGATGTAATGGTATAGGGGTGTCGCGGCGACCTCTAAAAGAGGTCACCCAAAAGAAGATGACACTAGGATGAAGGAGAAGGGCTATACTACAACATTCATGTAATATAAGCACTACTAAAATCCGTAGTAAGGTGACATTAAAAACCTACAGGGGAAAACCACTTGGGAGAAAGCCCTCCCATCAGGAAAAGTCTGCCTCTACTCGGGTGTGAAAATGAAGAGGGTGGGAAGGGTGAGTGAATGAAAGGATTCTCGAGTGAGTGGCTAGCGAATGAGAGAATAAAACTAAGGAGTAAGGACATAACAACTGAGAATATAAAGATGTAGTTGAAACATGGAGATAAATTTGAGAGATGGGAGTAAGACAACGTGTTAGAGGATGTGTGGTTGTAAGGATACTCATGTCTTCACCAGTGTTTGACCGGATCACGAAACATGAGTGAGGATGGTTCAATCTCCATGGTAAAACCCTATTGATGTGGGAACTGAGAGAGGATTCCATGTGATGGAGAGAAGAGATATAGGAAAGTGAATGACTCTGCAAAGTACTCACAATTAGACTATTTTAAACAAACTTTAAACATGACTAATTGCTCTGTCTTCGACCGCGAGTCAGCATGATGTAATGGTATAGGGGTGTCACGGCAGCCTCTAAAAGAGGTCACCTGAAAGAAGATGACATTAGGATGAAGGAGAACGGCTATGGTGCCTAAGGAGGAAATTGGAAGGGAGGGAAGGGAGGGTGAAAGAAAAAAGGAAAGAAGAGAAAAGGGTAAAAGAAAATTTGGATAAAAATGAAATCATAGTTTTGAATGAAAATAACATAAACGATGCCCTGTAACGGCAACATCAGACACAACAGAAACAGTCCAATGCCCTGAAACAGCGACAAAGGGTACAAATAAATCTTTAATGAGCAGGACGGCCAAATAAAAGAGCATGGAGCACCACCAGATTCTTATGAATGTAAATCTCGAAGGTGCAGGAACTCCATCGACCGTTAGCTTGTATCAAATGAGGAGAGACGCCAGACTGCACCATGGATGTAGAACCGCCATCGCGCATGGAATGCCCAGAGATGTTAGCATTGGGAAGAAGCATCCTGATGAACCAATCTCGGGTGGGAACTTTGCCGTTGGCTTTGATCCAAAGTTCCGGTCATAAAGGGAAGAGGTCATCTTGTGAATCGAGGTAGGAAATGAAATGGGGAGTGGGATTGGAATGACGAGTGGTAGTTTGGATGATGATGAGGTTGCCTTTGAAGAAGTGATCACCCTTATGACCTGGCAGAAAAAAGGAGTACTGCTCAGGATCAGAAGTCTCCACAGAATGCCGCATGATGGTCTTGCGACGATTAATTAACCTGGAGTTTGTGGGATCAGTGATCTCGCCTAGACGAAGTAAACCATGAAAACCAGACAGTACCATGGCTTTGAATAGAAAATTGTCATGAGAATGTGAATGGGAAAGGGAGTCAATGATGATGCTGAGTTGTTCATGAGAGAGGGGAAGCTTTCTGTTGACTGGGGTACCCCAACGACGCAGACAGCCTGCCATGGTGCATGTGACAAGAGAAGAGTTCCAGGCTTGACATACACCAGGATAGTGTTCCTCTAGTTCGTTGGTGATCCCAGAAAGATGAAGACAGCATACATGCTGAGGGTTTCAGCAGTCAGAGTGATAGGGAAATTGTGAGTCTTGCAAAAGAATAAGTAGTAGAAGAGGAAGAATCAATAGAAAGTTCAAGGCAAATAGAACACTTGTGAATTAGTTTCTCCAAACTCCAGGGCTCACGAACTGGCTGTCTGGAGTTGGTGGAAATAGAAATCATTGAGTAATTACCCCCAGTGTCCATTGAGGGGGTCTAGATATCGTAGAAGGTGCATAGGTGATGAAGACAAAAGAAGGTAAGAGTGAGTAAAGTAGAAATGCAAAAACACATGAGAAAAAGAAAGGAAACAAGTATGCAAATAAAGAAAAATGAGATAAAAGAAGATGAAACAGATCATTTTCATATGGGATTAGTAGTAGCTGGAGTAGTGGAAGGTTTAGGAGTGGTAGTAGACATGGAGGAGGGGTTTTTGTTGGTGAGATGCAGGCATTTGTCACACTTATGGCCAGGACGACGACAAGCATTACAAACATGAAGACAAGGGCAGCTGCCAGGTGGACTGTTGCAGAATCCCATGTTCCAATTGTTACAAGGGACCTTGGGCCTGGCAGGTATCAAAGTGTTTGGTATGACCGTGTTTGGTTGTCGCCTTGATGAGTGCAATCGAGCTAGTGTTGTCTACATTGACAATGAATGGGTACTCCTTTCACATCTCAATCCCATTCAGCCACTTCCACATCCACTGCGCTTGCTTCCCAGCATGAACCATTGACAAGTATTCTGCCTCAGTTGTGGACAAGGCGACCACCTTCTGCTTTGACAAAGACCATGAGACAGCTCCTCCAGCAACCATAAACACATATCCCGTCGTTGATTTATGCGTCGCTACTCCATTTTCCTCCTTCACATCAGCATGCGGGGCATCAGGGTAACCAATGGGTTTGAGACCATCGGAGGTATCCGAGGGGATTTGGCGTCTATAGGTGATCTGAAGTCTGGAGGTTGCCTTCAGGTACGCGAGGAGGTGCAGGGCAGATGCCCAGTGGATGGTCTAGGATTGTTAGCATACTGTTGTAGTAGGGCAACTGAGAATGCGATGTCGGGGTGTGTCCCTTGACTAATATGATTCAACACTCCTATGAGGCTGTAGTACTTCTTGTTGAGCATGAAGAGTTTGTCGGTGGCTGGGATAGGATGTGGCTGACTGTTGACGAATTCAATACCAGGTGAGAGTGGGGTATATTTGGGAGCACAGTCCTTCATCCCAAAAAAGTTCCAACATTTTCTCAATGAGGGGGCGTTGGTGTATGGAGATGTTACCAGTATCTTCGTCAATTCAGACAGTCATCCCTACCACTACATCTGGATCCCCATAGTCTCTGAATTCATATAGCTCAGCAATGTCCTTCCTCGCCCTATTCCCATCTTCCTTCATTGAAGATATTCCTGTGACATTGTCTGTGTAGGTCACAGTAATGGTATTTCCAAGGCAAGTACAGCAGTAACGAATGCAGGGGTCGGCTGGGTTTGACTTGAAGCCAATGTCATGGTACTGTTGATCAAGGAGCCTGTACCAATTATTCCCCACATCCATGGATCCATATATATTGATATTCATGAGTAGGACTGTCTTGGTACCATCGCAAAGGGAGTAACAGTCTTTGAAGCCTTCGGGAAGGGTTAAGTAATTGACCCCTTGCAGTTTGGCATTGAGATATGCTCCAGTGAAATCTCCTGACCATATATTCATCCCTTTGTACGCGGCAATGGCGATAGTGAATCGTATGGACTCATATCTTGCAATGATGGCCCAAGTATCATCGTAATGGACTCCCTTGACTTGGTCATAACCTCTAACCACCAATCGAGCTTGATGTTTGGTGATCTTTCCATCTCCGTCCAACCTGAGAGCATATACCCATCAGGTCGTGATAACCTTCACATTCTCTGGCTTTGCCACTGGGGTAAATGCCTTCCTAGAGTCTAGCTTCTCAATCTCCTTTTCCATGGCCTTCATCCAGAGGTCTGGTCTGGTCATCGTCTCATTGTATGAGTTGGGAACGTCCATGTTTTCTGGTTCTATGATTTCCTGAACTCAGGCTTCTTGTGCAATGGGCTTGTCTTCTTCATCAAATTCTGGGAGTAATTCTCTATCCTCCTCATCATCTCTCATCCAAGCCTCTCCTCTGTCATATCCCTCTCATTCTTGAGCCTCATATTCCTTCAACTGGATAAATTCTTGAGTCAAGTTCTGGGCATGGTTAGAAGTGCGGGTTGGTGCAGTACCCCAGATTTCAGCCTGGGTGCGACAGCGTCTCAGTTGTGGTGCATCTGGAACAGTGGGCATGTCCTTGGTGTTAATTTGAGGACTAGTGTCAGGTACGTCAGGTTGAGTCTTGGTCGAGGCAGAGTTAGAAGGTTCAGGTTCGATCTGGGGTTTTGAGGTTGGTACTAAAAATAGCAGGTCCTCATTCTCCCCCTCCAATTCCAAAACCCAGTGTCCCATCGACTTCTCAAATATCATGTCACTAGTCTGGAACAGGTCATTGCTATCCCAAGATTTGACAATGTAAACCTTCCTCCTGTTGTATCCCACCATCTGGCATTTGTATCCTCTCGTGTCTAACTTCCCCCTGCCACTTTTCGCTGGGATATGGGCAAAGCCAATACTGCCAAATGGAATAAGGTGAGAAACATTCTGTTGTTGCCCGGTCCACTGCTGTTCCAGTACAATCCCTTTGGTATTAAGCATTAAGTTCTTGATGTAAATAAACATTGTCATTGCCTGTCCCCACCAATGTGGTGGTAGACTGGCATCAAACAATATTGCCCTAGTACTGTTGAGCATCACCCCAATTCCTCATTCAGATGAGTATGGTGCTGTGAACTCGTGGACAATCCCATGTTTCGTTGTCCACTCCTTGAAAGTTTGAGAACGGAATTCAGGTGCGTTGTCCGTCCTAATTCTCTTCAGCTTCTTCCCAGTCTGTGTCTCTGCAATAGCTCACCTAATTTCCAACTTTGCTAGTATCATCTCTGCCTTGCAATCCTTGAGCAGTTCAACCATGTCTCTCGAGGTACCAGCGTCAGTTCCGAACAGCGCGTACTTGTTTCTGCCAACAGAAGCAACTTGGGCTGGCCCCCACATGTCTAGACACCATCGGAAATTCGCCTCAGCCATGACCTTGGTACTGTCTAGATGGGGTTGTCTGTCTGTGTGAGCTCATCTACAATCCTCGCAGCATCCCATCTTCTTTCACACCTCTTTCACCTCTGGCATCCCATCAAGGACTTCATGTGCCCCCTCGAATTGCTCTGGCATGATATGTCCACCAGCCCTATGTAGGTATCGAACGTCTGAGGGTAATTTTGTCACCATCGCCCTCTTCGCATTCGCATTGGCCACTTCCACGTCTAAGACGTAAACCCGCTCCTTCAGCACTGCCTCAAACACATCTGTACCTGTCTTGTCCCTGAATGTAATGACACCATCCCCTTGAATCATATGGTAACCAAGGGCATCGAGAGTTCCAGTGGAGAGGAGGTTATTCGAGATGTTTGGGGCATGAAGTGCTCTGCGGAAAACTAGGAGACAAGGTACGCCTTTATATATGCCTTTACCAACAAGGTTTAGTGTAACTCCTTCATGGGATGAGTCTCCTTCTTCGACATGAGGCATATAGTTTAGGAAGAATTGTCTATCTTTGAAGAAATGATGAGATGCGCCGGAATTAGCAAGAATACGAATGGTGGGCCCAGATAATTGGTCATTGGACTTGGAGGTGGTGTTAAGGGCGATTACCCTCATCAAGGATTCATCTGAGGATTGGGTAGAGGTGGTGGTGTTTGCAGATGGGGGTGTAGTGTCCTTTTTTCCTTTCCACCATGCAGGATATTGACCCTGTTTCCCACCTCCCTCTCGGAAACAATTCTCAATCATATGTCCTCAGCGTTTACACTTCAGATTGGAGCACAAGAGGTCCATATTAGCAGGTCCTTTTCTGGCGTTCATGGCGCTCATCTTCTCAGTCAACTCCTTTACTTGTGCCTGTAGAACCCCATTTGATCCATCACCTCCTCTCATAAGCCTAACGTGTTCTTGGAGACGTCCAGCTACGACGTTAAACAACATCTTCGGGTTGGTTAGGAGGGTGCCCATGATCAGGATCCACTCTGGTGTTCAAGGAAATGAATCGAGGAACAGGATTAGGAATTTGGAATCGTCATAGTCGGCTCCCACATCTTCAGCTTGCTTGTGCAAAGTATGGTACTTGGCTGCATAACCGTCCTTGCCAGTGACATTTCCCTCACTATATCAACATCCTCGTAGTTGAGCGAGATGGCTCACCAGGGTGTATTCCTTGTGAAGGAATGACCATAGTTCATGGGACTTCTTTCCTTCGCAAATGTCGTACTCAAGATAGTTTGGATGAGTATCGCTGATAGGAGTCAGTCACAATGGCGTGTTTGGGTCATTTGGTTCGATAGGTATGGCAACCTTCCCTTCCCAGTATAAATGCAATCCTTTCAGCTTTCCTCGCTGGATCATCGACTCCCTCTATGAGATGTAGTTTTCCCCATTAAACTTTGCATTGTCAGGGAGCTCCTGAATAGTTGTGTAGTTACTCGGGTTCCCTATGGGGTTAACAGCAATGGTGGAACTCATTTGTGGGTCACTGGTAGTGGTATTTTGTGGCGCAACGGGAGGATATATTGTAGTTTCGGGCATGATATTGTATGGGTAGTATATTCAATGAGTCGAAATTGTATAGATCTTCGTGTGTGCGCAGTCTTAGGGCCCGGGGCCCATAACCTGTCAGAAATAGTACACATAAGTAACGGTGTACAAAAGGTACCCAGGAGTCCACGAAGATAGTGGAAACAACTGGGGTGTAAGTTACGGTACGGACTGGTATAAGTGAGGCAGATATACATATATGGATCACAAATGATGTACCTGAGGGAATAGGGAAAAGTAATAGGAAGTGTAAAGCGGAATAAAGTATATATAAGGAAATACCCCTATCTGGGGACTCTCATTCTCAACAAACAACTGAGAATATAAAGATGTAGTTGAAACATGGAGATAAATTTGAGAGATAGGAGTAAGAGGATGTGTTAGAGGAGGAAGTAAGAGAAAGGATGTGTGAGAGATGGGAGTAAAACGACATGTTAGAGAATGTGTGGTTGTAAGGATACTCATGTCTTCACTGGTGTTTGACCAGATCACGAAACATGAGTGAGGATGGTTCAATCTCCATGGTAAAACCATATTGATGTGCAAACTGAGAGAGGATTCCATGTGATGGCGAGAAGAGATATAGGAAAGTGAAGGACTCTGTGAAGTACTCACAATTAGACTATTTTAAACAAACTTTAAACACAATTAAGAGTGTGTCGTGACAGTATTATTTCAGGATATTTTCTTTCATTTTCTGTTTCTTTTCTTCATCAGTCACTGCCTTTTGATCATCATTTTGATCATCCTTTGCCCTATCTTTTGTTCATCTTTCCTTGATCATCTATGCACAGCTATTATCCTCCATTTCATCATTTGTTCATCTTTTTATGATACATCTTACAGGGACAATAGGCTGTACTCTGATTGTTCTGGACAGTTCTCTGATTCCTTTCTTGCTTTGCTCAGTTTTTATCTTTCTTTCTGTTCTGTGTGTATAAGCTTAGAGTGGTAGCTCCCTAATCCCCATCTTGACCTCTTTGTCTTGGGACTAGGTGAGCATCTCATCTATTCCTTGTCTTCACTTAATATTAACTTCATCTTGGGACTAGTTCTCATTGTCTTCTGTCTACTGTTGCTCTGTCTACATCTACTGCTTTGAGCCAAGTGTGTGCTCTTCACTACAGAGTGCACAAAAATGGCTGGTAAATATGCTCCATGCCCTGCTGTGCCAGCTCTCCCCCCTGGTCTGACATCACATGATGAGTGCTGACAAAGGAATGCTGGTCTTGTCCTGACACAACTTCCCTTTTTGGCAGTGTCAGTCTGGAATTAAGTGCTGAAGTCCTCCCTGTCTCAACACAAGTCTCAACAACAAGGGGTGTGTGATAGTTGAATATGTACACTACTGACTTTGTACTGACTGAATTCTGTAATATTATAATGAAAGGGGTGTGGGCCAACACTGCACATGGCGGGTACAAGGCTGTTTCTATGCATCAAAACATAGTCAGGTTGCCATTTCTAAATGTTTTGTCACATATAGAACCACTACAGCTTGTTTATTAGCAAAGTTTCTAGATTTCTGTTATCTTCTTGGACTCCAGCAGAGTGTATTGGTTTTGGTTGGTCTTTGAAAGATTACGAGGCCCTTTAGGGTCTCGTTTCTTATAACCTGATGCTCCCGCGTATGGCTATGCTCGATGCGTCTCCTCTTCAGTCGGCAAGCTCCGGTCATGCCAGTATGCCGTTTCTTCACAGATTTTGGGCCAGTTACCGGTAGCGTTTCATCACCGTAACCGGTCACCGGCTGTTGCCGCAAAAACGCGTGGCCTGCAACGCACTTGCTCCGCAACGCCCATCATCCTTCACCCTTGTTAATCCGCTGCTCACTGTCCATGAAGATAATAACGTCTTTATTTACTGCAAGCATTTGGCTCGGTCATCTGCTCTGTTTGTGCCATCTTTTCTTGTCTTTTCATCGTACGTTGTGTCTGAGCTATATGCCACGTCATCCGACTAATTCAACCTTGCCAGCTTTTACCCCACGAGACATCCTTCCACCGGTAACACACTAGTCCCCTCGGTTCTTACAGGGGCTGATATTTTGAACTGGCTCAGGTAGATTGTAGAGTTGCCGACAATGCGAGTACCCTGTCGGATCATCTTTGGTACGTAGCACTGTTCATATGATAGCGGACTGGGAACTGATCTTCTCCCCTGTATCTTTTCGTCCTTTTCCCTTCTACCTTGTTTTCATTCTTCACGTCTTACCCGCTGGTCCTACACATCAACTCAATGACTGTCAATGTCTTTCGCTTTCACTTCGCCTTTTCCTTGCAATCATGATCTTCGGAAATTCTTGATTCTGTGTCTCTCTACGGCGGTTCCGTACTTCGCGTCTTGGTATCCGACATATCTTCCTTTCCTTGATGTCTTCTGTTCTCATATCATCAACTTGTCTTGTACTGGCCGCCGCCATTTCGAATACAATCCTCGCTTCAATGTCTCCTACCGCAGCCATCTCAAAATGCAATCTCCCTCTGAATATGCATCAAGCTCATGCGTTCTTCCGCCTCCAAGTGTCATTCTCCCTGAGGAATTTGATACCCCGTATTCCAGGAAATTGAATTATACTCTGCACTGGAAATTGGATTATACCCACTAGAAATTGAATTACACCCACTGGAAATTGTATCTTACCTACCGGAAAAATTGTATGTCTTTAGTCAATAGCAACAGAAAGTTTAGCTCGTGCTATGCTACTGCCCCGAAAGGCATAAAACAGAGCAGTCCTGTATTCCGATCACTTACTGCTCAGACTTTTCACCGTGTGTATTGGTTAAGATTACAGAGGCAACCGTCTTTCATCATGACATATATGCTAAACAGATCATATATAACCCATCTGAGACTCTGGGATATTCTACAGGCCTGTGCTCACAAATGTCTCAATATTGTCCAAACTTTTGTTCATGCAAGCTATTCTCATCCACCTCTTCAAATCAAAGATTTTCAACTTCGAGTTTATCAAAAGCTGCCAGTTGTTCAGATAAATATACGTAGAACTATTCAGAAAGCGAAGATTTCGATAATGCGCAGTACTATACAGACATAATTACTTAGCCTTCTTTAAGGCATTCTTGAGCTGGTACCCAGCAGATGTATGGAATGACTGTGATAACATCTCTGAAATGATCCATTTGTCTAATTATAAGGGCTATGTGCAAATTTTGTATCGTTTGTCTTATGGCATTATATCTCACCTGCGGAAAAAGTGTCTGCTTGCCGTAAGTCAGATGCAGGTAGTGACCATTTCCAACATAGCACATATCTTGATTCCAATAACACATTTAGAAATCTTGGTCAAGTCTAATTATACTGCAAATTCAGAGTGTAATTTTTTCACATTCTCTTCTATGAAAGGAGGACGTGGTAGTGAGAAAACATTTAGTTATCCTGATCTTGAGCCTTATATGATTACGCAAACTTTCATTGTGAATCCATTGACAGTTCTGTTCAAGTTTCAGGAATTTGTTACAGATGTAGAGAATCTATGTGATACTCTCATATACACAAACATCCCTTTCCCTGTTGTTTATAAAATGCAATACCGTGATCAGATTCTGCATCTAGCTAGGGCACATAATATTAAATCAATGCAAAATTTACACTAAAGCAAATTGAGCAATGTTGTGAGTCTCACACTTGCACTGATTCTTGTCTTCAACTTATTCTTGTCTTCAGACCGATTGATTATATACACATAACTCGGCCAGAAGAAGAACCTTTTCCACCTAAGCCTCTGTCTCTCCAAAACATTCTGAATGTTATTCGCAGTTGGACTGAGGATTTCCACCCTGACAAAATCCAGGAGTCTGGATGCGCTGTTTGCGGGTAGCTAAAGCCATGCGCTGAGCTCACTTCCTTAAAATCAATTCATCGATTTCTTGGTATTCTCAAAGTGTCGGGTGTGACACGCTTAGAGCGTAAAATTAGTACAGACAAAATCAATCAAAGAATATAATGGACCAGTCATAGACAAAAAGTGCGACAAAGTCTGTGGTGACTGTCGTAAGGCTCTGATAAATGGAAAAATGCCAAGAATATGTTTGGCCAGAGGTTTATGGCTTGGAGACATTCCAGATGAGCTAAAACACTTGAATTTTGTGGAAAGATTGTTAATTCAAAAAATCCGAACCAATTGCTGCTTTGTGCGTGTCTCATCAGGTATGTGAAAAATGATTTCTCATGTAATAGCTTTTGATTCTCCAGTTGTCAAAGCTTATGAGACATTGCCTCCTCCACCTGAAGAACTAGATGAAGTACTAGCAATTATGTTTACTGGACCTTGCAAACCAACTGAAAAAGATTATCAGAGAACCCCAATGTTAGTACGCTGAAAGTACGTTTATGATGCGCTTACATGGCTAAAACTAAATCACCCGGCTTATCATGCATTAAATATTTCATTGGATAATCTTAGTAAGTACTCAGAAGATTTGCCACCTGTGTCAGTAGAGTGGAAACCTACAACCAGTGAAGGAAACAGGGTTCCAGAAGGGACAAGTGTGCATGATAATGAGTCTGAGATTGGGACTGAACGAGGTGAAGTTCCTTTTGTAGTGCATGGGCTTACAGGTCAAAGCCTTCAATATGAGACTGTAGAAGCGCAGAAAGCAAAAGCACTGGCACATTTAAATTCACAAGGCAAATTTTTAGCAGTGGGTCATAGCAAAGAAAGCTCAACAAACTTTAAGAATCCAAAATTATACCCCTCAAAATTTCCCTGGTTATTTCTATATGACCTAGGAGGCTTTGGAATGAATGATATTCCACAATTTGGAGAAAAAGCCCATAAAAAGTTTCTACTCAATTATCACGATAAATGTTTTGAAACTGATATCACTTTTCCCTTCGTTGCATTTAGTCATGAGCAAATAAAAGCTGCAATGCATAATGGCTTTGCAATGACTGAGCTTCACTCATTTCCAGCAATTGCTGACTGGATACTCAATATTAATCATGCTGTATTGAATAATATTATACAAAGGCTTGATAAAGGCGAAATAGTGCACCCTGAGACAGAGGATGAGAAGACTTGTTTTTCTGTCATTCAAGATCTGGATCATGTTGGTGGTGGGGTGAAAAGTTCTATGACTAGCAAAAGATATCTTCGAAATGAATTGTGGTCATCGATTGCATATTTAGGTGCACCATCATGGTATATCACCTTTGCTCCCTCAGACACAAGTCATCCACTCTGCTTATACTATGCAGGTACAGATGAAAAGTTTCAGCCATGTCTCAATTTACCAGATGATGACAGGACCCAACAGGTAATCAGAAATCCAGTTTCTGGGGCTAAGTTCTTTGATTTTATGGTGAGGATGTTTATAAAGCATATATTAGGTGTTGACAGTGATCATGATGGTCTTTTTGGCAAGACAAGTGCTTATTCTGGCACTGTAGAATAGCAAGGTAGACTGACACTTCACTTGCACATGCTTCATTGGATTGCCTTTTCCAAATCTCCCCAAGAGATAAGAGATGCAATCCTGGATCCAAATAGTGACTTTCAAAAGAGAATTGCTGAATATCTTGAAAGTGCACATACTGGTAATTTCATGACAGGAAACCAGGAAAGTGTTGAAGAAAATGTCAGGCTCAGAGCCCAATCAGAAAATTATGTTAATCCACTTTATAAACTCTCTGCAGAGCCACCGAAACCAGTCAACCATAAATGCAATGTCAAGGAAAACTGTGAAATTTGCTTATCCACTGAACAATGGTGGAATCATTATAAAGATGAGGTGGATGACATTGTATCTCGCACTCACATCCATAAATACAAGTCAACCATGGGGAAGGATGGCAAGCGTAAAAAGAACAAGGATTATTTGGGTTGTCTTGATAATAAATATGGTACATGCAGTGCAAGATTTCCACGTCAATTTGTGAAGACAACTCAGGTTGACCAGGAAACAGGTTACTTAAAGATGCAGAAACATGAGTCTTGGATTAATACTTATAACCCTACCATGACTTCATTATTGTCTGGAACTACAATCAAAGCTGTTGTATACTATGTGACAAATTATATCACAAAATGGAGTCTGAATACTCATGTAATTTTTGACGTCATAAAGTCTGTGCTTGAAAGAAATTCCGAAATGTTAAATGGACCCTTAAGTAGGCAAGGAAAAGTAAGAAAATTAGTCACACAAATGGTAAATTTATTATCAGTCAAAATGAATGGGAGCTCCAATGATTTGCATGTATCTGCTAGACAGTCCAGACCACTATACTAGCCATAAGTTCAAATCCTTTGACTGGAAAAATTATGTAAATGAGGTTCAAAAATGCTGGACTATTTCTGACAAGAGCTCACCTTCTACAAAAGATAAAGTAATTCTTCTAAGGAAGCGCAATGCTGTAGTTGCACTCTCACAAGTTTATGATTATATATACCGCCCCTCACATCTCGAACGAATGTGTCTTTACGATTGGGTGCAGCTATGTGAAAGAGTCAAAGTCTCTACCAAGAAAGATGTATGTGACAATGCAGAGCAATTAACAACAGACTCATTCCATATTACAGACTCAGATCCTGAAAGTAATGCTTCAGATTCAGAGTCTGATGCAGGCTTTGAATCCGATAACGAACAATGCACATTTGAATATTCTCAAGGCCCAAAGCCAGTTCCCAAGGAAAAATTGGCAAGAAATGTGTTTCCTTTTGTTCATGGCCATCCTCTTGCTGACTCACATGCATTAAAGGTTGTATCAGATGATAAGCGACTTGTTCCAAATTTTATTGGAGGTACATTACCTAGAGCTGATAAAGGCAACCACGAATATTACTGTACTATAATGCTAACACTATTTAAGCCCTGGAGAGCTGGTAAAAATTTAAAAAATAAAGATCAGACTTGGGATGATGCATTTGATAACTTTCAATTCACACCTCAGCAGGAGCAGGTACTCAAGAATTTTCAAGTTCATTATGAGTGCTTGGATTCCAGAGATGACTACAATGCGCAGAGAAGAGCAATGAGTGAGAAAACAGAGTACAATGATGGCATTGACTCTGATTTACTTGACGCTTCAGTTTATCCGCTTAATGGGGAATCTGGACCATTTGAAAGGCGAAGACAGGAGGAGATGAACGAAATGAAGGAGCTTTTGATAGATATGGGCTGGACTGATACTTTGCATGATCGAAAATCACTGATTCCTTCAGCATGTCAGCCACAAATTGATAAAAGTGCACATGGTTGGAAACTTCAAATCAACAAAATGAGGCAAGATATACTTGATAAAAGACATAAATCAGATGCAGACCAGAATTCCAACAATAAATTTAGAAACCCATTTCCTGAACAAGTAGAAATACTAGATAAAACTTCATTTGAGAAAAGGACAAGACAAGGCCACACTCAGAATCTGATTGATAAGATAGCAAATGAATTTCAATTCCAGGATAATGCAGAGCAAGATAGAGCATTCAGAATCATAGCAAATCATGCAGTCAGCCCGTGCCCTCAGCAGTTAAAAATGTATATAGGTGGAATGGGTGGCGCTGGTAAATCAACTGTATTGCGTGCTCTGCGCAAGTTTTTTTGCAGAGAGAGAAGAGTCACACTGTATGCTAGTTGTTGCACCAACTGGAAATGCAGCTGCACTACTAGCAGGATCAACATACCATTATATGTTTGGTATCAACTCAAAACCAGAAGGAGAGAAACATTCAACATCTATTCCACAGATCTGTTCACGGTTGGAAGGTGTCAACCACATATTTCTTGATGAAGTTTCAATGTTGTCCTGTAAAGATATGTACAAGATCAGTGCAAAATTAGCCCTGGCTTTAAGCATGCCTCATCTCCCTTTTGGAGGAATGAATATGATTTTTGCTGGAGATTTTGGTCAGCTTCCTCCAGCTATAGGTGGTGAAAGCGTAGCATTGGACAGTCACCAAAATCAAGGTCAGATCAGGAAAATGCTATAGGCCAGCATCTCTGGCATCAAATAACTACAGTTGTAATGCTTGGAAAGAATATGAGACAAACTGAAACATCAGAAAACGATGATAATTATCGAAAGGCTCTGGAGAACATGTGGTATAGGTCATGTACTTCAGAAGATATTGCCTTTTTGCGAACACTGATATCAAACCCTTATGAACCTGGCAAGTCACTTAGAAATGAAATTTTTCGTAATACTCCTATTATTCTTACTTATAATAAACATAAAGATGTAGCTAATAAGCTTGGAGCAGAACGCTTTGCTGCTGAAACAGGACAGACATTGATGTCTTTTTATTCAGGAGATGAGCAGGTTGTTCTGGAAGATATTCCAGAAAATGAGAAACAGCATAGAAAAAGATGTAAGTCAAAGAGATTCAAAGTCAATAATACAGTTCAACATGAACTACGGACTCAACCACATTCTTATAATGATAGGCAAATCCCTGGTAGACTTGATCTATGTCTAAGAATGCCTGTTATGATTAGATATAATAGTGCCACTGAACTCTATATCACTAAGGGACAGGAAGGCCATGTCCATGGTTGGAAAGCAAAAATGGGCAAGCATGGTAAGCCTGTCTTAGATGTTCTTTTTATTAAACTACATAACCCCCCTAAACCTCCATCTCCAATTCAATTTGAAGGTCTTCCTGAAAGCGTAGTACCTATAATCTGAAATACTGTTAGAATTGAATGCAAACTTTCAGATGATTCCCAAATTGCAATATCTCGTACTCAAATTGAAGTACTTCCCAATTTTGCTATGACAGATTTTGCATCTCAAGGCAAAACAAGAGATTGGAATGTGGTTGACATTAATAATATCAGAGATTTCAGAGCTATATATACTGCATTACCACGCAGTTCCCGGGCTGACCAAACATTAGTCCTTCAAGGATTCAATGGAAGTCTTCTTACAGGAGGCCCGAAGAATAAAGGTGGATATAGACAGGAATTGAGAGAGCTGGAAATCTTGGATGAACTAAATAAACTCAAACATTTAGGCCTATTACCAGCGCGTGCAAATGGTCCGGTAGAAGGATGGGTGGGAATCACTCATAGTCTGGAGGTTGTGGCACAATGATATTGTTGTGAAGTTGTGAGGAAAGCTCAATAAAGTTGACGAGCTGAGAGAGGGAAATATCCAGAGTGCCGGGGGTAGAACTGATTAGGGAAATGATATGGGTGAGCATACTACTAGTAGGCATGGGATAAGAAGGGGGGGTAAAAGCGTACTTTCATTGTTCAGTGGATATATACTTATAGATCGAATACTACTCCTGATTTGCATGGACAGCCCCTCGTATCCTAAACGCGCCCTCCTAATAGACCCCTCATATCCTAAACAGCTCTTTTACAGCCCCATCAGCCCCAAGAACTAAATGGTGATCGGCCCCGGCCCCAGGCTTTTCCTCTAATCACTTTTTTCTCCGGATTGCACAAGACACAAGTAGAAGAGAACCTATTACTAGTAGGAAAACAATGAGAGGACTAATCTACAAAATCTCTCTCTAAATGAAAGAACATACATAGTACAGTAATGCCCTAAAATCCGGAGGGAATAGGAGCTGTACAAAAAGAGCTATTGAGCAAGTTGCAGCGGACCGCTAAAATGATGACTAAGCTGCCTGACGCGACTGTCGTGTCGCTCATCTACATCCATTCCAACGCAAAAAACGCGTTTAACAACGCGCCTGGTAGGTCAGGGCTCTGCAGCGTGAATTAATAGGTCTAAAAGTGAAGTTAGGATGTCTCGTTACAAAAAAGGGACGGCACAAGTAGGCAAACAACGCACCGAACCCATGAATACAGCTAGACTCAGAAAAAAACCATTGACAAGGAAAATGACGATGTGAAAAATGCAGCTCTCAAGGTGTCACTAGAAGATGTGAAGGCTGCAATTGTGCGGGCTAAGGAGATGGAGAAACGAGCTGTCAGGGCAGAGAAAGAATTAGCAGAGAAGGGCCAAAGAGAGAAAGATAAAATATGCCTTACGGAGGGAAAAAGTCCATATATTTTCATACCTTATATATTATAGTATTACTATAGTCGAATAGTTCAATTTGCGGGTAGTTTAGAGGCAGAACGAGAGAGAACGAGGCTAAGAAAGAGTGAGTCGACAGAAACGATGTTTTGGCTTAGTTACCGGCTTAGTCAGCTGTCCACTGGCCTTACCGCGTTTGCCCACCACCAATGTTAGTCGGTACGCGCTCGGTATCCGGACGAGCGGTACTCCACAAATCTTACTGTACTTATCGTTACCCTTCGAGTTCTTATGTATCACCTCATCCATAGTTTACTGTGTTGTCATGCTCAATGTACTTTCAAACTTATTTCGCCAAAAATTCTCGACTAAGTACTAGTCCTCTCTACAGATAATTTTGATATCTAATCCTCCTATTTAAACTTCAATTACGAGTAATTACTACCTTCTCAAAGTTTCTCTGTACGTTGGAGATGAGACGCAAATTTACAAGACTAATAAATGAAAAGAAAACAACTCGTGAAACCAAAAGCAGATAATGCAAGGGAGAAGGAGAAATCGGTAGTAAACGGTTTGAAAGCTTCAGAGGCGTCGATATGACAATCTATCAGCCCGAACTAGTGAGCGTGTGGATATGAAGAATTCAAAATGATGAAGGTCCTATTCTGGCTCGGACCCAGACACAGATAGACTTAGATACCACGAGAGATCCAGCTCGATATTGAGATGATGCAGAGAGAAGGAAGCCAAAGAAATTTTGAACGTCTCAAGCTTCATGGCTCTCATAGCACCTTCCTCGTCTCCCCTGAGATTTCCAAAATTAATTTGTACCTTCTGGTGCCGTTCGAGGCTTGCCCATCGGTGAAGGTACCGCTACGAGACTCTATCACGTCGGCCATTAAGTCTCCAACACAGTACATATTGCCTTCTACTGCCTGTTGAAGCACTTGTTACATTCACCATGCTCACCATCGACGACCTCACTAAACAGACTTTTAACTTTTTCTCCAACGCAGTGAATGAATTGGAAAAGGACGAGTTTACCGTAGTCCGCCCTTTCATAATCTGAGGCTTCCGCCTGTGGCTATGCAATTTGGATGCCTCGGCATTCGGTCTTTTTTCACCGAAGCCGATACCAGCGTTTGCCTCCCTGACACCCGCTCTTGTCTTCTTGTGATAGAACGGCCCTTACCAGTTGTAAGGATCTTTTATTTCTCTTCTTTAAGTCCGCTCTTGTCCTCTACCATCATCTTTACTTTTGCACCGGTGAAGCTTAACGAAAATGTAGTATCAATCAAATAACGTGCCATGCGAAACGTTGGTCCACAAAGCCTTCATAAATGAAGCAGCAGGTATGTGACGTGAAAACCTGAGAGAAGTATTGTTAGCACTTACATCAACATTATAAATGCGGACAGACGCATACGCACTATTCGCTGGACTGCATACGGCACTTTCGTGATGAGAAGCGCAAGGAGAACAATGAGTTTACCCAATTCTTCATTTGGCTCCAGGTGGCGGCTCTGTAGGTGGTGGAGTGTGTCAGAAACTGGATGACAGAAAGCCACAAAGCAAAAAAAGACAAAAAAAAGAAAGGATGAGGAACAGTGCGAGTATCCACTTCCCCCTCCCCACCTTCGCCTGGACCACTTCCCCGTCAAACACACCTATGTCACCCACAGCACCAATCTTCCTCGGAATATGCGTCTTCCCGGGCCCTCGAATTCCCCTCCGCAACGAGATAGCAAATAGAATGAAAAAAAGTACTCACACTACACAGACCAGAACTGCGGATATGCGCATCCATCCCCACTCTCTCCCTTCGCTTCTTCCCTTCCTCGTTCCTCTCCCCTCACAGATATCCGCATCTTCCACATCATAAGAATACGAGCGATGGCAGAAATGAACAAGAAACAAAAACAAAGGAAAGAATCAGAGACGACGTAACTCAAAGTGACGCATCTGGTCGCTTTCTCGATCGTCATCCCGTTTCATCCTTCAGAACTTGGACACGTCAATACAGAAACACTACGGCTCAATCTTGCACTCGCTGCTCATATATATATATATATCTGCATAGATCATGGAGGTACAGTGATATGAAAAGGTGTATGGACAGCCCAGAGATCCTACGGACTTTGAGTGTGGCTTACCATGACAATTAGTACATTGCAAAGCAACCTTTAAGAAAAATCAACCAATAAAACGAAAAAAGAACAAACAGGAGACTATTTCCAGGAGGAACTCAGAGATTGAGTACCACTCGACGCTACTGTGGCTTGACGATTTGGATCGGATTCCCATACAACCTATTCGATTGGTGAGATTTTTTGTTAAATAATTTGATAACGTGAAGAAAGAAAGAAAGAGACTTACACTACCGTCCGTCTCTTTCCTTATGAATTTGTACTCAAAAGCGGTGTTGGCTGGCAAGTTGACGGTGACGGTCCAGACGGGATATGTCGCTGATGAGAGGGGTAGTGAAGAGGAAGGATTCCAGGATCCAAGTTGGGAGATGCTACCGACGAGGAAGATGTTCTTTAATTACCGAATCAGTTAGGAAAATTGTATATTAACACGCAGAGCAATCACGTACCTCTCCGAAAGTGGTAGTAGCGGTTTCTGAGAAAGTTACCGCTACTGTCCCTGAACTACCAGTACCAGTACCACCTCCGCTACCACTCCCGGTCCCTTCCGCACCCGTATGGATGGCTATAGCGCTTCGAGCGGGGACAGTTGCACTGAAAGAACCTCCAGATACAGTGAATCTATCAAATCATAACAACGCAACGTTAGAGACAAAGTCTACCTCTTTCCATAAGAATATACAACACAACTCACGAAGACCCAGAACAAGCCCCATTTGAACTCGAAGTCCCACTAATAACATCACAATAACTCCCATCCCCCAACGACGTCTTAAACGTCGCACTCCACGCTGAATCAGCATTATTAATCGCCACGAACCCTGCTGATCCTCCCGATCCTCGTCCGAATGCGATTTGTTGGCTTTGAGGGGATACCCAGTTGTTTATTGTTGCACTACCGACGGTGTTTCTCCAACTGACCATACCACTAAATGCGATCCATCGATGTTGGCATAGCCAGCCGTTGGAACCGCCTGTACCGGAACAAGTACCGGATCCGCCATTGGGGGCGCCGTCGTCGGTCGTGGAGAAGGTGTAGGAGGAGAGGATGGTGGGTGTTCCATAGGGATGGGCGAGGGAGAAGATGGTTGCGGTGACGTAGGTGTTGGAGGGGGAGGAGTTGCTTAGGGAGTTGCCGTTCTGGAATAGATTGAAAATTCGAATTATTAAAGTGGTAATGATTTAGTGAAGGATTATTGTCGAAGGACGGAACGGACGTACCCGTTCGGTATCGTGATTCGTCACGAAGACGTTGGCTTGAGAGCCAGATACCCATCCTTGATTGTCCAGATTCTGTAGGCTCGAGATTCCACCTCCTAAGAATGCGTTCTTGAGAGCGGTGGTGTATCTAAATCTAAAGATCGTACAAGGGAGGAACACCAATCAGTAAATCAGTATGATTATATACGTGTAACTTAGAGGGAGAGTGATGATAGTATTACAATGTAATGAAATGCTCACTCTTGCACGTCCCCATTTTGAACATACTCTGAAGGCTGGATAGGTTCTCCGGCTCCAAAGATAACCTCCTGAGAAATATAGGGCCTAGATGTCAGTCGGGAGAGTATGTTGGCGATGTCGGTTGTTGGCATATCTATGATTGCAAGTATGTAATGAGGAATGAGTTCAGATTGATATGATGAAGGTGCATAAGGACGAAAAGAAACCAATAAATCGAGGTTTGCGAGAGCAAGAGCAAGATAAACTCACGTTTAGCAGCGTCCAACCTGAACCCATCGACTCCCAATGAGAGCAGATCGTTGCCGTATTGCGCAAGACGGCCACGGACGTATTCGGTGTCCGTTGCTAGGCTTGAGAAGAAGAGTAAGTATTACAGCAGATTTACAAAACTTGAACTGGAAATTAGACTGACTCGGCCAAATTATCCAACTCACAAGTCTGCACTTCAACCCGGTTATTGTAGTTGACGATGTCATCGCCAGGTTCGAGACCACAGTGGTGGAAATCCTACGTAGATAGATAGATCTCAGGGTAAGCACTTGTACACGGGAGATAATTCGGGATGTCGCAATGGATATTCAATGAATACCTCAAAGTGACCATGCGTACTCACCTGGTTCTGGTAAATCCCCGGATAATTATAGTGTGTAAAACTTGAACCAGCAACCCCTGTCCCTGAGTCGACACCAGCCATGTGGTTGAAGAGTGTATCTGCGTCATAAGAGCGAGGGGTCGGGGGTGAGAATCTCAAACGGAACATAAAACCGGAGAAACGAGAAGTTTGAAAAAGTAGACAGACGGAGGATAATCCCGAGATCGCCGAGGTCGTGAAAACGAGTGAGGAATGCTCAATTTGGAAAAATGCAAGACGTATACGTAGAAGTGGATAGAATTGGTTACTTACCTGCTATAACCTTTACTCCTGCATTATGACAAGTCGTAATCATGCTATATGTTCGTGCCGTTAGAGAGGATTCAGGATCGCGATGAAGGACGATGAAGTAATGTAAAAATATAAAAAGGGGGACAAGGAAGACAAGGACGTACTTGGAGAATTGCTGTCGATTTCCTCTCTTCGAAGTCAAAGTATACGAGACAGGCTGATAATCCGTCCACCATTGGCTACCTTGGATGTGCTCGGCGGGAGGGGAGACTGTGGTGGAGACAGAAACCAAGGTCAGCATTTATATCTGTGCTACTGGTACTATGCAGACGCACCTTGAACAAATCCATACCCAGCTGATCCAATAAAGTTGGTGCATTCCGCAGCGATACTATCCCAGGTCCATTCGAACATTTGGATAATGACGGTTTTGGAACCAGATGGCGCTCGGGCTTCCAAGACACCAGTGGTCGTCTCATTGTGTACTGTATTGGCAGGCGCAGTGAGGCCTGACTGTGGTAGACAGCCAAGGAGAAGGCCCCATCCGAGAGTTGAGAATGGCTTCATGATGAGAGAGACGATGCAGAGGAGACGGCCGGTCGGTGGTTCCTGAAAAGACGTCGAGGCGTAAGTTATCCGTATTTATGCGAATAATCCTATGTCAACGCACTCTGGAAGCGAATATGACGACCACATACATCTTCGGACCCCTAGGCCTGAGAGATAACTCAGCCAAATTGGATATCGATGAGCAGCCGCATGGAGGACTAGTCAGCTGCGGCACTAGCTGATTTGTTTCTCATCTATGTGATAATATTGCAAAAGTCGATGCATATGAATGTTTGAACGATGGGAAGATGGGCTAACCGTAAGTCCGAACTAGCATTGCGCTTTGTGTGAGTTATGACGCTTGCTAGAAGAAGGCGCCTGCTTTTGTCACGGTGCAGATCCACTGTGAGCATGTGGAGGAAAGAAAGTGTTACCTAGGGACCTTGTTGACGGTGGAAATTGTGCGTGGTTTCGCAATTCGCAACTTGTTGAAAGGCAACTAGGAGAAAGAGCTCAACATCGATGGCCAATTGACGTTGGTTGATTTGCTTGCCGCCCGGCAATTTTTTCTCCAACCACTATGACGCAATCCGCCTCAGAACATACTCCGTGCTCTCTCTCGTTCGGTCCCCCCCCCCCCCCCCCCCCCCCCCGCATCGGAAAATCGCCTAACTCGCAGGATTACTCGACTATCCAGTCGTTTTTAGGTATGTGTTAGACACCTCTTACTTCAAAGACTACCCAAGTACTAGTCTTCTCGCCTTCTTCGTTCTCCCTCAACACGTCTCACCATATCGTCGTCTCGAAGCTCCGTGATCCTCAAGTCGATGCAAGATACATGAAAACGTGTATTCTCCTCCCAGAGACATCATGCCAGTCGCTCGTTGGCTGAGGGTAGAGGAAGACTTCGGTAGTGGTGTTGCTGTTGATGCTGGCGCAGGAGGTTGTAGTTCTGGGTCCTATCATCTCTCTTCGGTGAGTGCGCTGCTTTTTTCCTACATCCCCATCTCAACGTCAAGCTAACCTCTACTTCACTAGAATCATAACAACGGAGGGAAAAGTGAAGGAACGTCGGTGAAGGGTGAAGAATGGTCAGAGAGGGTCTTCTGCAATGTGTTTAAAGACTTTGGTGCGTTTGGGCTGTCGCTTCCTACAACCTTCTTGTTTTCTAACCACGACTTTGACGTCGTTTTCAGGGACTTTCAGCTACCGACGCTACGTTACAGCGAACGCCTCCCGCTCCACTGTCACATCATATTCTCATCGTCATCCCAGCACCTACACCAACTCTTTCATCACTACACATTGGCTGCCCATACCGTACTACCGCCGAGAACAAGGCGTCAGAGAGTGCTTGACGAGGATTGGGTTTATGTGTCTGGACAAGATAGACAGGAATGGACCAGCGAGGTTGGACATACTTGGGGTCAGGTTGGATGGATGTACGATGTACCTCGCCGGGTTGTTTGGGTCTGTTACGCCAGTATTCCTCTCTTGTACGTGGGATACTCTCTTTTCGTACTATTTAGGCTGACGATGAAGTATCATGATGTCCCTAGGCTGGAGTCTAGTCTGAAGATGCATCACCGTTTAGCCTCGGGTTGATATGAAGACAAGGGACCTGGCGATGCTGGGATGAAGGAGGGACAGGGGTCTCCTTACGAACTCGAGTGAAAGGTATCGGGGTGCTGCAAACAGAAGCTGGAAAAGACGCATTTGGACAGGCATGATTGGCGGAGGCGAATACCGAGTTTTACTGGTGTGAGGATAATCTGAGGTTGATTTTGGGGGGATGGATTGGCGTCGTTGAATGGTGTACAGTCGGTCACCGATGTGGATGGGGACAGGTCTGTAGATTTGTCGAAGAGGAAAGTGAGGGAATAGGTGGTGATGGTCGAGGGGAAGGGATGACACCCGTATCATGGTGCGTTTCCTCGTTTTGGATTATTCTCCACCTCCTCAAATTTATTCTGATTCTCTTTACCTTCGCAGGTGGTCGCCAGGTTGACGGAGTAATACATCGCCGTTCTTTCACACACCAAATCTCTTCCCTCGTTCCCCACCCTCCTGTTTACTCATTCCGGTATGATCCCTTTCCTCATTGGTCAATGAACCCATTCTGTCATAGACCAGTTCCACAGTCCACCGCACATTCCCAGTACTACCATGCAAAAATCTAGTTGAGGTAGCATCGCGGTGAAGTGAGAGAAACAGGAGAGAGAAGGGGCAAAAGACGCCGAGACGGATATGAGGGGGCGGAATCTCAGGCCTTGTGCTGTGGGGAGATAAGATGGAGGTTTGACATTGGGTGAAGGTAGTACTGGGCCAGGGATATGACGGTGTCATATCGATGATGACAAGGTTAACCGTTGTCGATGTACAGGCAAATGCTAAAGCCCCGGTCAAAAACGACGCTGACCACAACCGACTATAACCGACCACTTCCAAAAATCTGGCTCCTGCCAGAAATACATCAGAAAATGACTATATACCAGATTTGTTTCTGGCTATTTCTGGCCGCATCCGGTCATCGCTGAGAAAAATGCATTGTTGTTGGCACCAGAAATGGTCAGACAGGTCTGGATAGATCCAGAAGAAATCTGATTGTATTCCGTTTACTACTATAGCTACTGTACATGCTTTCTACATAACAAGTACTAAAACAAGCCTTCTGACTCCTGCTGAGTCCCGACCCTGACACATCTGCCAAGTCAAATCATCAAAGTCCCTGAGCCCAAACACAAACAAACTGACACAAATGAGTTAGCAACGCCGGAATGTAAGTAGCAAGTGACCAGGGAAATGTGTCTTCAGTAACTGCGAGTACCCCATCTTGCCACTAATTGTGAATGATACTGAAGAGCATCCACCTTGAGACCCATATTAACTACAAAACCAAACTATGCGTTGAGAGCAATTGACATACATACCCAAGGGGGGTCAAAAATTTTATTACATGATGCCTAAAATTTTTTTAACGGTGTCTGAGGCTCGACCGACCGAGCGCTCCTGCCATATATGGAAGGTTGCCTCCTTACTAAGCAGACACACGTCATTTTCGGTGCCGCCTAGGCCTTTGAGTCACTACCGCCGTCGTCTCTTGGTTTTCTCTCCCCTGCATACCTCACATTTCCACCCTCGAGGGACCATGGTGTCCAAATTTTGGCACGAAAGATGGTACTTGGGCAATGGAGGTAAGTACAGTATCATAGATGACATGTCTATAAAGCACTCACCCATCTTGTTATACAGTCCGCATTTGAACAGCACGCACATCAGGAAAAACCCCAATTCATAATCGGGCAAGATTTTGCGTTATTGTGTCAGACGCGCAAAATTGCTATTTCCATCGCACTAGTTATGCACCGTTATGCGAAACCTTGTATCTATTTGACAAACACGATGATCTAGGAGGCTCGAACTCCAATTCAGTGCCAAAGTCATAGATTCCTTAGATTATAGATATCGTAGCAATAAAGATGAGTTCGTTACATGATTATTGTGAAGTACCGGTGTTGTCCGAGATCAGCCCTGCCCACAAACGAAAAAATTGTTGGTGTCTGTCGAGTTGTCGCTGGCAGTCAGTGAGCTGATTCTGAAGGGAGTGGGTGGTGCGCCTGCTCTCAGTCAACTCCTTTGTAAGATGGCGGGTCATTTTCCTTGCCTCATCCCGCTCCTTCTGTGCCTCGTCCCGCTCCAAAGTCGTTCTCTTCAGCAAAACCTCTACAGTTACCTTCAGCTCTGTTTTAACCATATCTAGCTGACACACTGCCGAATCCAGCTCCTTCCTGATGCCCGTAAGTTCCTTCGTTTTCTCTTTGAGATTCCGATCAAGGCCGCTGATTTGTCGCACATAGGCTTGCGCATATGTCCATCAGTAAAACATAATGTGTAGAACAGCTGTCTAGTACTCACAATAAGTCTCATCATCCTGTGTACCCTCTTGCGAGTCTGATTGAGTTTGTGATTCCAGCTGAGACTCGGGTTCAGCTATAGTTTCAGTTTCCTCAATATGACTGCTAATCAAAAATTAGATTGAGAATGTAAAACACAGAAAAGCATTAGCACGCACCGCTGTTCCACTTCCGACTCCACCTTGACAGACACCTTAGACTGGTGAACTCTCCCAGGCCATCCAGGGGACCGAAAGATAGGTATACTGTTGCTAGCAGTCCTGATCAAATGGTAGTACTTAGGTAAAATGAGAACCTTGAGTGAAAGAGGACTCACGAAATATTGGAGAGCGGAGAGCGGCCAGTTGCTAGTCTCTTTGAAAGTGGGGAGCAGAAGGCATTTTCTGAGGTTTCTGAGCGACGCTTCATTGTTGGAGAAATGTCAGACATTAGTTGTTGATGCTGATGGTCGTTGCCAACAAAGCTGCGGGTTTAGGCACAGCCACGCACTTTACCTGCATTTGACGCATAGGTCGATGGATAGGTCTATTGTACATCCCTCGTCTATACCTAAGCTCTAAGACTTGATAGTCTTATTTGCTAGATGAAATAGAATATGTTAATCAAATAAAATTGAGCTGCTACGTTATAATACGCTAGTTATACTAATAAGCAAATAAGGCTCCAACCTGTTAAATACTGTTACACTTCGTAGAGTAATTAACTGGTAACAGGATATAACATATTATAACTAGTTATAACTAGTTACTAACTGGTTTCTCCTCCACCCTCTTTCTGCCTGAAATAAGCTTACGAGAATCAAATTCAAATAATCCACTCTTCAGCCAAACCTTAGCGCACATTGCAAGTGTAGTTGTCTCTGCCTTCATCGAGCTACGAAGGTCACTGCAGAGGTGTCGTGAACTTGAGAACAATCGCTCGACAGATACACTTGTTCCTGGAATTGCCAAAAAGTCCCGTGCAATACGAGAAATTATCGGAAAGCCTCGCGTATCCTCAGTGATTTTCGCATGTTTCTATGAAAAAATCATGATCAATTTACACAGAGAATAAGATCGGAGAATTGACAGACCTTCCACCAGTCCAAAGGTTTCATGGAATCACCTCTACCCCCTTCGCCTAAAAGATATCGCTCCAACTTGGATGCTGCTCTGTCCTGAGACATTGGCAAACCATCATCAGAGTCAGAAACAATGTCATCGACAAGGGACTGCACAAGATCATCAGAAGCTGTGGATTTCTTTGGCTTCACAGGAGAAGTTCCATTTGGACCCGCAGGAGCAGTTGCCACATATGACTCGTAGACATGTTCAAATAGGATTTTGGCTCGCTGATAGTCTGTCGATGAGCGCTTACCAAACCAATTCAGCCGGAACGAAGGATGACAAACTGTCAGGAGTTTTTAGATCATTCCTTAGAGAAAACAAAGATAATACGCACCAGTTGCAACAACATAGAACTGATTGGACTTAGCCAACTGATGATACTTATCAAGCTTTCGAATACCAGCATCAATCGCCTCTGAGAATGATGCAAGCACAGGATCGTTCTTCACATGCATGAGCTTCTGTTCCATTTTGCGGTACATTGGGAGAACATAAGGCAGGGTCGGAGTGTCAGCCCGAGACATTACATTCGTCACCACGGTGAAGACCTGCAAGCATAATTTGCCTGAATAAACGATTCAGAGATTCTATTCACACCCTATGACTCACCTCGAGAATTTCTTCAAGCTGCTCAAGCCTTTTCCAGTCCTCTTTTGATAAGCCAAGGTCTCGGAATTCTTCATGCCGAAACACCCATTCGTCAATTGCCTATGAATAAATCTCAGTCATTGGTAAGCCACATTCCATAATTACATTAGTACTTACTTCTTTTAAACAGCGGGCCCGGCGAATCATTGCATGTGTAGAGTTCCATCTTGTACGAACATCTCGAATCACCATTAACTTGAACTTCGGTGTACCCTTTTCATTCGTAATGGTTGGTAAGTATACCTTCCGAGTACATCTTCGAAAGCTTGCGCGACGTTGTGGTGATGACACAATCTTTGTAGTAATGAGTCGTAGCTGTGAAGACAGGTCAGATGCTTTCATTGAGAAGATATAGTATTTTTCTTACATGCTTTAATGGACTAGCGGACTTGGCCTCCTTGAGATCAGATGCTTCCTCTGTGAAGATCAACTCCTGATCAGATTCACCATCAGCCTCCTAATCGGTCTCTGCTTCCATGGCCCTCAAATCTTCATCTTCATCCTCGTCATAATGGATAGGCTGATCTTTGTGAAGAAAGTAATAGTCCATGTCATCCGGAGATTCAGCTTCGTCCAATACTGTCAAGATTGCTTGCACAACCAGGTTGATAACATGGGCAAGACAACGAATGCGGTTATTTTCAGCATGGACATGTAGATCACTGTATCGCTTGTTAAGAATTAAGGCAAGGAAACGTGCCATCACATCACATGAAGATGCGTTATCCATAACAATGGCTAGAAAGTAGATAGACAAAAAGATAAGCATGTTGGACATTTTGAATCAAGTATTACTAGTACTCATCTTATTCAAGCCTCCACGTTTTGATCCTGATTGAACGAAAGCCTTTGCTGCGTACTCGCCTGCATGTTCACGATCTTCAAGATGCTTGAAGTCAATCAGACGTTCAACCAGTTTCCAATCGTCATCAATCCAGTGCGCAATGACCCTGGAAAAACTGAAGACCATCTGCCTATTTGTCCAGACATCAGTTGAGTACGAAATCCTTGATTGGACACGCTGAATCGAAGTGTGAGTGCACATTTATAAGAAAAGGAAATAGTAAGGAACATACTGAAAGTTCCCTGACCACATTGCAATGTAACTCCTTCGTGATCGAGTCCAAAATACTTCGGACGGTTGTGTCGGTAGGAAGTGGAAATCTGGCTTTGACATAATCAAAGACCCGTTTAAGACCTTTACTCTCACCCATCATAAAGGGGAGATCATCCTCAAGAATCCACGCAGCGATGACTTGGCGAAACTCTTTCTCGGTAGGTTCGTAACCAGGCTTTTCGAGTCCTTCATCAATAAAGCGTTGCATCAGTTTACGGCTAGCATTATCACTGTCATCAAACTCTGAGACAGCGCTATTTGGATCACCACTCTTTATCTCTCCCCTCTCTTTATGCTTTCGGATGTGCGATGTAAAATTTGAGAGTGAGGGTCGAGGCCTTTCGTCATCGTAAGACGCACAACCAGGGGTAGCAGGAGAACTCCGAATCCTGGCCATGAAGTGAGAAAAATTCCATAGAACTCTACAGAAGTAAAACTCACGCGCCACATGTCTTGCATTTAAATGTCCAGTGTCCTTTGACAAGTTTCGGCGCTGTGAAATGATCCAATGTATCCGATACAGGACCACGTTTCGCACCTCCTTTACTGGATTCAATTTGACGAAGTGCGGTTTCGCCATCAGATTCACTGTCAGATCTCAACTGCAAAAGCGAAGATGTCTGTGTTCAATAAAATTAGATAAAGGTCATCAAAAAAGATAATGAAGAAAGATATTACCACTTTCGTTGATTTAGACTTTGACTTTGCCTGCAGCTCACTCTCCTTCCCCTTTCCCTTCTTAGAGTTCCTCTCTGTATCTTCCCATTCCAGTTCCAACGTCTCATCCTCTGTATCACCCAAAATAATCTCGTTTCCCGCTTCATCAAACAATACATCGGGAATATCATCAACGGAATGTGCTCGTGGCTTTGCTGGAGGCCTGTAGGCTTTATCCACCTTCTCCCTAATCAATTTCGTCTTTCTCGCTGCTCCATCTTCGTTCTCACCAACCAATTTTGTGTTCTCCTGAGTAACACCAACCAAGAAGTCAAGTTCATCTTGTACTCGGACAAGCCGCATGTGAACCAATTCGAGTGGCAGCTCACTCAGATGTTGCTGTGAGATGGTCTGCAAATACCGGTTGACGAAATCCATGCCATGTGGTCCTCGGGACACAAACTTTAGACGACCAGTAGTCGGATCCACTGTATCAGCTCCAAACACGCGATCAAAGAACGAATTAAAGCTTTGCCACGGTGACTCTGCTTCCTCATTCAAACTCGTTGCGATTTTCCCATCTGGTTGACCAATTGGAACTGACTCAGGAAGACACGATGAGAGATCGGCGATTTCGGCAATGACGGATTGAATGAGGTTGGCATTGATGGGAGGGGAGGAAGTGATGGGTGTGGCTGAAGCGGAGGGTTGCTTCCTACGAGGAGGTGGCCTACGCTTTGGGAGTTTGGATCCAGAAGCTACAGCGGACGTCGCAGTATCACGATCATCGATATTGTTTGGCTGATTCTGGAAATTGATCGCAGCATGAAGTTTGTTGGTCTTGCGCTCTCGGGGATGCTTCAAGATCATCGAAGGGTCCACTTCGTCCGTATTTTGCTTGCGCCGCTTATCTGCTGCATCTAATCCACAAAAGCGAGTAAGTATCCAAACAACAGAGCAAAAAATTCCAACGCACCAACTTGGACTGATGTGTCTTCAGCTTTTCTCTTGCCAGAGCCAGAACTGGACCCAGCGTCCGATTGTCGAGAATCATCTATAAACAGATTTAAGACAGTAATTGAGAATCAGGATTAAAAATCTTACCTTGGACGCCACCAAGTAGTGAGACTCGAATGCGGAAATGCGACATCGTACGAACACTCAACAATTGGACTGTATCACTGTCGAGGATGGGCTTGAAACACATGGGAATAGAGAGACTGGTCCTAAACCGAGTATCAGACCAAAAGCCCTCCGGTACGTGATGTCGATGAATGAGTTGAGTCTTTATCTGCGAAACAGTGGTATGTGGGGTTACCACTGATATAGTCATAGTTATTCACAGTCCGTAAATGGGAAAATTTACAAACGACATACGAATGGACACCGTTTTCCCATGGATCCCTTGTACAAAAACTGTGAACAGCTGACCATTGACAATCCATTTGAATCGATCTTGCCGCATATGTGATATGTGGGAACGATGGTAGTGAAACTGATGGAATGGTCGTACTTGGTGTAGAAGAAAGTAATTGGGAAAGAGTTTTTGCACTATAATTTGTGAGATCTTGGTGGTGTGAAGAATGTAGTGAGATGCTTACCCCAGACAAGGAATAGGATTAACATATAAACATAGATTCCCAATGCACCAGTAGCTATCCCATTCAAACGAAAAACACCAAGTGGAATCTCGAAGTCCTTGACATTTCCGAAACTCAGCAGGAGATAAACATTGATGAGAGGAGCGAAGATAACTCCTAAAATTCTGAGGAACCAGCCGAGTACATGTCTGGAAACGGAGCGAGGGTCTGTAGCACTGAGAACTGGGCGTGTACAATCTGGTTTTGGTCCTTCCATAACTTGTAAGTTAAAGTGATGAATGAAAGTAAGAGAAAAGGGCTACCGGTGTCCAAATACTTTCTGTACACAACTTGCATACTTGCGTTTTTGGCTTCAAAAATCTTTCAGGAGCTCAAGAGGGGAAAGAAACAACCCCGATTTACGTGGGCTTGCTGCTATTTGACCCCCTCAAGCATTCGGCGTCCGCATAAACTGAAAGGGGAGAAGCGACTCCAAGGCGGGTATCAGTGGCAAAAAGGTCATCCAAAGTCTGAAAAGGCGATCCAGCTATTGACTGCTCTTCTACCGTCGAGTCCAGCTTGAAAAGTAACGTTTTAAGTATATGATAAGTACAGTGTCACTACAGCTTGTACAGATTCAGATTAGTTTGAGATGACGAAGTGGTTTGAAGACAGACTCGATATTGAAAGGAGGCAGTACTGTGTACCGCGTGGATTCCTTGTGCGGCAGGAACCGGCATGTTAATGATGTCAGTGGTCAGTGTCATTACGGCCGCTCTTGAACGATAAATTTAGACCGAAATCTGGGCTCCTCCCAACCTCCACCACAACCAGTTATAACAGGTTATAACAGTTACTACCTGTTACTGACCTCAAGCGTAACATGTTAAGTATTTAACATGTTATTAACCAGTTATAATAGTATTTAATAGTATTAGGTTGGAGCCTTATAAGCAAAGAGTTGATACATATGTCAGTCACAGTCAGTATTTACAAAAAAGTGCGAGCAGATTTCTAGAACAGTACTACTTGTCCAGTCTCGATTAGCCACTCGCCCGAATGCAGGCACCAAATGTACACTGCGAATAAGCCTCCTAACATCTACAACACTCGCCAAACGACCACCCTCTACCGCACAGCATGAAACCTTGTAGAAATTGTGATGAGGGTCTCGCCGAGAGAAAGGTGTGAACCATTCAACATAAGCGAGATGAGATGGCCGGTCTTGACGTGGTACATCCTTATAGTGTATCGAGGCATCTGTCTCACTAAGAGAAAACACAACTCGCACTTGACCAACCCGCATATCTGTGCATAAGCAGCAAGTCAGAAGTCGTGTAACGGTACAATTTCTTTGAAAGAGCACATACCCTTTGCCACATCATCATAACCTCGGGAGTCGTTGGTAGGGATTAGAGCTGTATCAAAACGTCCTGGAACAGTGTGATTGTGTTTATCGCACCGAGCGGGTTGCGCATGTATAGAATCAGCAGTACTGAGGCAGTCCATGAAAAAGTCATGCCTCAAGTACTTGACTCGGTGGAAAACATGGACAGAGGCAATACCAAGGAAATGATAGTCGATTTTGTTCTCAAGTCTGCGACCAGAAAGGTTTGGGTTGGCAAGCTCGACGAGGAAACGAGACATTGCATCACGGAAAAAGGTTGCCCCATATGTTTCAATAATGTTATCGATACGGACAGTGCAAGATGGGTGTTTGGTTATATGAAGAATTCGGGTGTTGTTGAGTCCAGGAGTGATCCAATGTTCTCGTAGTACTGGTCGGTTTCCGCCCCGCCTCCACTCAACATGAGCATCATGTACCATGACCCTCTCCTTTCGGTCCAGCCATGTCGTCATCTGAGGGTACTCATCCTTCTTGTTGGTGGCCCGATATGCGTCTTTGGTGTAGTCAATGTGTAAACGTTCCGTGTACTCTGTATTGAAGTTATCAAAAGTACCCATCAGCCGAACATTCTCGACATAGTGATTTAGAAAGTGGATTTTCGGAATATGGAAGTCTGACCGAATTCCCAAATCCACGAATACTGACTTGTTCTGGTGGAAACAATCCAGGGCTTCTTCCATTTGTGAAAGGGATCTTGCAGAGTGGACTGGATATTGGGCAAGGAAGAGGAAGTCAGTCAGGCCACGCAGACAGGACAGCAGGCGTACATTGGACATTCCTCCAGGGAGTGGACAGTCAGCAATGATGGCGAGAAGGAAACGGGCGATCTGGTCATGCTCCTGACTGGTAACACGAGAAAGGCCTGATATTCCCTTCATGAAAACGCGAATATTGTGATTTGGGGGAAGACGTCGGCACCGAGCATCAATCTCATGAGCACCATAAGCGCCGATAATCCAGAGCTTCAGGTGCTTGAGGACACCTTGGTAGAGCTGATGTAAGATGTCCAGTGTAATGGAGAGGAAGACATTTGAGTAAGGAAGGTTTGTCCAGAACGGCTCAAATACTGGTCGTACTCCTGCATCCTTGCATGCCCTGATAAACACAGAGGCACCCTGGTCAGCTGTCTGCAACACCTTCTTCATTGCATGCAAGCTTCGGAGTGGATGGACCTCAGTATTCTCGCCAACGCGTTGACGGGGAATAGTACAACGAGGACAAAACCCAGTTATACCACATGTCACGAGGATTTGCTCGGGGTAATCACCAATATACACCGCAAAAATTGGGTGAGCCAAACGGTCCACCCCATCCCCACTGGTCATAACAATGCCGAAGGCACCTGGTTCCTCAATAGGTTTCAGGATATGCTTCATGCAGGTGTGAAACAAGTTTGCAGCACACCGACGTTGTGAAGCAGCCGAGGTGATGTGTTCCAGTCGGGTAGAGGGGAGGTAGCCAAGTAATATGTATGCATGCTTTGATGGCTTGCGGCGTAATTCTTTCGGAATGTTGCCAAGGGACAGGTAGACAGGATATGCTGACTTGTTGCGGAAGACGGTCACTTGAGTCTTGTCCGAAGATATAATGATTGGGACAATAGTTCGTCCTGGCCCAGTATGTTTGTCAACAGCTTCCTAGAGTAAATATTAGTTTGAAAATAGAACTGTCAAAAGCCATACTCCATACCTGTGTAGACCACGGACCACTGACCAGTGTGCATGTCATGGTACAATGGCTGCGTCTTCTCTGAGTCTTCAAAGTGGCGTTCTGGAACAAACTTGAGATAGGGAGCAAAATCGGCCTTGTTGAACAGGGCTTTGATGCATTGAAGGATGTCCCGGAAATAGAGCTCAAAGGCCTCCCCCTGGACGACTACCTCTTGCCTCTGGAACTGTGGACAGCGGGGAAGGTTGTTGTTGATGATTTTATTAAGCTCAGGAGCATTCTTGTAGGAGAGTCCAAGCTTCTCCGACACCTTTGATAAATTGGTCAGTGATACTTAAATATGAAAAGCCAATGCATATACTCACACCATCAATTGCGAGAAGCTCAGTCAGAGCTGTAGAACTCGGACCTCTTGTCTTCACCCATTTTGCAACTCTCCAATCTATTTCGGACGCAAACGGTGCCCATATGTTGGATACGTGCCCCAGCTTCTGGTTATATGCGTCATGGGAGGTAATATGTGTTGTCTGATTTGCAAATGGTGCTCCAGCCCGTGGGTCAGGGTAGTGCTGGATATAGGGTTCTTGAAGAGTGTCCGGGTGAGACGGTGGTGGTGGCCGTGCATTGGGAAGCTCCAACGGCTCAGATAGAAACTTGTTATCGATATCGTCACTGTCATCCGACTGGAAATTGGACCAGTACAATTCCTCTCTCTCAACTTCAGCCTCCCAATCTTCTTCACAATCGGCGGCAGCAGCAGCATCCTCGTCCTCATCTTCCCACTCAGAGTCCAGCCCATCAACAGGATAATCGGCAGTAACTCTGGCCCCAAATCCTGACGATACATCGACCGACTCGTTGAGTGAGTCATAGCTGCCAAAATAATCTCCTCCAGCATCAACGTTGATCGAAGCTTGAGGTTGAGAGGCACCAAAATTTTGAAGAAACAAGGCAGCGGCATCGCCGCTCTGACTGTTTTCATGGTGTAACCTCTCGGCGAATTCTTGACAGGCAGGGTTCGCAGTCCTTCGCAAGTGCTGAAAAAATCCAGCTCCGAAATTCTTGTTACACCCGTCGCAACGACTGGACATAATTGTAAGGTGGATATCCAAGTGTAGTGTCTGTGTTCGCGAAGAGTTAGAGTGATGTGAAACAACGCAAATAAATTGGTAACATACGCTTACTACCCTGTCCCATATACACGCAACTCCGACCAATTTGCTGGCAATATCCCCTGCTCCAAACCACCACCTCCAATGTCAACGCCCAAATCTCTGCTTGATATCCTTGCCCCAAGTGGTGGAGACACTGACTCTGGAACCAAGCAAGCTTGTGAGTAACATGCGCGTGAGCCACCACCTGAGGACCAACATTCCCAAGCATCTAAAAAGGCCAAAAAAGCGAAGACTGGTGGGCGAAAAGGTGAGTTTTTCTATACATCTGGACATACTCGCACAATTCTCACCTCATGACTCTAGACCAGGCTTCCAATGACACCTCTACCAAGACTAAGGCCAAAAAAACTGCAAAACCAAAACCAGCGGCACTTATGTTATTCCTCTCACTGGTTCCAGCCCTTGCTCAGTCCTTGCTAACACTTGGTCAAGCAAAAGCGAAAGAATGTGCATCGAAATCGTCGAAAAAAGCAATGGTAGTTGCGGATATCCCAGCCGAACCAGTGGATGGTGAAGACAAACCAGAAGCGAGTGATGCTGAGCACGAAACTATCATGTATGATGAAGGTAGTGCCGAGGAGGAAGATAATGAGGAAGACCTTAGTGATGACCAGCTGAGCCAAGAGGTATGTTTGCTTGATGCATGGAATGAATTTAAAGGCTGAAATGTGCCTATAGCGTGTTCAGGTTGTTGGCCAGTCTCAGTCAACGTCGTTTCCAAAAGGTGAGTATGCCGCGTCATTGATCATGTGACTAGCACTGCAACGTTCCGTACTTTCTTTGGTCCAGCTGTCCCAGTTCTGGCAAATAATGGCCTCGATTTTTTGGCACCATCTTCCAGCCGCAAATCCCCCACCTCTGTAACGGATAAGGAAGAGGATTCCCAAGCTAAGGGTCCAGAAATTGCAGATAATTCGAGTTCTGAAGTGGAGGAGGTCAGTCAACGGAGTGTGTCTAGAAAGGTATGTAACTATCTTTATCCATGTGATTTGCATGCTCAATCATTTCATTGCACCTCACAGAGCTCTTCCAAAGGCAGAGACTCAAAGTATAATACAGAGGAAAGTAACAAATTTTATTTCTGCGCACCTCCTGACCTTTTTGCAGCGTCCTACTATACAGCCATTGCAAGAGCAGCCTCAGGAGGCCACTACCACTTCCGTAAAGCTTCCTACTCTCAAACCGAAGCCAAAGGATCAAGACAGCGCAACAATCGTTGCTGCCGCTGATGCAAGTGTTTTTTTTTTAAATCCTTAATCTAAAACATTTTTTTCTGAACATGTTTTGCAGGCCCGCAACAATAGATGGCCCAGTGAGACCCACATGGTCTATCCTGGTAGCGGTCAGCGTTCTCTACCTCTGCTCAAGCAACCAGCTGCTTTACGGCATGTCATCAATGAGGCCAACAACATTGCGATTGGTCTTACGCTTTTTCAGGAAGCCTGTCCGAAGGGAGACGATCAACGTCGCCACATACGCCTTGCAGTAATTACCTCCTGCAACAAACATGAGGAGGCCACCATCGCAGATCGGTTTGAGAGGGATATCAAATATCGAGAGCTCATTGTTGGGGTTGTGAGTAATTTTTTTTATTTGAGTGTTGTGCGCTTCTTTATTATATTCATTTTAGGTGACCAATCGTGTCTCTTCTTTGCGAACACATGTCAAGGAGGCTGCCGAAAAGGTAGTTCCTGCTCGATATGAGCTTCTAAAACTTCAGGGTGATGAGCGAATACGGCTGGTCAAAGACCTTCTCAAAGCCTGTTGCTACATTTTTCCCCTGGGTGATGTATGTGCCTGCTGTTCCCTAAATCAGGCTCGGAGACTGATGTATTTTTATAGCCTATGAACACGAACACTTGGCGTAGTAATGAACCTTACTACCATGGCGCCGTCTTGGATACGCTCAAAGTCGCCTTCTGGACCGATTCACATAATCATACATGCCTCGGGAAGCGATACGTCGATTACTTCCGCTCCACCATTGATGGGGATGATGAGAAGGAGGTACCCATGGCTATGCTTGGCCTTGTCGGTGTTATGGTATTGTCGTTGTTCCGAATCGCAGTATTCCACAAATATTAACTTCTGTTTCTTCCACTGTGTAGATATTCTTTACTCTTAAGGAGTACGTCAGTGGTCCAGTCAAGCTAGAAATCATGGCCATGAATGAAGAGTATTCAAAGCATCTCAATATCATGAAAGCGAAGATTATCAAGGCTGATGGGAGTGGCAAGGTCAAGTTCCATAACATGGCAGTGCACATCTATTGTGAGGTCAGCAGGTAGGTTCTCTCTCTTTGCTTCACGATCATTTTCTGATCTACCATTCAGAGCAAACAACCTATTGAGCGCGGAGTCGGATCTTCCAGAAATTGACTTGGATAATATGGCTTAAAGTTTTCTACTACGCATGTTGCTAATATTTACATATTTTTGTATCTCAAGTATTATCTATCTCGTTCGCAATCATACTGCAATTATCTATCAGGTCCGAGCTCAGATTGTAGTCCATTTCACTGGATGAGGCTGAAAAACTGGTGAGTAATCACTAACGGAATGGTCAATATCTGTTACGGTTTTTGCATAATTACACCCGTTCATGAAGGCATCAATATAATTCATCATAATCGCCTTGCCCGTCAAATTTCGCATTATTCTACTTCAAATTTGCATGATTTAGTGTAGATTATGATTTAGGGTTTTTCCTGATGCAATTTCTCCGCTAGCTCTCTGCTCTTCTGGAATTGTCACATCACACACACACGCAAATAGATCAGCTCCTTCAGTAATTCAGGGTCGTTTAGTACGTCTCGGTCTTTGTGTATCAGTGTCTTGTAATTGATTTCTCGTTTCTTCAGCTGATGACACTCGCTCATTCTCGTCCACATGTTCGTTCACTTCACTTAGTCAGTCAGGTGCAGTTTCCATCGCTTCCATAGTAAAAGTGGAGGATTATTCAGATAATGGTGCATCCTTGGCTTGGCAGTCATCTGGCTGCGATTTCTTGTTGAAGTCTGGGTTTTGATGGTGCGAAGGAGGTGTCAGGATATTTCCGGAAAGCCGATTGTCCCATTCTGCAATTGCGAGGTCAGTTTCATTGTCTTGTCCGTGTAATGTGAAATCTTCGATTGACTCACTGCAAAATGACTTTTCAGATTTGTAGTCAATGATAATTAGGAATGTATCGCATACCTCTGTCCTGTTTCCTGGCACTCATTATTGTTTCCATACTCGCTCTTCTCTTCCTCATCATTTTCTTCTTCATTGTCATTGTATCCCGGTTCCCCATGATCAGATCCAGGTTCGATATCACTGTCAGCATCCTGAAGGTCAGTAGTACTTGTAGAAACCATGTAAGTCCCTGGTAGACAGTAACACTGGAATATTAATACGCACCAATGCGACATGTAAGCTGCATGTGCATGAGATATAGGTATAGGGCCCCGTTTCTCTCATTCCTTGTTCTTGCCTCGAGGTTTCGGAACTATCTTTCGATTCCTGTACACCTCCGCCATCGCCTCCTTCTCACTGTTTGAGATTTTCCAGATGTTACTGCGATCTGCAGTTGGGTGCTGCTTCTGATAATGGGCATCAAGGCTGTAACGCCAAATAGCCAGCGAATTGGGATCCTTCTGGGAACATACTGGGCATACGACTGGTACATTGGTACAAGCATTTGATTGACTTGCAGTGCTTGCTGATTTGTAACTGAAGCTCTTGAGTGCAGCGAAAACGGCAAAGCCTTTAGTACGTTTTTTGTCGATCTTGTCTTTCTTGAGGTAGAACTGACATTGGGGAGATGGAGATAGACAGAACCCGCATGGTTCAGAACTGCAAATCGTCGATGGTGAGTGTAGAATGTGGGCTGCCATATGCCTGAGAATTGCCTGGGGTTTGCTCAAATTCAGGTATATGGTGGGATTTATACATGATGGACAAACGAATTGACCGTCAATGTCACCTTGACCGATACCATCATGTTCGCACAGAAATGCGGCTTTGCCTAAACAAGCATTAGAGTCAGTATAGATATCACTTTCATTGTACTATGAATACACACCAGAGCCTGTTAGGTACGGAAAGAATTGCAATTGTGGAGTTGTAGGAATTTTCAGTGAACGAGAATCACCTAATGCAGATACTCTGTTGAGAAGTTCTTCTGCTAGTGCTCGGAGGACATTGCTTTGGAAGAGATAGTATGATTTTTTGTTGGGATCATCAGGGGTAGACAAGGTCAGATTCAGGGCCTGGATCAGGTGGCTGGGGACAGTAAAGCAAACAGGATGGATATGGGTACTTGGAGAAGAGCGCCAGTTGTTTTCCTGACTCGGATCATGGCGATCATTGCAGGGAACAATCTGGAGGAGCTGGAATTTGATTATGACCCCTTCCTCTAGAAGTTCATCCAACACAATATCCTCGACAGTGCTATTCCCCACTCTAATATCAACAACCTCTCCAATACAAAGGAAAAATTGGTCTTCACAGGACATAATTGATGTGACTGGTTCACTGATCATTATACATGGCTTGTCAAAAGCAGATGGATTGTCGATGATTAATGGAGAAGGATCAGTGACTCTTGTATCCGAGAAGCGACTCATTTGCATGTAGACGTTGGAGCCTGGATTCGAAGGCGAGAATAATGTCCAAGTAGACAAGATTTGTTCACCATATGCCCATCCCCAGCATCAAGTTTCGTCTCAAACCTTCTAACTACCATGGCTTCATTTTCCAATTCCTCAGCAACTGCGTCTTCAATCTGGCGGACTCCTGACTCCTCGCCATATGCATCTATGTTTGAATGGATACCATCACCGATTTCGTGAGAAACAGATGCAACTAAAGTTTCTGAGTCAACATCATCCTCAGTATCATCAGGATCAAGTTGGCCACCAACAATGAGTGTGCCACATGGCCGAAGGATATCAATGACCAAAGGATCCCGATCCAATGCCTCGAACAAAGGGGAAAGCTTAGGAAACCTCTCTAACACCAGTGTCCTTCCAGCCCTCCAGCAGGTTACTAACGACACAAGCTTCACTCGAACATCTCCTTTCCCAACTGCTGGTGCAATATGGTCAACTGCAGTCCCCAGGATTTTTTTCCCTTGCCCATCAACTGGTGGAACATGAAGGTGCCTTGACGTTCTATCCCATTCCGGATGTTTGGTGAGAATATTGGCAAAATGTCGACATTGCAGTCATTCCCAACCACCGAACGCAGAATGCCAAACAGGGTCTCGAGGCGATCTGTTCCAAGTAGACAAAGCCAGAACTTGCCATCTGGGTCATCCGTCTTCGTTTTGGCAACACAGAAAAAGACATTTTTGATTGTGATCATGAGATCTTGGTATAGCAGAATTGGAATGAATTTCTTTCCGCACTCACGGTAAAGTACTAACAGTAAAAATGCTGCTGCACTTAGCCGTTTGAGCTGCTCGGAGAGGGAAAGATCGATGCAGATATATGGGAGGAGCAAGAATTTGTAGAATAGTGTACTGATCAATTTAATAGCAGCATGTTCCTCCCGAAAGTGTGGATTTTGAGTGGTAATGTTAGAGGGAAGCGCCCAAAGGTCACGGTGAAGTTGATATGCGAGGGGAACATCCTGAAGATCATCGGGCTTGAAAAGAGAGTTGATATGTGCAGATGTGTGTCCTTCAGCCTGGAGATGGGCTTTCAGGATACTAGGAGTTTTATGAATACCAGAGACTTGAAATCCTCAGGGACGGATAAGGTACCCTTGTGCTCTTTTAGAGTTATGTGGGTTATCCTTCTCCATGGTAATGTCATCCAGCCCAACAAGGAGATTCAAGTATTTCAATGGTTGAAGAAGTGGATATATTGATGAATCTGGGGCCAGCACATCACGAAGGAACAGTAAATTCAAGGCCTTGCCCCTATTCAGTTCACCATCAGAGGCAACGCAGATGATATGGATACCAGTTGAAGGCTGCACTGAAGTTACAGCCTTCAAGGTGGTCTCAATGACCTTGGCATGCTGTTCTGCAGTTTCACGTTTGCAAGTACCCGAAATCAACACTGGCCGTGCATTGTAGAGCCATTTATTCCCCGAAATGAGCCCTATTGCAGTGATCGTAGCCTAAAAAACAAATGGAGGCGATGTAGCCCCGATATATAAATACTCCTGGTAACCCCTCACCCCCGATAGTACAATACGGGAGGGATATAGCCAGGGCATACCCAGGCTAGTTTTGGCCCTAATCAGGCAGCGGTATATGAATATGGGTCACATATGAGAGGTTGGGCAGGGGTTGGCCACGGCAGGGCATCGGCATTAGGTGGCATCATTGGCATACGGTGGCATGGCGCTGTTTTCCGGGCTACATCAGGCTACATCCCATCCCTCGCTTAACTCCTTTGCATCGGTTGAGCAGATCTCGCTTACGGTAATCGAATAAATACAATGATTCAAGCATATGTAGTAGACTAAGGTAGACTATCGTACATAGAGCATGTATCCTCACGGAGCTACCCTGCTTACATCCGTAGGCACATATCTAATATGATTATCACATGGGGACTTGACCATAGCTTTGATTCCATCGACCCGTATCTCAATATGGTACTTGCATTGAGGTCATCCCTAGGACATGTAGGGTTGCTCGTTACATTTTTCCAGCAATTAGCATCATAAATTGCCGCTCTGTGCCCACACGTCTAAGCATGGGACTTATAAAAGACTTTCCGGAACAGTATCGGCTATACATGGAACTTACAATGATTCTGAAAACTCTCACAGGTATGTACGATGTCCCATTACAATACTAGTATCACTGTCTTGTTCATTTCGTTTTTGCGCTCACTTTTTATGCCAGGTTTTTGAGACTTGTCAAATTTGTGAAATTTTACCATCCAATATTTCAATACAGCCATCTTCATCAGGACTTCTCAACACAAGTCAACGTCTCATTGAGTTCGTACTATGGGCCCATATATATATATCGGTTGGCAGTAATAACATTATATAAAAGTCCACAACATGTACATCCATACAAAATAAACGACAAACAACTAAATAAACGACAAACAAAACCCACAACAGCAAGAATGACCAAGAATGACGAGCTTCAGGATGACCGCCCACGATCACCTCCCTTTGGGCTTGAAAGTGCCTCTCCCACCCGATTTCTTCCCTTTCTTGCCCCTCTTCTTACTCTCTTCTTCTTCCTTCTCCTTCAGCTCAGCCACCCGACGACGAGTCATCCTTTGACTTGACCCACTTTCCTCCATCTCAGCAGCCTTGTGTTTCGATCTCGGTGGGTTCTTGAACTTGGCATGCTTGTAGACATGTTTGAGGGTTTCCTTGGTGTCGATCACAAGGTCGGCCCATCCAGCAAGGGCAAAGGTCTTGTCCGCATTGCGCTTATTGAAGTTTTCCTCCTCCGGATCTCCAAGAATCATGGTGAGGCAGAGCATCAAACCCACCATGAACCTGAACACGCCATTCTTGCCCGACGTTGAGTCCAGCGGAGCAAAGTCCGTCTCACCCTTCTTGAATGTCGTAAAGTCTTCCCACTATGTCCGCAAGCCCTTCACCTCGTCCTCAATGCAACGTCTACCAGGCTCAACAATAGCCCAATATGGGCGACCGGCGTTTTCCCACTCCCAAATCCCTGGCCATTCCATCTGTGACACGATGACTCCATTGTTCTCATGGTACCGGTAGGCATGCTCTATCTGGAGATAGATGTCAATCAGTTCCTCGAAATGAGTGATCCATTCATCATCCTCCTTAGGCACAGCATCCAGGTAATGGCCCCATTCCCCGAGGGCAAGACATAAGCCAGGCCAGAACTCACTCTCTCTGGGATGGTGCCAGCAAATAGCCTCCCTGGAGATGGTATATGGCTCCTCCGTGACTACTGAGGTGTGAGAACCGGATTGGGTAGGGGAAGTGGAGTCAGAATGGGATGTGGCAGTGACGTTGGGGGAGGTAGTGACGTCGGCGTTGGCAGTAGTAGTGGTAGTGACATCAAAGTAGAACGGAAGTTCTATAGACGGCAGCCGCGGACTTGTGTGTAGGAATGGTGAGTACCGAAGGTCAGGAGGTGGGGTCGTAGCCAAGAAAGGTTCTCCACGGTCATACGGGGCAAATATTCGCCCAGAGAAAGGCATGCTGCCTGGACGAGTGGGGGAAGGAAAGAAGGAAATTGGCGTGGTTGCTGCAGGAGTCTGAGGTGGAGGAGTCTGAGGTGGAGGAGCGTTTGGGTGAGGAGTCTCTGGGAGAGGTGGAGGCGTGTTTGGTAGAGGAGGCGTGTCTAGGTGAGGAGGAGTGCGCGCCTTCATTGATTTTTTTCCAGATCTCTTCCTTGGAGGCAACTGAGACTCTGATTCCTCTACCTCCGATTCCTCTACCTCCGACTCCTCTGCCTCGCTTTGGACCAGCTTCCTTTTCCTTGAGGTGGATTTCTTCGAGGGGGATTTCTGGGACGCAGACTTCTTCGAGGTGGATTTCCTGGACGGTCTCGGAGAGGGCTCTGACTCTGATTCCTTGGCCTCACTTTCTACCACCCTCCTTTTCTTCAAGGCAGACTTCTTCGAGGCGGTCTTCGAGGCGTTCTTCGAAGCATTCTTGGACGATTTCTTCTTGGGAGGTGGCTCTGACTCCGACTCTTCAGCCTCACTCTCTACCACCCGACGGGACTTCCTCTTGGTCCGTTTTTGGGTACGGGAAGGAGTCGAAGGAGCAGGTTCATTGGTGAAAGTGGACGATGGCCAGACATGAGCATCACCTTGACCAGTCCTAGCTGCACGATCACTTGAACCTGGGTCCCGTATGTCAATATGGGTATATATTAAATGACGGTATTCAAATACTCACTGAATACAGTCTTGGTGAACCTGATCAAGGAATCACCTGTAGCCTTGAATGCGCGTTCGTCGAATTGATGCCAGTCCAATCCCATCCCGTTGTTTCCATTAACATTCCTTCATGACAATGGTCAGAATCAGAATGTTACTAACACTCAAACAGGAAACTTACCAGCACACATCTATCTTTCCACCAATATCAGGATTCGGCCCAACCAGCGCTGTAACCATGACCATGCCCAGCTCATCTGCAGCTGCTGCATTGAAACGTGCAATAACTGGCCCCCACTTCTCTAGAGCACTGTCAAAGGCAACACTGTAAGCTTTTGGATAAGTAAGAGAACAATTAATACTTACTTTGTGTATCCCTGTGGAGTACCTTTGCCTGCCTTGGCTTTCTCCTTCTCTTCCTCCCAAACGGCAATCCTCTCCACCAGATCCATATCAGCCAACTCCTTGATTTCGGCCTTGAACTCATCTGATTGGGTCGCCAAAATGCGTTTGGCCACACTAAACTGAATCCGCAGGTCACAAGGCTCCTTCAAGTTCTCTGCTGCCTCTGAGCCCTCTCCTACCGCCTCAACAAGCTCGTTGTACTCCTTCCAGGCTTCGGCAATTTCCTTGTCAGCGTCTTTCTTCACCATGGAATCGTAGTAGTGCTTCATAAACGTCTGAGCGTCAAGAGAACGATGCGGTTTGGGCCGAATCGTTGCGGTTTCCTTGATGAGGCCGCATATGACTGTATCAGACTGTGCACTTCACACAGTACAACTAGCCTTTCATAAGTATTCGCCGATTTTGCTCTGGCAGAGTCAATCAGCATATCAACCCATAGCAGCAGCAAACGAGTACTCACGTTACGAAGCATCTTCCAAACCTCTCGCTTCTTGTTCATACCCTCAGGTGACAGCTTAGTCCAACCTAGCACCTCATACACCTTGTCAACATCTACCGGCTCCAGATCCAGTGCATCGAACTCGTCTTCAGCAGCCTTCTTCTTGCTCTTTTTCTTCTTGGCCTTGCCTTTGGACGGGGAACTAGCATTGGTGGGGGTCGTTGTGGTTTTTTTGGAGGGTGCCTCGGCCGGCATAGGAGTCGATGATGACGGGGTTGTTGTTGGGTTTGCCGCTGTGACTGCGGTTTTTTTGGATGGAATGGTGCTCAGGGTGGATAACATGGGTCCTTCGGCTGGCATAGAAGTCGATGAAGACAGGGTTGTTGTTGGATTTGTCGGTGTGGTAGTAGGCGGTGCAGATCCCGTATCAGCAGTACCGGTATTGATATACAGGACTCCCAATCTATCCAGGTCAGCCTGCAACTCCTTGTTCAGCCTCTCCAGCGCTGCCGAGACTGTCTCCAGGAGGTCAGAGCTATCATCCACGCTCTCCCGGTCATTGGCAGATCCTGCGTGTCCCATCCAGTCTGAGGCGACATAGTCATCACCCCAGAGGTTTTGCAGGGCCGCCTCGACCTCAGGTAGGCTCGTGTGACCCGGGATACCATCAATCTGATCTTGAAGAATGAGCCACGAGCAAGTCTCTGCAGCTAACAGCAGAAGCGGTTCCCAATTGGTAGTCGAGGAAACCTCCTGCAGCGCTGCTCGGGCTTCAGAGAGTGGGTATTGATCTCGCACGTCAGCCAGCCTGGTCAGGATGGATGAAGGGATGGAATTGGAAGTGGGATTGTCTTCAGGTGGCGTGGATCCAGGGGCTTGTGAGCCGGATTGAGAGGGTGCTGATGTTTCAATATGAGGCTGCTGAGGATGAGTGGTAGAGTTGAGTGGTTCAGATTGGGATGAGGAGGAGTTTGCGGCTGCAGGGGTTGTCGTCATAGGGTTCCCTGTGTAGTGAGTCGACGCGTTGGTATCCGGGTCTGTCAAGGCCCAAAATTAGTTACAAGTAGCTAGTGAGAAGTATAAAAACATACCGAAAGTTTCACCAAATTTCAACAAGTATTTCCCAGTGATCCAGTTGAGGAACTTCCCCTTGGCTACCTGCCCTATGGACTTCTCGAAAAACTTGTAGTGCTCGTCCAGCCAAGCCTTTCGAGCGCCATCTGGATCGTCATACCAAGGTCGCTGACCTGGTTTTTGTTTGTCTTGAGTTGCTTTGGCTTTGACCATGATGAGAGTGAAGCGTAGGCACACTGTAGAGGTCATAAAGACAAATGTCTCAGATTTCTGATGCGACGCGCCGACGGAAACAAAAGTGACATAATCAATTCATTCGTGGTCACATGACTGTGACACGTCCAAAATGAGCTGTACGCATCAGGAACAATTGTTCAGTTCCATTCAAATCCGAAAGACATACTAATACAAAATAGATACTACTGATAAGTAAATTAGATCTATGACGATTTGGTCAATATAGTCCCATTCGTCTTGAATTTGCCACCTGTATGTATTGCTCTCTCTCAAACGGTTCCGGAAATGCTCTCGAAGCGGGGGATGAGTCTCATTGTTTCGGTACGATGTGAGCGTTTTCACGGTGGTCTCAGCGGCAACGAGTTCATCATGCTTGGCCTTAGCGACTGGCCAGAAATGCTCTCGCTTTTCCTCCAATTCAGAACCACAAAACGTTGGATATGGTAGCTCCTCATCAGGGCACCGAGCCCCTAAAAGGGGAAAACTGTTCAGTTCACATTTGAAAATGATAGGGTTGTAAGTACTCACGTTGTTGGGCACACCAGTCAGCTAGATCCAAACCTTCAGGGAAGGGAGCAGGCACACGAGCATATGGTCCCCAAGGTATCATGCCTCGGTAGTCATCCCTGAAGGTAAATGCATCACCAAAAGCACGCGCATGGTGAGGTTCTAGCCCTCCTGCCCATGAAGGTAGTGAGCGCGGGGATGGATCATCACCATCTCGTTCTCTGGCGCCCAGGAATGCAAATATATCCCCTACCCATACTCGAGCTGCATTCTGCCCACGAGGAAACTGAGGAAGCTCGAACATTTCGGTTGCTCGGATCGTGCTATAATTCAATATGGTTTGGCATGTTTCATGGGGCAATCAAATGATGGATACTTACAATGGCGCCGACTCTCCCTCTGGGATTTCATGAAGGGTCCAGAAATCAGGTCTCCTGACTGAGACCCTCCACCCATTTTCCACTACTTCACCACCAGTCCAAGGCTGCCACCCATTGGGAGAAATTGCACGGGAATATTCTCGAAGATCGCTGGCAACGCGCTCAAGGTCAGGAAGTGAATCTGTTTCCGCATGTAAATCTGTAATAGAAGAGAGAATAACTTAGGATATGTAGAATAGAATTAAAGATTTTCAAACTTTACCAGTTGTGTTTGTGTCTTGCCTTGGATCTTGGCATTCCCCACGTTGCCTAGCACTTCTAATAGTGTTAGATAGATCAAGACCCATGAAGGTAGCGAAGAAAGGAATTTGCACAGCCTCACTCAATGTCAGATTTTCGGACCGGACTAGAGCAAAGCTCGAAAGAAAGGTTGAGCTATATCCATTGCTTTGACTGGAATATTTGTTAGATTTCATGATAGAGCTCCTCCAAAAAGAGTCTACTTCCATTATCAACCAAAAATGACTGGAAATTTGGCTTGGTTTATGCTTTTGCATAAGGACTATCATGCCTCGTCCCAAGTTATACCACACCAAGCTTGAGCGACAGCAAGCAAACCGCAACAAGAGTCTTAAACATTACCACAAGTGGGATTTCCTATGCTCTGCTCTCTATTGCCTTCAACGCCTTCAACAGGAACCGGGATACCATCAATACAAGCCGTCGCAAGGCCTATGAGGCAGAACAAACAGCTGCGCAACTGCAAAGGTATATTTCATATTCTTCTATTGCTATCTAATCCTAATCTACCCTTTAACTTAACTATAGAGAAGAAGCTCGGCAGGATAGACGTGCTAAGATTGAACTGAGGCAGAGGCAGCAGGCTCAGAAGCATAATGAAGCCATGAGCCCGTGTGTCATACCTGTTAATACTCTTTCAATAACTTACGCTTCTCCTTTCAGAAACAGAACACAGCTACTGTCTCAGCTGGAGGAATATTATACCTGCAGACTCCAGCAGATGAGAAAGCCGCCGTCAATGTGGTTCGATACAATATACCACAAGTATGTATCGGAAACCACAGCAACGGGTGTCCCGAGTGGAAAGCTGGACAGAGTTATCCTCAGATTGGGTGTGACAGTTGCGCGGATTGATAGATTGGAAGGAAAAATCTATCAGGAGGGTGGCATATCACCAGAGTTCAAGAAGGCAGAAGTCATGGCTCGGACCATGAGTTCATACTTACAATGGGCAGAAGAGATGCAGTGTGCGGCAATGGAGGGCCTCACTAAGTTACAAAAGCTTTACACACAAAAACGTCTCCAGTTTCAGCTCGGTGCTAAGTAAGTACATAGCTAATTAAGTACTTAATAGATCTGTAATATAGGTCCCATATTTAAATACGGCTTCTAATACGGCTACTAATATTTCAATACATTGTGAAGTTGCGTTACATAACTGCGTCATCTTCATGCCTACTCACCTTCGTTTGACTTTGTATCCTGGAGATAGTAAGTCTTTGGGCTCTCTAGCGTGTTTCAATTGTTCTGACTACTTTTACTGGAGCTATCCTTCTCACAGTTGAAGCTGAGGCGTGCCCTTCTCAGCCAGAGACTTCTCGTGTCTCCTCACAGGCTGGCCAGGGTACACAGTCTCATCCGGTCCATGGCTTTGCAATACCAAAACCTTCTTCTGTCCCTCCCCAGAGTTCCTTGCCAAGTTCTATGCCAGATCCGCCTCCCTATACCTCAACATCTGTCAGTTCCACTTGAGGCGAAGTCACAGTCTTTTATGGCTTCAACCGGTGCCCAAGCCCTCAAGAACTACTGGAAAAGTGGCCACTTGGGCAACGAGATGCTGGTTATGTGGTCTCCTGAGGTACAAGACTAGGATTTTTTGCTCATTGGTGCGTACCCAACTTTTTTTTGGCGGCATTATTTTGCTCATCATTCGGTAGGTCCATTGTGGTGGCCCTGACTAATGGTGTCTCCGGCCACTACCAAAAAAAATTCGAACACTTTGATGAAGCCCTACAAGAATATTCCCAAGTGCATGCCGGTATGTACATGTCCTATCACTCTTTTCAAATCCCTGTTCTCAAGTGCTCGCAGGTACTTCACTTGCCTATCCATCTCCTGAGATTCTTTCCCGTCCCAGTGCCCTGACCTGTCCCAACCGGCTCTTCTCTTACGCTGATCCCCAACTTCAAAATCGAGATCTCGAATTCAAGATTGATACCCATCAAAACATACGGGTGTATGCCGGTCCGCGAGATGCTCCTTCCATGGTCAATCAGGTGGCAGTTCAAGCCACCCAGGAGGATGGCCATAGCTGAGACCATCTTGTGACTGGAGCATTGCGATGTCAGGAGCCTATTGACATTTCAGATGTGGAGTTGGAGGATGAAGACTAGATAGAGTGTATGACAGTTGTAATATGTATATTCCGACCCCAAATATAAATATGGGATGGCAGATTCTGTCATTCTATTTCCAAACACTTCTATTGATCACTCTGAATGGGAAACAAGTGGAAACAACCTGCCTTCTTTCGCCCTGGTGCTGCCAAACAGCACAAATTTGCGCTCTCTGGTGATGGTCGCCGCTTCCACATCTCCACTGAAGATATTACTGCCGAGCACCTCTACTCTTCAGAGGCCTCTTCACAGGGGGACGATGACGACTCTCATTCAGATACTGATGGTGAGGGTTTTGATGGTGGAACCGAAGACTTCGGGTACGGGTACGATGATGGTGATGACAACTATATTGGATGGGATCAGGATGATTCAGTGCTTTCAGATTCTTGGCTGCAGAACCTTAGTTTGGTGGAGCCACTTGACTCAGGTTACATACAGATTTCCCAAAAACCGAGGTTATATTCGGTGAGTTGATTTTAACCTGGTTGAAAGAATCTAAATAAAAGGTCTTAGAATAATCCAACCCGAGCGTGGCTTGATCACAGACAAGAATATTTGGATGTTTTCCTATGGTTGGAGGGTCGGCGGGGATTGGGTGTCAGATGCACTGGATGCAGGCAACCGGGAATATACCGATGTGTAGAAGAGGAGTGTTTCCGAGCTGGAATGTTCTGTGAGAAATGTGTGGTGCATAGTCACAATCGGCTGCCACTGCATTGGATCGAGGTAAGTTCCATGTGTACCTGATATCCTTACATCAGAAAACTTATTGCCTCAAGAAATGGGATAATGATCAACAGATCTTTGAGCTGAGCTCTCTGAAATCACTGGGCTTGCGTACTCAGCTCGGCCACAGTCCAGTGGGCAGTCACTCTCATTGCATTAATCCAAAGAGAGCAAATGAAGATGAGTTTACAGTGGTGCACGTTAATGGCATTCACACTGTGGCTGTAGACTTTTGTGGATGCCCGAATGCAGAGGATCACCATATTCAGTTATTGCAGTCCATGTGGTACCCTGGAACCCCTAGCAACCCACAATCAGCAGCAACTTTTGCCTGTCTCTGTCAGTTTCAGAACCTCAACTGCTTGGGGAAGTTGCCAGTGTATGACTATTACAAGTCCTTAGAGATCATGACGCAGAATCGGCAGCGGGTAGTGCCAAAGGTATGTGCTTACTGTTTTCTATCCATTTTCGAGAGGAGTTTGACACTCTGAGTCCTCAGGACCGATACCGCATGCTCCTGAGAATTGTTTTCCAGTGGCGAAATCTGAAAATGCTTAAGCGAGCCGGACGCTGTCATTCGGTCATGGGAATTGAGGGCACTCCTCGGGGGGAATGTGCTTTAGAGTGTCCGGCATGCCCCCATCCGGGGAAAAATCTCATAGAGAACTGGAGAGAGGCAGGACCAGAGTCTTCATGAGTCCCGAACCATTGTCCGGTATCTCAACATTGGTCCGGCACCCAGCCGGTATTCTAATACAGGTCTATTAATTTTAGGTTTCTATACACGTTATTCCTCGCAATAGATGCCAACTTCCACCTCAGAAATAGGATTGTGTCCAATGAGCATCGTAGTCCAATCCTTGGAGACGGCTTTGCCTATATTGTTCCAAGTAGTCCATACAAAGAGCATATACAAAAATACGTTGACCAGGAAGATGTGAGTACATATATGTTTTATGGTTCTGGATAAAGGCAGATACTGACTATCATCTCAGATGAGTAGCTGCTCAGGATTTCAGGCAATGTTCCTAGCAAATCTGCGGAACGTTCGAGGCCTTCGTGTGAGTGGTATGGCTGGCATATGCTGTGCTCGACACCGTGTCTGGTGCCCCTCTGGATTAGGTGACTTGCAGAAGGGTGAACGGTGCACATCTACCATGTTTCAATGTGGCATTTTAGTCTAATTCACCTTTCATCAGTTACTGTAATGTTGATTTCATATTTGCGTGCACCATTCAGGACAAAGAATACCTATCAATTGTCATTTCCTATGACATTTCTTGCCAATGGAGCCGAACATTTTGGAAGCGCATGGAAGCAATTAATCCGAATATCAAATTCAAGTTTACGGAGAATGGAGTGCGGTTCCTGGTTCCCAAGTTTCATCTCCGTGCCCATCAACCAGAATGCCACACTGCGTTCAACTTTGATTATGCCCCCGGCTGTGGGCAGACTCATGGAGAGGTGATTGAGGAGGGCTGGGCACAGTCTAACAACGCTGCGGCGCAGACCAAAGAGATGGGCCCGGGAACTCGCGCTCAAACATTGGATGATATATTTGGATTTCACAACTTCCGGAACATTTCCAATCTGGGTAAGTAGGTACTTTGAATTCAGAACATTGGCCTGACGTTGCGACATAGATGGAGTTCTTGCCAAGCGCCTTGTCATTGCGCTAAAGGAATATGATATTCATTTTCGAGACTTTTCTCAGTTGATAAAGGTCTTGAACAGAATGTTGGACGTCCGGAGTTGGAAAAGTGGAAGCGAAAGATCTTGAAATGGGAGGAAAGCCATCAAGCTGAGTGCCCTTATGAAGAGGACAGCAAAGTGGCTGAGAAGGATTTATTCAAACGGACACAAATTGAAATGGCAGAAGAGGAGAATGAAATGAACAGGTTCAGCCGGAAATATGCTACTAGTCCTTCAGTCCTTCTGTCGCTGGGTATAGAGATACAGGAGCTACAGTGAGTACCCATATTTATATATCGGCTGGCACTCAAATCCTTCAGACGCACTATAGATTTGTTTATTATCACAAACAAGTACCTAACACCTACACAACAACTCGAGCTACAGAAGAAGCGTCTAAATCTTCTGAAGCGCATCACACACTTCAGGACGTTGCAGCAACTGCTAATGCCAGGACTGTCAGATGTCCTATCACCCCAAGATTTCGAGCGAATCAAGGACCCTGACAGCTCGCATCCCGAAAAAATCCCATTGTTTCTGCCATCAAGTTGTGGGACCCCTTCGGCTAGAACGCGAGCATGTATAGGCGATCTTCTGGAGTTAGAAGTGAGGCTGAGGATGAGTGAGGCAACAGAGGCTTTGGAAGGGGTCAGGGATGGACTATGTGCAAGAACAATGGCTGCCCGCTTCAAGCTGCGCAATATCACCGGGCAAGTGGAGAGTGGAAGGGCTGGGGGTGTTCTATGGCAAATTGATATCAAAATTCATTCCTGGAAGATCTGCTATCCGCTTAGCACGAACGGCCCTGTTGCGCCTCAAAGGACATGGACCCTGGGAAAAGGACATCAAAGAGCTTAAGGATGAGGATGTACAAGGGATAAACGAGCGGGCATTAAACAAAGAAGAAGAGGCAGAACGTCAGGCACAAATAGAAAGGCTCAAGCGTGATGGGGTTTTTGTCAGCGAAGACTCAGATGACGAATATCTCGTTGAGGAAGGAATTGTTTCTCGGGTTCGTGGTGAGGCTAAGCGGACGTTATCATGGATTTGGTATGACACTCAGGTGTCGGAAGATGATCCTGAGTTTCGAGAGGGTGAGAGCTTTTTCTCATATATATCGGGTTATTATGCTTATTAATATCATTAACACAGCAATTCGAGTCGAATGGTGCAAAGCTAGGGCACGGATGCTACGATGGCGTGAGGAAGTGCTATTCTTATGTGAGGAGCTGGGCAGAATGGCCAAGTACTATTTTTGGAAGGTGACCTGGTGGGATAGAAGACTGGTCGGAATGCCAGGAATGCAAGGTGATGACAGTAAAGAGTTGACAGAAGGCCTCAATGCCTATGCATTACAGCAGAAGTGTTTTGCACACCGGCGGGCTGGGACCATCTTCTGAAGCATGCTAATGGCGTGGTCCAGCAGAGTGGAGCACTTAAGACCATCAATGTGGACTTGGACATTGGATTGGATGAAGAGGAAGAGGCTGTGAATATGAGGAAGGCTGAAGAAGAGCTATAGTAGTAGGGTCCATATTTACATATCGGCTGAAAACCCATCCTGTATTTAAATACAGGTCAAGTGCACAACTGGTAAACGGTTGTTTTGAGCGCTAGCCAATGACTTATGTAATAAACTGTGGGAACCCAACTACCAGTCCCCTAAACGAGACCAAAGGGTAAGTAGCCGGGCATTTTGAACCCAGACAGGGGCTTGATTGGAACACCCATCCTGTATTTAAATACCGGTCAAGTACACAACTGGTAAACGGTTGTTTTGAGCGCTAGCCAACGACTTATGTAGTAAACTGTGGGAACCCAACTACCAGTCCCCTAAGCGAGACCAAAGGGTAAGTAGCCGGGCATTTTGAACCTAGACAGGGGCTTGATTGGATGAATTAAAGCCAATTATATATATATATATATATTGAGGGGTAGGTCTGACCGGCTGTGCTGACTGAGGCCATTCCCGATCAATAGCAGTGTAAGCGAATGTTTAACCCCGGTTGAATAACCCCGATCAATAAGCAGCTAAACGAATGGTAAACTCCGACTGGATATAAGCTGATATAAGGCCATTGCTTGTCCTCTCATCCCCGAATGGAAAACAACTGCTGGCCGTGGCTTGCCGATGACTCTGCCGTCCTCCCAACATTTCAGCCGCTCAGAATTGATATAAGCCACCCTGTATTGATATATGGCTGCTCGTATAGCAGAGAATACCCTTTGGAGCCACCCGGCCATATTCCACCCGTATTGTACTATCGGGGGTTGGTCCATGCCAGGCATATTACAATACAGGGACCCCATAGGGTGCAAGCTCGTCAAAATTTCAGGCATCATTCTTTGCGGGCGTCTAAATGGATGTACAATAAGAAATTTTGTTTCTGTAGTATTTTAATGATTATTATCGGCCTGAAGTATAGATTCCTATGTACAATATACAGATTTTTTATTGTAGCAAGATTGCGGTATACTTGAGACATTTTTTCATGAAGAGCCGGAGATGTCCCATGAGCAGACGAAAAAGCTATTGAGCATCGCGAGTTTGCGATAGGGGTTTTCTGATGGGAAGCTTAGTAAGCGTCCGTGCCGCTGGCAGGGTTTGCCCACCACCATTTCCCGCACGGTGTGTAGGATTGTGCAGATCACCCCTGCAGGTCAGAGGGTCAGTGGCTGTGTATGTGCGTGCCACCAAAATATCATTTCAAATTATCCTCCACTATGTAGAAATGCATACTGAAGAATATCTCAACGAAAATTCCCTATTTAAGCAATCTGATCCACTTTCTGAGTCTCTTAGACAATGTAGTTAGCAAACACTATTAATATGTTCTTTTTCAAGTTTGATCAGGCTAATCCCTGCTTGAAAACAGATACTTAAATGATAGATATGTATATGCGAGTACGAGAAGATGAATAGTACAAGTATGAAGGCCTGTACCTACTCTTACAAGTTCAAATTTCGTACATGCGTGACCTGGAAAGTGGCACGCACGTCGAGAACTGACCCGCAAATCCATCGGGGGCGGGCTGCACATATGACATCATTGGGACTATGTGTGGGCCAGGTGCGGACCAGGTGCGGACCAGCCAATACCCGACGCATCTAACTAACTGTTGCTCTCTATTGCTACCTGTGCTTAATGCTGCATTTGAAACTTAGGAAAATAGCTTATAAGTAATGAAAGATCAATATACATGCGTTAGTACCTTCAACGTTGAGAAAAGCTCGTCTCGACGTCATTCGGGGCTACCCGATGCCAATTCCCACGCCTTTTGAGAGCCCCGTTCTCTCTTTGCCTCGACTCGGCTTGTATTAACAAGCAGATATGTACCTCGGAGATTGACGGAATATGCTTTTAAAAGGCACAGATATCCCTTGAATTCTTTCTATGACCAGATCCTCGGTAATTAAATTATCAGTATATAAGTATGTTGATCAAAAATTTTGAAATTTCGTCATTTAGCAGCACTGGTACTCAAATAGAGCACTTGGCTGAGGGTTTAAAAAGCCAAGAAAATATTATTGTTAAGCAGGCATGGTACGGCTCGTACACTACTAAACGCAGTGGTAACTACGCTACTTACCTGGATGTAAGAGTTAGCTTTTTAGGCTAGTAAGAGGCTTATTGAGCGATGTGGGTTAAGTGTAAAACTTATTATTTGGAGGACTTTCTACGAGTCCTTATATACCTTTAAGGAGGTACAAATACATGTAAACTAGAACTAGAGTAACAATAAGATTCTATTGTACTGGATAGAACAATGCTGGTTTCGTACACTATTGTAGTACTACACTTTATTGTCTATATAATCTTATTGTTCTATATATAACTACTACTATTGTTCTACATAGAATACGTTGATGGCTGCAACTGAATGCGCCAATTCAACACTCCCCCTTGCTAAGCAGCACGGTAGTGCGCGTAAGCATAGGTAGGCGCTGTAAGCAGCCATGGAAGGAAGGGATCCAGTGCCTTGACGTTTTCGATGCGATTTCTTCAATTATAAAACTGAAGTCCTAATTGTTTCCTGAACTTTTCAAACTTTACTCGATCTAGAGCTTTAGTGAGTAGATCTGCAGGGTTATTGCTTCCTTCAATGAAGAATAACTTGACTGTCTCGTCGATGACTTTTTCTCGAACGAAATGATATCGAATATCAATGTGTTTGGTACGCTTATCCATGACAGGGTTTGATGCAATAAAAATTGATCCCTGATTGTCACCGTAAATTGGAATAGCGTGAAGAGGATATTCGATTTCACTGAGAAGAGTCTTGAACCAACAGACTTGTCGACTGCAGTCACTAAGTGCCATATATTCAGCTTCAGTCGAAGATAGAGCAACTGTCTTTTGTTGTCTAGACGTCCAGCTGAATGGTGCTTGGGCTAATTGTAGAAAGAAGCCAGTTTGAGATTTGCGAGTTCCAGGATCTGATCCCCAATCAGAGTCTGTGTAGGCTGATAAGCCTTCTCCCCCTCGACCGTTGTACACAAGAGCATATTTTCTAGTGCCAACAAGATAACGGCAAATGTCTTTCGCCCTATTGTAGTGTTCTTGTGAGGGGTTTGCTGCAAATTGCGCAAGTTTTGTGACAGCAAAGGAAATATCAGGACGTGTTCCTAACATTAAGTAGAGTAAGGATCCGATTATCTCCTGATAACTTTGACGAAGAGTATAATTGACAGGAGTGTCATTTGGAAGAGGAAGAGGGTGATAATTGCCAGGTAATGGGGTAGCAGAAGCTTTCGCGTTTTGCATTCCATAAGTCTCTAGGATTTTATCCAGATAAGCGCACTGGTCTAAAGAGATCTTGCTGCCTTTCCTGGTAATTCTCATCCTAAGGAATTCTTTGGCATTGCCTAGATCCCTACATTCCCATCTCTTCATAAAGTCTCCTTTGAGTCGTAAGACTAAGGTTTTGTTAGTTCCACAGAATAGAGCGTCATCCACATAGACTACAGCAATAACGATAGAATTTTCAATAAGGTTTTTGTTGGCGTCATAGCGTTTGTGAATGAAGATTCCGGCGTCGGAAATGATTCGTTTAAAACCAAGTTCCACCATGGACTTATCAAGACTTTTCCACCACGCAAGTCCTGCTTGTTTGAGTCCGTAAAGAGCACGAAGAAGCCAGACAACTTTATGCTCTTGTCCTTTTACTTTAAAGGCTTCCGGTTGTTCCATATAGATTTCTTCATCGAGTAAGCCATATAAGTAGGCTGATCGGACATCGACACCGGACACGTGCCAGCCCTTAAGTGCTGCGAAAGCGAAGATTAAGCGCACAGTCTCGAATCGAACAACAGGCGAATATATTTGATCAAAGTCTATGCCTTCGACCTGTGAAAAACCTTTTGCAACGAGTCTTGCCTTTTTACGACCATCAGTTTTGATGTCGAAGACCCATCGGTTTTTGATAACTTTCCTATCTTTAGGTCTTTCGACCAATTCATAGGTGTCGCGCTTGCGAAGAGCCTCTAGTTCTTCGCGGCAAGCGACTTTCCATTCCTCTTGCTCAGCTATAGGTAAGTGAGCAATATCTTTGAATGTCCATTCGCGAATATTACGAACATTCGGTTGATTCCCATCATTCTTCGAAGTAACTTTCTGAATAAGCAAGTGGGAATCGATTTCTCCAGGAGCAATTGCCTGCATAAGCAAGAAATTTATAGATACTCCCCCTTCACGGCATGGTTCTGCCATTTCTTCTGATTCAGGGCGTGCAGAGTCATCACTCTCGGCTTGCTGCTCCCCCTGGGGTGCGCTTCCGGATGCAGAACTAGGTCCGGGAACCTGTTGCTCTGCAGCTTGTTGACGTCGGTTTTCTCTCCGAGCGTCTCTTTCTGCTTTAGCTTTTGCTTCCGCTCTTTTATCAGCTGCGATTTGTGGTTCAAGATCGCATTCAACTTCTACAGGGTGTTTATCCCCGTATCGTTTAGGTACAGTACCAGTACGCTCGCTTCGACGCGTTGGTTCTGTTGGTGGCCGTCTTTGTCTAGGAGCTCTGGGCTTTCGAGGTGCCTGAGGAGGTGGTGTCTCCACTGGCGGCGGTGTTACCGTTCTTCTAGGCTCAGAGTCACTATCCGGAGACGAAGGCGGTGGATCCTGTTCAGGTTTGTCGTCACGAAGTTGATCAGGTCTCCTTATGGAAGGGATGCGAGGAGGACGATGATGAAAATCTTCATCATCATCGTCAGGGATTGTTTGTGGTAGAGGAGTGTCATCGTTGTGCGATGACTCGATAGGTAGTTGTTTTGAATTACGAGATTGAGTTTTACATCGAGGAAAGAAGTCTTCCTCAAACACGGCTTGCGGGGATGTAAATTCTGCATTGTTTGTACGCATGAAAAGATTTCCACGTTCTCCTGGTGCTACACCAAGATACGTCATGAGTTCTGACTTGGAAGCAAGTTTGTTCTTTCGAGTTTCCTCAGGTTTAAAGACATAAGCTCCACAGCCAAAAACTCGTAAATGATCGATACGCGGTTTTTCCTTTTCAAGCATTTCAAATGGAGTTATCCATTTGTGTCGTCGTAAGGGAGTACGTCGATAGACATACAATCCATGACGGACAGCATATTCCCACCAAGATTCAGGTAGACATGCTAACTTCATCATTGCCAGTGCCTTATCCATTAGAGTGCGTATGAAGCGTTCGGCTCGACCATTCTGTTGATGAATGTATGGTGCACTGTTAAGGATTTTAACACCCTTTTCGAGTAACATTTCTCGGTAGGTGCCTTTAATGAATTCACCACCCATATCAGACATCCACTGTTCGACTTTCGTCTTATATTGAGTTTCCACCATCGCAAGGAACTGGCGAGTGGCAGTCAGTGGTTGTTTTTTGTCTTTAAGAAAACGTATCCAAGCATCTGAAGTGTAATCATCAAAGAAGACGATTATATACTTGTACTTGTGGTAGGATATCGTGGGGTATTCATGCAAATCCGTATGGATAATTTAGAAAGGACGAGTAGCACGTCGTTCGTTAGGAGGGTAAGCCTGTCTGGGAGTTTTGCCTTCAAGACAGCCTTTGCACAAAGGAAGCTCCTTCGGAATAATGAATTCAGGAGTGCCAAGGGTGTGTTGACGGACATGTTTTAGAACATCACGAGAGGGATGTCCTATACGACGATGTAAAATCTCGTAGTTGATAAGATAAATCAAAAGATTGGCTTTAGAAGCGACAATTTTCGATTTGTGTGGAAGATAGTATAGTGTTTCTTCCGGTATACGCTTTGAGAAAGTCAAGAATGTTGTATTTCTCGAAATGGTGATATGATCGGAGTTACCGCGCATAAACATGTTGTCATTTAGGAATTGACCAACAGATAAGAGTCATTGATTTAGATCGGGAATGTAATAGACTGGATATAATTTCATAACTCTTTTACGTTGAGAGATCAGGACTGTTCCGGATGCACGAATCTTCGTGAATCCATTGGCAGTTTTTACTGGAATTGGTTTTATATAACTCAATTCAACAAAGTCATTGATGTCGAACGTAAAATGCGCTGATGCTCCAGAATCAAGTAACCATCCATCACTGAAGTGGATTTTGACAGTATCAGATCTCTTTTTCTTACACTTCTGGCATAGTGAGAACAGAGTGCCACAGGCACATAAATATTTATTGTTGTCGCCAGGGCTAGTGTACAGATCATTATAAATAAAAGGGGTAGTCAAGCCCAGAGGAGCGGTATGTAATAAATATATACATGAAGAACCTGCTTCCAAATTACGAGCTGCTGGAAAAAGCGCATCAGTACTTTTATTCATAAGATCTGAATTGAGATCTGACCTGAGATAACCGTTGTCCAAGCCGGAGGGTTCGGAGTCTAAGGACCATCCATAATTATTTGCGGCATTGGCGGTAACGACGGGGGTAGAAGGTCGTGGACTTGGAATTCCGTACGATGCGGTGTCCTCTACGGGTGACGTAGGAAGACTCATCCTGCCGATTGATGGCGGAGTCGACATGTACTCGAGGTCGCTGGTTTTGGATAGGCTCGGAGACATGCTCCGGAGTTCTGGCATTGAACTCGGAGTTGGCGCCCTGGAGGGTAGTTCCATCCCTCCTAGTCCGATTGTTGCGTCTCGCTGCCAGTCGATTAGCTCGTCGTACCTTCCATCCTCGTTTTGGAGATGAGGAGTTAGCCATTCCCATCCCGTCGAAGTCGTGCCAGGTGTTGGGCTTGCAACACGGCTGGATGGCAAGGATTGAGTGGTCATGCCATTGGGAGGTGCAGGCTGTGAGCCACTTGGCATCTTGCTGCGGACTGCAGCAAGTCGTTGGACAAGAGAAAGAGTGCCACTCGTTCCTGTTGGGGCAACGGTGTTCAGCGCTGCTCTGAGTGGTTCCCCATAGATGTGTAGAGGATCCTCGGGGTTCTGGAACCTCTCCCCAAGGTACATTGCGCATTCCATCATCTCGGCAGCAGGATCCGTGGCAATCCGGTCGATAAGTGGAACAGGTGTCCGGATGTCCTGAGAAACCTTTGCACCTGACTCCGTCGTTGTGGTACCAAACACACTTCCGAGTTCCGAAGTGTTCACCAGAGTGTCCTCGTTCCAACTGGCATCTTCTCCTTGAGCGCATGCCATATCGGCATCTGAACCAGTCTGAATTTCGAGATATTCACCGTTCCAACCGTTCCAGTTGCCAGCATTACCCCAACCATCAGTAGATGATTGAAGGTTGTCCCAATAGATGCGTTCCGTGAGAGTACGTTTGGAACGAGGGGCAGGAGTAAGTGAAGTGAAGGAAGGATCGGAATGAGACATGACAACATCTTCAAGAGTAGCAACAGTCTCACCAGATGGTCTAGCGCCAATATCTCGTGCCAGGTTGATAGCCCTTTTGGTACCTGTGAAGAAGGCATCAAAGGGCTTTTCCGTTTCCATGAAGAATGGCTTACGGGTATCAACTGCAGCGGGCGTGTCGACGACGGTGACTGTGTGCATCATGGGAGACATCACCATGGACGAGATGTGCTTGGCCTTGTCTCTTGGCCTGTTCAGACTTTCCAGCTCGACCTCCACGACGGAAATTGCCTTTTCCTTTGCCCTTTCCCTTGCCTTTTCCTTTGTTGTTCCCATTAGAGCCGCTGGCTCCGTTAGCGCTGCTGCTGCTGCCACTAGGGCGCTGCTGCTGCTGCTGTTGGAAACTAGGGTTACCGTCCTTTCGCTTGACAGCTGAGAGACGGTTGGCTTGGGCTCTCCCTGAAGGCCCCTTGAATGCTCCCTGGCGAGATTCCCAGATATTGACAATCTCAGACTGCAATACATCGAGATTCGCGGTGTCGACCTCCTCAATAGTGTATTGAGTATACTGATTGATAAGATACTCATATCTGGGAGGAAGTTTGGAAATGATGAACATGACGATGAGGAAGTTGGCGACTTTCGTAATGGAAGTGGCTGAGGTGCCATCAGTGGGGATACCATAGGCACTGACTCTATCGAAGTGCATGCGAATAAGTTCGATCGCAGCGCTAGGATTGGCGTCGTTGGGAATAGTGATGGAGGTAGCACGTTTGAAATCCGTGTAGATTGCGGAAACACCAGGTTTCCCATAGGCCTTCTTGAGAAAGACCCAAATCTCCTTGGCGGTAGTCATTCCAAGTGTTTTCTGACGAACGGGAGGAGAGAGACGAAGTTTGATAGACCCCATGGCCTTATCGTTCTTCTCATCCCAGTCAGCCTGTTTCTTTTGAGCCGCCGTGATAGCCTCAGCTTGAGCCGCCGCGTCTTCATCAGTCAGAGGGGAGACGAGACTCACTTCGGCATCATCAGGGCGGTCAGTGCTAAGGACAGAACTAAGTCCAGTAGCCTGCAACCAGGAGATAAGGATGTCAGCCCAGATGTTGAAATCAACACCGGCGAAGACGGGGACAGTAGTCATCAGGACATTGGAGGACATCTTTGATAATATCTGGGGAAGTCAACTGTCAGCATTTATCCATATGCAGAATAAGAAGGCAGCATTAAATGCGCCATGCGAAAGTGAAAAGAGGCAGCGATGAACGCGCCATGACAGTGACTACTCCCCTACATTGTCAACAACTGCAGCTGGACATAAGTCCTGCGCTGTTGGACATATCGTCAAGCCATTAAAGGCGACGCAGGCTGCCACAAGGGCGCCACAGGCAGCCATGAAGGCGCCATCCAGGTAGTATGCGAAGTCTATGGTTTGCAGCCATTGAAGGCGCTCCCAAGGGCCTTCGGGGCCCATAACCTGTTAAGCAGGCATGGTACGGCTCGTACACTACTAAACGCAGTGGTAACTACGCTACTTACCTGGATGTAAGAGTTAGCTTGTTAGGCTAGTAAGAGGCTTATTGAGCGATGTGGGTTAAGTGTAAAACTTATTATTTGGAGGACTTTCTACGAGTCCTTATATACCTTTAAGGAGGTACAAATACATGTAAACTAGAACTAGAGTAACAATAAGATTCTATTGTACTGGATAGAACAATGCTGGTTTCGTACACTATTGTAGTACTACACTTTATTGTCTATATAATCTTATTGTTCTATATATAACTACTACTATTGTTCTACATAGAATACGTTGATGGCTGCAACTGAATGCGCCAATTCAACAATTATAATGTAGATAAAGCCCTAAAAAGCTATCCTGGCTGTGTACAACTTTCTGGATGTAGTGTACTGAGAAATACAGCTAATCCAAGGCATGGGCCCGCCGGCTCGCACAATTCTCGTAACTGCTTTCCCGCAAACTTTTGTCGAACAGCGAGTACTTGTCGGCAGCTTGCTGCGCGATGTATTGGCTGTCTGAACAGGATCATCGTGATATACTTCACAATTCGGTGATAGCCCGTTCATCTGCATTTTGAGAGGATGTGGTCTTGTGCTCGATCCCCACCCGACACTTTGTGACACATCGAGGTCACCTGCATTCCATCTTTCTCCGTCTTTCTCCGTGGTTCCGTAGCGTTCTATAATAATATATATCAATATATACCATTCCGCTCCCTGTCAACGTTCGTTTACCATCCGCCATGACTCTCTGTGATTGCCGAAAATGTAAGAATGTGCAAACCATGGACATGAGGTGATTTCGTTGGAGAATCTGTACTCGAGATGAAGGCAAGCTTGAGGGACGAAGGAGGGTGGACATTGGAGAAATGAGACATGACGTCGTGGTTGTCGACGTCATTAGTCCTTGGAGGACCCGGTCCAGACCGCAATTCGGTTGTCGTGGAGACTACAATATAAATCTGCAGGCGTGGGAAGATAGCAAAAGTCGACCTAAGTTAACTCGGCCTTTAAGAGGCCTCGTAACTTTTACTCAAAATTCAGACTTTTATTCAATTTCAGACTTCTACTCGACTGGGGACATACCTTGGGGGTGGCTTATACATAGTATAATAGAATGCATTTTTTCATTTTGATCTATGAATGAAACTGCGCAAATAAGACCCGCCATGCACAAAAAATTCTCAGTCATAATGACCGTTGTGCTTTTGTTTATTTCTCGGGGCGCATTATCATATGATATGGTCTAGCTATATGCAGCCTCTCGTACTGCGTACTCGGAGTAAGCGTAGCATTTTGCACTGACGCGTCAAGACTCGGGACTCAATGTACACGTGGCACAGTGACACAGGTCGACGTATGGTGTTGACACGTAAGTTCCCCATCAGTGTCCCGTCAACCGCTCCTTCGTTCTCCTGCTCTCCCTTCTCTCATTATTTCTGCCAGTCCTTATACTTATACACTCAGACTAATTTTTCCTTTTCACCTTTCCAGCTCTCCTGGCAAAGGCCCCCATTTATGCTGTAACACACCCTTCATCGCGCTGTTTTTCTTTCATCTACGGCATCGCATCAGGGAAATGCTCAGAGGCATCTTCATGCAAAAGTAGCATAATTATGCAAAGTTGGCATGAAAATGTATAATTGTGTAGAATCCATACCATACATTGCATACGTTGTGCAGACTGATGTATAGCTATGCACTTATTGAATCCTCATGCACTCTGTTGAATAACAAATGCACAATGTTGTCTCAAAAAACCATCACAGTAGGATGGTCAAAGTCTGCTTGAATTATGTTTTGAGCCTATATTATTGATACATAACTAATGAGCATTAAGATATACTTCAACATGGAGGTAAGCAAAGATAACAAGCGGGCGAGGCAACTGCAAGGATGTAGAAAGGAAATTTTTTTGAAGCAAGGTCGGAAAAGAACGTAAACTACATCATGCAACGACAAAAATCTTCAAATAGCTTGAGACAAAAACCAGCCAAACACTAAAATGACCAGTCGAGTGAACGGGAACAGGGATAGCAGCTGCATTAGACGTGAATAGAGAGGGTCTGACATTGGCTGGACAATTCTTCGTTCGTGTTCGCCAAGTAATTAACCCTAACCTGAAGGAGGAAGCCGCAACTTCTTCCGAAGAGTTATTAAAACTCCGCTGCAGAACTGTACAGTTCCTCCAATAGACGTGTCAGCAAACGGTTACTTGACCCATTCTAGCGGCGCATTTCATGCGCCAGTCCCCGACTCCGTTTGAAGCAGCGTCTCATTTCCCTTTTGTTTTCTCTCTTGTCTACATATCTATCACCATCAATCAAAGATAAATCAAAATGTATGGGCACTCTTTTCATTTCAACCTTATCATTGGAATTGACACCCACTTGTGTTACATTTTGATATTCTTCATATATGTCAAGAGAATTGGTCAAGGTATTTGAATTTGTTTTGATACCTTTCATTTGTGGGACAAACTCAGGCCATTGATTTCTTTCCTCCGAAAACTGCAGTCAGTACAAATCAATCTGGTCAAAAGTTACATTTTGTGAGGATTCTTGTTCACATCCAAAGTCTGAATCAACTTCTGGATGGTCAAAAATAATGTCAACAATGGTCTGGCCAAAATTTTTTGAATCACAGTTACACGATCTTCATCCTCAAACATAGAAACACAACTTTTGGGCCTATAGAATAAAAACAGTTGAGCCAGATCCTTGTCAGACAAACTGAACAACATTCTCAATTGAGCAATAGAAAAATGGGAATGGACAACAGATAATGAGTTGGACTTTCCTTGAAAACCTACAGTCTGAATACAATATTCAACTAAATCATTTTTCATTATGGTAGCCACTGGAATAGAAATTACAAGTTCAGCCAGAAATTGAGATGATTGAGAGTCAAAAGAACAGACTATGACATCAACAGTGGCAGGGGTCATTAGCCAATGTTTGAAGCCTTTGATGGCCCCAGATTGAACCATTAAATATAAATTCTTTTGGCCGAGAAGATGACAAAAGCCCTCACTGAATTCACAGTCTATTATTTGACACTTGGCTTGATACTCATGGGCAGACAAAGTCACAATAGACAAGTTCTCAGCAGGAGCCAGCTTTTCAGCAACAACATTGTAAAGACTCAGACAATGTTGGAACCAGAAACAAAGGGCAAGCATTGGCAGCGAGACGATGTAGTAGGGACATCTGTGAGGTTTCTGCTGGTTTAGCCAGTGTTTGTCCATGTTTTTTGGTAGCTTTAGCCTAGTTTCCTGTCGTAGTGGTAGGCAATTCAGCACGCCTTGCAAGGCTTTCTCCAGCAGCAGGCTATGCCTGCTCCATAGTGGTGATGAGAGTGCGATTCGACCCACTGCTCTTTTGCTTTCTGCTCTGGTCATTCTCGCAGCGCTACACAGTTTTCTCAGTCACTTGAAATTTTTGTCTGTCACCTCGCATACTCCATATGGACTCCCCAGGCACTTTTGACAGCACAGGTGACACGTCCGCATGGCTCCAAGCTTTTGATGAACGTTCTAAGAAGTCTCCATTGTGGAAAACAAAAAGGATTGCCAAACTGGTTGTAGGGGATGCTAGCAGTTGGCACTATGGTGTTTGCATGGACCGCTGGGACGCAGTCAGGGAGACATTTGTGGCTTATTGGATAGATGGTCTACAAGGGGAAGCATACAAGGCAAAATGCAAGGCAACTGATTCAGAGGCACCAGTTGAAGTCAACTGGGTTACCATGGACCCACCTCCCCCACCAAAACCAGAACCCTCATCTTCTCATCCTATCTTTTCTGTCCTCGTTAGCACTGGTATTCACAACAAGGCGTTTGCACAATTCACGCAGACGGTTGACAAGGAGAAGATGTTCCATGTGATTTGGGATGCCACGTTTGAGACAGGGCACCAGGTTGGGGTTTCAGCAGGTCGAGGCAAGGTCAAGTCAGAGGCTATTGAGGAAGGCAACTGGGCATGGCAATAGTGAGACAAGATGCAGAAAAGGAAAAGAAGCAGAAGGAAACAAACTACCATTCCATTTTGGTGGACACTTCCGACCTCACTCCTTCCCATATGCCATCCTATGTTTCTATATTGACCCAGACTAATGTTGAGACCTCTCTGCCACCAAGAGTCACCGAAGACAAACTGAATTGGGCAGATGAGTCAGATGCCATTCCACCAGCAGTCTTGATTCCACCAACAACTCCACCATGCGACTTTTCAGCTTTACGCACATCTATGGGTACTTCACGTCCATTTGGTTCACTTCAGCAATGCATTTATCATTCTCACCGACATTATCCACCTCATAAAAAACACAAAAATTTATTTGCTTCATCTACTCGACCTATGGTACTGAAATCATCATCATCCATCTTCACTTGTTTGCATCCATCTGGAATTGGCCAAGGGAAGCCTGTGCATACCTCTTGGACTCCTCGTACAACTTCAGAGTCTGAGCATGACTGTTGACCACCATTGAGATGGGTTTTGGATCCTCGTTTGGTGTGCCATCAGGAAATCTGTCCACGGATAATGTTTCAAATATTTCCGAAATTTGCCTTGAATAGTCAATAACTTGTGATGCTATCAATCCTATCATTATTTTGCCACATTTTCACTATTGGCCTAGTCCCCCCTTACAATTATTGCTTATTATCCATACTCTTTCAGTAATACCCACAAACGAGCAGCTCCTACCATCTAATCATCCTTATAATTTTCTTGACAGGGATTGTGAAAATTGACATTAAACCACTTCATTGGATATACTAGGATATGGTAAGAGATATGTAGGTAGGTACAAAGTTTAAGAAAATGAACTTATGCAGCAGTCTCGCCATCAGCGCCAGCATCCTCAGCATGAGAGCCATCACCACCAGCACTATCAGCCTTATCAGCCTTATCACCGCTTTCCTCACCACCTGGTGCATCACCATCCTCGCCGTCTTGATTTCCCTCCTGCTCCACATGATTGGACCCTTTGTCATCAACGACGTCACCATCCTCTTCAATATCCTCGTCAAATGCATCCCAGTTGAATCGACTAATGATCTGGTCTTCAGAGAGCCCTTGTGCAGCCAGAGCGATAGAGTGTCTCGAATTAAAAATTAGTGAGCGTGTATTGAGATATATGGCAGGGTACTCACAATGCCTTTAGATACATCCCATGTAATATCTTGTGTGATCGTACCTTGTTTCTACACTTCATGTTCTCGAAGATACCCACATAGCCGTCCCATTGACGTTGAAGACTGACAGGAGGGAATTTGGCGTTTGTTCTGAGGGAGATCTAAATTGAGTACTAGGTTAGTATAACGTCGTTGGTCAAAAACAATCTTGTACCGCACATGCAGATAGCACTAGCATGGCCCCTGGTATCTCCAATTCTAGCTTGGCCTTGTCGTCATCAGGTTGAGACGAAACGAATAGTTGATTGTGGTATGGTCTGAGAAGCAGGGCAAGCTTGTTATTGCCCCAAAACATGTCGCTCATGTACTTGTGCATGACCTCGTTTTGAAACGGACTTTGGTAGTCGTATTTACCCTTCTCCACATACCTCAGTACCAAGAGAGTGAAAACTTGAAGTAATGTTACGCACTGATGAAAGACCATATATGTAGTCACCATCCTGGATAAGTTTGCCAGCTGCTGCTCTACCACATGGAGAGTTATCGAGCTTGAGAGCAATGAGAACAGTGGAAGAGGGTGACTTGAGAAGCTTGCGTTCCAATGAGATCCAGCCAGCTGTCTACTCAGAAAGAACCAATTAGCTGCAGTTCTGGGAGGTATATTAGAACTCACGTATTTTGCCATAGGTTTGATATACTTCAGTATATCACCATGCTCCAGCCTATCTGCAATATCTCCTTCTCCATCATAACCGAGCTGGTCTGCAGCTTTGACGAGTGCGGTGAGTGCAACACTTTGGAGATTCTTGCTGACTGGACATTTGTTGGAGTCGATAGAGAAGACCAGCATGATGACACCAAGGATACGAGCACGGTTGATGACCCCTCTAATGTCTGAGTTCTGGCTCTTCAGGCAAAGTTTGTAGCTGCGGGTCATCTCCTTGTATGCTTCAAGCATAATGTCAGAGCGGGGTACCCAGTCGATTTGGGTTGCGGATGGAGCTTTTGTCTCAGTGGTTGCGGTGACTGTCTTGACCTTATTCCCTGCTGCACGAGATGCTGGAAGACCCTTGTTTGATACAACTGGGAGCTAGAGCAGCGTTCAAAAGAGTTAGAATATAAAGCAAGTGGCAAATGTACTTCTTCGATTAATTTTTGAGTGGCTTTCCCAGAAATTTTCTTACCAAAATCATCAGCAATAGAAGAGAGAATAATTGGAAAAAACGCACCTCAGAGACTGGCTCCTCAAGCTCATTATCTTCATCACCATCCATTGAGTCATCAGAACTGCCATCTTCATCATCCGAGTTGGGTAGAGATACGGGTCCTATGCTAGAGGCGGTACCTTCTGTATCAGATACAGGAGGCAACGAGACATCTTCTGGGTCCATGGAGGGGCGAGTAGAGGAATGGCGTGTAGAATGGTCAACGTCGTTGACAGCAGCTGTCAGACATGAGTCAGCAACTGAAGCAACATCAAACCATAAGTATACCCACAAGTCACCTTCCTCCCGCTCTTTGATGTGAAACGAGGAGCCTATGGACACAAGTTAGTGATGGTACACATGCATGATTGTAGCCTCACCTCGTACTCAAGATAAGCACTGGCACTTTTGTCCTGTTCGCGATCCTCTATCTCCATATCATCATCAATGTCTTCTTGGCTATCTTCAGCCTCGTCTTCGTCAGCTTCCTTGGTGGAGAGCATTATTTTGCTGCGAGAAGTTTTCTTCAGTGGAAGAGGCTCTTAGAGAAACATTGGTGAGTTATTACCTGTATCTTCAACTTTGCGAGCATAGTACTCACCTTCATCGGAAGACAGTTCATCGATGTTGATGTTTGCTGCTTGATGCTCTTCATGTGGTATAGAGTATGTCAAAGTTTTTTAGTGGAGCGGGACCATGCTAACACTCACTCTTTTCTGAAGCTTTGGCAGGTGGCTTTCCCTTTCCAGTTGGCGGAGCAGCAGGCGTCTTTTTCTGCTTTGCAGCGTTCGTTGTTGTTGTTGTATTTTGCGTAGGAGGTGCTCCTTACCAGTCAAAGTCTTGGTAGTATCCTCTATGCATATAACACATCTGGTCAGATTTTTCATATATATATACATACTAAAAGCAGACACTTACCTTCATTTTCTGAATCTTCGTTAGCTCGTTTTGCACTGGTGCTGGCTTTGCGAGGTTTTCCTTGACTGTTGCTCTTCTTGGAGGAACCCTGTGCCAGTCATTGTACTCTTCTGAGGAGCTGGGACATCTATGCTGGACTTTTTTCCTGTGCGTGTACCTGGAGCCATGGCGAAGGTAGAGGCAAGAAAAAAAGTCGTGAGTAATATTCATTAAAATCGGGGTTAGAAATTTTGACCTTAAACTGTGATTCGCGTTTCAGTGTCTTAGTGTCTCCTCCCCCACCATGTCTACCGAATCCGAGCTCTTCTGCTCTGGATGCCCCATCTCATTCAACCACATCAGTGCCATTGCCCAACACTGGATCAAAACTGACAAACCTGCTTGCCTTGAAGTTGTGAGAAAGGAAACAGAAAAGCTTCGACCTATCCCTTCTGGTCCGCACTAGGCACACAGACCTTGAAACAATGGCCGGCCCAAGGTATCAACTCAACCTCAGGGTTTTGCCCCAGCACCTACTAGTGTCGACGATGATGCTGTTGAGGAGTCTGTTCCTTTTGCGGGGGACTTCTTTGGCACTGATTATCATGAGGACGACTTTCCTGGTTTCTCTGGTGATGGAGATGCGATAGAGCCCACTGAACCCGACACCGATATGATGGCAGTTGAGCCATGGGACCAGAAAGACCCAGAAATCCAATTGCTGACTCAATGGGCGATGACGACATGCCAACACCACCTCGCCACCCACCCAATATTCCTCTCCGTAAAGTTCCTGCTCATCGTGAAGGCATCCATGTAGTCAAATTTGGTCACCAGGCTGGGGCCCCAGTCTCTACTTCCATGGAACATACCCCCTACAACTCTAAAGATGGGTTCAAACAGTATCAGTCGATGGTTGACAGTGGTGTGGCCCCCTTTCATTCTCGTATGGATTGGGAGGTTGCACATTGGGCTAACATGCGGGGCACTGGTTCCACGGCCTTTGACAATTTGCTGGCTATTCAAGGGGTCTACCAATTATATTATATTTACTAACTATCTTACAGGTTGACAAAGCGCTGGGGTTGTCTTTCTGGAACAGTCAGGAATTAAACCACATTGTTGATTCCATGCCAGCTTGTCAGCCGTCATTTACGAGGGAGGAGGTTGTCATTGCTGGAGAAGCCTTTGACCCCTACAAACGCGACATTATAGAGTGTATTCGGGCCCTGTATGGTAATGCCGACCATTGCAGGTACATGTGCTTCACGCCTGAGCATCACTACGCTGACGCTGACCACACTGTTCGTCTTTTTCATGACTTCCACACTGGCAAGTGGTGGTGGAGTACACAGGTATGTTCCCTATTTCACTTTTGTCTTCATTCATGACTGAAATGTTGCTAGCAGAAAGTGGTTGAAGCTGATAAGCCAGGCGCTACTATCGTCCCTGTAATTCTCTCTAGTGATAAAACACAAGTCACCTTGTTTCAGAATAAATCTGCATATCCTGTTTACCTCACAATTGGGAATCTCCCAAAAGAGATTCGTGGAAAGCCTTCACAGCAGGGACAAGTCCTCCTCGCTTATCTCCCGACCTCTCGCCTCAAGCATATCAAGAACAAGGCCGCATGTCGTTGGGCAGTAGCCAACCTTTTCCATGCGTGTATGAAGGACATCCTTTCTCCTCTCAACTCTGCTGGAAAAGAAGGTGTTAATATGAGGAGTGGAGATGGTGTTGTGAGATGTTGCCATCCTATACTTGCAGCGTATGTTGGTGACTATCCAGAGCAAACCCTCGTCACTACTGCGTATTATGGGGGCTGTGCTTCTTGTGAAGCTGAGAAGAAGGACCTTGGAGAGTACCCTTGCCCACATCAGTATCGTGATATGGAGAAAGCTGTTAGTGCTGCGAAATCGATTGGCAGTGACGTGTGGGTGGAGAATTGTATAAAGGCCAACATCTAGTGTGCATGGCAACGGCAGCGAGTTCTGCCAAATGACAGCTGCCATCCTGCTGAAGGACATAGGCTGGCAGGCTGCTCGCAAGGATTTTTTGTGTATTTTCCGAAATGGGAACACTGGCCTGCAGCAAGACTAAATAAGTTTCGTTTTGTTCTACTAATTCAGCAATCCATGTAATAGATAGATATAAATATTCATTTTTGCATCCCCAGCGTTACCTATCCTCTGATCTATCACTATGCCGGGCACAGGTGGTTCCAGTGTTCCAGAATTCATCTCGAACTACTTCTCTAAAGTAAAACAACTCGAAAACAAGTCTGGGCACAGTCTCTACAAATGCAACTTCTGCAATATTGAGCTCGAACATCATGACAACCGACTTCCGAAGCATATCTCAGATATCTGTTCCTGTTTGGACGCCACAGACGCCACTCGTGAAGAGGCCTCAAATTCCTCAAAGATCGTGGCTCTACCATTGCTAGACCCAGGAACAAGAAGCGTAAAGGAGAAGAAGGACCTCTCAACACCTTTTTTGATCATTCTCTTACTGCGTGAGAAGAAGAAGAAGCCGAAAAGCTACTGTTGTGTGGCTGGGTATCTTCTAACCATACATTTCTATCCGTCAGTGACCCCTATTTCCTAAAATTCCTTCATGTTCTCTGTCCATCCTATTCTCCGCCAACACCATATGTGCTTCAGACTCGCGTCTTTGACTCAGAGGCAGCGCGAGTCAAGAAAGAGGAGATGGATGAATTAAAGGGGCGTATGAATATGACGCTTTTGATTGATGTTTGGGAAGATCTTCTGAAGCATAGTATCTATGGGACGGTGGCTTCCCAGGTCAATCAGGAACCAGTCGTACTGGCTTTGAATGATCTGACTGGGAAACGTGCTTCTGCAGATGGTGCATATGAATGTGCACTTTCATCTTTGAACAGCATGGGTCTTGGAGATGGGAGGAACTTCATTGCAGTCACCACAGATAATCCTACAACAATGATATCTTTTCGTAACAAATTTGAGCACAAATTTCCATGGGTCATCACTCTCCCTTGCTTTCTCCATCAGCTCAACACGACTATTGGGGAGATATGCCTTTATCCAGCTATGAAGACTACCATTTCTCGTAGCACCCGAATCATCACCTTTTTCAATGGATCTCATTATTGGGGAGGCCAGCTCAAGGAGGAAGCAGCTCGACAAGGTATCACTTGTGGTTTTACCAAGAACTGCGAGTCTCGTTGGTATGCTCTGATTCTGCATTGCTGCAGTGTCAAGGGTTACCATTATCCTCTCGTCACTATTTGTTGCCGCCCGGATGCGAACGAAAAGGAAAATGGATTCTCCTGCATCAAAGCTGAGGTAATCGAAATTGTCCAGGCAACAACCACCTTCTGGAAACGGCTGGATCAGCTCATCAGGGTCACCAAGCCACTGGTTAATGCGATTGGGAATCTTGAGAGCCGAGAAGCCAATCTTGCTGACTGCATGCTAGAGATGATTCGATGTGCTCGTTTCATCTCTGAGATGAAGCTAGAGCAAGGAGATGATGCCAATTTTCTTGATAATGCGAAGACTGTTCTTAACAAACGTTTTCGGCGCATGAACACACCTATCCATTCCCTCGCCTTATTCTTACATCCTCTCTGCCAAAAGTTGGCCATATCTTATGAAGCTGGTGGTCGTGATTTGCAATTCATGATTTCCGCTGCTTTAAAGCTCGCATCAAAGTGGAAATGGTCAGCCCGTGATGCTAAGGCCCTTGTAGAGAATATCAAGGATTATAATCTCTGCAAAGCTCCATTCATTGGTGGGACAAAGGATGGGAAGGCATACTGGGAATCCCTTTCTGTTGCATCGGATCAGGTACCCCTCAAGAAACTTGCTATCACAATTTTTCTCATTGTACCATCTTCATCTGATGTCGAGCGGCTTTTCTCGGATCTGGGAGGTATTCAGATGCCCAAGCGAAACAATCTGAACATCAATACCTTTGAAGATCTCGGAAAGATGTGTTGCAATCTCAGACAACATCATCATTCAGAACTATGAGCTCAGGGCAAATCTATTCGCCGTAAACATGGTCATATGCACACAAAGACATCACCAGGAATCAATACAGCTATTGCTGAAGAAGGCTCGGTACCAGAGTCAGACAATTGGCAGGGTCCGCTTGAGGTGGATGAGGAGCAGGTTGAAGAGGAAGATGTTGAGGCATCGTTTGATAGTTTGGAGAAGGAGATTGAGGTAGAGAAAGATATAGAGTTGGAGTTGGAGTTGGAGGAGGAACTCACAACTTTGGATATTGTTGAAGGGAAGCTTTATGACTTCAGTGAGCTCAAAAAGGTGGACAAGTGGGTGGAGCCTAAGGGCTTCAATGACGAGATTAATGTTTTGAATGATTCAGCAGATAATACATGGGATCTGAAAAGTTTATTGTGAGAATTAGGAATGTAAAGATTAAAATAGAATTTATCCTTGATTTTTTGCTGCCATCCACCTGCCATCCACCTGCCATTCGCCAGCTCTGCCACCTGCCAAGCTGCCACAATCTCAAGACGACTTGCCATACACACTACCAACATCAAACCAGTCCAGCATCCATTCTGGGAAGACCTCCCATATACCGACATTTTTTGCTCCATCACACCAGACCTTTTACACCAACTATACCAGGGAGTTATGAAGCATCTAATTGAATGGTTGTCTCACATTTGTGGGAAGGATGAGATAGATGCCAGGGTACAGAGGCTACCGCCTAGCCATGGAATGCGCCATTTCCAGAGGGGAATTACAACATTATCTCGTGTTAGTGGGGCAGAGCACAAGCAAATGTGTTCCTTCCTGCTTGGTGTTGTGATGGATATCCCCTCCCTTTCCATTCACCAGTCTCGCAAACTCTTGACGGCAACACGCTCCTTACTCGAATTCCTGTACATTGCGTCATTTCCATTTCATACGACGGAATCGCTACAGACTTTGGAGGCAGCGTTGGCCTGTTTCCACGACAACAAACAGATATTCGTGGACCTAGGTGCATGGGAGCATTTTAACCTTCCCAAACTTCATTCACTTATCCATTATCCACGAGCTATACAGCTGTATGGTACCACCAACAACTACAGCACCGAGACAACGGAACACCTGCATATTGACTTTACCAAGGATGCTTACAACTCTACAAACCACAAGGATGAGTACTCGCAAATGACATTATGGCTTCAGCGTCATGAAAAAGTCGCATACCACACTACGTACTTGGAGTGGAGATGTGCACAACATCTTGACATCAGTCTTGTATTGGTCAACTCAGGTCCGGAATTACCGCTCGATGTCCGTTACGACTTTCCTGGTGCACAGCATACATTCCTCAACATGAAATGTACTTATCAGCAGAAGTTCACGAACAACCCAACAGTCAAATCTGTAGCTCTCACCAAGCTGGAGGATAGTGTCGACTCACGGGGATATGGCGCCTCGCAGTTCACAGATGCGTTGGCATGCTACATTGTGCAAGTTTGGGAGGTGAGTCTTGGACCAATTGATGTGGAGGAATATGGTTGAGTACAGGTTATACCGTTCTATTCGGTTCCTGTCTGGCACTCGATCAAATTTGTCAATGCAGATCTGTATGGCAAGGAGACTTTGGATGTACTTTCAGTGCATCCTCGGAGATATGGAGGCGATTTCAGTTTGATGCTGCACTACTCAAGGTAACTGATGTGCTGTTGGAGGAGGAGGACCTGTTTACACGTACGATTCTTTTCTCTATATGATGGTCAGCATGACTAACTGTGTACCATGTAGATTTCTGTGTAGCTCGGGTCCGAGCTGTGTTTTCTATTTCAAAGAAGGACCTTCGGACTCTACTTCCTCCCAACATCCCTCCCTCAGAGCATTTGGCATATGTAGAATGGTTCACTAAATTTACTCGTAATCCAGAAGCTAGTACTGGTCTGTACCAAGTGAAACCCCAGCTCAAACACGATGGCACACGGGCAGTCGCAGTCATTCCTGCTTCCATGATCAAGCATAGTGTACATCTCTTTCCGAAGTGGGGTGGATCTGTCGATGCATCATGGACTCAAGAGACTGTGTTAGACTTGTGCAGTACTTTTTATCTTAATCCTTTCCGCAATAATCATACCTATATCAACATAGGATAGTTCTTGGAAAAGAATGATAATCTTTCTTTTACTCTGTAGTGACCTGATAATAAATGGAAATCACTAGAAATGTGCCTTATGAAATGCGCATTTGAGTAAATGTTCGTGAATTGATGAGGCTATCGGAGGTATCAAAAATTTCGGGTAATGTTTGCTAAATTAGCCATAGACTGATTTCCTGATGGCCTTGGTCAGGTGCTGTTGGACTTAGGTTGTATTGGGCATTAGGTTTATTTTTTTCTCTGTTTGTTGTTTATCAGGTGACGAGGACGTCGCCATTTTTTTTTTAGTGGGGGCACATGTAGTAGGGACATCTGTGAGGTTTCTGCTGGTTTAGCTGGTGTTTTTCCATGTTTGTTTGTAGCTTTAGCCTAGTTTCCTGTTGTAGTGGTAGACAATCTAGCACGTCTTGTGAGGCTTTCTCCAGCAGCAGAAGACATTGGGAGAGAGTCACGGTGGTAACAGTGAAGAAGCAGGTCATGGCACATGTCTAGACATTAATCAAGATTAATCAAGTGGCATGTAAGTGCCCTTTTATTATGAAAGAGTTGTGGGCCAGCACCCAGGCGTGGCGAGTATGAAAATAAATGAAATGAAAATAAAAATGAATCATGTAGGTTTTCTAACTTGCGAAGAGGATGAAAAAAGGCAGTGAGAGTTGCGGCCCAGAGCTTAATCATAGGGGCAAGTGATGGAAAAAGACAGACGGGGAAAATCAGGAGGCATTAAACATAGCCACACACAGAAACTGAGTGTAGAAAACTCGTCCTCATTTTATTTGGCCTCGTAATACATCGTGTGGTGCGAACGGAATTTGCCAGCAGTAGGCATGGCCGCCTGTTGCATCAGAACTAATATTTCTTTCCATCGGATCACACCAGGACAAAGCTAGAAACACAACCCCATGGATCACTCCAGTCCAAACCTGTTTATCGGACGGATAGACGGGACTGTTTAAGCATAGCCACAAGCAGAAGTCGAGTGTAATAAACTCAACCTCATTTCATTTGGCCTCATAATTGCTGTTTGATGAAGTGGTTAGATTATCATTTTGCTCCTCTGCCTGTTCTCTGCTAGCCTTAGGCAACCCCCTAGAATCAAAGCATCATTGATATATACCTCCATATACTTTGACATCTGTTTTACAGACTTCATCAAACAGCAAGGTTCTGCCAATCCCACTGATTTTTCTCACAGCATGACTAAATGACACTGAAGAAGTATGCTTGAGGCTGCAGAATCAAAGTAACTGGCCAAATTGGACCAGGTATCCCAAAGACAATGAGTACACAAAAATTCTATCATTTAACCATTGACCTGAAGAATTGGCACTAAATCAAGACATTGACAGGGAAAAGATTAGTTTTCTTTCATACCTAGTAAGCGGGCTAGTTTTTTCAACTATGAGCGCAGCCAAGGAGGAAATTCCAAGCAAGTAAGGGTTCTAGGGGTCAAAACTGGATTCTCCCACTGCACACTACACCAACTGCCCAAAAAAGCTTATAATGCGTACTGCACATGTCTCAAAATCATATATTAGCTGTATAGTACCTCGGAATACAGAGAGATAGCACCAGGGAGCCTCACTGAAGGGCGGGAGCTCTGGCTGGGGCCACCTGCCCGAATCAGGACATGGCCAGGTGTGGAGCAGGGATACATGTAAGAGTAGGAAATCAAAAGGGAATTGGCCATTAGCGGAAGAGCGAGCAGTGCTGCGCAGCAAGATAAGCTAGCATCATCTAAGTATGTTTTTGCAGCATGAACAGATGGTTTTAAAATGTCTGTGCATGTCATAAAGTATCATGTATTAGCAGCCTGTAGTACTGTAGGTGTATGCTCTATGTACTCCTTATTGGATTCCTGAAACAGTCTGGGCTGGGACAAGCAGGAGGGATTGTTTCTCGGGGGTTTTGGAGAGTGTCACAGTACAGTCCGACCTGTCACCCGAGTCGGACCTGAGGCTTACTAAGTAGAGCCATGGACCTTGGTACATTGTAGATGGTCCTCAGTATACCTGAGTGCTCCATGCAGCGAGCCTGTCAGAAAAATCCAAATCTGCTGATCAGGCCTGACTGAGTAATCAGTACATATCAGCGTTCGTGGTAAGGGTTGTCAGTGTTGATTAGGAGTGATTAGCACACATCAGGTCTTGCCAGGCATGAAGCTCAAACTGATCAGGCAGTAGAGGAACTTTGGATACCTCTGATAGCACCCTATTCCATCTGAGAAATACTCCTAAGTCTACAGTGCTCTCGCATCAAATATTTGGGCCAAATCATTAGCTGCTGGTGTCAGGAACGCACCGCAAATTTATTGTGTATACAATCAGATTCATCTCCCAATTCCAGTTCAACAAGACCCCACAAATGATCCAGTGATAGAGAGGACCATGGGCAGGCCAGGAAGTGGAGCAGAGTTGGAAATGGTGGTAGTGACAGTGATGATGCCGACGATGGCGAGCAGATATGCTCAAGCAAGACATCACGCCAAAATAATCACGGAGAAGCTTGCCATCACAAGTCCAAGTGACGCAATTCTCTTCTATCAGAATAAGATTTTGAGACAGAGAGGCGTGCATACTTTGGGAGTCCAGCAATGCAATTTTCCAGCTGTTGCCAAAGGATTTGAGAAAGAGTATAATAGTGAAAAGTGATCTGGGGTCCAGGGTGTGGTGATTCATTTGAAACATTAAATATTATCACAAAGGTTGACAATAGATAGGGGTATGAAACAGTAGTTGTCTGATACTTACTGCTAGCTGCTGCAGACCACATTATTAAAGGTTGATGCCTTAAAAGATTTCATGGAGATGGTGATTGAGCACCTTCGGTTATGCAAAAACTCTAGGTATGATCACAGGCTGTGCCATTTGAATTCTGTGGTTCTTGTTGGATTTTGTCAGCAGATCCTACATTGGTATGATTTTGGCGCATTCCTTGAAAAGCTGGAGAGGTAAAACATGGTAATCAGCACAGAAACGATGAACTTTACACAAGGTCACATCATCTGATGATGGCGTCGACACTGGCAGTACTTATTACTAGCTAGGGCTAGCCTACCCGAGTCCAGTGGTTACGCGTGTGGGAGGAGATGAGAACCTCAATATTTAGGTTTCGATAACTTCGTGTATGGAAAGTACAAGTAACTGAGGCAAAACTGAGGAGATCTAACTAGGCCTGATCAGGCCAGAAATAAGGGGATATATTTCATGTAAACTCACTTTCTACTCTTGTCTGTGTGACGAAGTGGTAAGCAGTGAGGTGCTTACTAAGCACAGAATTCTGCTTGACGCGTGTTCAAACCTTGACAGTGCAACACTAACTTGTAGAGTAATACTAACTAGAGTTGTACTACTGTAACTGACTGAGGTAAGTACGAAGGGTATATCTCTGTAAATCAAAGCCTGTGTCTATGATAAGACAAAGGGGAGAAATTTTTCAGACCTCTTGTGGAATTCCTCTGATTACCTCTTATTACCTCAATTATCCTGGTCAGCATGATCATGCTGACAAACACAACTTTGACCTAATGTCTATAATCAGCGGGCCCAATTGCTGAATAGCTCATCAGTTCTGATGTCCCATTATTAGCTGATATCATGATTCTGATTTTTCTGACACCAGTGTATGGATACCTGGGGTTGTTTTGGTGGTAAATTTTTAAAAAGTGCTAGGGATGAACCAGAGCTTTTATAAACCCTTTTGCAGGGTTATGCCATGATTTTTATAAAACACTCGCGTCATAGGGTGCTTCCCCGTCTTTCAGCGGTCTTAGATATCTGGCGACAACTTCGCTTGCATGGCAAATATTAGTTGGATTACCGGTCATAAGTGAGTCTATTTTCATCTTCATCAGCTTTTCAGCAAATTACTCATGGGCACTTGCAGCCGCTTGCACAAGCGCGTACAAGCTGTGTGAGTCCGTGAGTCGGTGAGTTAGCGAGCTGAGTCAGTTTTTCCGTGAGTTCACACGACACGCGGACTACGCGGACTACGCGCGTCTTCAAGCTACTGCAAGTTGTGATTAAAACAGTTATTATTCATGAGGTATTCTACTCTGGCCTAAGTTTACTATACAACCAGTATGCTGATTAATGAAAAGGACTTTTTTTGTGGTAAAAGGGCTACAGTGAAGTGCATCATTATGTGCAAACTTTCAGGTGAGTGGGAAAGCGCCTGAAAGTTCTGAAAGTTCGTGAGTAAAAATGCCGGCTTGCTGACGTTTCAGTTTTCTTTTCTTCGCATATATGCGCGTTCTTGATTAATTTTCTACGGTGCCTATATAATTATCACCGCATACATACATCATTCGGTTTTCTGCTTACTAGTTATCTCAAAAACTGTAACAAGTATCTAGCAGGTTGGAGCCTCATACCAAACCTCGTCTTCTTCCAGCGAGTCTTCTTCCTCAGATCGCAGTTGCTCGGGGCATTGCCGCTGTTGATAGCCCCTACGATCAGTCATTAATTGAGTCATTTTTCTGCCAATCGAATACGTGAATCCATTCGTACCTCGAACCAAGTCCAGAAGGAATAGGCTGTCTTGTGCCGGCGTTGTACTTCTTTCCTTTGAATTCAGTAACCACGTCTATGTTTAATGATTGTCAAACCAAATTTTGGAATCGACTGACCTTGTAGTGAACGTTGGGCTGCGGCTGGACGCTGAGCCTTAGGTTGAGGCTTCGAGTGTTTCCGAGCCGATTTCTGGTCTGTCCGGGGCGATGTCTGCTTTTCGAGATGAGACAGAATCACTGTTGGGGTAAAGTATGTGAAATTTACGTGCTATTAGACTGCAAACGAATCGAAATTACTTTGGATGACCTCCGGACTCGCATTATTCTCGGGTAATTCGAGCTCATAGTCAGCTTCGGCAACCTCCAAGCCTCTGATAGCAAAATGGTCGCAGTTTTGATAGAAGTTGTCTTCAAAAGATGGCGAACATCAGTAAACATTGCCTGGAAGATCACAATGACAGTGCGCACCCTGGCCGGCTGGGCTAGTCGGATCTTGAACGTTGTCGCCGTTTGGCATCGCCTTCACGAACTCCGCTGCTTCAGTGAAGAATCCCGCATGGCCTGCGGTAAAAAGAGGTGAATTGATGAAACCGTTCATAAACATGCAGAGTCTAATTCTAACCTTTGGCCTGACTGTTTGCCATGGTTATCCTGCCACCTCTGAGTCGTTTTACAGAGTTTCCATCTGTGGCGAATGAATGACAACCACTGAATCCAATTGACCGTTGGTCGCTCATATTAGAGTAAGGAAGAGTGGATGGAGGAGGAGAATCAATTTTTTGGTTCTGGGGCGAGACTGGGCGTATGTCTGATATTTAAGGTCATGTCCTTTGTTTGCCAGTTAGGGTTCGTGAATCATAACTTCGTGGACCGGTATGAAATGTCAGCACAACGTGTAGAATGAACCACTTGAACATGGATAGTGCGTGGTGATTCTTTCTTAGCAATTCATGGAGGCAGGTAACCTCCTTGCATCTACAGAGGGAAATGTCGGTCATCGTTGCGCGTGGCACGAGAACGAGGCCTAAATTTAGGGATTGGTGATGGCGGAGATTGCCAGCCAATCAGGAGGGGGAGCTAATGAGCATTGCGACACGCAGAAACGACGTGTGTAAGAACGAGTCCCTAAAGGGCCTCGTAATTCTAATATTATATCTGGCATGTGCAAGCTAGCAAAGACTAGGAAAGGCACCGTTGCAACCTGGGCTCGTTCATTTCCGCTCCCCAATAAATCGGGGATCTTGAATTCACCTCAAGAAATGCTGCGATCAGGTGAACGGCTCTCTCATTGGTGGGGGAAGGAAAATCAATGTTAATTACTACATAATGAACTGGAACGACACAGACCGAGAGCTTGAACATACCGGAGCTGTGTTCATCGTCACTTAAAAACGGTGAGAGCGAGGAAGAGGTGCAAAAGCTTGGACTTGAGCTTGTTGTTGAACATCGTCGTGATTCGTGGGGCGGAGGAGTGATGAATAAAATGGGAATTCAGATTCCAGAAACTCGGTCGAGTAGGTAGCAGTAGAACAGTACGTAGAGTAACGAAGTTGATTGAAGCAATAAAAGGACCGATCCAAGATACTGCGATGAAGTAGAGTAGAGTAGGGTATAAGGAAAAGGGACTAGCCCTTTTAGAGACGAAAGAATGGGGATGAAGAGGGAAAGTAGGGAAAAAATAGACCATGTCTTTAAAAAGAAGGAAAATACCTCCCCCCCTTGGGGATGCCAATCCCTCCTTCAGGGTAACAATCCTCCTCCTCCTCCTCCTCCGTGGTGCCTGGATTTCTAGCAGCCCCAAGCCCGGAAAGCCGAGTCCACGTCTAGGCCTTTAAGCAGAGGCGGACCCGAACTTCACTATCTGAGCCTCAGGTTGAGACCGTTGAGGCTCCGGGTCTTTCTGGGCCGATTTCTGCTTTTCGAGATGAGACAGAATCACTGTTGCAGTAAAGTATGCTAAGTGTACGTGTTATTAGACTGCAAACGAATCGAACTTACTTTGGATGACCTCCGGATTCACATTATTCTCGGGTAATTCGAGCTCATAGTCAGCTTCGGCAACCTCCAAGCCTCTGACAGCAAAATGGTCGCAGTTCTGATAGAAGTTGTCTTCAAAAGATGGCGAACATCAGTAAACATTGCCTGGAAGATCACAATGACAGTGCGCACCCTGGCCGGCTGGGCTAGTCGGATCTTGAACGTTGTCGCCGTTTGGCATCGCTTTCACGAACTCCGCTGCTTCAGTGAAGAATCCACCGTGGCCTGCAGTAATGAGAGGTGAATTGAAACCGTTCATAAACATGCAGAGTCTAATTCTAACCTTTGGCCTGACTGTTTGCCATGGTTATCCTGCCGCCTCTGAGTCGCTTTACAGAGTTTCCATCTGTGGCGAATGAGTGACAACCACTGAATCCAATTGACCGTTGGTCGTTCATATTAGAGTGGGGAAGAGTGGATGGAAGAGGAGAATCAATTTGTTTGGTTCAGGGGCGAGACTGGGCGTATGTCTGAAATTTAAGGCGTTCGGAAGCTTACACCCTTTGTTTGCCAAGGAATTAGTGTTAAGTTAAGGTTCAGGAACCCTAATTTGGTGGACTGGTATGAAACGTGCGGACAACGTATATATGTAACAGAACGACCCACTAGCGCATGGATAGCGCGCGGCGACTTATTCTTAGCAGTTAATAGGGCAGGTAACCTCCTTGCATCTACAGTGGTATTGCGATATATTTGATATATGAAAGGGGTGTGGGCCAACGCTGCGCATGGCGAGTACGAGGCCGCACTGCAGCTGCCAGATACTATATTCATTCCTTGTAGACATATAGAACAACCACCGCTTTTTTATGATTGAGATACTCCAGTGTGCTATTGCTAGCTCGGAATTCTGGCAATAATTTCGCAGGTATACCAGTCCCAATCCCATCATACAACCATTCCTGGCCACTAGGTGACAGGTTGCAGCCCGCACAAGACGAGTAGGCATGTGAACGAAGGAGAGAAGGTAAGGCATCGGTAGTGGGTGCTGTGGGTGTGAATAATGTGATGTGGATGAATTGATTGATGATATATAGGATGGAGGGCGTGGTGTAGATGATGATCTCGATATATGTGTAGGTGTAAATGTTGTTGTACCAGGAGTGCTGTAGGCGGAAATGATGATAAAGTACTAGCGAGAATGTAGATGTAGGTGACGATGGAGGACGGCTAGAAGTTGGATAAGGTGGGTAGGTACACTGAAGTTGAGCGTAGCTGACAACGCTGCGGAAAGGAGACGAAAACTGTAACAAAGAAAATGTTACGTCACAGCGGGGCGCGGAGCATATTTGCCAGCCATTTTTGTGCACTCTTAAATGACAGATAGTTCACACGATTTTGGGTGAGATAAAATTGATTGTATTAGCTGCCAAAAAAGGGGTCGCAAAAGCTCAAATTATGCGCTCAAGTTTTTCCATGCTAAACTTTTTATTCATTCATGACCAAAAAAGGGAAGCAAATAGTATTCGAATTCTGATTTGTGAGAAAATGCGAAAAAGGTATGATCGCTATTTGTGTGCCGGATTCCGGCGAGTAAAAGGAAAAGCACTGCGGATGGGAAAAATCTAAACTTAAATGATGGATTTTTGCTCGGCACCGGACCTACTCCATATAGTACCGATTTGAGGCCGATATTCCATATGGAGTATGCCCGGCTGTTGAGAAAAATCGGTAATTTAAGTTCGTGTTTTTCACCGCCCGCCAGAATCCGGCACACAAATATTGATCATACCTTTTACGCATTTTCTTACAAATCAAAACTCGAATACTATGTACTTCCCTTTTTTGGTCACGAATGAATAAAAAGTTTAGCACGGAAAAGCTTAAGCGCATAATTTGAGCTTTTGCGACCCGCTTTTTTAGCAGTAAATACGACGGATTTTATCTCACCCAAAATCATGTGAACTATCCGTCATTTAAGAATGCAGAAAAATGGCTGACAAATATGCTCCGCGCCCCGCTGTGCGTCACAGTCCAAAACAAAGCTCGGGAGTTTTAGGCATTTACGAACGGGAAAAGCAGGGGACGATTCGACATAGCCACATACTAGGGCTGCGCGCCGTACCGTAATCGTACGGTTTGTACGGGTAGCGTATGATAGTACAGGCCCGTACTGTAAAAGCCATTTGACCAAATTTGTACGGCCGTATTTGGTACTGCCGTTGTATGGGTTTGTACGGGTACAGGTTCGGGAATGCCTCTGCCAATAAATTGCTCACCTTTTTTGCTGAATTCTTGCCCAAAAGTGTCAGCCGCTATCCAAAACCGTCCAATTCCATACCGAATTCAAGCTTGCCGCCCTCATCTGGATGAATTTATGCCAAAATGGCGGTCAAAGCAAGGGTAATGACCACTTACTTAGATGTCGCAAAGACCAAAAAGGTAATCAAACTACCTACAGAAAACCAGTAACATGTACTTACCGTCTGATATGGATGGAGACGTCTCATACGATGGCAGAAGAGGTGCTAGAGGCCCTCACTTCATGACAATAGTGAGTAAAATATATATTCTACACCGTAAACCCGTACTGACCGTAATACTGCTGTACCTATACCCGTACCGTACCGTATACGATTTTTTCAACCAGTATTGACCCAGTACAAAATACGGGCGTACCAGTAATACTGGACGGTGCGCAGCCCTACCACATACGGAAATGGAGTGTAAAGAACTCACCCTCATTTCATTCGGCCTTGTAATCCTAACGTTGTGGACCGATATGAAACGTCAGGACAACGTATATGTACCAGAACGAACCACTAGCGCATGAATAATACGCGGCAGCGTATTCTTGGCATTTAATAGGGGTAGGTAACCTCCGTAATTGCCGCACGCAGTGGTGGCCTACATCTCCTTCACTTCTGGCATGCGCCAGCTAATGAAGATTGGAAAAAGTATTGTTGCAGCTTGGACTCGTTCTTTTCCGCAGTCGAGGAATCTTTGATCTGCCTAAAGAAGTGCTTTGATTAGTGAACGGACCTTCATTGGCATTTTACCCCCCCAAAATTGGCAATACCCACTAAAAAAAATTGGGACAATTCCAGGAAAATGCGGAAAATGCTCCTTCACCAAAACTGAGTACAATGACACAAAAAAATATATCTCGGCTGCCAAAATTTTGCCCCCCAAATAGGGTAATTTGATACGTGGGGCGCCGCAAGGGTTCGAGTTTTTGTGCTCTGCAAAACCGAGCACCCACACGACATGCCTGGAAGGCCTCACAAACAAAAAAAACGAAACATTACAGGCCTCCGAAACAAAAATAAAAACAGCTCCCACTCCTCATCCGGCAGAAGATGTGTCAATGTCATCAAATGACAATCCAAATGCTTCGGCGGTAGGTCCAGCTGCCAACGCGAATGAAGTTCTTAATGAGTGCTGGCTCTGGGAAGAGTTGACTGGTTTCGCAAAATGGTTCAGTTATGTGGAAGATTCAGAGATAGAGGACTGGGAGTGGAGGAGAATGATGATGATGAAGAGGAGCCAGATCATGTAGAGCCAAATGTGTTGGTAGAGAATTGGGGAGAGGAAGATTTTGAGGATGAGGGGCTACAGGAGAGGTTGTTCTTCTATTCCTCTGCAATGGATGATAATGTGAAAGATGAGGACTGGGTGCCAGAGTTGCTGAGAGAAGAGGCTGTAAAGAGGGGGAAAAAACGAAGGCAGGAACAAGAGCATAAAGGTATGAGAATTGTTTACTCACTCTCTCCACCCTAAGCTGAGATCTTGCCAGAGCTCCAAGACAGTATCATACAGGTCATGTACCTGCCCTACAGAGTATTAAAAGCCAGTATCGTCACAAAGTGAGAATGAAGGGCCAGCAATGACTCACCTCATACCACTTTAAACCTTCAACTATGGCCATAAATGGCTACTGTCAAACTGCTTCAACATCTCAAATAAAATCCCCAACACCTGACAAAGAGCTTGAAGAGTCCATACTGCTACAAGAGGAGTCAGTAGATCCAGTGCTGGATTGGCCTGAGGAAGAGGAGGAGACAGTGAGAGTGTGGGACTTATTCCTTCTCAAAACCATTGTTCCTCTTAGTTTATGGGATAGTACAAACAATCCTACCACCTCCTATGAATAATAAGAATGATGGCCTTTCGTGAAGGCACCTAAGTCTCAGACTTGTGAAAATTGCTACACAGCCAACAGAACCTCACCAACCACATCAATCAACACGTTCCAAGCACAGACTTAATGCAGAAAAGGGAAGTGAAGAGACAGAGGATGGACACCAATCTAAGAGACCACAGAGGCAGAGAAAATAGTCTGTACAAATTATTATAAAGCACTTGAGATGCGTGAGAAACATTTTGAGTGTCTTTAGTGTTGCAATTTCACAGAGAGATTGACTAATGAGGGTGTAGGAATCTTCTCTTGGTATCTTGTAGAAAGACTATCTGTGGAAACATTGGAAAAAAAAAAATTTGTGGCTGTGCTTATCCCACTTTTTTGAAGATTTTTACACTTTGTGGACATCAGATACAAGACTTTGAAAGTGTCTCTGAGGTAAGATATGCTTTCTTAGGTGTCCACAAGGTGTCTGCAAGGTGTTGCATGTCAAGGTTGTCAAATAACCACCCAGGTCACGCAATACAAAGACAAATACAAGCAATAGATTGAGAGAGAGAGAGAGAGAGAGCAAGAGTAAGCTGACTATGCTCTACATTGCATAGTACTAGTATGGAGCAGAGATGAAGTGAACGAACTAAAGAACTATCCAGAATATCTAGTAGCTTATATAGAAGAATAGTGAATCAATAGACACAGACAGATCAACATAGATAGGAAAAAGATAGGATTAAGATTGGAGAAACAGGAGAAATATAGGAGAAAGCTAGGATCATACAAATATAGGATTGATTGACAGCTATTATAGAGTTTGACAGGTTTAATAACATTCAAAGTCAGGTTTAACAAGGAAATGCAATAGACGAATGATCAAGAAATGGGTTTAACGATGAAGTAAAAGAAGAAGGAGGACAAAGAATTTTAGCAGTTCGTGACATTACCCCCTCTTTAAGCTGTGCTTTTGCCTGGAGCACACATGTACTTTTTCAAATTTCTTCCATGCTGATTCCATTGAGTGAACTGTTGATCCTGCATGTATCAAATTTGGTGGACGATATGCATCTGGGTGTTGACGATGGAAGGTTTCGATCATATCCTTCCAAGTCTGACTAAATATTGCACTCCTCGACAATTTCTAGTCAGCTTCGAATCCAGAATCACTTCTATGTCATACTTGTTATCCTCTGGTAGTAATTCTGCTGATTCTCCTGGGTAATTGACTCCATGAGCTTCAGTTTTGTTGTATGGTGATAGTAGTGAAGTGTGGAATACTGGATGAATTCACCAGGTATTTGGCAGTTTGAGGCAATAGTTGACTTTGCCAATTATGTCAGTGATTTCAAATAGTCCATGACAACGATTTGCCAACTTAGCTTTTGGCCTCGTTGTCTTCAGGCTCTTTCCATCAAGTAGCACCTTGTCCCCAACCTGGAACTTTACACCTTCTTTCATATGATCCATGTTCTGTCTCTTCATTAACTCTGCAGCAGTTGTTAGACTCACTTTCAGTCCTTCATGTAAATCTTCCAAGTTTTGGAGACATTCTTCAACTTTCAGTACATAGGGAAGAGTCGAGGGAGATATCCATGGAGTAATTCGAAAGGTGATTTTCCGGTGGCTGAATGCACTCAGGCGTATGGCAAATATTTGACCCAATCATCCTGACAATAGTTGCAGAAGGTTTGTAAGTATTGTTCTAGTTCTTGATTGAACCTTTTGGTCTCGCCATCTGTTTGCGGTGCTGAGTTAATACCTAACTTAGCATATATGCCTCTCATCACTTGACTCGCAAATTGTGGACCTCAATCTGATATCATCTTGTCCCAGAGACCGTACCGTCACCATGTGTTATTGAATAATATGTTGATAGTTCTGTTGCTATGAATGTCTTTTCAGCATGGAGAAATGACTACTGTTTTGTTTGACCAGTTGACTGTCACATGGATTGCATTGAAGCCTTCGCATTCTGGGAGATCCATGATAAAATCGGTGGTAATAGTACTGAAGGGTCATTCTGGAACATCGTTTGGGATCAATGGTACATGTAATGGATGATTTTGTGCCTTGGTCAATTGGCAAGTAGCACATCCTTCCACATAATCACAAATGAATACTGACATACCAAGACTCTACTAACTAGTTCATAGGTCATAAATTGGCCTGGGTGTCCTGCGGTGAGACTATTGTGATGCATTTTGACTATGTCTCTTCATAGTTGTTGGTTGTAGGGAACGTAGACCTTTCCCTGGAATAAAATGATCCCATCTTTGTAATTCCATTCCTGTAAAATTTTGACCAATGAGCATGGACCATTGTTCAGGATAATTTCGAGAGTGCTCACAACTTCAGTGTCCTTCTTCAGACATTCTCTAATTCATCTTCTCAGCTCTGTATCTCCCATTAAAACTACTGCTCCTGGTCTGGTTGCACATATTCTGAAAAATGTGGGGTCGAGTAATACTCCATTCTTGTTGTCATCTTCAACCCCCTCTTTATGATCTGGTCTCTGAGAAAGAGGATCGCTCCAGTTGAGACTTCCAGGTTTGTGGATGAGCATGAAGTTGAATCTGGTGAGAAACAGAGCCATTCTTGCTTGTCGTCAGCTAAGTTTCTGAGAGGTAGTGGAATTTTCTAAGTTTTTGTGGTCTGTCAGGATTTCAATAGTATGCGGTGCGCCTTCAAGGTAATGTCACCAAGCCTCTAAAGCCCGTATAATTTCCAATAACTCCTTATCATGAATATTGTAGTTCCATTCAGTCTCAGATAAGGATTTTGATAGGTAAGTGACTGGGTGCCACTTGTCATCAGACCCTTTTTGTGATAGAATACCTCCTGTAGCAAAGTCAGAAGCATCTACTTCTACTCAATATGGTTTAGAATAATTGGGCATTAAGAGGACTGGTGAGAAAGTGAACACATCTTTAAGTGCCTGAAAGGCCTTCTCCAAGGTTCATCCTTTTTCGTTAGATCAAAAAGCAGTCAAGCAACTTTTGAAAAGTCTTGTATAAATCAATAATAAATGTTTCTGAACCCAAGGAATGACTGAACGTCTTTGACAGTTCGTGGGGTTGACCATTTGGTAATGCCTTTGACTTTGACTGGATCCATCACCAATGTATTGTGAGAGACGATGAGACTTAGGAAATCTACTGAACTAGCCCTGAAAATGTACTTTTCTGATATGGCATAAAGGTCATTGTCTTGGAGTCATGTGAGCACTTGTTTGACTGTTCGTCAATGTTCCTCTAAGGATTCCATATAAATCAGGATGTCATCCATATAGATAACAACCTTTCCAGAATTAATAAGGTCCTTGAAAAGAGTATTCATCATTGCTTGGAATGTAGCAGGAGAGTTCATAAGACTGAAGAACATCACTGTTGGTTCGAAGAGCCCTCTATTTATCGTCAGCAGGATGCACATGCTTGGTTTTTATCATTCCAGGTTCCAAGTGCTGAACAACTGCTGGCCATTGGGCGCAAATTGGGCACCTATGAATAATAATGCAGCACATATCTTATGCAGACTGCAGGATATGCTGTCAATGTATACAGATAAAGGGAGGCCAGAAGGATATTAGGGACTGAGAATGCATACACAGACACCTATGTACATATATACAAGGATTTGACAAGGATACGTACATACATGCATATTGGGACTAGATATTCATGAGATATAAAAAACGGGTACAGAACCCATATTTTTCTCCAGGCTGTGACTTCCAATACTCATCCAAACCATCTTCACATTCTCAGCAAATTTGTTGCTCACCCATCAGAAGCTTTCTTCATGTGTGGGCAGGCGCTCTTGTCGCAAAGCATCAATGGCTGCTTTGGTCACTTGAATGCTGCAATCATGAAGGTTATAGTCTTGGGGGCATTGCATGATTTGATTATGCATGGTTCCTGATGGGTAAGCTGAGCCCAGTCAGTGTTCTGTCTTATGATTGTTCCAGAATTCCCTGAAACTGTCGAGACAAGGTTGGATGATTTGTGGCCATAGCCAATGGAAGAGGTCACTGATGATACTGCTTGTCAGTAGTTCCAAGGGGAACTAGTAATTGTCTGACCTTCCTTCAATATCATCTCCAAATCACGGCTGTCAAAATACCTAAACCAGTGGAACATGCTTTTGGTGACGATGTTGTGAACACTCTTCATTGCGACAAAAGCTGGCCATTGCGTAAAGTCCTGAAACTCCTCTGGGCTGAACAATGTCCTTTCATATTTGTGAGCAAAAATATTTTGTATTGAGTTTCTATTGACGACATACCTCAAGCCACTTGTTGAGCATACATTTCACCTGTTTCTGAGCCCTTGTTGCAAGTGATTTGAATGGGAGTACCTAAGACAGGTGTGAGTGTACTAGCTACCTTCTCAGAACACAGAAACTCACGATAATCACAGGCTTCTATGAGATCACAATGTAAGTGGCCGACTCTGTCCACTTTTCTCGGATTGTTAACCACCACAAGCAGTGGGATATGTCCAATGTGTTGGTGGAAGCCATAAACTTCAATACTGACTTCTCCCATCTGCAAAGACTGTGCAGCTAGCTTTTCTGCCTGTCAGCATGCATCTCTTGAAAGGGACCAAGGACAAGTAGAGCCATCTTTACTTCTGGAGCTCGAAGCAAGGTGCCAGCTGGTCCTTGATACTGTCTCTGAGCCAGCCTAACATCATTCCTATTGTAAGGTGAGTGCTCAGTCACCAGTCATCTTCCATTCAGGAACTAACCTTGGTAAAGGTGTGAAATCCTGATGAAGCATTGCTCTGACCTTGTTGGGTCCTTTTCAGTTGTTGGGATCAAGACGAAGCTTATTGATGACAAGCTCATTCTTCACTTCTGATGAGAGCTGCTTTGAGTTGCACCGAGCTGTGGGTATGTTGAACCATTGAATCAGATTAGAGAGTTTTCGTCATCTAATAAAAATAGACCATCAGATCTATCATTCACGACACATCACAGTACCCAGTACTCACTGGATATGGTAGTTGAGATCTGCAGCAAGAGCTGACAGTTGCTCTTTGTGGGTCAGGCCTTCTCTCGAATATTGAAGGAGTGCTGCATGCAGTTTGTCTTGTTGGAACTACCATATGTGTCAATGTGACAAAACTGCAGGCCTCAGTGAGCAGTCAATCTTGTACCATCTCCATTTTTGTACTGATTCTTTCCACTTGAGTTACTCATTGCTGGAATGCAGGAGGTGATGATAGTGGTTTAGTGGTTAGTAGCAGTCATAGAGGAAAGAGACAAGATGTGTTTGTTTGCATCCTATGATGCCTTTGCGACACAAATGGGGAATGACTCAGCAATTCTTCCTATGCAATATTTCTTTGTGCCTATGCCTTTTGCCCTTATTGGAAGGTATGTAGCCTTACTTGTTGTCGCTTTCCAGAATTGGTTTGCATATTATTATTCATTTCTTTTGTGTATCCAAATTTTCAATTGTTCTCTCATTTGGAATTGGATTTGTGGCTTCCCTCTATTGAAACTTGTCCACAACTTGCCCACACATTACACATTCACTTTATGTTTGATGATCTTCATTGTTCAGCCTATTTTGGGGAAAAGTGTAAATCAGAGCCTGACCATATAAGAATCGGGACTCATACTTTCAACTTTCCTCACTGTATCTGTACACTCCTCCTCATTGTGCTTCCTAATACCCCAGATATCTGGATCTGCCACCAGACAGATATGATTGACTGTTGCACTGGATACTTTCCCAATAAAGTGGAGCCTGGACTTTGCAAAAAGTGTCTCCATGATATTCAGTTTCCAGACAAAGAAGTGTGTTACATGTATCCTGCAATAACTGCACAGCTCTGACTTCAATCTTTTCTAGAGTAAACTTCAATGCATTGGCTGTGGTGCTATTGCTAGTCAGATGAAAGGTGATAAATGTGGACGGTGCAAGCTCCTGGAATTGCAGACACAAGCTACAGTTGATGTCTTACAGCTTTACTTTTACATATATAAACCCCTATCTCAACCTCTTCATTGTTGGGACCAGGTGAGTATTCCTCTTTTCATTATTTCTTCACCTTTACTGATGGACCCATAGTTCCAGTACTTACTGTTGTCTGTTAGTCGAGTTGAGCCTGTAGCTCCTCGTTATTGCTATCTAAGCACTCGCCTCTTTGTGACATTAGGTTGAGATCCCTTACTGCACTGGTGGCCTCCGTATAGGTTGTCCTTGCAGGCACTACTGTCACCATGCCTGGCTGATACACTGCACCATCCTCAATCTCTGATTCATCTGTCTCTCCATCTCCCCCACCATCTCTGACACCACTGCTCTGTGTAGATTGGCTACACAGTCGTGAATTATCAGATCAGAAGCACATTAGCTTTGATATCGACAGCTACCTTGAAAACAGAGAAGAACTCTACAACAACTGCCAGCAACAGCCCTGTCCCCACACTCATCACTCCATCCCCCAGGTACTTCTGGGAAGGAGACAATAGTATAATCCTACCCAGCAATCCAGCCCTACTCCGCTCCCACTTCCTATGCCTTGCCTTCAGCCATCTGTCATTCTCTGGTCCTGAATTCAGTACTTCCACTGTTCCATCACCAGACCTCACTCACGCTCCACTCCCGCTATCCGTTCCACCTTCTGCCATACCAACAGCCTGTCCCAGCCCTACACTTGCACCCAATCCATCTCCTCTTCCTGTGTCACCAGCCCCACTCAGTCCTGTTGCCTCCCCAATCACTGACATCGACATGTCCTCTGCTGCCCTTGAAAACCTTCTTCAGGCTCTGGTCAACAACCAGAACCAGCTGCAACAGGCAATGACCAATTTGGTCAATAGACCTACCCATGAATACTCAGACAAAACTCCCAAACCTGCCCCATTCAAAGGCAAGCCAGCTAAACTTGACTCATTCTGGGCTGGAGAACAGAAACGGCTCAAACTTGATACTGGGAAACTCAACCCACAGAAGCTTATGATAGAGGGACCTGCTGCAGAATGGGCTGCAGAGTACTCTTCATATCAGCAGAGTCCAAGCAGAAGAGGCTGGAGCAGTCTTTCCCTGGGAACCCACCCACTAAAGGTTCGGTTCAGGGTAGCAAACGAGCAAAAGCTAGCCAAGAACAAGCTCGAGGCATTGAAGCAGGGAGATAAAACAGTCACGGAGTTCTCTCAGATGTTCAAGATGTGGGCAGAGAAGACTGGGTTCTCAGATCAGGACCTCCAGTACAAGTTCTGGAAGTGCCTTCATAAAGACCTATTGTTCCCATCAGCAAATGTGGAGCTAGGACAGAAGGAGGCCCCTAAAAACCTGGACGAGTTGATCAACCAAGCACTGCATGTGGAGCAGACCCTAGCAGAATTTGTAGGAAAACCAGTCACTGGCCCTACCCCATCCCTCTCCAAATTCCCCTCTTCATGAGACCCTAATGCCATGGACGTCAATGCCTCCCATACTGAGCATCCCCAGGGAATGGATGCACCTTCATGGACTAACAGAAGGCAATGCAGGGGCGCTGCTATGGCTGCAGCTCCAAGGATCACCTGAAACGAGATGGGAACCACAGATGTGACAAGTGCGACTACTGTGAGAGGATGGGTCAACCCACAGGAGGAGGCTGAAGCAGGCAGCGTGTGGCTGCCACTGGGAGTGACTCTTTTAGTCTCTTCCCTGATGATCTACTGCCTTCTACCTCTACTTCCACCCCCACTGCTACTGTCGCTGCTTCCTCGTCCACTGAATCGCTGTCTGTGCTTGCTGCCTTGCAAAAATCTATCGCTGATCAAACTGCCTTACTCTGTAACATCACTAACCAACAGGGTTTTTGAAATGGGTGTCCGTTCCTGCCAAGGCGTGAACACTCTCGTGTTCCTTGTATGATTCTATTCCTTCATGTACCATATCCAGTATCCCTGAAATAGAATCTTGTGCCTCCTGCTTCCATATATGTGTGAAACTCTGAGGAAGACAAAATGAGGCAACAGTGGAGCTACAGGTCTGTTCCTGGGACAAACCTTTGTAAAGCAACACCAGATCCAAACCTATCCCCCTCGTAAACCCCTAGATGTCTACAACATTGATGGGACCCTTAACTGAGTGGGGTGTATAGATCAGTTCTGCCAGCTAGCTATGACAGCAGATGGACAGGAGATGTGGCTAGATTTTCTGGTTACAGACTTAGGTGGAGAAGATGTCATCCTGGGCCTTCCCTGGTTGTGTAAGATGAACCCACAGATTGACTGGATGAGTGGCCAGCTGCAAATGCCTATGGCACCACCTCCATCAGTGGAAGAGGTCCCCAATCAGGATCAGTTCGTTGCTACCAACTTTGGACCAACCCCAAGGGGAAACGCCATCCTAGAAGGCACAGAGTCCAAATCAACCCAGGCAATTCCTCAGGGAACACCCCCAGATCTGGCAACAGAAACAGAGGAGGAACCCCAAGTCTATCATATTCGTGCTAATCAGGCCACAAGGTGTTCCTGGAAGAAAGCAAGGATCCTCACAGACACTGGAGAAGAAGTCTGGTGTGCTGCAGGGTTCACTTACTCACAACAACTGGCTGAGGAAGCAAACTGGATGAAACCAAAACAGTTGTTTGAGGAGATAGTCCCTCCTCAATATTGGGATTATTCTCAGGTCTTCTCCGAAGCTAAGTCAGAACGCCTCCCTGCCCACAAACCCTGGGATCATGCTATTGAACTGGTACCTGGAGCACCTGCCACTCTATGAACCAAGATCTACCCAATGTCCATCAATGAACAGCAGGAGCTTGATCAATTCCTCAATGAGAATATCTGTAAGGGTTATATCTGACCTTCCAAATCCCCTCTGTCCTCTCCTGTCTTCTTTGTGAAGAAGAATGATGGGAAACTTCGATTTGTTCAGGATTACCGACATCTAAATGAGTACACTATTAAGAATCACTACCCTCTTCCCCTCGTTGCTGACATAGTCAGTCACCTTCAAGGTGCCAAGTACTTCACCAAGTTTGATGTACATTATCAAACAGCAGGATGAGTGGAAGGCAGTGTTTGCAACCAATCAAGGGCTCTTTGAACCTACTGTCATGTTCTTTGGATTGACAAACTCGCCAGCTACTTTCCAGGGCCTCATGAACTCCATCTTCTCAGACTTGATCACAGCAGGAAAGGTAGCAGTTTATCTGGATGACATCCTGATCTTCAGTGGGACTCTGGAAGAGCATCAAGAGGTGGTTCGGGAAGTGCTAGCCAGGTTGAAAAGGAATGACCTGTATCTGAGGCCAGAGAAATGCGAGTTTGAATGGGAAGAGATAGAATATCTCAGGTTGATTATCCGGGAGAGGCAAGTCTGTATGGACCCTGTGAAGGTGGCAGCAGTACAGCACTGGCCAGTCCCCTGTAATGTCCATGACATCTGGGAGTTCTTGGGCTTTGCTAACTTCTATTAACAATTCATACAGAACTTTACCAAAACTGCTTGATCTCTGAACGACCTTACATGTAAAGACATCTTGTTTAACTGGGGAACTCAACAACAGGAAGCCTTTTGTAAGGGCAACTCCTGACATGTGAGGCAATCACTCAACAACTGCAGGAGGAGATCCAAAGTATATATAGATCAGTGCTAGATGATACAAGACTAACATACTACACACCTGCAGGAGGAGATCCAAAGAGAAAAACTCAAGGATACTCACCTGCAGGGAAGGGGTATATATACTTGTATGAAGGCCTGGGAAAAGATCTGCAAAACTATACAGCAGCAATGAAGTAATGGAAAAGTGGAATGATGGGAGATCAGAATGAAGAACAGTAATGATGGATCATGCAACAATGAAACAAGGATAAACAAGTCAATGGAGTCCAGATAAAACAAGAACAATCAAGTCCTAAAGGAGAAGAGCAAGGAAAAGGAAACTGTCTCCTTATACCTTTGACTCCCTTTGAACTGCCTTCATATCTGCTCCCATTCTTACAGTCTGGTCACTGGATCATCCTACCTGAGTTGAAGTAGATGCTTCTGGTTTGGCAACAGGGGGAGCCCTGATGCAGATGTTAGAAGATGGTCTTTGGCACCTGGTAGCATTCCGTTCAGCATCCATGCAGCCAGCTGAACACAATTATGAAATCTACAACCAAGAGATGCTGGCTATTATTGAGGCACTGAAGGACTGGCAGAGTTATCTGGAAGGACTACCACAGCCCACTCCAATCTAGAGTTCTTGCAAACAGCACAGGATCTCAGTCAACAACAAGCGAGATGGGCCCTTTGGCTATCATACTTTGACTTCTGACTAGTCCATCACCCAGGCAAATTAAATACCCAAGCGGATGCTCTCTCTCACCTTTCCCCCCACCAAGTTACAGACTGAGAAGACAACTTGGAAACCACAGTACTCAGACCCAAACACTTCGTAAGGCTTACTGCTACTGCACTGGCCAACCCCCTAGAGGAACAGATCTGGCAGGCACTGGGGAGAGAAGTGGAGGTGTTAAAAGGACTAGAGAAGTTGAGGAAGGAGGGGTTGCAACGACTTGACAATGGGTTACCTGAATGGGAAGAGGATAATGGATTGGTATACCACAAGGGGTGAGTCTACATTCCTCCAGATGAAGAGCTGTGGAAGGCAATAGTAGAACAGTGCCACGATGAGCCATCAGCAGGACATCCAGGGCTACATGGGACACTTGACCTGGTAACCTCACACTTCTGGTGGCCCACCATTTGCTCCTTTGTGGAGAAGTATGTTGAGGGATGTGACAAGTGTGCCAGGAAGAAGCTACAGTGTCACCCACAAGCAGTAATTCAACCCTTGGACATACCCTTAGGACTCTGGGAAGAAGTCGGAGTGGACCTCAATACACAGCTACCATCCTCACAAGGTTATGACACAATCCTAGTCTGCACTGACCTCTATGGAAAACAAGTCCATACCCTTCCCTGCACCTCTAACATCACTGCCACCAAAGTCACTGACCTATACTACCAAGAGATTTTCTGCCTTCACGGCCTCTCACTTCACTTTGTGTCCAACTGTGGTCCACAGTTTGCAGCCCAAGCCATGCGCTCTCTGTTAGATTGTCTCAGGATCAAGTCAAACCTTTCCTCAGGCCAGACAAATGGACAGACAGAACAAGCCAGCCAGGAAGTGGAGAAATACCTGTGTCTCTACACCAACTATAGGTAGGATGATTGGGTAGAGCACCTTCCTATGGCTGAGTTTGTTCTGAACTCTTGCACACACTCTGCACATGGCTTGGCACCTTTTGAGGTGACTTATGGCTACCTTCCTCTGTTCAACATACCAGTGGGCTGTTACACAGGCATCCCAGATGTAGAAGATCAGCTCAAAGTCCTAAGGCAGGTTCAAAAAGATGTAGGATCAGCATTACACCTAGCCAAGCACTGTATGCAGGAAGGGTACGAAAGAGGGAAACAGAAGGGCCATCAGTTTAAGGTTGGAGACTATGTTTGGCTGAGTGTAGAAGACATTGACTTGAAACTTTCAAGTGACAAGTTGGGGGATCGACAGTTGGGACCATACAAGATTATGGAAAAAGTCGGAAAGTTAGAGAATCTCTAAATTGTCTGCACCCAGTATTCCATGTTGATAAACTCTACCCCTACAAGGGTGATTTGGTGAACAGGCTCTTACCTGAGGAGACAGAGCCAGTATACCTTGAGGGGGCAGATGAGCCCGAGTATGAAGTGGATGCCCTTCTGGATAGCAGGATATGATGTAGGCAACTAGAATACCTTGTCAAGTGGAAAGGGTATGATGACACAGTTGCAAATCTCAAAAATGCGAAGCACAAGATCACAGCATTCCACAAGAAACACCCAGAGGCAACAAAGATTTAGGATTCATCAAGGACAATGAAGTGTAGGAAGGGGGTAATGTCATGACGTCTATATTTGGTACTATTTATTTCTTCTTATCTCCATATCCTTGGACCTTTACACCATATGACTCTTGTTCCACATGCTACACACTGGACCTTTCATTTCTCTGATACAGCTTCTTTTAAGGCTTCCTTTACAGCTTCTCTACAGCTTTACTTTTACATATATAAACCCTGTCCTGACACCTGGTTCCCCATCTCGACCTCTTCGTCATTGAGACCAGTTCCAGTACTTATTGCTGCCTGTTAGTCAAGTCAAGCCTGTAGCTCCTCATTATCACTATCTAAGCGCTCACCTCTTTGTGACACTTGCCACTAATGTGTAACTGCAGAGATTCTTGCATGGGGGACATGGGAGATGAGGGACTCCAAGCTGTCATTGATCAGCATAACAAAATGCAATGCAACAACATCTGCTTGGGTCTCCAACTTCCACCAATGATGTTTCCCTTCGACTCTGAAACAGAGAGCATTACCCCTGAGTCAGACATTGCCTGCCATCATCCATCCGGTGACTGTCAAACTCACTGTACATGTTCCTCCAGCACCAGACATAGAACTCAAAGTTGCTGTACACATTCCTCCAACACTGAACATAGAACTCAAACTTGCCGTATATGTTCCTCCAGTACAGCATCTAAATGTCACTGAATCACACTTGTTTCCTCCAGCTCCGATACAGAAAGCCAGACTGGGGAAGGGCCAGAGATCAATGAGCTTGACAATGAAGATGAGGACATTGAGGGTGGGACTCCTGAGAAGAATGTTAACATGACTAAAACAGACAATGGCTCTGGAATCAGAGAGTAGTAGTTAACTATACATGCGAAATTGAGTGATTTGCCCCTTGTAACAATGTAATATATGAACATTATCTCAAACTGGATTCTTAATTCTTGAACATGGCCATCTACTGGAACCCTCTGGATTTCAGTTGGCGTCATTTGGGGGCTGTATTTTCTATGTAACGTTCCTGCCTAAAATGGAACACATCAGAATTGCACATGACGAACCAGTTGGACTACCTGTCCCACTTAAGAGGCAGCATTACAAGACTATGCCCATACCCTGGTACTCAGGTGGACTAGGCCTATCCCTCTGGCAGGCTCCGACTTCTTCATTTGTCACTTTACCTTCATATCCTACAGCCCCGTCAATCCCTTCTGCTGGGGCATTGAAAACACTATGTCTCAAGTAAGATAATGACATATACTACATCAGGATAGTCGACTGCAATCTTATAAATTTTACCAGACCCCTATTCACCTACTGTCTCATTGCTGAACATCCAGACTCCCCAAGCACTACTGTGAGCTTCATTTGCAATGTGAACACATTCTGCTGCTACTTTTTCATTGGTTTCAGCTAATGAAATGATCTCAGTCATTTAAATGAATCAAGAAAGGGAATCTTCTGACACACATTGAAGACAGCCTTGACATTTACCAGCAGGGAAAGGTCGTACATCGGCAATTCCACAGTCTAGACATTGAGAATAAGCCTACAGAAATCAAGATAAGTCAATCTTTTCAAGCAAAGGATGAAAAATAACATGAAATGGAAGTCCATCTGGATCAAGTTCCACCATTTTACACAGCCCACATAATCCATCAGCCATCTTCCTAGGGAACTTGTCACCACATCCAGCATTTGTAGTATTTTTGGAGTAGCAGTACTCTGTTGGGACAGCTCTGAGGGGGGTTTGAGGTTGGTTTGAGTCAAGGCCTGCTCAGTCAATGATGTCAAATTATATATTCAGGAGAACAATAGATGCCAAAAAGGGAGGAACAATAGTGGTCTGGAACAAACAATCATGCGATTTCAAGCATGCACATCCAGCTGACCTTACTCTATTAGTCTTAAACGCCACCTTCCATTCATCTCCTTTTATCTGTACATTGTTATACCCCCATTGAAGATCAATTTTGGAGAAGATCTGCACCCCCTTTAGCTTGTCTACTAGTTCTGATATGAGCAGTAAAGGGTATTCATTTTTTTATTGTTCCCTTGTTTAATGCTCAATAGTCCTGTATGGGGCATAGCTTCCCATTCTTCTTTTTAACAAACAAAAAAGGACTTGTCATAGGGGACTTTGATGGTCTTATGTATCCTTTCTCCAAATTTTCATTAATGAAGTTGTTGAGTTCCTCTTGTTCATTAGGAGATAGGGGATAGGTTTTACAAGGACAAGGTTCAAAGTCTGGTTTCAGTTCGATAGCATGATCCCATTCACCACATTCTGGTAATTGTTAGCGACCTGCAAAGCAAGTTGTTGGAACTTGACGCAGTATTTCGTGGCCCGATCGGAATCCTTCATGAATAGGGCCTCCAATCGGTCCTCAGCATCTCCGACCTCATCGAAAACCCCGAAGTTATCCTTCAGCTCCTTGACGAAAATACCAAAGTCAAGGGTCCACGGAGCGGGTTCCTCGGGATCCGGGTTGAGGATTTCCGGTTCAAAGAATTCGAGTGTGGTGCCGGAGAGATAGGAAAGAGTGAAACTGATTTTTGCGGCATCAGTCGCGTATGCCTTTGGACGGTTCTGGAGATTGATCTGGATCTGGATCAGGAACGGACGGAGCTTCTTCGGATCCGACCCATCAAAAATGTTGGGTTTCTTCACTTCCATCTTTTCACTGTGACCAGGTGTAACTTTTCCGATGATCTCATTGAAATTTTGGAGAGCGGTAATGAACTGCCTCCTTTCTTCGTCATCATCGCTGTTGCTGTTGGAACCGTCAGAACCACCATCTCCCGGAGGTCCATCATCCGGTGGTCCTCCGCCACCATCGTCAGATCCGCCTCCTTCACCACCCTGATGTTGTTCATTGTTGTCCCTGTCATCTCCCTGACCATAATGCTGGCCCAGTGGGGGACCACAGCCGTCATTGGGATTGGCAGGTGCACGCGAGGGTCCTGCTCGCGAGGATCCTTGAGTTTGCTGTTGGACATATGAACGACTTTGGGTTTGTGTAAGGGTTCCAGAGTCTCCTGGCTCCGGGCCATCCCAGCTATCGAGGAATTCCTTAAACGGACTCGTGCGGGGTTTGGTTGGGCTCAGGTGCATGAAAATGCTGCCGGAACGTCTGTGTTGGTGAATTTGAACGTTACGGAAGAGGTTGGAATAATAAGCATTTTTGAATGGAGTCGCCAGAACCGTAAGGTTCGATGTCGGGGAAGGAGTTCGTGGTTGAGAACGTTGGGACATTGTAGACAACAAGAGAGAAGTCTAAAATACTTTTAAGTCCGGGCGGATCCTAGCGTTAGGAAACACGTCGGACCTGAGCGGAAGTCTTGTTGGAGTTTTTAGGAAAGTATGAAGACAGATCCGGGCGGAACCAGTAGTCTCTGGAAATGAAGTATAGGGAAGACACGGAATGGAATCCGTTAAGATGGTACTACTGTTGTCTGAAGTCGGATGAAGTTAGGAGACCAGCTAATTCAATTTTAGACTTAAGCTATCTACTACAAAGTTGCCAGCTTAAGTACTACTTCGGAAACTATTGGAATGAATAGGAGTAAGATAGGAAGGGTTCGGAAATGAAGGAAAAGCACATGGTGTTATTGGAGATGGATGGAGTACTGCAGAACGAAGTGGAACAGATTGGAGATGAAGTGGAGTAGCTTTGGAGATTAGATACAAGCTATCCGGTAGTTATCCGAAATGAATCACGAGTTCCCGGATGGGATCCGTGTGTGGAGATTAATAGTGGAGTTCGGATATGAAATCGGAAATGAATGATTGGAAAGTGTTCGGGATGAAAGGGAATGAAGTTCGAAATAAAAGGAAAAGAAGTTCGGAAAAGAATCAGATGCGATCGGAAAGATGTCTAGAAGCATAGATATTACACACTGTTACATGTGGCAAACTAGATGATGATGACGATGAGGCTGAAGTGGAAGTATCAGCTGTTCTAACAGCACAAGGAGGGAGACTTCTCGGTATTGTTTGGGAAAATAGGGCATTTGTTGCTCATATGGCCAGGTTGCCTACACATGAAACACACTCCTAATTTACAGAGTTGATCTCTTTCTTCAGGTGTCAGCTTGGGCAGAGGAGTGAAAGACAATTGAGCACCTGATGCTCTAAGTACATTAACACTGGCTACTGTCTGTCCCTGAGAAGGGCCTGAACTGGTGTAAAGGAAGGTGTAAAGGAAGGTTTCCAATGTCCTTCTTTCTCTCACTTGTTCAACCATTCCAAATGAAGATCCATCGCCCTGTCCCATTGAAGCTTTCCCACTTTGGCCATGTTTGCCCTACCAGCTTCTGAAGGTCCTTAGGGAGACCTGCTGTATAGAAATCTAAAAGAGCCATTTCTCCATAGTCCAATTCTTCCCTGTATGTATTGAAGATACTATTGTAACTACTAATGTCCGTTCCCTTCATCCTGGCATTCTTGATCTTGTTTCGCACAACTTCATCAGCTGCGAAAACTTTGAAGTCCTTCTTGAACCTATCCTTTATTCCTTTCAGAGTTATCCATTTTCTATTCTCTGGTTTGACTTCTTCATCTTCCTCATCATCTTCCCATTCTGTAATACGTTGAGTTGCACAATCTTCTTTCTCTCCTGTAAAGAACAAGAGAAATAAGGACACCTTAGAGTCCTCCATTGAGTATTCAGCTTTGTTCTGACATAGGTAGTTGTTGAATGAAGCTAGCCATTGCTTCGCCTCGTCACGCTCTCCAGTGAAGGCGTCAGGTTTTCTTCCCTGTTCAGAAGTGTTGTTAGATTTGTTAGGCACTACGTCAGCTATGACTGAGTTGTCTGGATCTGATGGGTCTGGGGAGGTGGGAGGAGGATGACCATGAGGAGCTACTGATGGTCCTTTGTTGGATGGAATTATGGGAGAGGAAGGTTCATCTGGTTCTGATGGATCAGGAGGGGAGTTTTTTGGAGGTGTCGATGGATTGTTAAGAGATGGGTCTGGTGGGGGATCAGATGCAGAAGACAGATTGGGCAGTGCAAAAGGAAGAGGATCTGGATTCGGTCGAGTGTTTGTAGGGGTATTGCAAGGAGGGAAAATGACACTTGTGATATGGATAAAATGGAGATAATGGAAAAGAGGAAGTTGAGAACAGAGATGACCAAAATAAAAGTGAAAGAGACTCAAGATAGTGAGCTGGGTGTAAGGGAGTTTGTTCAAGTGTCAAGGTTGTCAATACAGTCAAATAACCACCAAAGTCACACAATACAAAGACAAATACAAGCAATAGATTGAGAGAGAGAGAGAGAGAGAGAGGGAGAGCAAGAGTAAGCTGACTATGCTCTACACTGCGTAGCACTAGTACAGAGCGGAGACGAAGTGAACAAACTAAAGAACTATCCAAAATGTCTAGTAGCTTATATAGAAGAATTGTGAATCAATAGACACAAACAGATCAACATAGATAGGAAAAAGATAGGATTAAGATTGGAAAAACAGGCTAGGATCATACAAATATAGCATTGATTGACAGCTATTATAGATTTTGACAGGTTTGATAAGATTCAAAGTCAGTGGTATAAGGTTTGAAGCTTTAACGAGGAAATGCAATAGATGAATGATCAAGAAATGGGTTTAATGATGAAGTAAAAGAAGGAGGACAAAGAACTTTGGCAGTTTGTGACATTGCAAGTGTACAGCAAAAATTACAATGAGTATAAACGATCTTGAAGTGATTACAATGTATTGTCTCATAGAAGCATGCTAAGACATGACCCTAATACCATCAATTGTTTGATATTCAAATTTGACAAGTGCAAATGTTAAAATTACAATGAGTACAAATTATCTTGAAGTTATTACAATGTATATCTTCCAGAAACATGCTAAGACATGACCATAAGACCACCAAGCATGGTAACCAATCATTTGGTATTCAAAGCTGACAAGTGCAAATGCTGGCAGCAAGCCTCAAAGCACTTGAGATGCATGAGAAAATTTTTGAGTCTTCAGCATTGCAATTTCACAATGAGATTGACTCATGAGGGTGGAGAAAACTTCTCTTGGTGTCCTGTAGAGAGATTGTCTGTGTAAACATATCAGGAAAAAAAAATTGTGGCTGTGCTTATCCCACTTTTGTGAAGATTTTTACACTTTGTGGACATCAGATACAAGACTTTGAAAGTGTCTCTGAGGTAAGATATACATTGGTATAGGACATACAGTCTCATACAGTGTTCTACAATCCTATCCGCAAGGTGTCCGCAAGGGGTGTCTGCAAATTTACCTATACTGTTTTGCCAAATGGGAAGGTTGAGATTCAAGGTTGGGAGGAATTGAGAAATCAGATCAAGGAGGACCTGGGGTGAGCAAAGAAGAACCACTTATCTGTTGCACAAATCAATCAATTTCAAATCATACAAATCTTCGCCATTCTCTGTTTGAAGGGATTTTCATGTATTGCAAGGCAATGGCATGAAGGTGAAGGTGTCCACTTTGCTCACCATGTTCGGGAGTTGGCAAGGCACTATCAGGTGTTTGAACAACTTCCAAAAGAATGGAGAGGTAGATTCTGCACCTCTACAAGCCTTCTTTCCAATGAGGAAACCAGGTTGGCAAGGTCACTCCCAAAAGATTCCAGGATGCATTGAACAGCACAGTCCTTCCAAATCTTGACATCTGGAGGTCAAAACCTCTTTCTACTCAGACTGCCTGCTGTTCATTGATTAAGCTGGGCTGGTGGCTGACACAATACCAGAAAGGAGTGTATATGGATGGCCATGAGAGAGAAGATGTTGTAAAGTACCAGAATGAGGTCTTTCTTCCCAAAATGGTAGAATATGAAAGACAAATGGCTCATTACAATGAGAATCTGAAGAGGCTTCCACCAGTCTTGCTTCCTGGTGAGAAGGAGATTATACCACAATTTCACAATCAGTCATGTTTCCATATGAATGAGTTTCAGTGCCAATCATGGCTCTGATCCTAAGCTCACAATTTACTCTGTAGGCTCAAGAAGGGTCACACTCTTTTGAAGAGCAAAGGGAAAGGCCACTTCTTTCATGTGTCTGATTTTATCAACCCAGAAGATGGCTGACTCATCCTCCATGATGCAAACAGAAAAATTATTTGAGATGGACACCAAGTAATCTATCCTGGCTCCAATGGCGATGACTGGTAGGATACCACTCAGTTTCTTGAACACATCAGGATCTTTGAGGCAGCACATCCCATTTGTGTTGCTTTGTTCATTTTTGATCAATCTTCTGCTCATGCTTCTCTTGGTCCACAACAGGAAAATGGTCAACAGGTAATTGTGCAGTAACATACATTAATGACCTGGGATTCCCATAAAACTCCCTAAGTAGCACAGATGGATCATTATCAGAATTCCACGGTCCCCTTTCTGAATAAGTAAAGTTACAGCAAATTATTGAGAGTCAGACTGGAATAGCTCACCATTATTGCAGCATTATTGTACCTTTTCAATAATGCTGGCCTCCATTCCGATGCCTGACAATTTTGCAGAGAAAAAGATTATCAAGTGGATATATATTGCATCTGGAGAACAATGTACACAAAATACAGGGAGGATATAGTACAATACACAAGGATGGAGTAAAATACATGGGGATGGAGTACATATCAAGCTGAGTAGGAGATGAATGATGCTATGAGTGTACAGTTATCAGTAATCACTTGTCTGGAAGTAGCAAGGGTATGCACCTGGATGAATCCACAATGGTAGACAGCTGAACAATAAAGATATGTACAGTAAGACATAACAGTATATGATATACACAGATCAGACAACGCACCTCAGACATGAATGTAAGACCAGATTCTGGGAACACTATATAGTGAGGCAGTTGAAAGACTACACACCAGCTGATGGAAGAGTAGGAGTCAATGAGGAATTGAAGGACGTTGATGTGGGGGGGAAGGAAAGAAACGGAACCTAACCACGCGCAGTTGTGGCTGTTTATCAACAAACATTTGAAACTCCACGTGAACTCCAAGTCTCGTGACTGCATCAACCGACACTAACCAGTTCAGCACTATGTACCCAGGTCTCCAGTCATGGAAATCATTAAGTCCCGCTGACCATACTTGCAAACGTACTTTGTCGGTCCTTGCATCTGTGAGCAGCCCAGCAGCTTCTGGAATATCTTACACTCAGACAGTTTGACCTCAAGTCCACTTATCATTTATTTATGTTTCTCTCTCATTGGAATTCTTGATAAACTATCACTAATTCTCCACTAATTCTGCTGCTGTTAGTAGTCTTCCTGAGACATCACTTAAAGTGCCATTGATGTCCATTGCTCCTTCATTGCCTTTTCATAAAAACAAAACCAAAATATCAATGGTAAGATAGATTTGTCAACCATTCTTTACTCTATCTTCCAGGTAATATATTCAGACTTCTTTGAGAATTCTTGTGGTCATTCACCATGCCTTGAGCAATATTGTAAGTCTCCAGAATGCTTCCTAATTATCCCAAATTCTTAGGATTGTATCAATTCTCAGAATTATTACTTCTTATAACATGACGCTCCTACATGTGGCTGTGCTCAATAGGTGTACCGGTTTCTGGTGCCATTTGATCACTGTAGCCGGTCACTGGCTTTTACCGCAAAAACCCGTGGTCTACAATGCACTTGTTCTGCAACGTCATCATCCTTCACCCCTATTTGCCATTTCTCAAGCTAACAACGTTTCGAGGTCTTTTACGAACTTATCCTTATAATATGATTCAATTTAGATATACAATTTTATCAAGATTTTCTTTCTAATTTCCATAATAAGTAGAAGCCAGTACTGTCGTACCAAACAGTCGACAGCGCCCATTTAGTGCTTCTTGCCACTCCCTTTCCTTTTAAGCCTTGTCATTGCCACACGCAGTGGTGGCCCACATCTCCTTCATCAATATATTAAGGTACGCGAAGTACACTTTGGGACCCAGTCACGTGAACCTGCACCTCCAATAACTCACTCCAGAGAGCAAAATCAGGAAATTTGCCTCTGGGAGCCTCTTTGGAATAAAGAACCCATGAGGGCCCCAGTGGCTTATTTCTCAAAATTTCATTGTGCAAAGTGATATTGTGAAAATACAGAGGCTATGAAGCACATGACTGGGTCCCAAAGTGAACTTCACATACCTTAGCACACAATTATCTGGGGGTGATTTTCCTGATGCAGATGCACTTCGAGCTTTTGATATGAACAAATCTGACAGGGGCAAACAACAAAAGCAAAAGGATACTGTTATTCCACAGACAAACCCAGACATTTCCAAATGAGGCAAACCTCAAAAAATGACCACTGCCGATGGCAAACAGATGAAATCTGTTCTCCAAGAGCATGGCTTTGATACTTGTAGCATGAAGGCTAAATGTCAACCCATGTGTCCACTTGAAAACAAAGACTGTTGCATGGCCCAACTTCTCCTTAACCAACCATCTATGCTCAAAACACTCATCAAAGACTTGGGTCATGAGTGTATTTTCCTTTCCAAATTTTACTGCAAACTCAATCCAATTGAAATGGTGTGTTTTACTATACTCTTGTGTTCTGTAAGCTGACTGCATTTTTTTTAGTACTGGGGTTGGTGTAAATATCAATACAGGGAGGAGACTAAGAAAAGCTTTCAACAAGCCAAAGATGCAGCCTTGAAATGGCTGGATGCATGTCCAACAGATGTAATTCACTGTTTCATCAATCGCTCATGGCAGTTCATGAGTGCATATAGGCATGGCCTTACTTGGAAGGCAGCTAAATGGGCTGTCAAGAAGCAGAAGCATCATAGGGCTGTTTCTGAGTGTGCAATGACCAGTATTGAGGCCATTTTGAATCATTTGTAGAGTTACCTGACAATAGATGTTGAGTTTTCTGTTGGATGTGCCTCAAGTTGTCACTGAAATCCCTTGAAAAATTGGCAGTACCTAACCACTCATGGGAACAACTTTGGAGATGTGTTTTTCAACATATTTTGCTATTCTAACCATGAATCCAGTGAAATTTTAGCCCAAAAAATCCAAAATCTCCCTAGATCTGGCCAACAAAAAATAGTCAACATTGACTGTCCATGAGTTTATTGCTCACTTGTTTTCTACAGGTCTTGGGAACAGCATTATTGGGACTGTCATTGACACATCTGGAAGCCTGGTTGTGCCTTTTTACTGTCCTTCTTGAAGGCACACCTATCGTTCCCATTGCCAGATACTTTTACGACTGGGCTGTTCATAAAACTCAGGGCCTTACAATGAAGCACAGGTTGGGCTGGATAGGAAGGAGTTCTGTGCTGGTTTGGTGTTCGTTGTGTTCTTGAGAGTCATTGAAGGTTGTGGACAAGTTTGACTACTTGGGGGTGAAAATTTTGGGTGGTGCTGCTCATGGAATGAGAGAAGAGTAGATTTTATTAGATGCTACAATGTATCTCCTTGGTTGAAAAATAACCTCACTCCTCAGATTGTGAAGTGAGCAATCCCACTGTGCCATGGTGTATACATGTTATACTTAGTAGCGCTGAGCCGTGATCATGAGATCTGAGTCTGTCTTAGTGCAAATCTCTCCCTCATGGTCAGGATTAAGCTCAAATGGCTGACCAGTCACACTTTGAGCCTGGGTTCATTCAGCTCCTGCACGAACTTCCACTCAAGAGTGTCCTGGTTACCATGCTGTGGCAGAAACTACTAGAACTACTCTATGAATTTTACCATGTATGCTGTCCAACCTTCATCAGCCTTGGATTAGTCAGATTTCTTTCACTCAGAAACTTGTGCTAGCTGTTCAAACTCATGGAGAAATGGAATGGAGAAGTAACATGAATTTCAGGCAGGATTGTGGAAAACAGCTTTGCCAGTTCAAAGGCACAAACTACTCCTAACACCATTCTTTGTCATTGACAAACTTTTATTCATCCATGGACAAGCTCTAAACTGCAAGATTCTGAGAGATAGCAGTTTTCCTTGTGGCAGTGATATAGTGCATGTGGTGCCAGCCTACTAGGTCAGTGCCATGTAATCTGATAAACCTTTGTTAGAGTGGCCTGTCATCTCTCAAAAAAGACTGGACAAATGTCCTTTTGGTATTAAAAGAGTTTGAGATTCACAAGACTCTCAATGGTCAACTCTTGACTCTGGCACGACCAGCCTTTGGCTTTTACATGGACTGGTGCAGGCTGAACATAAATCCCTAATCACAGCAGAAACCAACCTCATCTATGCTGCAATACATCTATGGTGGTTGCTGGAGGTGGGTTCCACTAACTTCAATATCTTTCACTGTGCTCAAGTTCATTTTGCAGGGCCAATCTCACTGATTTGCCCTTTTCAAAAGAAGTGCCAGGTATGAACCTGCCATCCACAGGACATAATGTGTCAAATCCCTTGGTGCATGCGCTCTGCATTTCCCCTCTGGTCCTATTTGGGGGGTCTCTGTACATGGATTTGCAGGTGATGTCGAGATTGAAGCTACTGAAGGTGTGTGACAGCACTTGTTTGTTGGTTATTCACATGACACATTCAATCCCCAATAGGTCCACAAGGGACTGGGCAACTTGAGGGAGCAACTCCATGATGACGCCTACTTGTTCAAGATTGCCCTTGGCATGCACATAACACATGGAATTGCATGGGTATTGGATGTCTTTTTGGCATCACAAAAAATGATGCTCAGTTATAATCCCATTCTCAACATTATGTTGGATTATAACTACTAAAAACCAGTTAGAAGGTTTTTATAACCTAGATAGAACCTGGTGGAGATGTTTCTACTAATTATAACAGAGCATCATTTTTTGTGATGGGAACATGGTCTACAATGGCTGGAAATTTGTGACAATCCTTGTCATTGGAGGCGGGCTTTTTTTGATGGAGGTCAGTCTCCTTAACTCTTTTTCATATCCATCTTCTCATACAGCTGTTTCACAGCTTCCTCTGACTTTTTGAGCGAATACAAATCAAAGATATTAGAGAACCAAACTGGTGGGAGTGAGCATAAATTAGCTTTGCAGTTATCATCAAGTAGGGCCTCCTCTGCTGCTGCTCCAGAGTCATTGGGTGCAGACACGGACATGGATTCCATCAACCCAGATGACTGTGGCTTATCCTCCAAACATCAAGCACTGGAAAGCGAGGTAGAAGATGGCAGAGTTGGTCCTGATCACAAGAAACACCATGTTGTTGACTCCATTTATCAGAGTCCAGTCCACATCCTGGATGATCTGTGGCACAGTACTGCCAATGCTTCTGCTCGTAAAGGATCCCCTTCCCTCTTAATTGTTACCAACCAGGACATTGACATTCAGCAGCTGGCCTCTACTAGCCTGAAGAACTCCTCTATAGATAGTCAAGCATCCTCTCCTGTCTTCCCCATTACCAATGATGAGGATGACGAGGATACTATGGACGCCCACATGACCTTGGTTCATTTTACTTCCAAACTTCAACCATGCCTCCCAAACCTACCACACCTTCAAGGTCTTTGCCACTGTGGGCCAGGAGTATTAACTGCTCCACTGCCCAGGGTTCTCACACCCATGGCGACAAAGATTCAAGCCACTCCCATCATGATCAGACCAGGGGCAGCAGTTGAAATGAAAACCAACCCTCCATTGGTAACAAACATCATCAAACTATGTCAACAGAAACTGATCAAGATGATTCTGCTGACAGAAAGACCAAAAGGACAGAAAAATATGCACAGAAGCTCCTTGAAACCATCAGCACCAGGGCAAGCTATAAACGAAAAAGAAGGTAACTGGCACTCTCCTGTCAACTTTACTACCTTCTCAGCTCTCATAGGAACTTTGACAAGGACAAGGTTTGCCACGCAAGCCAGTATCTTACCTGATGCATCTCTCCCTTCCTCGACATTGCTGATTTCCTTTGGACAGTGTGTGCTATGAAGCAAGGCTGTGAAGAAGACCCTTCCCTCATTGACCTGTGAGTCTGCTTTTGCCCTGAACAGCCTATCCCCAGCTCAACTCTTGGAAGGTCTGAGGAGGCATGAGAGTATACCCAGCAGGTTTATCGTGACTTCACTAAGTGAATGCCTGATGTGGATGGGTACATTGCTTAGCTCCTATGTGAAGATGAGGACAAAGACCTTCAGGAGCTCATCAAATTTGTGAGTTTCTCTGCACTTTTGTGTGCTTCAATTTGACAATCTTTTGCAGATTGAGGATAGCACTTCTGTGGCGCGCACTGCAGACACCAACCTTCTCAAGTCCAAAATCCTTGAGTATATCCTGGTTGATCCTGCCCATGATGTTTTGAAACCACCAATCAATGCCTCAAAAAAGGGAAAGACCAAGCACAGCTTCAAACATCCCTACATTGCTGAATTGTTGTGCCCCATCAGCTTCTGTCAATCCTTCTTAGATGATAAGCAAAAGTAAGGCATTGTCTACCACCTTTTCTCCCATTCTAATCACCTTATAGACTCATGGAAAAGTTTCAAGAGGGAAGGTCAAAGGTTGATGATGAGACTTCACCTTTCTTTTTGTATGATCCTGAACAGTACACCGCAAAGGACCTTTACAAGGGTCTGTATCACTCCCCATCAATGATTAGGGTAGGTGCTTATGACTATTTAGTATCTTATACTGACCTGCATGCCAGACCTCCCACGCATTTCAGTTGGGGCAACAACATGCCCTTGAAGGAGTCACTGATGTGACTGCTGCACCTCATAACTGTAACACTCGGAATGACAGTATTCTCTGAATCACACCCAGAATTCATTGCTTATGTTGCCTGCCAAGTAAGTCATCTTTCCCCATCTACTATCGCTCAAATGGCCTTTCCAACTTCCTCACAGGTGCATTTTGCACTGTCCAGCAAGGACAGATGGAGCCCCCAAGACAATCAGTTTTCCTACACGAAATTCCACTAATCAATCATAGATGCTTTTGAGGATGATATTGAGGGAGATCCTTGGGTCAAGGAAACAATCTTCTGGTGGAATAAGTGAGTCTCTCTTGGGTGTTTGTTGTGAACTTTTTTTGATACCCCTGTTTACCAGGAATGTTTTTGGATGGGTTCATGAAGAAGGATCCTCCAACGAGGAGGACTCTGACTGTGAAGCCCTTAACCAGAGAGAGGTTAAGGAGCAAGCCTATGCAGCTCGTCGTTGGGAATACATTGTGCAGAAGGCTGCTGAGGCTGCTGAGGCTTGCGCAAAGGCAGCAAACCAGCTTCTTGGCAATGCAAAGTCTGCCTTTAATGCCTATGACTCCCAAGAATCTGAGGATGCTGCTCAAGTTCTTTTTGACGGAGGAGGCCAATGATGTTCTGCAGGAGGCAAAGGACACAGCAACTGTTGTGTTGGAGCATTGTGCCCCAGCTTCTCAGGCTCCAGCCAATGATGATCCAACCAATGACGATCCATTCTGGGCATATGCTCAAGCAATGAATAAAGCACTTGGGGTCACAGGCCATGTGGCAAAAGATATTGGCAACATGGTCAAGAAATTATTATCCCAAGGCAGAGCTCACGGGGAGGGTGCTGACACCTCATTCAAGATGTTTTGCTGACAGGAATTTGGAGGTTGGACTGCTGTTTGTCTGGTCTGCATGAGCCTTTCCTCTGCTTCTGTTATAACCGTGTGCATTGTTTCTGGGTCTATGTCTACTGCAATCTCTCACACTCGCCTCCACCTTTTTATGCCTTGTACTCTGCCGTCTTGTCCTCTTTTCAATCACACTACCCATGACTGCTTGTCACCTGCACAATCTTATCCTACGTCTGTTCACTAATGTGATACCTTTACTGCAATAGTCTGCCAGCACTCATCAATGCATGGCCTACAATATATGATATATCTATTGTCATCTCCACTCCTCCCTCCACTCCTCCCTCTATCCCTCCCATAGATATATCTATCTTCTCTGCCTCTACTCCTCTGTCCACTCTTCCATCCACTATCTGTTATCTCTTCTGTCTCTGTTTCCACTCCTCCATCCACTCCTCTGCCCATCCCTCACATGTGTGCCAGCACTCTTTGGTGTATCGTCGCCTATAGATTATCTACTATCTCCTCCCTCTCCACTCCTCCCTCCATACATCTCATGTCTAGCACACGTGTCATTTTCAGTTTCCTCACCACTGATGTATAATCTGTCCACTGTAGCCTGTACATATCCTTACTATACATAGTTCATATTAAGATCTCAGTGCCAATTTTCAATGTCATTTTGATTCCCTGTAAGAGCAGTCAAGAATTTGATTCTACATAATCGAGAACATATTGACAAGGCTTTCTATACACAGTATTAAGCTGAGTGTAATAAGGCACGTTGATATGGTTGTCCTCTGAATGGCCAAGAATAAGCTGAGTGTGGTAAGACATGTTGATATGGCTGTCCTCTAAAGCGCCAAAAATAAATTTGACAAGTGCAACAATCCACCTTTCTATCAGATGGGCAATATTAAAGTGAGGCTTTTGAAGATTATATTTCCACTGAGGCTTATACCTCTGTGATTTTTACAGATTGTTTTCACATCCGATGTTATTGTGAACCTTTTAAACTTCACATTTTCATTAAGGCTCATAGGCAACAAAACTTTGCCTTTTCTTTTACTGCTCACATCTCTTTTTGGTTGCACAGTGTCCAAGATTATTTTGAACCTTTGAAGCTTCATGTTTTCATAGACAAGGAAATTTTTGATCTTTCTTTTACTTTCAAAATCTCTTTTTGCTCATGTAATATCAATGTCTAATTGGATGCAGATACTTACTGAAATTTGTCCATGAATGTTTGATCACCAATTAGATTCAAGTGTTGTAGCTGGAAATTTTCTTGGGCTAAATACAAAGATGATCATAATGTCAGCCATTCTATAAATCAAGATTCAAATCCATGTTTCTCTCTCATACTTTAATTGGGATGGGTTTCAGGCCCAGTACTTTACTTTCAATTGTAACACAATATAAGGATCTGTGTAGCAATACAATGCTGAAAATTATTGAGCTACAAGCCATGACAGTAATAATCTTCATGAATCTTAGTCAATTTACTATCCAAAGTTTGTAAGAAAGTTTTACTGGGCAAAGTTATAATGGACATTGTTGGATGGAGTATTTTATTTCTGGTTAAATCAGCATATACTGAAATGGGTAGCAGTACAATATCAGCAATTATTTTGGTAATTTCTTTTGACCATTTGAAAATCAGTCTTGAAGAAGAAACATAAGTATAACTTGAATTTTTTTTGCTCAACATTAGAGAGCTTGCGCAGAGCCACCAGAAGCCACGTGTGGCTTAGTACGCGTGCGCAGAGCGGATAGCTCAAAATCGTGTGCGCAAGCTGCAAAGTGTATATCAAGGTACCTACAGTGAGTACATGATAAACAAGCATAGGAAGTAATGAAGGGAGCATCCAGGAATAGTCTGAGCACAAAAAAACCAGGATATGATGTACAAAAACTAGCGCAACAGAGATTTGACATATATGAACTATGAGAGCTTGTGAGAGGAATGATGAGCTTTTCTCAACAAACAGATGAACTGGAAAGGATGCTGGGGTCAGACAGTATGTCTGATAAAAAGAGGAGAGCAGCAGGTGAGGATATGTGGAGAGAAAGCGCAGGGTGGTGAGGGGGCATGCATAACGGCATCATTTTTGGAGCCAGCTCAGATATGCAGGAGACTGGACCATTCTAGGCAGCCCTAAATCAAATTTAGACCCAAAAAGTATGTAGAAAGCAGCATACACACCTGTGTATCCTAATGAAAGCTGCCAAATGTTCCTGCCATACTCCTGACGTGTCCCAGAGTACCATGGTGCTTGGGGCTGCGTGACTACATTGATCAAGATATTACGTGGACACTATTTTGAATTTTGCTCATTGTACTTGTCTTATAAGTGCTTATAAGAAACCTGCCTTTTTTCTGGCGATTAATTATTGTGAGTTCTTGTCAAAGGTGTGTAGCCTTCCGTTGGGTTCTCATTCGTGTAGTGTTGTTGAAATATTCTTTTTAACACCTCAGGCTGTTGTGACCTCATTCTGCATCATGTCACCCAGTGTCTCTCATCTATCCGGTCGCCTGTCCGAGCGGATATTTTAGTATTTTTCCAAAATATGTTTCTCGCCTTCATTTAATTTGGCGGAGTCATCCCAACGAAGCCCAGGCTACCAAAAGGGGTGAAGCCATGTTCACATTTGAATCTAGCCGTACATGTGGACCAATCAAGCCTTCGATCTTGATTGGGCCAAGCCGCCGTTCCGGATTCCCAGTCTGACCAAGGCCCAAGCCGTCCAGGCAAAATCCTTTCACAAGTACTGATGTAGGGAGACTCAGGATAAAAGCCAGACTTGCCTCCAAAATTTATTGCTGAAACTCTAAATAAAAATATTTACTAGTCTCTTATAAACAGACAGTACCAGCAATCATTGAAATGAAATATTTACATATTTTTACTAACCTTGAACTACATATACATACTATGTATTTATCAGCCTGTCTAGAGGAGACTAATCTTGAACAGTCTAGTAAGTACTAGTACTCTATAGATTCAATTTACGACAAGTACACAGTAGGTATACTTACATGTGTCAGCCACAAGTAGTACGTCTTTAAGAAACCTCTGACTGCAATTTAGCTTTCCAAGACGGAGGTCGGACTATGTGAAGGGCTTCACCCGTCACCGAATTTCGGCTAGATCATTTTGCAAATGCAGCTTCATCTGTTCTGGGCAGGGCGGCTTCGTTGGGACAGCTTGGTCCGATCAAATAAAGGCCGGAAACATGACCTGCTTTATTTTTGGCGTGATTTTACTAGCACATGGGAATTACTAAATTTGGTGATTATACAAGCTATCGGCCGGCCAACCCTTAAAAAAAACTTAAAAAAGAAAAATTGGCCATGTCTTTAAGAAGGAAAAGACCACCCCCCGGGGATACCACTCCCTCCGTCGTCATACTCCAACTCCTCCTCCACGGGGCCTGTGCCCAAGCCGGGCCAAGTTGGGCTTACTGGGGGCTCCAAAGCTCGGCCTGGATTTCTAGCAGCACAATGCCTGGAAAAGCCGAGCTCAGGCCCAGGCCTTTGAGCAGAGGCGGACCCGAAAATCACTATCTGAGTCTTAGGTTGAGACCGTTGAGGCTTCGGGTCTTTCTGGGCCGATTTCTGCTTTTCGAGATGAGACAGAATCACTGTTGCAGTAAAGTATGCTAAGTGTACGTGTTATTAGACTGCAAACGAATCGAACTTACTTTGGATGACCTCCGGATTCACATTATTCTCGGGTAATTCGAGCTCATAGTCAGCTTCGGCAACCTCCAAGCCTCTGACAGCAAAATGGTCGCAGTTCTGATAGAAGTTGTCTTCAAAAGATGGCGAACATCAATAAACATTGCCTGGAAGATCACAATGACACTGCGCCCCCTGGCCGGCTGGGCTAGTCGGATCTTGAACGTTGTCGCCGTTTGGCATCGCCTTCACGAACTCCGCTGCTTCAGTGAAGAATCCCGCATGGCCTGCGGTAAAAAGAGGTGAATTGATGAAACCGTTCATAAACATGCAGAGTCTAATTCTAACCTTTGGCCTGAGTGTTTCGCATGGTTATCCTGCCGCCTCTGAGTCGCTTTACAGAGTTTCCATCTGTGGCGAATGAGTGACAATCACTGAATCCAATTGGCCGTTGGTCGCTCATATTAGAGTGGAGAAGAGTGGATGGAGGAGAAGAATCAATTTGTTTGGTTCTGGGGCGAGACTGGACGTATGTCTGATATTTAAGGTCATGTCCTTTGTTTGCCAGTTAGGGTTCGTGAAACATAACTTCGTGGACCGGTATGAAATGTCAGCACAACGTGTAGAATGAACCACTTGAACATGGATAGTGCGTGGCGACTTTCTTAGCAATTCATGGGCCATCGTAGCGCGTGGCACGAGAACGAGGCCCAATTTTAGGGATTGGTGATGGCGGGAATTGCCAGCTAATCAGGAGAAGGAGCTAATGAGCATAGCGACACGCAGAGACGACGTGTGTAAGAACGAGTCCCTAAAGGGCCTCTTAATTGCGACATATTTGAAATATGCAATAGTTACGAGGCCTTTAGGCTGAATTAATTTATGTCGCAGAACGACCTCCTAAATCTTTTCCACAAGTTCAAACTCCCACCCCTGTTCGTTGGCGCTCGTTAAGCGCTCATCTGGAATCACGGTCGAGACCATCATGACGTCGTTCTCCGACCAACGCTTCTCTTTGTCGTGTACATAGTAGTTGTTCTCGGTCGCGGTGCTCGTTCTGATTTTTTCCACTGTTCTGCCAGCATTTACTTAATATGTGCTGCTGAAATCCCGAGGGCCTCGTAGCTTGCCACGCGAAGCGATGCCACTTTGCCCCAGTACTAATATTATATCTGGCATGCGGAAGCTAACGAAGACTGGGAAAGGCACCGGTGCAACCTGGGCTCGTTTATTTCTGATCTCCGTGCAATCGGGGATTCTTGCATCTCCCTAATGAAATGCCGCGATCAGTTCACTGATCTCTCATTGGTGCGTTTTGCCTGTGCTTCCTACGACCTCGCGAGTTACTCGACGCTGGCCGTTGACACCCTAAGCCCCATGTCAATGTCACAACCTTCACTCAAGAATCCCAGAGTTGACTGACCGTCTCCTTGACTGTTTTGGTGATCCTTCCCCCAACCAAAATGATTTTGATGCGGTCTCCTCTCGTTTTTTTTTTCAATTTGGGAGAAAATCTCTGTAACCAAATTGAGTCGTGTAAGTGGCAAGGAGGGCCCAAAGGAGAGAAATACCTTCAATCATCTCAGCGTTCACATCTCCAGACATGGTTACTTGATCACCGCCCACGTCGCGAATAGTCAGTCCTCTGCAAGCAAAATTACTAGCATTGGTGAAGACGGAAAAAGTCGAGCTATCCTCTGCCACAAATATGCACTGAGAATCATTCGATTTCAAGCTTAAGACCAGTCACGCACCGCTTTGAGATTGGGTGGCTGGACTATTCTGGACCTCTTCCATCGCCTTCAAAAAAGTCCCTGCTTCTTGAAAGAAATCGGCGTGTCCTGCATAGAAAAAGAAGAAAAAGTGATTCTTGAACACGGGCAATGGTGAGTTTTACAATTCCTACCTGCAGGCTCTGCAGATTTACCACTCCTAATGGATATTTGGGTCCCTTTGATGCGTTGTACAGACATCCCGTCTGTGGCAAACTTCCGGCAACCGTAGAAATAACTTGATGTCTGAATCTGTGGCGAGTAGTCCATGGTATGCTAGAAAACGACTGAGACGGGGGAAAACTTGAGAAGGAAGCGCTGGTCTGTACGAATAAAGTGTTACTTTATGACCGCATTCCGTGATCAGAATCAAGATCTACAGCTTTAAAGGCGTCTAGCCCGGATAAAAGCTCTCATTTGAGCAGCTGTTCCGCCGTGTGGCATAAATGATGCTTGCATCGTTGGTTGATGAGGCGCTGAAATTACTCGTACGCGTTTCATGATCAACTGTCACCCAAGCATTTCAGTCAGTGACCTTACCCGTTACCTCATACTAATTTAAGCCCATAGTACCATTGTAGCCACCATTCCCAGCGTCTGTGCAATGCCTCGGAGTTCGATCGAAGGGGAACTTAAGCCTGATGTTCGTTTGCTCTTCTAATGATCGTAGACGCCAGTATTACCGGTCCCAATGAATGAAAGACCCTGATAGTAGCACACGGATGGTGTACTGAACCGAAGCCGCATGTGTTCGAAGCACATCGGTGGCGCCTTTTCCTGGGCTGCCCTTCTCCTGCTGTATCCCGTGCGTGTCAGTATACAGATACTTGGGTGCAAAGGTGTGCAATAGCACGCCGAAATGATGTTGAAGTCAGCCAGTCGATGACGAACGGTGAATGAGATATTTAAAGGCAATAACGTACTTGCAAGCATGTTGTAAGTACGTTGTGATCGTTTTCCAGTCAGTCTAATGGCATTCCTTGTTCTCCTTCTCCTTCCTCTCGCCACCCTGACCCACCTCCCTGTCGAACAGCAACTATTTGGGAGCTATTTTACGTCTCCCGTTGCCTTCCTTTCCATTACCGTAACACTCCACTTCCCCCCTCTTTCCTCTCCCGTCATTGCCTCGCTCATGCTCATATGGTCATCGCCTACTTCAGAATTGAAGGATCAAAGAAATGACGTACTCGGTATTCTTCGAAACTCCTTTCCTTCCCTTTCAGGGCGGAAGACTATCTTTGAAACCTGTGGAAAACGAGCAGGACGTAAGGAGAAAGCGCAAAGTGGGCACTCCGAGCAACCCAGCAGTTACTGATACCCGATCAGAGGAAAACAATTGAGTAACCTCACAGCAGTTCGCCAAGGAAGACCGATACACCTATGTATGCTAGCGCCTCCATGTCCAAATATACAGCCGCTGGGTTCTCGGCCATCAACCTTTGCAGATATGAATGGAAGCGATAGGGTCGGAGCGACGAGCGTGTGAAATAAAATAAAAAACCAGGAAAAACTTACACATGCAAAGCATTCAGCAGGCCCAACGTATCGGTAATCTTCCCTGGTATATAAGTACTCCAACACAAGACAAATTTCTTTCTGGTTGGTCAGAGGGGGAACTCGATTGGATACACGCTATGAGAGAGCGCGCTGAATCGCGGATGAGAGAGTCAAAAGTTAGATTGAGTGGAAGTAGGTAGGGAAGAGAAAGTCGAGGGTGGATGGTGTTTGTTTAGTAATGAAGTCTAGGAGGGTAATGGAAGCCGAAGGACAGAAGGGGGGGTGGTCAGGTTGTAAGTAGTAAGATAACATCGGCGCCCGTCGCATGTGTTAGTTGTCAGCTGTAACTTGTGTGTAAGCGCTTTGAAGATACCTTGAAAACGGACGTAACCCCATGGCCATAAGAGAAACCATTGGTATTTATCGGAGTTGATCGGTCCGAGTATAACTTCAAGAATAAGGTAGTAGTGACGGGTGTAGAGCTTGAAGAGATGGCGAGGCCTACAAGGCTCAAGCTTTTGGGGCTCAATATTGTGTAGATAGGTAGCAGGCAGGTGCATATACAGTGGCGGCCGTTGAAAATGCCCTTGTTCGCTTTAGGGCAAAATTTCTCACGGCGACATATCCGCAGATTTCTGATACCCGGTATAGGATACAGAAGGAAAGGAGTGATACTATTCCTCGTCAGCTCAAACTAACAGAATCCAGATAGGTTAAAGTGCTCTAAAGTAAGTACATGATGTATCGCCTGAGCTTGAATAGATGAACTTATTCTTTTTCTTTGAACTTTAAGTAGACGATACCCAGGCCAAAGCGGCTGCGGCTGTGGCGTTCAATTTCCACAGGTACCCGCGGTGGGTGTCGGTGGAGTCAGTGGTCTGTATGGGTGAGTTACGAGGCCGAAGAATGAGGCTGAGTTGTTTACACTCAGTTTCTGCCTGTGGCTATACGAATTGTTCCCGTTTTGTCGGAAAAATCATTTCGGCCCTTATAAGCGAATGTTCATATTATCGGCCTTGTAAGCCGTTGTAATAGCTTGTAATACCTTGCAACGGCCACAATATCCTCCTTCGGGATATCTTCGGCAAGAGGCCGCAAGGTGTCACAATGGCCTTGTAACGGCATTACGAGCGCTTATACAAAGGAAGAAATTTAATAACGGACCGCCAAAGGTTTTGATTTCGAAGCGTGAGGATGCGTTACTCCTTGTACATAGGGAACAGCACGGGAGACCCGCGGGAAAATTTGTCAAACCCGTCCCCGCCACTACGGGAGCGGGAGACTGTACGGGATATGCGAAAGGGGTCATTTCGGATAGGGAATTTTCTATTGATTTTCTGCGTTGCTGACTGAGATTGGGAGGGAAAACGTTCAGTTCGTTGTTTTTTGCGCATTACTGACCAATTTGAACGATTTTCAGTGCCTTTTCAGGGCAAAAATCGACGCGTTCCCGCCTCTCCCGTTCCCGTCCTCCCGTGATTCCCGCCAACCCCTTACCTGGGCCTGGTTTCGTCCTCGTTCGTTGGAGTAGCCTGGGGCTGCTCCAGAGAGGAATGCCTAAGAGAACATGCTGGCATGAGTCTGACTACTGACAACACAAGGAAACCGTATGTATACTACGTAGGAACTCTGCTCTAGACTCTGCCTAACCCTAACCCTAAGCCTGAACCTGGAGGAGGAAGGATGCCAATCCCTACTTCATCGTCAAGCAGCAAGCTGGGGTACCAGTTCGTCCTCATCCTCACTGTCATTTCAAGTTGTGATTTTAAGTTACAGAATGCCTAGTATACGTAGTAAGTAAATAAGTGCCTGTCGGAACTGTCGTGCGTGTTAGTTGTTGGCTTTGAAGATACCCAAAAGATATCTCTACCTCTACCTCTACCTCTTCCTCGAACAAGTTAAAAGTTAAAACGGACTTGGGGTCAACTTGGTGGTTAAGGGAAAGAAACGTTGACCTACGTGCTATTTGCTAAAACTAAACCCAATTGGCATTGGGATTTATCACTCATTTACCGGAGTTGATGAGTTCGTCGTGTAACTTTAACCTGAAGGTAACGGGCACTAAAGCCCGAAGCAAACCCGAAACCCGAAGCCCGTGGCGCCATGACCAGCTACCGCAATGCGGCTTTACTTTTAGAAGGCTTGAAGAACCAAGGTTAAAGAGACGGCGAGGCCTAGCCGCCTACACCTATAATTGCAGGCTCGCAGGTAGGTGTATACGTATATGTATATAGGATAGGATACAGACAGGAACAAAGGACAGGAAGAAGGAAAGGGAAGGGAAGCACCTGATACTGTACTATGTACTATGTACGACGCTTTGGAGTAAAGGACAGAGATAAAGAAGTCCTGCACATACACCCATACCTACACCTTATACCTATAATCGCCCATCCCAACCAACAACAAAACAACGAAGGACAACGAAGAATTAAACCAAGGCCAAACTAACAACTTGAAGAAAGCAAGCAAGCGATAGTACCAAGTATCAAGAGTATCAAAAATAAAGAGTAAAGAGTAGTGTCCGATAATACCAATACCAGTCACAAATGTCCATTTTGCTACACCGCGTAGTTACACCGTACACCCGGCCGCGTCTGTCCAACGTCGTACTCATAACCCTCCAACCAATAGTCGTCTACATCTCCCCTTTACACCCAGTCCCTCACCTCACCCCTCTCCTCTCGTCCTTTAGAGTACTCAAAGTACCAACCCCCCACCAACAACAACCCCACCCACGACAACCCCCACCATCCCCACAACCATCTTGACCTCTTCTCTCCCAATCCTCAACCCCATAGCCCCATTCCCCCCATTAAACTGCGTAACCGTCGGTGTACCAGTAATCAAATCCCTAGAAATGGAAATGGACTCCGAGGTGGAGGATGTGTCTGAGCTGGTAGCGCTACTACTGCTGCTGCTACTGTTGTTATTAGAGCCAGAGGTCGATATGAGAGTAACAGTGGTGGAAGAGCCTCGGCTGTCGGTGGTGACGGTGACGGGGAAGGAGGTGGAGTTGGGGCCTGAACCAGAGTTGGAGCCAGAGGGAGAGGTGGGCGCGGGACTTGAAGCGCTTCCGCCTGAGCCCGAGTTGGAATTGGAGTTGGAAGGGGAGTTGGTGGTGCCGCCCTGGGCGTTGGCTAGAGAGGGAAGGGCAGGAGGGAAAGAGGACAAAGGCGGAGGATTAGTTAGTCACCCAGACAGAGCGAGGATAAGGAATACTGGCGATGACGCACCAAGAAGACCCAAGTGTGCGACCGCAAGGAAGAGTGCCAACACTGTAGTTTTGAAAGAGAGAGTGCTCCTCATCGTTGTTCGTCGTCCGGTGTTCGTTGTCCGGTTTTCTGGTTCACTTTACAAAGAGGCGAGCGAAAAGCGAAAAGGAGCGTGGAAAAGCGCAGGAGAGGATGCGACCAAGTGAGTCGAGTCGTTAAACAAGAGTTGGGGAGGGAAAGTTGAGGAAGAGGGTAGTCTGCTGGGTAGATGGTGGTTTCGGTCACCGTCAAAACAAACCCGTTGACGTTGGGAAGGAAAGCTGTGCACGTGGTGTCACACTCACCATCGCTAAATTGGGTAATGGTGACGTATGAGTCTGCGGAGTCTGGATTGGTCTGGTTCACGTGCTTTTGCTTTCTGACGTTCCCCCGCACGTTCAGAATCATGAGCTCAAACTTGTACGAAGGAAATCGCATGAATCCGGTGACTGGACAAGCCGATGCCTACTAAACAATGGGAATGTCCGGAAGGAAACCGAAACGTTGACCCCTACTCGTCCTTTCCGCTCTTTCCTTTCTTCCTTCTTCTTTACTCTTTCATCCCAACCTCCAAGCCCGCCACGACACCATGTCCTACACCCCTGGTTTCCGCCCGAATCTACCTCTACACGCAGCCACGTCACATCAAATCTTTCCTCCCTTTCCCAAAGCTAGACATCGGAAGACGTCCCCCAACCAGTTCCACTGCTCAGCGCTCGGCAAGGAATAATTCTTCTCATAACCCTGTCAGAGGTTCCCAACCATATGCATATCGTATTTGTATTATAATATCGTCTGAGTCGCCTACTGATTCCTGAGTGAGAGTCAAACAGTAAACTCGACTTTAGATGCACTACTTACTTAATATTTCGGTATCTCAAGCTCAAAGTCGTCGAATGCACTCCGCTACGGGCCTTGGGTACACTCAAATCGAATCTCCTAATATGACTAGTATGACTCGGGCTGAGGCAGGAAGACTACTTGGAGTGGGAGTCTCCTAAGAAGTAACAAGTAAGAAGCGTCTCTTCTCCAACATCTACCATTCCATCCATAATACGTATCGACTCGGCACGAGGAGTGAAAGGCTTGATCTTCCGATCGGAAAAAGCAGTCAATAGTTCAAGTTGTTGTTGGACATGATATTACTATTACTACTGCTACCCCGCATGAGTTCGACTCTGTATGTCTCTGATTTATTAACAGTACAGTAATATTCTTCCGTTTTTACGTTACGTTTCGTTCCGTTCCGTTTACGGCCCCAGCCAGGCTATTATCGACACGACACGTCCAAGACGCGCTGGAAACGACGCTTCAACATCAAGTACCACTAACACAAATGTCAAGGAATGAGTCACGGTATTTTCGAGGTTAGGAGAGGAGAGGGGGGGGATGGGGATGAGATCAATGAAAGGGAAGTGATGGAAAGGGGGTGAGGTGTAGAAGAGAGAAGGAAGGGAGGTTAAATCTTCATGTAGGACAGACAGAAATGTCCGGCTTTTCTTTTCTTTTCCTCTCACTCCTCATGCCAATTTCGTTACGTTGACTAACCGATAAGACACATACAGTCAGTCATATTTTTTCATCTGTGTCATATATATCACAAAGCATCAGTTTACGCGTTATATGCGTTCATCGTCAATCGACCCTCGAGCTCGTTTCAAAAGTACTGTCAAGTCGTCTTACTATTACATTTACAAAGTCCTTAGACGCTATGAAGATGGAAAATTTCCATCCCAACACCACTTAACGCAACCGTCTACGCTTAAAAGTTGAATGACGACACGTACAGCTCCCACTAGATGATTGTCACGCCACAAAAGATTTATTCACCAGACTACTATATATTAAGGTCGCATACGACTACGATGAAATACACCTGAACGTCCTGATGCGCGTCCTATTGCTACGGAACATCTTTCTAATATTGCTCATGGGACGGTCTCTCTTCGGTGGTGGGGCAGGACATCTCTCCATCATTCCAACTAACCTTCAGCCAGTGGGCGGTGAGGAGGCGCCGTATGCATCAGTGCCAAGTGTAAAGCAGTCATATATCAAAGATACATACAGCGCTCATGAAAGCCACCATCTCCCCATCATAGCTAGTAGGCTTTAGCAGACTAGACCTTCAAACACCAGGCTGAGGAAGGGATATAAGCGTTTCAGTACGTTGCCCCTGCAGCGCTGCATTAGTGTTCTTCTTCCTTCAACCCCTATCATGGACACGTATCACACAGAGGCGTTGACCATTCAGCGTCGTGAGCACCGATGGACAGAGACGTAAGTTGATCTTGACCCAAGGTATTACAAATTGCACAGTCAATCACTGAACACCCATTGCGTTGGAACGACGTCCAATTGTCCGAGGAAGAGCCTAGCTGGGGACATCCATTCAGAATCAAGGATATAAGACCATTCAGTGCAAGACGATTTCCTCTTGGGCAAGCAGGGACCTGATCACAAGACATCCTCGTGGATCCCCAGATAGATTGTTTATTGGAGGTACGCGTGTTGAGGTCACCTAGAGGGAACACTGGGACAGAGGTCGCATTGGCGGAGTCTGGATTGGTCTGGTACGTGCTTTTGCTCATCGTTTTCGACGTATAACCCGCACGTTGGAAAGCAGCCTTAAATGTGCTCAAATTTGGACATCCGGCGACTGGACAAGCCGACACCCTCAGAAAGTAATAAGACAAAAAAAAAACAACGGGAATGTTTGGAAGAAACGCCATTTGACCCTCACTACTACTACTATTCGTCCTTTCCTCTCTTTCCTTTCCCTTCTTCTTTACTCTTTCATCCAAATCTCCGAACCCACCACCACCACACCGTGTCCGGTTCCAGCCCCAATCTAGATTCTGCCCGCAGCGACGTCACACTAAATCTTTCCTTCCTTTCGGACCTTTCCAGGTCCCAAAGCTAGACAACGTCGCAACGACAACAATGAAGACGTCCTCCCCCAACCAGTTCCACTACTCAGCGCTCAGCAATGAACGATTCATTCTTCTCATAAATTGTAAGTTATAACCCTCTTTCCCGGGCATCTCCATTGTCAGCTACTCAGCTCCTGGCCATATCATATCGTTCTTAAGCTTTGCTTACTGACTCTGAATTTGGAAAGTCAAACTGGATCAAATTCGATTTTCCGGGATGCCAATGCACTACTTAGTACTCGAGTAGCTCAACCTCAAGCCTCAAGCCTAAGCCTCAAACTCAAGCCTCAAAGCCGTCAAGTCTCCACTACCCACTACAATCGCTACTTCCTTACGTAGACGTCGAGGTAGACACTTTTTCACTAACTCCCGCTCGATGGAAATTTTCCACCATAACATTATTGGCACCACTTAACGCAGCTGCCGGTACGCTTTCCCATTGTGACTGTTGGTTGTTACGAGGCCCTTTAGGGTCTTTTTCTTACCGCATCGTGTATATAGATTCAAACGCCATGGAACAGGTGAACCGTAACATCATACGGAGATGATAGATCGCTTGTCCCTTCCATTCGGTCTGGAGTCGGGCATACCGGCGTTTGCCGCCGTGACGCCATGTGCCTTGCTTGACAACCGCTCTTGGGCTGCGGCCGCCAACCATCATCTTCCTCGCGCCGATGACGCTCGACGAACGTGTCCCTGGGCCTCATCGTTACCACGGAAAGCGGTGACCCATAAATCCTTTCATCGTGCAAAGACCAGCTGGTAATGATCTACCATTTAAGTACATTCGAGTTCATATCATCAAGTCACTTCGAACTTATTCCTACGAGACTTTGACCTCTTCAAAGCATCAGAAGTGCGATTCATCATATCACAGTATATATGGATAGTTAGGTACAGGTACAAGTAATAATGGAGTTCTTGATTAAAAGGCTTCTCTACCAAATTGGCAGTGATAGTAGCGGCATACTTAATAGCAGTGGGAGTCAAGCAGTCGGAATTGGCAGTGCTAAAGTACTAGTGAAACTTCAAAGATCTTTTGATCTTCTGCATCCATCTTCCTGCGACGACAGCTTTGACAGTCAATCGGCTGATATCTCTATCATGAACCATGCGCAACGACTTGATGAAACTAGCATCCTATCTATCCTACATAGAGAGTCCAAAGCTGAAATTACATTTCCCATAACTGAAGCTGAACGACGACCGCGTACACTTGAACCCTTTTTCAATCCTAGAGTGCGACATTAAGTAGAATGACCATATGACGTCTGACGATGACTTTCCCAACCTTTCCACATTCATTTTATTCTCGTCATTCACCTCGACATGTACAGTCACCAATGAGCCTGATACTGGGAAGGAACAGCGACATTCCGATATTCATATCCGAGTCGACCGTGACCGTATTTCTCACTTTCTGCTCCTCCCAACATCTGCATCTGCATCTGCATCTGCGTCGGTGCAGTATCCTGAACCCAAACCTGATTCAGAGACTGGAGTTCGCTCTGAGCTTGAGCTGGAACTTGAGCTGGAACTTGAGTTCCCTCCGGATTTCTGCTTGCACCATTACTATTGCGACGATCCTTGCGTTTGATATAACACTTGTAGATGGCCCCGGCTACCAAAGCGGTAAGGACGAGGACGGAGATGACGATTCCAGCTGTGTCTCCGGCCGAGATGCTTGCAGCAGTATCGGTACTATAGATGAGGAAATGAGATAGATAATATCAGTATTGCTATGGGTATGAATATGAACGAGTCCGAGAATATGGCATGAAAATGCTTGGATGTATGGAATGTGAAAGAGAAAGCCTGGCGGCTCCTGAAGTTGAGAGACGATAGACTTACGCAGCACCCGGAATCGATGGCATGTCGTGTGTATGCGACAAGTATACACTCGGAGGGAGAGAAAGACGATTGACAGATGAAAGAAACGCAGGAAAGTGGTATCGATAAATAAGATACCGTCCAATACACCTTTGTTCAAAATGGAGTTATGGTGGACTACAGAAGAAGCAGCTTTTCTCGATGGTGCTACGCTAGAACTTGATCAACAGTAGTGAAAAAGATGGATGGATAGGAACGAGTGACGTGCTGATCTTGGACAATAATATCTACCGGGCTATCAGGGTTCAATTATTTACCAACTCAACCGAGTATTGTCTACGTTGTCGGATGAGCTCGAATACTTACAATCAACCTCCTGCATCAGTGTTTTGGGAAAATCATTCACGGGCACTTGCCCCAACAAGCGGCTGCAAGCTATGAGTCCGCGAGTCGGACTGGCGGACTCCGAATGTCTACAAGCTGCTAAGAGAATAAGTATCATTAGTGTTAGGGAGGGAAAGTCGAAGAAGAGGCTAGTCTGCTGGTAGATGGTCGTTTCAGTCACTGTGAAACAAACCCTGTTGGGAAGGAAATGAAGTATTGCCGTATTCTTATATACTACTTTCCCTACGCTATCTGAGAGGATTAGTAAGTTAAGATAGCTACTCTGTAAGATAACCCTGAGTCAGAAGCACTCAAAAGGATGAGTAACGTCGTAGGGAGGTTTTTCTCTAAATCAAAGCCAAATTCTCGACGATAAGCTTGCCGAATTGTTGCCGAATGCCGACGGTGTGAAGCTATAGGGCTTTGGGAATAGCAAGCACAACCCGAGGCTGGCCACAACAGAAAGCTATGATCATGAGTCTGCTGCGAGTTTTGTGCTTTTACTTTTGCTCACCACACATGTTGGAAAGTGAGCTATGAGCTCAAAATACCGGATATAGGCCACAAAGAAGACGAAGGAGATCGCATCCAGCGTGTCGGCAACCCAAGCCGACGCCTTTAGAAAGTAATAACGACAAAGAACCGCCTTTCGTCTCTTGCTTCCTCTTTGAAACTTTTACCTTCAGCTCATTTTCATCGGACCTCTGACCTACTAGTATATAGACGGTCTCAACACTCAGACTGCAAAGTTTATGAAAGCATGAAGCCTGAAGGAAAGGATAACTTTTGGCTGAAGTTGGGTGCGTGTAAAGCGTTAGTATGATTACAAGCTCGAACTCATGCTTATGCTCGTATGTTATACTCTCATTGGTCTTAACTCAGCTGCCAGCGGAATCCACAACATTGTATTGTGTTCACGTCGAAGCCATCACGTGGACTCATGTTGATCTCCTTAGGAACCATTGTTGGTTCATCGCTGTTTGTTGCTCGTTGTTCGATTTCCCCTAGGCTCGTTAACACTGCAAATCACTATAGCTTGATTCATGAGGCTACGCCATGCAATTTTTTCCGAGTCAGACCATGACGAAGGGCAGCGAATTACCACATGACAGTTGTCAACTTCTCTCATTGTCTACAGACTAACAAACGATCAACAACGTACAGACTACTGTAAATATTTCGGGAGGTAAGAATCCAAGACACCGCTCATACACTGGCAAAGTACGCTACTCAACACCAGCACCAACGCCTATGCACCAGCGACTGTAGAAATTACTTCAGCCACCTCAGATACCTCGTTCTGGTTCTTCATCGCTAGTACAAGCGCAGCTATGCATTGCTCCATAATAGGCATTGCCACTCCCTCCTCAAAGCGCAACGTTGTTCTTCCCATCTCCGTGCGGAATGAACCGAGTTCTACTGTAACAGAACCGTCTTGACTTTGATCTTGGCGTTGAAGCTGCTTCCCGGTAGAGTCGATCGAGCGGATTATCATGAAAATAAGTAAGTCTCGAGAATTCATGTACATGCATGGGATTCAGTGCCTTGGTAATTTACTCACCTTGAATAATCCTTTGGACTGCACACTCCCTTTCCATTTGTACAAACACCCATCGAATGCGGTAAATTCGACGTTACTAAATGATTAGTAAAAGACCGTCAGGACTTTTTTTTTTCAAATAGTAGGTAGGCATCAAAAGGATGACATACGGACCCACGCAAAAAGGACACCTTCACCTTTCCCAACTCTCTATCCCAAACCTTCACCACCGGAGTGCAATCCAATGCGTTACTCCCTATTGTCGCCATCTTCTTCATCTTCCTCTCCGTACCACTACCATTTTTCTCCAATTCCAACTTATATACCGTCGTCTTTTTATCCCCCAATGCTTTCGACGTTCTCGATTCGGTTTTATACTTTGGAACAATAACAAAACCTTCGCCTTCGGAAGTACTAATGGGAGTGAGAGTCGAAATCGAGGCATTGGCTAGGGAGGGATCTTCGACGAGGAATGTTCGGCCAGTGCCATTTGGCGCTGATATTATCAATGGATGACTGGAACTGTGACCAGCGCCAGGACTCGGAAGTGTGTGCATATCACTGGGAGGTGGCTGGGACAGTGCGTAATAAGGATTTGGAAAGTTCGGTTTTTGGGGTTGCTCATAGTATTGATATCGAGAAGGAGGTGGACTGCCAGGATAGCCTTGAGGATATGAATAGTTGCAGGGGTACGGATTTTGCGGAGGAGGAGGGGGGGAAGGAGACTGGAAATTCAATTGAGAGCCAGACTGGAGTGAAGGCGAGGGTTTACGCGGAGGCGGACTCGAATGTTTGGGATCAAGAGCATCGATCAGCTTTTTGTCCAGTGAGTCAAGAAAATTGCTAAGTCCGCTGGGCATGGTACTGATTGATGTGTTGTCTGCGAAGGCCAGTGAGTATTTAACAGAAATCCACTGTCCCATCAGACCGTTGTAGGCCGACACATGATAAATGTATAACGTAAAGCGCACTGCTCTCGCTCCTCCACCACAGCCGAGCAATTAATGACGATGGATTTGCAACAAGTTTGTGGGCTGCAAGCCGGGATCCCCATCTAGAGTATGCGCAACCACTACCATCCTCTCGGTGGGCTGGGTTACTTATCAGTGCAGCCGTGAGCGCACCTTCTCCGTCTAAACGTCACTCTCGATCCAAATCTCTCAACTACAGTCTTATTCTCGTCAGTCTCTTCACACCTGTCAAGAAAAATCGTAAACAAACATGCTTAGGTAGAATTACGAGGTATGAAGGCAGTACGTCCTTCGGAGAATTGAGAAAGAAGATTTATTATAAATATTATCGTCATATCAACAAGAGCAGGGCCATCACGACGCCCAAAAACGCCGAGCAAGCGCTGTCAAACCTACTATAAGTGGGAGATCATGAGCTTGAAACCCAAAAAGATTGAATGGGTGCATGAGCACTGTCCGACCATCTATGGAAAGCAGGAAGGGCCCGCTCAAGCAGGAAGGGCTTGCTCACTTAAGCGAGCATAAGCGCGGTGATGGAGCATAAATAAGGCAGTAGGACCCCGGACACTTCTATTTTTGAATAAATTATTATACACGTGCTGTTTACTCTGCCTCTTCGTCATCACTTAGTCCCCTAGGCAGACAACCGAATACATTCCATGTATATGGAGTCCGCTAGGACGCGCGTCAATTGATTTTAGCCGTCAGCGGTTTATTACATAAACTCCAAAAAAGGAAATCAGGTACTTACACGTCTTTTACATTCTTTTGTTCATCTGCATGATTTTTTGTTCATGGTCTCTATTCTTCATTTATGGCACCTATGCCAGCTGACAAAGTACTCGGAACCCATTTTTATCCTCAGACGGCGGCCCAAAACCGCTCAGAAGGACCCGCGGGAAAATTTTCGGCAATTGCCGTACCGCACTGTAACAGACTTTAAGAGCCTTTGGACTCATTTTCCCCAGAATAACTCCCCTGGACATGTAGAATGGTAAATCTACATCCTACCCCTGGTCTAATCCCGAAAATCGCGCAGAAACATCGCAACTCAGAAGGTCAGTTCAGAAATTGACGGATGCGGCTATGAAAGGGGTGTGGGCCAGCACCGCAGCGTGGCGAGTAGAGGCCGTAGGTAGCTAAAAACATAAAGTACACATTTTGTTATTGAAGTTCTTTATCTTCCCCCAATAAATACTGGTACATGTAGAAAACTATTTTGTCTTTTTAACTGGGTCAGATAACAGAATTAAAAACTTGAGATTCAAAGCCAGTGTAGCTTCACCACTACCAATGTAATATCCAACTGTATACCTGACTGAGCACATACTTCCTGCTGGAATTTCCTCTGTTAATAGTGGAAGGGAAGATAGTAATGTAAGTAGGCGCAAAGGAGAGCCATTTGATGGATAGCCCGCTTAGAAAGCTCCATGAGCAACATCCGAGACGATAGTTTGAGTCATAGAGGACAGAAAACAAGCAAAAAAGGGAGAGGTTGGTGACAATTAAGATTGAAATGGCACCGTCGTTTATAAAGAGTTTGATTTGATGTAGTAGTCAAGGGCCAAGGCGAAGACCGGGAAAAATCGGGGAACAATTCATATAGCCACAAGCGGAAAATGGGTGTAAAGAACTCAGCCTCATTCTTCAGCCTCGTAACTACAGGATACAGGACTAATAATCACTAGACTCCTCATCTGAACACATTCCGCCACTTTAACAGTTGACCCCTCCTTCGACAATGAGATTGGTCATGGTGGCTTCAAGACTTGTCATCCGGCCTGGCTTACTTCTGCCTCAGCGAAGGAGTTGTATCAGTGGAAGTGCAATCAAAATCCGTGAGTTGTTTTCTTTCCTACCTGATATTGATCCTGATTGCATGATACCCAGAACTAGCAATAAGCGTTCTCGATTTCAAGGTTCTCTTGAATTTGACAAAATCATCATTGAAGCCAATTTGCATCATTATGCTGTTGCTTTGACCACATTTGCCCTTGGCTATATTGATAGACAAATACAGAACAAAGGTAAGCATTCATTCAGACAGTCCCTTACCATCTAATTACCATCGGCAGGACACGCAAGGTTAAAACCTGAGAGCGCCCGTCATAGATCCGACAACTCGGGTCCAGTCCGGGTAAGTCCTCCTGTGCACCGGACCTATCCAATAGTTGTCAGTTCGAGTATTCCTTAGTGTACAGTGCACTTGTGTAAATATGTAAGTATTTTGAGTGCCTAAGGCTGATGAGTCAAAAGTTTGAGTGAGTCAAAGGACGTCGAAGGTATAGGGACCGTGGAAAATTTATCGGGAATATCCGTAGTACACTGCGTCGGTTGCCACGCGATGGCCCCTATCGTGGGGCGAGTCCGTTATGACTCTTGAGAGCTTCGGGAGACAGACGTATCCACGATGAGGATAGGATAGCCTAAGGTAGATATCATAAATATAAGGTACTATTAAGTACCTACATAGATAGTCATATATAAATACATACTGCTGCTATGGGAGGAGTTGAAACTACATACTGGCTGCTCATATCAAAATGCCTGTAGCTTGGCTTATGGAACCCCGACGGAGCACGGAAATCACTAAATATTCTGGAAAAATGACCCAAGTTGACCGCAACACGCTTCCCTACATGACAATGGCCGCTTTTGCTCACTTCACTCTTCACTGGACCAAAGGGGAGATGGTATTTGTTGATCTACAAGGTACCATTTACAACTTTTTGCATATAAAATTTAGATTCTGATCAACGTTCTCTATTGATTAACAACAGGATCTCCCACTGCACAAGGACAGCTTCTCTTTGATATTATGACGCGCATCAGAGATGGGTAAGTGATTTGAGCTACAAGATTACCTTTCTATTTGTCTGATTCATTGTCTCTGCAGAGGAAGCTGCCCTGGAGATCATGGCTACACAAACCTTGATGAATTTATCAGGAATCACAAATGCAACCGCATTTGCCGTGGTATCGGTATGTAGAATTTACCGTGTTGCCCTGGCTTGCCGCCGTGCCGTTATGGCGTGTCGGCGTGTCGTTTTCATAAATGTATGTACAATCTGAATGTATAGTAATAGTATACTGGAAATTTCAAGTTGTATTAGTAGACAATAGAGGTGTATAAACCATGTATAACGTACCAGTGTAGGATATATCTAAGTAATGTAAGATTTATACTCTGAACTTTCGAAAATGTATGACCCGATCCATCGGGCGACACGCAGATCTATCGGGGTGGCACGGCAGTGATTGGACTGACGTGCCACTGCCGTGTCGCCAGCGTGCCAGCGTAAACTGGACTGTGATGTCATATGTGCGGGCCATCCGCATCAGGTGCGGGCGAGCAAATGCCCGACGCATTTAATATAGCAAGCTCATTGATCGGTTTCTTTTACCCTTTTCACGCACTCTCAGCCTTTTCTTCATAACGCAAATCAGTTCTCATACAATCTACATACTCGTACTGCCTATGAATATTGGCCGAACACCTTGGATTGGACAGCATGTCTATGTTGTCAAAGGAGCGAGAAGGGATACAGAGGTATCGTTCGTGATGTTCGACCATTTCTAAATTACAGTGGCTTGCAACTCCGTGTCGAGCTTCAGAAATTTGGCATCCAGGTCTGTCCAAGCATCAACTTAGATTATGACCATGTACATCATGTTGACTAAGTGTGTACTCTATGTGATCTTCATGTAACTTATCTCTCTTCCAGTCATTTTCAGCCGCTACGGCACTATCACAAAGGATATTCACTTCGCCCTGGTTATTGTTGTATGCCTTGTGAAGTTCCTTATTCTCCTGAATGCTGGCCTGCTCCAATCAATGTTCCACGGAGTACTACACCCATTCCTTCTGACGTCAATGTCGACAGCCTTAATACTGCTGCTGCTCCATGGACTCCTGACCAATATGACTCTCAGCCTGAAATCACTGTGAGTACTCATTTTTTTATATTTTATGCTATTCTCAAAGAATTTCTACAAGCACTGGATTCTCAATCCACGTCTAAATGGGTTGACCTTGGAAGTCAGCTTATTGGAGCCAAAAGCAAAGGCCTGGGTTCATGTATCAGATGGTGCAATCTTCAACACTCACTGACCTCGCCTTGGTGTTGTACCAGCCAATATCTGTGGACCACTTCAATGGCCTTCTGCTCATACTGAGCAAGGACTTATGGTTATCATTGTTGGTGAACACACAGGTTTGCTTGTTCGACGAGTGTACTATTGTGTTGTCGGTGGAGAGTCTCATTTTATTGTTCGCGGATTGGCATACCATCTGCAGTAATGGTAAATATCCTGAAAAAGTCCAGAAGATAGAAATACATACATGAAGCTACATCATGCAAATTGTGGTGATACTTTTCCACCTGAAATAGTCCTTCAAAACCTGCAACTAAATCATTGCTTTTCCCCGCAATTTGGTAGATGATGGGATGCAGTGCCTCTTCACCATTTGTCGTACTTGGAAGTCTAGCAGCAAGATTTGGATCCATTGTTCTGCATGCAGGAAATATCATCCTGGCATGCTCTGGGGCTTGCCACCAATCAAGCCAAGGTGTTACTTTGGGCCATCTCTGACGAATTGTTGCAATTGTGGTCTTGTACTGGTCTTCATCGTTGGTTGTTCGGAGCATTCAGCATAGTTCTTTGAAGGTGGCCTTGGTATCAGATGATACAACCTCTCCAATACGTGCGACACGAGTGACTGATTTATCATAATGATACTCGCAACCTTTTAACAAGGTTTGTGCAGCCTGCCGAAGCTCTTCAATAGACCACCGTCCATTTTCAACCTGGAATAGGAAATCGCAAAATGCAATCAAAAATCCCTGGCGCTGAGCATCACTAAAGTCCACGACCTGTGTTGGACTTCAGCTATCATACTATATTAAAATAGTGGATATCACTTACCATAGCAAACATTACATCTGTAATCTCTATGTTCTTTGCTAATGCCCCCTCAGCAATACTCTGGAACACAGCAATGAAATGATATTTATATTGCTCTGTTGTAGCACCATCTGCAAAGCTGAACATTCCAGGAACCCAAAGATTGGCAACAGGGGAAAATGCGGAAGTGATGATCAGGATTGCATTTGGAGCAGACCAGAATTTATGTGCGCCATCAGTGAGAAGCCCCTCCAATGGTGCCAGACGAAGTGTGAGTGCATCTTTTGGCAGGAGCTGGTCTCACTGCCAGTCTGTGTTGAAGGAAATGACAGTAATTGGTTCAAAACCAACAGTGCAGACATGCATATGAACATATCCTTTGTAGCGTTGCTTCCAGGCCTGGAACTGGGCAAGGAAAGTATGACCGTTTTCCAATTTCAAAGCACCTCGTATTTCACGCAAGTGGTATCTCCAAGATGCAGGGTTGTTTGCTGCATGAGCAATAGAAGCGGCTCCAGGCTTATATCCAGTTGCAGTCTTTTGGTCAATGAGAAGCTCCAGAGGTTTTTTGGTGGCATTGTTTTCAACAAGCTCTCCGATATCAGCTTCCTCTTTGGCAGTCAGATGTAGAACTTGGGAATGTATGGGGCAGCCCATTGATATATCTGTATCTTTGGGTGCTCCTTTCACCATCCACTCGTCCCCAGGTGATGATATATGCAATGGAAGGGCACTTCACATGGGAAAGAGAGGCACCACACGAGCACTGGCAGTTTGTAAGCTGCCATGAGATATCCTTGTGTGTCTGTGGCCGTGTGATAACCTTGCAAGATTCTTGAGTGCACTGAAACACCCCCAAGCATCTGCGCACACTCTCCCATCCACCTCCAACAGTATCAGCATCATAAGAACCTTTGCGGTTGCTTCCACCACTATTTGAACAGGCCCAATGCACCATGAGTTTCTTGGTGGCTTCATATTGTGCATGAGTACAGTCAAGGGCAAAGACACCATTGGGCCAGCCGTTCCATTCCATGTGATCCAGAGAAGTGAACATAGCATCAGCATCTCGATTTTGCCAACATTCACGAACAGGTTGTGGATGCAAAGGAACGAATGCAGTCAATTTTGCTGGGTTGGTGAGGTCAATTGGTGCCCATGTGAATGTTGGTCCTGATTTAGTAGCGATTGGGTTGTGCTGGACAACAGGTGGTATGTTTTGTTTGGGTGGCTGACCAACCATATCTCCTAAAATTTTTAGCATTCAAGTCTTTCCTGTCAAGGAGAAAATGACTACATACTATGTGGTGGGACTGTTTTTGGGGGCTCTCGTGATGCAGGATTGGTATTGGAACCTTGCACATTTACACTGTCTATATAATATATAATATGTGCAATGATCAGTGACTATTCAAATGGAAATTACTCTAGATTGAGACATACGAGGCTCTGGAGGATTGATAATAGGCTTTTGTGAAATGATATTGGATGAATTTGGTGGATTAATAACTGGATTTTGAGATCTGGTGTGGATTGTGCTTGGGTTGACAATGGGATTTTGAGTTGAGGTAAAAAGTCCTGATTTTACAACATGAGTGTATGATAACTTGATTATTTTGTACAGAAAATACATACCTCGAGGATACAGTTGAAGCTGTACAACATCAGTATGCATGGCCTCTAAGGACAGCTTGATGGGCTGGGAATCTTGACTTGATTGTTGCAATGCATTGGCACTGACACTAGTAGGAACTAGTTCAAAAGCCACAAGTTTCCCTGATTATCCATAGTTATTTTTGTAGGCCAAAAGTTTTGATGTTTACAAACCATTTTGGTACATTGGTATCTTGTGCATTTGAGGGTGAAGAATATCATTATTAGCTAGAATTATTTAAGTAAGTCAATATATGAGTATAAATGTAATGTCATAGTTCTCACAAGAGTGTGTAGTATTACTGCTGTCACTGGTGAAATGTGTAGGCAGAGAAGATGACCCTGAGCGAGCTTCTATAACCATGTTTGAATCTATTGGCGCACAGAGTCAAAAATTTTAACACATCTACATACCATTTTGTATACTCGCTCTCGGATCCCAGTCAGTCGCATTTAATATACGGCTCAGGTCCATATTGCGCACACAGAACCTGTAGACATTTGAATATACATAGATGTGTAAAGCTAAAGGTAACGCTAACTAGGACCTGCACAGTAGATTTTTGCAAAAGCGGCACAGACTTTGTCTTTTTCGGGGGGGCGAGTGAAAGCAGCACAACTACGTTTAAAAGCCTATTATATACTGTGGCTGAATGCCATCAATTTGGACGCTTAACGTAGCCCCGAATACGTTGCGCAGCGCAGAGAGAAACTGAAAATCAAAATCAAAATAACATAGGTTACTCCCGAGCATCGGGGGGTACAACGTCCGCATATTGATTGGGCAAATTGAAATAATATTAGTACTTAAGGTCTACATACTTTCTACTACACTTAGAATACAACTTACCTATCCAGCCGCTATACGAAAACCACAAGGAGTTGCGATCGACGGCTCAAACAAGCTCAACGTGGCTCGAGACCGAAGATCGGCGGCGTGCCTGAGCTGGGGCTCGGCTAAATCTGATGACACGTCGGTGGCACGCTGACACGGCACTGGCACGGCGGTGGCACGCTGGTGCGACACGGTAAATTCTCGCCCCCGCGTGGTATTGGTCTGGAAAAGTTGACTGTTAGTAAAGGTGAGGAGCGTCCTACCACTTCTTCAAGCCGAGTACAAAGTTCTCGTTCTCGAAAGCAGGCCAGCCCCGAAGTTGATAGTGATGAGAACTGAAACTTATTTTCCACAAAAATTATTTTTTACTTTAAATACTTATAATTTTTTATTTACTAGTATTCTCTGCTATTCAATAGGGTCTCATGCGTCCTTCCCAAGCCCCGCTGCGAACTTCGTTTGCAACTCGCACAACTTCAGCTGCCCTGGCATCTGTACACGATGAGATGGAATAAGGAAAATAATTGAACACCAAATCAAATGCGTACCTTTGACGCATTCAGAGCACCTCAATTCAGCTCTGTTCTGGCTTCCCGTTCCGATAGCGCCACAATCCACGCATTGGTTATACGTCTGTCGAGGATAAGTCATTTAAACGTCCGGAATGGAGCTTAAAAAAATGTAGCTTACCGCCATAGTCTCCATGCCACCCTGCTGATCCTTCAAAGTGGTCCAGAGGGTACATCGGCCACAAAGCCCAGTAGTCATTTTATGGGGAAAGTTCTGACCGCATCCCACATTACCCGACACTTCAACAACACTTCAACTGAGTGGCACATACTAGGCATTGCCATTAAAGATTCATTGAGGCAACCATTATACTTATATATATCCCTCCACCTGAGGCTGTGCCCCCTAAGGTAAGGCAAGCCGTTACAGTGATATATAGTGCAGGGCGACTAGAAAGAGAAAACGATGACTGACAGCTAATGGATAGGGGGCAGGGGTCTGGTACACGGAAGGACTTAACCGGACTGGACCCGAGTTGTTGGACTTAATGATAGGCGCTCTCAGGTTTTAACCTTGCGTGTCCTGCCGACGGTAATCTAATTCACTTACTGTTTGATTTGAAAAGGACCTCCACCTGACCTTCCCATTCCTAGTCTGCGCTTTGTGGAGGCTGGAGTCTTTGTTGCACTCTCAAATGCAGCCCAACACTTCAAGGCAGGGTCTGGCTCAGATGCTCCTCAGAAGACCTATCTTCTAGAAGAACATATTCCCATCTCTGATGGTGGAGATTTCATCAAGTACATTCATAATGGCAGTCCTACCCCAAATATTTCTTCTTCTCATCCAGAGTATCAGACCACACTCTTTCTGTCAACCTTACAGCATATCCAGTATATTAAGACTCATCAATATGCTTAAGTCTCTGACTATCAAGGCTTTGGTGGTATTCTTAGTGATCCTCAAATTATGACATCTCCGTGAGTCCCATATTTGTATTCATTGATTTTTTGGTCCCTAATGGATTACAGAACACTTTTGTCTATCATTTATGGACCAGAAGTTGATGGTGATGATGCAGCAGCAGCTCAATTGAGATCAACTCTTTGGTGATGGCAATATTGATGAATGCTTCAAAAAATTTCCTCTTGAGCATGACTGTAATGATTATTGTCAATGGATGGGTTTAGATGTGTTCCCAAAGTAGTCCTCAACAAGTATTATAGTGGCATGAATGTAGAAATGCATATGTATGTCAAATTGTACATAAAATGTACATAGAAAGGCTGAAAAGGGTAAAAATGCGTTCAGCCACAGGAGAAACTGGCATGTGGAAGTCACATGACTACCTGGCAGGCATTTTGCTCCAACTTATGTTCGACTCTACATACTTTGATACCTTTTCCTCCACATCTGGACAGTTCTCTATAATTTATCTAGACTTCTTGGATATGCTTCAGTGTGACTATACTAATTCCAAAGAGATTCCTCCAGCAGGACCAAATCTCTACATGAGTAAGGGATGGGAAATTATCTCCTAAATTAGCAATCACAACCCTCAAACAGCACATTCACATTGTCCTTTCCCATCCTCTCCTCTCTGTTTGAACAATGAATATGTATGTCAATATGTAGAGAAGGACCTATTGAGATTCATTTAGTGGCTCTTGAAGAGTTAAGAACAGTTGAGAACAGGTACTCGTGCTAGTATGGTGCTAGTATGGCAGGTGAAAGTATGTAAAAATGGTCTAATGGATATATAGAAGAGTCCTAAATTTGGTGTGTATTTCTCCTGTACATGAAAGGAGCACAGAGAACCAAAAAAAAAGTCAAAAATGCGTTCAGCCAGAAACTGGCCATGTGGAAGTCATGTGACTCACTGGCAGACATTTTGCTCAAACTTACGCTCAACTTTTGTATACTTTGATGCCTTTCCTTCACATCTGGAGACCTTCCACTTCCAAGTCAAAGACTACCACTACCAATTCCACTTCCACTTCAAAAACTACCACTTTCACTTCAAAGACTTCTTCCTCAAAGGGTACTTCGACTCAGATCACCTCTTACTTCTCTCGTAAACAGAGAGGAGAAGCAAACTGAAATAAATAGTTTCATTATATAACAGAAGCAAATATATAGCTACGGTCTTCTTCTCTTTCTCTTTCTTTTCCTCCCCACCAAGTATAGAACATCTCATACTTGTTCTATTAGGTGCATATTACTACTATTACTACGTATCTACTACTCAATAATCTCTCTACTGGTACTCTATTGTCCCTGTGGACAAATATAGATTCTCTTTCTACCCCTTCGTCCTCTCAATGCCTCTTTTAGTCCTCCCTTGGACTACCTGGTTCCGCCACAACAGATGAATGCTGCTTGAGTGCAGCGGAGTTCTTAAATTATAAATAGGAGTCGCACATCAGAGTTTTTAAATACAAGTTTTAAATAAAAAAGGTACATATGGTAATATTCACATGATCCAGAGTCTCCGGGGTCTGAATGCTCGGCAATCAATTGTGGCGCGCTTATGAGCGGACCCTTCCTGCTTTCCATAACCATCGGCTGAGTTAATACTGTATCTGTAGTCTGTCTACAAGGGATCATACTTGTCAGAATATTTCATGCAATAAGAAGAGTAGTGTAAACGTATCCATATACACGCACTGTAAGGCTAATCATTTCTCTTCACATCGTCAGTTCCAAACGCTTGTCACCTGTGCCGAGCTGAGGAAGAATTGCATTCCTTCGAGTTAACAAGCGAAAAACCTTCATAAATAACAAGATGAAGGGGTAGATTGGACGTAACATACCAAGCTGCTTCGTCGACATCAAGGTCCTACATTTTCTCCTCCTTTTCACTACCTACATGCTAGCTACATAGCCTTGAAAGAGGTAGGGTCACCCAGCCCAGTAATAAGCGCTAAACTGTGGAAGAGCCTGTAATGTAGCGGGGAGGGAGGATAGAGCCAGGATGCATGGGCGGTGTCTGTTAGTGGTCCAAAACCTATAGACATGGAGGCTGGAGTCGATCAACCAGCGGTACAGTAGAAAATGAAAAAGGCAAACTGTACCAGGCTCATGATTACCCTCGGTCTGCGTTTTACTCATTCTTGGCTTCGTCAACCAACCTCAACCTTCCGTTGTCATCCCTTACCCTCCTCACTCCAGGCGCTGATTGGAAAATTCAGGACACAATGTTGTGTTGGTATTAGTGAGAATGGGGTTTTGCTGCCAGTTCGGCCTATAGAAGTAAAATTTGGACTCAGTCAGCCAATGGAGCAGATATATAAGAGGAGCAAGGCATCTGTACTGTATTCATCAAGTAACCTACACCCTATTCCATCATCCCCTTTGTCGTTATCATCTCCGTGTTTCGGCCATGTCTCCTCTCTCCATCTCCATCTCCCTTGTTGCACCAGCTTCCATTGAAACATGCAGCAGAGGCATCAACAATAAGACGACCTGTAGCCCCACTGACTTCCGCCAGAACGGGTATATCAACTTCGTTCCAGTCAGCCCACAAATCCCAGTCATCCTCTGCGATAAAAGAAGAATGGAGGGGTGCTACATAGATACAGCATGAGACGATCAACGCCGGAAAATCTTCTGAGTCTCCAATTGAAAGAGATTTGGGTGGGGAGTTGTGGACAATGATGGTCGGTCTGCATGGGACAAATTCTGACAGCGGAAGCGGAGGTGGGTAAATGAGGACTGTAATCCAACGGTCTGGGAGATGAAGCTGGAGGTATGAGGGAGGTAGGGCCGTCGAGCAACAAACACCCCACTTGAACCACAAAAACCACAAAAACTCGCTTCTATCTGACCCGCCCCTCTTCCTATTCCTCGCCATGTCCAGAATTCCCCATCTTTTCTCCCCACTCCTGCCCTCCCCCTCCCAACTACCTCCCCCTCCTCTTCGCATGACTCGCATTCCCTTCATCCAAGCTTTGCTTCCACTCATTCAAAAGGACGGTGTACGGACTATTGGTTTTTCATCAGTCAGGTACACCGAAGCAGATGCAAGAGAAGGATGGAAAACATACTCTACACGATGAGATGGGGTCTGTGTATATTGTCATCGGTAGGTTTCCTATCTGTCATCTGTCTTTCCCTCTTTTCCCTGTTTCCTCGCTCTCAAAACCCCTGCCCGAATGCTGCTGTGGAAAGCATATGACCGGGTGTTAGTTGTTGTTGTGTTTAATAGTGCGTGCAAAAGCTGTAGATCTGTCGATTTGAGCGAATAGTACACGTTAGGGGAAAGGAGAAGAAAATCATATGATATATCCAACGATTTCCAAGCTGACGCCCTCAGAAAGTAACAAGATCAAACAACAGAAGAGTCCAGGAAACGCCACAAAAACGCTGCTGCCACTTTGACCTCCACTAAAACTACTCGTCCTTTCCTCTCTTTCCTCTCATCCTTCTTCTTTACTCTTTCATACAAAGCTCTTACCCCTCTCATTACGCTATGTCCCATACTCCAGGTCCCAGCTGGAATTCAGATTCTAGCAAACCCACCACACAGCCCAGTGATGCTGAGGTCCAGTTTGGGTCAGGTCCGACCAAAATTTCCTGGCCCTTGACCTGGACCTTGAGGTGTGGTCCACCTCCTCACTGGCCCTTGGCCCTGGACCTGTAGGACCTGGGTCAATGGGGTTGGGCTAGGGCCAGACCGGGGCCGACCCTGGACCTCACACAAAAACGCACAAGAAGCTGTACATACATAGCTATGTAGCAAGCAAAGAATACAGGCATATTTTTCTACTCATGAGCAGAAGGATCAACTCAGTACACCAACTTTTCAGCCATCCATGTCTCATTTCTCGCTGACAAGTGGCCATCCTTGTAAGCTCCCTTGAGACACTGCAGTGCCTCAAACATATCATCGGCCTTCCTTCCCCTTCTGGCAACATCTGTTAAGCCTACACTTGAGAAAGCACATTTGGACTTGGAAGATGATGCTGGAATCGCTAGGTAATTGCAAGCCATGCGTGTGAGAACTGGATGATTCACCTGGTGTCACTGTATTAAGGAGTTAGAGAACAATGGAAAACAGTCAAATAAAATGAACGTACACCCCACCACTTGTATATCTGGGCAAGTTGACATTTCAGTCACATCAGCTGCATTAAACCAAGATGAGAACAGGGGAGAACAATAATTGTATGAGAGACATACCGGCAAGATATTTATCAAGCTTGTCATATTGTGATATGGAACTGGTGTTTTTGGTATGTGATGCAGCCACGCTCTGCTTTCTCTTCTCTTCAATGAGCTTGTCCATGTATGAATCAGCTATAAGAAACAGTGGAGTCAGTCAATAGGGAACATGCTCTTACAAATCCCATACCTGCTAAGTATGAACACGAATGTTGTACCTCCTTCGTGGTAGACTCTGCAGGCTTGTCAAGCGAGACTTTTGCCTTGTATTTGAGGAACTAGCATTCACATATAAGCATGATTGGAACAAGTAAATGGACGGGTACACACCACTTTGTGCATCAGTCACAAGCCCTTATCTATCAACAACTGTTCCCATGCAGCATCCAGAAATGTCAGACGGCGACGTGGATCAAGCACTGAAAGGATGCGATCAATTGAGTGACACTACTAGATAGATAAAGGGATAGATCATACCATGGCATATAAAATAGACTGGAGTATCTTCAGTGATCTTGCAATACCACTTGTACATGCTGTTGAGACCAGCCTGAATTGTGGGGGCAATGATCTTGTATGCATCATTGTCCAGGAACTTTTCCCACTCCACTTTGACCTCATGCATGGCAGGAATGACCCATTGTGAGGTAGCAACATCCTCCTTGCCCAAGATAGCATTACGAGTCACAGTCACCTGGGCATCATTGAGATACCTGAATATGAATATACAAAGAAGAAGACATACCATAAGCACATCCCGACACAGCATGACAACTTGCTTGAAGTTGATCCACTCTGTTGACAATGCTTGTTCTACAGCCTCGTCATCATCATCATTGGGTTCCTCTTCCTGGGACGTATCAATGTTGTCATCAAAGCCTTCAAAGAGTTCTTCCATTTCATTGGCATGGAGACAACAGCCTATGGCCATGATTGAAGGAATCTGGAGGGCTTGACAGAAGTGGCTTGGCATGAGGTGAAACATGTGGTCGATACAACTGTAGGAAAAATAATTGAGTCCATGTATCATACAAAGGTGGATTACTCACTTGGTATGACGTTCCTTAGGCTTAAGCACCTTGCCAGATGGGTCCAAAATCTTGCAGGCAATACGGTTTGACTTGTCATTTACTGACACCCTGTCACTGGTGAACCAGCCCACCTATTGGCTGTGAATATCTCAGTGTGAACGCAAATTTTGCACACTGACTGTATCGACATAGCCATACTCTTGAATTGTATTTGCAAGATGGTTACCATTCTCTTCCCCAGTATGATGTCCCTTCTGGCAGTCAAATGTCAAGAGATGGGCGTGAAGAGACCACTCTGAGGGATTGTTGTCTGTGGGCTGGATGAAATGTACTGTCAAGCTTTCGAAAGCCTTGCGATGTTTCTTGGACCAGCCATCAAAAGTCATGGAGATCAGCAAGTCAATATTCTAGACATCACATTACATCTCTAATCAATAGACATTAATAGTCTGGACATGTACCTTGAGTATCTCCTTGTTCCATTGTATCAAGGTCTGATGCTTCTCCTTGATGGCCGTGGTAAGCGTGGTGCAGTGAGGGATGTCTTTCTCGGTCAGTTTTTGTCACAGATAGAGAAGGACATGACAAAAAGATGGTCAGTCAATCAAGTTTACAGCCTGCAAGTATACATGTAACACATGAGATGTCAGAAGTTATTTGAGAAAGACAAACATGTACCTCGTCAGCATCTGCAATTAACTCAATGATGTACTCCAAGAGGCCTTCACATGAAAACAACTGAATAGGACTGGGTTGTGCAACTGTAAATGAAGTGATAGTTTGCTGACTAGACCACAGAGCCGAGTCAACATTGCACAGATACACAAGAGAGCATGTTCACATACCCATCAACATCCACTGCAGAGGATAATTGCTTGGCCTTCTGCTCAACATTGTTCTCTTCGCAGAGTTTGAAATAGTTGTCGTTATGATGGTGTTCCAAGTCACAACGTCTTGATGTGACATTCCCAGTGTAAAAGGACTGTTTTGTGGAGTGGGTACTTTCACTGTCATAGAGTGTGTCAGAGAATGACAAGGAAAAGACAGTAGAAGATATGAACTCACAAGCAAAATCTACAGATTGAGCCAGGTGTCATTTTACTGTCTACTAATATTGCGTCTGCCTGATAACACAAGTGCAAATCCACCATCTCCTTCGCTTTTTGGGTTCTGCATTTTGTCTGTTAACAGGTTAGTATGCATTGGCTATGTACAATAGCAATACATGCACCGGCTTGCCCTTGGTTCCAGCTTTTGCTTCCCAATAGCATTTTTCACCTTCCGTCATTTCCACATCTGAGTCACTGTTCTCTATAGTGTCATCCCTTTCAACATCATCATCCTCGTCCAACTCTTCATCTTCACCATTGGTAGCAGTCATCTGGAGTAGGGAAGAGGTGGTCAAAGTCAAACAGATACGATGAGAAGTGGAATGACTTACTTTGGGTCGCTTAGTGACTGGTTTCTCACCATCTGCCAGCTTCCGCTTTTCTTGGGAACCTGCAGCCACACCACTCCTATGTCAAAAAAAAAAAAAGAGACAGAAAACCATGGCATACCTTTAACAGTTGGTAGATCATCACTTTCAGAGTCATACCAGTCTATGTCCTTGGCATCTTTAAGATTGCCGGACACATCAACAGCGCATTGATCTACCAAAAATACCAAAAAAAAATACCTTTCAGCAATCAGATCCATAAAGATTGAGTATGGATTTCACATACCAGCTGCTGCAGATTCCCTCTTTTTAGCAGACTGCATTTGTGTACAAGTTGTACCAGGTTTTAACATAAGTTTTGGATCTACCTTCTCACGTTCAATGTGAGGGTGAGGGTTGTTGCCACTGGAGCTTGGATTTATTTCAGACTGATCAGCTTCACTTGTCATAGTGACACAGAGAGAGGGAAAAGTGGGGGGTTTTCTGGTGAAGATAAGTGCCTCTTATGAAGCAAGGACAGAACATGTTGCTGCACTAGAATCAAGAGCATTGAGCACGGCAACGTTGTAAAAGAAGCAAAGAATCCCATTCAATATAGATTAATAATATTACATACTACTTATAGCTACACCGACACACAAATCCATGAAGGCCAACCAGGTTTGGACCCAGTCAGCCTGGGTCCACACATTTTCAGAAGTACTGACCCCTGAACTGACCCTGGAGATCTGGGTCAGGTCGTACATAGCCACTGGACCTGGACCTTAGGTCAGGTCTGGGTCAGGTCAGGGGCCAATGGGGCCATGGCCCGAACCCCGGCAACACTGACACAGCCTCTTTCCTTTCCAAAGAGAGAGACAACAACAACAACTTGAATGATAACGTTCCCCAATCAATTTCTTTACTCTCCCTCGTCACTGGTTAGCTACTCAGGGGCTTCCAGCCAAATCATAATCATATTGTCTTCGCCCATTGAGTCAAACAGCAAACTCGACTTTGGGTAACTCAAACTCAAGGCATCTATCATTCCATCCACAACAACAACTGAGTATGATGCTGGAGGAGGGACTCACAACACTGATGCTCTTCATCTTTTATTCCATTCTGTGAGTACCACATACTTATTCAATTTTCATTATGGCTGGCAGTGGCATATTCTTGAGACCGAGACCAAGTATGATCTATATTCAAACTTCAACTCGAAGCTCAATTTACTCTTTTCGTCACTTTGTTTTTGGTACATCCCCACTCACATCGCTGGCAGATTTCATCAAAAACACCACTCAAAAGCACAGTTCACCCTTCTTGCGGTAGTGGCCTTCATGCTAATGCTTACAATTGCATATGTTGGTCTCAATCTTTCCTACATTCTCGTTCAACTTCCGTTGGCTGGCTTCAATGTTACTGAAAGCTCTGCCTCGTATATTCAACAAAAATTGGATGGAATAAACCACGTGTTCACAATGATTTAGAGAATAGATGTTGGTACTTCTATACCTTTCCTCACAAAATTGAGCTTATGTTATAGGCTACTACAATTAAAATCTTCAATAGTACGTCATTGAGGATGGAATCGTAGTTTGGCGAGTCTGGATCCTGTTTCCTCAAAACACGCCTGCAAAGTGTGTTCTTATCCTCTGCATTTGTGCATCAGTGGGTGAGTACCTCCAGATTATTTACTTCAAAGAGTCAACAAAAATTTGCCAAATATTCACACACTTACTTCCACTCATTTTTTTGGGTGTGCCAGTCAGGCAGATAGTCAGGCGGAGTGATCTACCAGTGAATAGATGATACTTCTTTCTGATATAGGTTGAGGACCAGAGATTGCCCTAGTCAGTTCAATTTTTGTCTGTGTATTACAGGAGAGCAACTTGTCAGCCTGACTCCATATGTACTTGTACTGGAAGAGCTTCAGACTCAAGTAGCTGTGCAGTAGTAATGAAGGAGATGTGGGCCACCACTACGTGTAGCAAAGACCAGGCCCAAAGGAAAAGGCTGGGAGTGAGTGGCGAGCACAAAATGGAGCAGAAAATTAGTAAGTAATAGGGACTAAGATGCTGACAATTACTGAAACACGATTCGGAATTCAGAAGATAACTGAGCCGGGAGACGATTTCAGCATAGCCACACAGCAAAATGTAGTCTCATGAAACCAGACTGACGATACCAGTGTTCTCCTTACAACTTAAGGCCTTAAGGATTTTAAGCCTTCACACCCTTAAACTAAAGCCTTAAAACTTTCGAGTTCAAATTATTCAAAAGGCAGCTGTATTGGTCGAGGTCTTCCAACATCTTTCCCCATCTCCCTTCTCCCCAACATGTTGAAATATCTTTCCACTCCTCACTGCTCTCTCCCCAAAGCCCTCTGGCCCACCTCAAGAACCCAGCCAGCACAAAATCCCCAAAGGTTGGCCTGTCCCCCATGATGAACTTATTCTCCTTCCCAATCCAATTCCCAATCCCCTCAAACGCCTTCTCCAAATTCTTCCACTGGACATCCTTCTCATCCTGCGTCTTCGGATAAAGATCTTTCAGCGTAACCCCCGGACCCCATTCAGCTCCTCTAACTCGTCTAAAATATGCCTCGCTCTTTTCAGTAATAAACTTTGATGCTGAGAAATCTATCCCCAATTTGACCAGCGGAAGCATCTTCGGAAAGAGGCCTTCGACGAATGCAGCTTGTAGGCCTTTAGTGCCTGCAGGGAGTACAACAGGAGTTTCTGGGTAGGCTTTATCCAGATATTTGGCAATTCGGAAAGAATCTGAACCGACTGTTCCAGTAGTAGGATCGATGATGGAAGGGAGGGTGTATTTGGGTGTACCGTCAGGTTTGGTGGTAGATGGAGGGATACCTGCTTCTTTGCAGACGGCTTCGACGTCCTGGTATTCGATATAAATGGTGGTATAGGCGAGGCCTTTGTAGTTCAAGCAGTATCTATATTAAGAAAGGATCAATGATAATCAGCTGCTGGAAATAAAATGCTGTGTGAAGGGTGTCTGCACAGGGTGTCTGCAGATTTACCTATACTGGTCTCCAACCAACTATGTTAAATTACTGTATAGGACTATATGTACCATACCATATATATATGTGACCTACAAGATGTTTTTAAAGTTGTATATTAGCTGTACACAGAGTGTAATGATCTTCAAAAAAAGGAGTATAAGCACAGCCACAAATTCTTTCCTGAAACATTCTTACAGATTTTCTCTGTTCAAGATACCAGGAGAGTATCTCTGCATTCTCATGAGTGTATATCAGTGTGAATATGTAAAGTAAGGACACTCAAAATGTCTCATAATGCTTTGAGATGCTCGCTAACTGCATTTCAGTACTCATCTTTGAATATCCTATTATATCAAACAATTGGTAGTATCTGGCTCATGTCTGAGCATGTTTCTACAAGATAATACATTGTAATAGCTTCAAGATAATTTGTACTCATTTGTAATTTCTGGGAAGGGTGTCTGCAGGGTGTCTGCACATGCACAGCCATGCATGTGCAGACACCCTACAGACACCCTAAGAAAGCAAAATGGGAGTGTCAGGTACAAGAGTTCTGCATAGAATTGGACATGGATGGATTTGATTCAAAAATTAACTAGCAATAGACAATTTCTGTAAAGAGACTATTTTCTTTCCCTGCATGTTTTCTTATTCTGTTTTCCATCCTCTGTCTCTTCACTTCTCTTTTCTGCATGAAGTCTGTGCTTAGACCCAGCTGATTGCTGTGGCTGGCGAGTTTCTGCTGGATTAGTAGTGATTTCCTCCTTTAGAAGCCTAGCTTCCTGAACAGCCATGGTTGACCTGTTTAAGCCTTTCTCTTTGGTAAATGGCTTTGGCCTGGGTCTGGGAGGCATATTCTTCTCCTTCTCTACTTGCTTCACCATTCTTTCCACTTCCATCTTTTCCTGTATACCCTTGCAAAGGTCACTCCTAAAAACTAGTCAGAAGAAAACTTGAATAATCTAAAAGTATCACTGCACCTCAAGGTCAGATTCTGTGGCATGTTTGAGATCAGGTGCATGTTTCTCTGGACCATCATAAGGCCACCACAAATCCTCAGGAGGACCAGCATCCAGGCCCCATTTTTCCCTTCCTGCTTTTCCAGTTCTTGTTGCTTCTAATAGATCATATGTCCAAGACTTATGTACGTGCATGAACAGCCATCATTCCTATTATTCATAGTATGTAGTAGAACTTAACAAAAACAATGGTTTCAACAATAAATGAGTTAGTGATGATAATTGGGATGTCTGCAGGGTGTCTACGGGGTGTCTGCAGATTTCTCATACCCGGTTGGAGACAATAACGTTGTACTTACCTCGCTTTCCAGGTGTTGGGATTACATGGACGGGTTTTGGGATCTCTGTTGATGAAGTCATAGAAGACGATAGGCTTTGACTGGGTTACTGCCATCTGATCCTTGGGTCTTTTCCAAGTCTTTTCGAGTACAAATTTGACTTGATGTTGATTCTGAGCAGACGACTGAGCTTATATACCTCTGTACACTGGATCCTAGACTCAAAGAAGGACTCCGCATACGCGTATCAGGTCGGCACCTTTACGAGTATGTGAGTATGTCTTCCCTGAGCTTTGCCTGAGTCATCCTAGGTCTCCGTATCCATGAGTTCATTTGTAATGATATTGGGTTTGTAAGATTCTTCCTGCACTGGAAGAACGTCTTGTCATCCTTGACATTATTGATGTTTCCGCAGCTCGCGCTCGCAGTTGATCTGCCACCAATCTGCAATAGAGACGACGAAATTATGTATTTGATTAGTGGCCATGGCGGATAATTGGCGGATAAGATGATTATCAAGGATCTTCCTACCGTGGATGAATTACTGGAGGACGTTTCCCCTCGGCACCTCACGCCATCAGTGCACATAGTCTGAGTAATCGTCAACTTCGAGCCTCGAGACACGGTTTCAGTTGGATGGTTCAGTACCTTCTGCGATACTGCGTAGATAGTTATATATCCATTCAGGCATATGCATCTAGATGGTTGTGTGGTTGTGATTTGAAGGCAAGTTGCCATGATTCATGAACCAAACCATAGAAGAACGGCACGGGATCACATGCATCGCATGTTCATCGCGTCGCGTCCAGATTTCTCGCAGAGACAGTACCCGCGTTTATTCATTCATTGATTGCCGAACCTTTAGGTTTGGCTCCTTACAAGAATCTCAGGACCCTGGATAATAGGTGATGATGCCGGCCTAAAAATTTGGCATTTTGACCAGATCGTGTCCGAACCATTTTGGAGGCCGTTCACGAAAAACTTGTCCAAACCTGGGACTGGCCTCCTCCAGGCCCAATTTGTCCAAACTGGGGTACCTGCTTCTAAAAAATCGAAAAAAGTTCCAGAAAAATTTCCTCAAAGACTTATTAAGGGAAACAATGGGAACCAGACAAAACCTTCAGCCTCAGAAATAGCCATATACAGAATAAGGTCAGTGGAGTAGGAATCAGGAACGTTGCAGGTGAGAATTCAGGCCCATTGTGTCCAAACCCAGGTCAGCATTTTGACTCTTTGAGCCCACTTTTTGTCTAAATTGTAATCCGAGATTGTCACCTATTATCCAGGGTCCTAGAATCTCTCCAGCAATGTTTTTCCAGACCATTCCCACAACGCATGATGCAGACGTGCCAGCATACACTCCAGCTCATACTCCTTCCCTCTTCACCTCACTGTCTGTTTTAGTGTTGCACCAGCTCGACTCTGGCTCACTCCGGCTCGGCTCCCAACGACTCAGACTCATCACATTGATGACTCGGCTCTAGAGCCGCAAAAAAGTGCACTGAGTCGACTCGAGCCGCTGTGAGCTGACAGCTTCTTGTCTAATACAGTTTGTAATACATTCCTAAAATACAATCGTACAAGTTAGCAAAACAGACTGAGACGGCACACTAGAGAAGAAAACTGACAGCAAAAAAGAGAGATGAGGGCGATAGATATTGCAAGACATAGAGAGAGAATTAAACAGGTCTGAGACCAGGGAGAGGGAGGGCGTTCGCGAGTGGTGGTGGTAAAAGAACAATCAAGGAACGAGCAAATAAACAAAACACGGGGAGGCTTTCGGAAGGCCGACTGAAGCCCCATTACATAGGACGTCACGTGTGGGCGAAAAGTCAAAACCTGCTCGACGCTTAGACGGAGTGGAGTGGAGCCGTGTGCTGCTACTTACCTGTCCAACCTCTACCATGGTCACAGCCTGGAACTCACTCTCCTCAACTACTTATGATTCCACTTCTGGAGCTTTGCTGCATATCCCTCCTACTAACGTGTGTACCATCTTTTTCTCTCTCTCTTGCAGTTTACTCTGACGCATTCCTTTGCTTCAGGTCCCTCCTCAGCTGTATCTCCATCTCCTGTCTCAGTAGCTCAGGTTGCTAGCTCAGGTATATATGCTTCACTATCTTCCTTTGCTAATTTCTACATTTGTAGGGCCTCAATGTGACCCTGTTCCTCATGTGTCTATGAATACTGAATCTATGAATATGAATTTTGTGAATATGAACTCTGCTAGTGTTCCCTTAAGGGAATCGTTGCGTTCTTGGAAACCCGCCGTTTGCTGTGTGGCTATGCTGAAATCCAGGAAAGTGGACAGAAGATGGTTACGAGGCCCTTTTAAGGGACTCGTTCTTATCGACATTCCAGCGCGTGGCCTCCTATTCAGTCGAAAAAGTCCGGTCATGCCGCTATGCCGTTTCTTCACAGATTTTGGGCCTCGTTATACACTCGTTATCGTGCCACGCGCAGCAATAGCCCACATTTCCCTCGTGAACTGTTGCCTTTGCGTTTAATCCTTTTTTCCCTTCAAGTCATCCCCGGTCTTTGATGCAAGTATGATCTTCGATTGTTAGACAAGTTAGAGGCTTTGAGGAAGATTACTTATTGGGAGGCTAATCAGGCCCAGGTCTGGCTAAAGATAGCGAATCCGAATCGGCACCCTGAAGTCGTGCGCCCTGGTACGGGATGTTGCTGATCCATTCTTTTCTATGCTCTCGCTTGATGGTTATCGTACTTCCAAGTATTTCAAGACAATAGACGGACTGAAGCCTTAGAAGCCTTTCTTCTTTAATCGCACTGAAACTGGCAGATAGAATTAAGCTGAAGTTCCTCCAGGAATTGCTGTCAAATGGCCACGGTGCGACATTAACCACGATTACCAAATTGGGTAATGATGACGAATGAATCTGCTGCGATTTTGGAATCTGGATTGTTCTGGTACTTACAAACTCACACAGACTTGAAGTAAACGACGAAAAAAATACTTCTGAGTATTTAACGGAAAGGCGGAACCCATACGGCAAGGACCGGCGCCTACCACAAGCCATCCATCGGTAGTCTCTCCAAGACAGACACCCTGGCGATCTACTAAAGTAGAATCCATCGGATCATCTGGCTATCCATCGGATACCATCTACCGGATGCTACCATCCGAGCGGATTGTATCCGAATCCGGTAGGAGCAAAATGGGCCGATGCCTTGCTTAGGTCTCACGATTATCTTTATCCCTTAGCCCGCTAAAGACTCGCGCTGAAGGCGCAGCAATTGGAGGAATCACTGTAATGGGTGATTCAAGTCGCGGCTTGCATATCCGATTATAAAGCGAATTTGACTCACCAGAAATCGGACTTTGGATGAAGATTTAAAGGAAGGATTGGCCTCTAGTCATGCCCTTCCAACCCAACAAGGATGCGACGTCCCTCTTTCCTCCTCATCGTCTCAGCCTTGCATGTTGCTATCGCCCAAAACACGTATCATCATGGCGCACCTCTTATCGAACTTAATGAAACAGAGGTCACCATGCATCATGCACCGACACCCGAGTCGTATTTCACTCTCGACTTTGACTATCCAGAAACAGCTGCTCAGAGACATCCGGGCTTGATGATGACACACGCAGTGCTGATGTCTTTAGGTTTTTTTGTTGCTTTGCCCGCCGGTGAGTCTCCTTCGGATCCCACTGTAGCCGCGTGTTGACGCGTTGTTAGGCATCGCAATGCGTACGGTCAAACATCCCTGGCATAAGCTCACGACTGTTGCGTTCTATGTCTTTTGTGTATTGGGATTAGCTGCAAACTCGCTCTACAAAAAGTATAGTGCAGACGATATGTGAGCAGCCCCGATATACGTCCCGATATGGTAATCTTATCCCTTTTTCTCGTATAGGTACCAGGGTGAGGAAGCAGTCTATACGACCAACGCCAGTTCTCATTCTCCAGACCAGGCCAAGTCCACTCGTCGCAAGGATATTGGATCCTACTCTTCGCTGTGGCACTTACCACCGTCGATTTACTCGGCATTTTCTGTAGGGTTTTCCATTTCTTTAGAGCCGGCCAAAAATTCCATGCCAGAACGTTCTGGAGCGATGTTATCCTGGGCCAGGATGGTTCCAATGAACTCAAGTACAGTGTCCTGGTAACTGACGAGTCCGAAGATTTCGAAGAACTCAAGACGCCCATTTCACCCCCTCACAAGCGTGTGCATTATCAAAACACCGACGACGATGAGACGGCTCAAGGGGCAAATGATGTCCGTCGCCACCGTCATCACTTTTCCCAATCCGGAACTTCTGAAACCACTGGTGGCACTCGGTCGTCTTGCTTCGACGATACGCTCCATGTTGTTGACCATCCTAAAGTCCCTCTCATTCAACGTATTGCGACCGGGAGTTTTGCTGTCTTTGAGCGCCTCCTGGTTTTCGGTGGCTACTTACAAGTTATCACAGGTATTGTTATCTATACTGGTGCGTCACCTCACGGCCGTCTGCTTGCTTCTCTTCTCATTGATGGAGATACATACAGGTGGCTGTAGAGAGAATTATAACAATGGATGCCTGGCACATACCATCAAAGGCGGCATCTTCTTTTGCTATGGACTCGTCAGCTTTGCCCGTTATCTTGGTTCCTTCTCTGAACTTGGATGGGCTTGGAACAGAGCCCCAGGTGCCCACTATCCAAGTGCCGAGTTCATCGAGTCTCTTGTCATCTTCTTGTATGGGATAAGCAACACTTGGATGGAGAGGTTTGGAGCTCATTCTGGCGACCCATTCACCACAAAGCAAATCGAACACATTGGCATTGCTGTGAGTGTGATTCGTAAGGTCCCGGAGTTTTTTCTTATTAACTGCAATTGTGCTATCCATAGGTCATCTTCTGGTTCGCGGGTCTGCTCGGAATGGCAATTGAGTCAAAGCGCGTTCGACGGTGGCTGACAGTTTCATCTATAGCTGCCTCCGGCGTTTCCCTGAGAGGTTATGATCAAAATGTGGCCGATCCCACAAGTTATACCGCTTCTTTCAACCCTTTCCCAGCTCTTGTCATCGGTATCACTGGTGCAGCTATGGCTGCACATGAGCAGAGGTACATGTTCCAGGTTCAAATCCACGAACTTTGGGGAAATCTCCTAGTGGCCTGGTCCATCTTGAGATGCCTCACCTACTTTTTTCTATGGATTGGATCACCCCGTTCCATACTACCTTCCAGGCCACCAACCGAGGCTCTCGGAAGTTTCTTCTTGACATGTGGTACGTTTCTCCTTGACCATCTGCTTACATTTTTATCACTGATGGATATCATACAGGCGGACTTGTATTCCAATTTTCCACTGAGGAATTGACAATTGCGGCCATAAGGAGAGGGCGTGATGGTAAGTCCTTCAGGATGCGACCATCTTTTTTTACTCATGCATAAATTTATCATTTAGATGTTATGATGTTCACTTGTGTCGGTGTTGCTATCACCTGCTTATGTCTTTGCTGGACGGTTTGCGTTGTTGGCTTCAAAGGATACCTCAGGTCCAGGCTCAACCCTCTGGTTTCGTATCACAGCTCAGTATGAGTACAAGTTTGGAGAGAGAGAGAGAACTTTATTACACGGCATGGTCCAGAAGTTGAACATTCTTTCGCGAATCCCTTTCTTGCCTTGTTTGAGTGTTTGATCTTTTTGATCTTCATTTTCTCTGCACCTTTGTTGTGATCACTGTTGCTCTTTTGGTGCTACTGTTGTTGTTTGTTCTTCAAAGTTCATCTCACCGCTCACTTCATTTCGTAAGTTATATCTCCACAGCTATGCTATGTTTCCTCGCCATTTTGGTTCATAATTGGTAAACCTGTAACACTCCTTACTTTTTATCTAAGTCGTACAAGTAGACCTCTTTCTATTCTGCGAAATAGACGAGATAGGTGCAAGGTCTAAACAGAAAACTGGCAGTCAATCATGTCATGTTTAAAAAGTCACACCAAGGTCTTCAAGGTCCACTTGGCACTATGGCTTGCCTACCAGGGACCTCGTCTACTACTAGTACTACTGCCAGATCCTACTACCACACGCAACGTAGGCAACACCCTCACCTTGAATTCCCGCCATTATCACCATAGGGTTGACATACGGTACACAACTCCCATTACTTACAGGACACATTGCCAGTGTTACAGAGCTGGATGAAAAAGCAGGACAAGGGAGAGGGAATTAAAATCCATTTCACTAGTTCGGTACATCTTTGATTCCCAATTTTATCTATTCGCTGGAAGGCTAAGTAACACCACTACCTCTACAGACGTCTTTGAAGCGAGCGGTGATGTATACGTCGATGTACCAAATTCTTTATGTCGGGCAAGCTCTTCAGTTCTGCTCTAGTCACACCGTACACCCTCCGTCTACTACCCGTGGCCGCATCCTTCAAGACTATGGGCTCCAACCGAGACAATAATCGCATTTGGAACAATTTTGCTGGAGATGCAGGTCCTTCTGGCTGTCTTTAACGCAGATATGAAGGAAGGATAAGGCTGATTGAGGTAGCCAAGGCTGGTATTGAGTACACTGAGACAATGGCGACGAGGCAAGGGTGCGTTTATATTCTCATTTTCTCATTTTAGTTTTCGCCCGTAATTAGTACAGCCAGCTGACGGTGTACTGTGTGCCTCTACCCTCTACCTCTACAGGCTGCTGCGTCAACCGACCAACAAGCGACTACGACCCACAAGACTAGGATGTCCCGAATACTCTCCCTTCTTCAAAAACAAGCACCATATTCCTACTCTTCAAAACATCGAGCGATCCAGCCTCCTTCCAGCTTCTATCTTCAATGTGTATACCAGTTATAGGCGCTGCTCATTGTTGATTAGTAGTGTCGGACTGCGTTAAACTTGGTGATGTCTCCACTGTGCGGAGCTTGGCTCTGCGGCACCTGCAATGGGTGTGGCTGTAGGGGTTTGAGCAGACGAAAGTTGGCCATGGTGACGTCTACGGAGATTGTTAATGGTATGTCACCGTATTTTGCTTTGTCTTTTTCTTTTTTTTCCGTCTGGATATTTTTAACGATTAATTAACTATTGTCAGCTTCCACCTATCACAACCATAATGATGGGTAACATTGGTCCTGTACCTTCCAGAGCGGTATACGCCAGGCTAGGTATGTTTTCTCTGTTCTCTGCCCTTTCTCCTTCGGTCGCTGACTGATGAAAAACTAATAGTCTGTACACCACGTCGTTTATAGTTTATTTTTGGGATGGAGGCGGGGTTGGATGAAGGGTGAAGGGAATGCGAGAATTTTGAGTTATGGTGAAGGACGGGCACAAAAGCGTTGGTGAGTAGCCTCTTTCTTCATGTCGTGATGAAGCTCATTTCATTTTCTACATAGTACTTCGCCTTCACTCGCTCAAGGAGTCAAATTTCCCTTTCCAGCCATATGGGATGAGGCCAGAGTGCTTTCCCAGCCTAGGCTCGAGATGCTCAGTAATCACTGGGAGTCCTGGCGGGCACGTTTTGAGGTGCGTTGCCTCACTTTTCTTCCAGTTAGGTCTTTGTTGAGAATTCTTAGTTCTAGCCTTCCGCTCATCTGACCAGCGTTCACGCCTGCGCCTGCCAGTATTACCGAACTCAAGTCTCATATCCGATGTACCGAACGAACCAGCCTATCCGCTCCCCAGCTTTCTTGCCTAAAATATATTATCTCCTCGACCGGTGGCTGTGCATTTTTCAAGGAAGAGGACGTTACACTCCAAATCACCCGCCTGGCCTTCTGTCCTCGTGTAAATTTACCACAACATCAAAGACACCTTCCTCTCTCCTTACCCGACGTCTCATCCCGATCACTCCCTATTTACGCCTCCTACGTGATTTTGGCTAGCCTTCGTGGACTTTAATGCTCTTCTGTACCCGTATACCGTTACCAGACTGACAATAATACATGTGTTTTGCTTTACCCAAAGTCGCATCCCGATTGCCCTCCATTTGCCACTCCTAGTACGCGGTTTTACCTGTTTGTATGTGGCCGTGCTCCATTTTTTCTGCCAACCGTGTGTCGCACATCCCTTTGTTCATACTCTCAAGAAAGCACTCATCATCACCGCTCGCGTATTATGGAACTATCCTGCATTCCTTAGCACTTTTTTCCATCACTTGGTCACAGCATGCCTTCAATGCAAGGCTAGAATGTTGTTCATGTTGGCAGTGATTCTTTGGCCCCCGCGCTTCCGTACACACTGTACATTGCCAAATAATTGATGGACATTCAGTCGAATATTTCATAATGCATTGACTTGGTTCCCGGATTTCCTTATGCATTATGAGATTTATGGAGTTTGAGATTGAGCCCCTATTTTACAAAGAAAAAAAAGTTCTTCCTTCTGCTTCAGAATATGTATCTACAATCTGTTCAAATGACATTGGAACACATCCTGCTGCTTCAGTGGGTAAGACGCGACTGGTCTTCTGGATTTTGGCTGACATCAGAAGTCTTGACTACATAGAAAATGCATGGTCATTCTGGCCAAATTTCTGACTTTGGACCCATTCTTTTCTACTTTTGAGGTATTTTTGCCTATCTCATAATGCATACTGCCAAAATCTCAATTCATTATGCATTATGCAATTCAGGGCCAGTTTAGCAGGGAACGGTGTTCATTTCAGCAAATCCTCATGCATTATCAGATTTATGCATTATGAGATAATGTAATATGAGATATTCGACTGTACTTTGATTCATGATTCTCAGTATCATAAAGAATCTATCAGTGTCGTCTTGCTGCTCTGCGTTGTCGTGAATCTTGGTTGAGAAATAAAAATTCTTTCTGAGGTTTACTGAGATTTTCGATAGCCATCTCTCTTCGAAATCCGCCCTTGAATAAAGCCATGTAAGTCTCTGACGATCAAGAGTTTTTGAGTTCAAGGCTTTGTATGGACTAAAGTTTGCAATGCGAATGTGTGGGTACTGAATTGGTCCAACAAATCTGCCACCGTACGCGCGCATAGTAATGAACGGGGTGAGTTACTCACAAATAGGGTCTGCTTAAGACTCGAATGAATTATAGAATCTTGCGGAAGCGTTCCGGAAGATGGGTAAGCTCAATACATTGAATACAAGGAGGCGGGAACGAACCGAAGCCTGATTAATTGAACTTCAACTATGTAGGTGAAGACGAAATTCCAAGGTGGCAATCTCATATCTCCAGTTTGCCTACGATGTAAGAGATGTCCTGGCGTCGTAAGGACTGGGTGCATAAGCATTTACGACGATCCATGAAACACATGAAACACAAAACCAAACTAATCAGCTGAAGATTCGCAGATCAATCTTTTACCAGAGTTATTAATGAGGGATCCTTGTGTTTCACAAGGAGCGGTTCTTCTTTGGTTCTTTGCATCGTTTTATCAAGACTTGACTTTACAACAGTCTAACCATCGCGTACGTGCCCTCATAGTCTCATCGTTTTCCTCTCCTCACTGCTCCGTGCAACTAGACCCTCAAGGCGTCCCATCATCTCCGTGACCCGGATCGCGATCCCCTTATTGCTCCCCTCAAGGTGTCCCTATGCCTCCGTGGCTCGGTCTCCGTGACCCCGATCCCTGCGATCCGTTCTTCATCTATTTCATATTTTACTATCTTTATATTCCTTTCATTCATTTCTTCATCCGTTTGTTTGGATTTTATTTCTTCCATGGTACATAGTTTTCACCGTACCGAAAGACTCAATACAATCTTCTTTCCTTCGTCTTACCCGTAACCATATTAACTTAACTTAAGTTAAGTTCAACCGGAGGACATTTGACTGAAGTTTTGACCACTGCACTTAAGTTCAACTTCAGTTTGCCAATAAGATATGAATTACTAAATTCAACTGTCATTAATTCAAGTATGTACTTAAGCAGCAACTTCAGTAAGAGACCAGTAGCAGACGGACTAGAGATGAAATGAAAAATGAAAACAAACACCAGGTGCAGACTTAAGTTGACACTTAAGTCTCCAACAGTAACGAATCTGAGTGTAGACTTGAGTGGAACTTAATAAACGCATGATCAAGCATCCTGGAGATCCCATCAGTCCACCGAAAACTTAAGTAGTAAAGTCAAAACTCACGAGATATGGCAACTTAAGACTTTGCCCCAGACGCGAAATGATTAGCTTAAAGTCTTCGGACTCGACATACAGATGAATTTACCAACGCGGTCAGGCAAGATGGTAGCATCTGGAAGGTCTACGAAAGCGTGAGTGAGTGTGAGATGGCGTGCTGATGTATTGTTGCATTGAAAGGGTACAGAAAACAGATTGGGCACTCACATATGCAGCAGTGTAGGCGATGGCACTGGAGAGTGTGTGAAAAGAGTTAGAGTGCGTTTTGTGAGTTTTGTGAGTGGCATTGTGACGAGAATGACATATGTACTACTAGGTGATGTCATCATTCAGATAGTGGAGATTGAGGGAAACGGAGAATTAGGAGAAGAGACAGTTATTCACAGCGTCAGCAATGAAACTGAAACATTCAGTCTTGAGGCCACGAAGAAAGGAAAAGAAAAAGACCAAAAGACAGCCAGTAAGAGAGCAATAGTAACATTGTAAAACGTACCAGGAGTCTCAGCAGTGAAGAATGAGACCCGAAATATGCTTGACACCTCCACAAAGCGCGAGACGACAAATGGCGGGTTTGGTAATGCCTGGAGGTACAAACGGTGAGAGACGTTGTGCCCGACAACTCAAGCAAATGTAGAGAAGAATGTCGCAATAGGGGCCCAGGGCTATGGCTCGGAGAGTTGATCTGGGTTACAAGAGAAAGAAGAGAACCAAGTTAGTGTGTATCACGGGTATATACATCAGGAAAAACCTCACCCGATAATCAAGGCTACATTTTGCAAAATTGCGGCAAAGTTTGCGCATTTTGCTACTTTGCCTGATTCCGCAAACGCCTTTCCAGTTGCCGTACAATTACTCAGAACGTTGCCAAATTTTGTACTATTACCGCTCATTTACAACTTGCAATTCTACGTAAAATCGTGCCATATCACGCCATATTGTCTACATCGATATCGGGGAGCTCTACGTTTCCTGGATTATTAGACCTGACAAAGATAGAGATTAGGAAAGCGAAGACACCGACGATCTGCAGAACTTACCTGGTAACCTCGCGATACAGTTCTGCCGCCATATTGTGATACTTGGAGCGTCCGCTCTGGTCCGGCTTGATGATCTTCTGCTCCATCAACTGTATATGCTTCTCGTATTCGCTGCGCATCAAGACGAGATCGAAATTTTGCTTAACTCGGGTTCCAGTTGTGTACTCCCGCAAGGCAGCGAAGATCTGAGACGTAGAGTTGAGTGAAAAGAAAAGTATCATAGAGCAATAACGCACCGCGATGCCAACCAAACCAATCATAGCCATTGGGACCTCTTTCGCATCATCTTCATCAACAGTGGAGGAAAACATATCAACAAATTTTTTCCCCAGGCTAGCGGCATGAGGCGAGTCCGTCCAGAAAGCCTCTTTGAGAACATCCAAGACTGCGGGGTGCCGATAAGGCTGATTACTGCGCCAAGTCATCGTATCGGTGGGCTATAGGATGATCAACGTCGAGAAGAAGAAAAAAGAAGAAGAAGAAGACGCACGTTTGTGAGGGGAAATATATAACAACAAGCCTTCAGAAGATCTTTAACGAGCTTGGATTGCTGAGTCTCATCCAACTTGAGGAGCTCATAGCGTGCGGGAACAATCTTCTCGGCAGCTTCTTTGACGCGTCCTCGTATCGTAGAAACACGATTGTTGACCTGGGTATACACATGTATCAAGAAAATTTAGAATGTCAAAGGACTACTCACATATGCAACGATGAGTTGTTTGAACTTCTCGTCCCTGTCAAAACGGTCGGCTATAGCGGGTTGGTCATGCTTGTTGCAAGCAGTCTTGAATGCAAGCACAACGCCGGCTTGCTGGTCTTCGGACTTTGGACACGCGTCTCGAAATATCATGATACCGATGGCGTTGTTGGTAGTCTCACTAATCACAAGGCGTAGGTTTTGGGGTTGTTTGAGAAGAGAAATGTAGCGCTGGCCGCTCTCTGGATAGTACATATGCGCTTCAGGGGCATAAAGATCGTTACGTTTCTATGAAAAGATTAGTACCCAAATACGAGAGGCAAAAATAATCACTCACGTCAGTGGCGGCAATTTCAGCGTAGTTGGCAGCTTCCTCTTTACGGGCAGACTTGGCACTTTTCTTCGAGGACTTGCCTTGACGCTCCTGGGTTGTTTCGGGCTGGATATCAGGTCGCTGAGAGGCACAATCAGTATGGTCCAATGAAATAAATAGAGAAAAACTTTCCTCATCATTATATTTTGCATCCCTAGCAGAAACCTGAAAGATACATGTTTTAGCAAACTGCAAAATGGAAATTACAGTCAAGGGAAAAAACTGACCTTGGGACACTGTTCGTTGAGGCTTGCCTCCTCCACATCCTCAATGACAGCATGACCTGTTGCTGAGTCAGTCAAAGTATTACTTGCACCAGAAGCAGAACGTTTGGGAGTTGGAGCGACAATGTCAAAGCTGTTTTCGCCAACGACGGCGATTGTAGCTGACGGTGACAAGTGTACGCATCAGCTATCACATGACACGACTATGACATAACACTCACCTTTGGCAGGCTTCTTCTTGCCAGCAGCGTCGCCAATGACCTGTACGCGCTAACAGGCCGACTTCAGAGTCTAGGAGACACGACATACGCAAAAAGACTTACTTCTTGGGCCAACTCTTCGTCATTAATTTCTCCATCGTCCTCCTCTTCAAAAGCACTGTCATCATCATCGACCCGGGCAATTTGCTCATCATCACTGGCTTCGGGTGGCTCTGGATCATCCACAGCGTTCTCTTGAACATCAAGTACGGTTGTGACATCCTTGGACTTTGCTTTAGCAGCAGTAGAGCGTGCATTACGGCCTACAACATTGTAGTTGGTCAGTATACCTGGTAACAACAGTATATATTTCGCACTGACCTGTTTTTTCCTTTTCCTGCAGTGGCGGTATCAGCGGCTGGGACTTCGGAAGAGTTGACTTTCCGAGGAGCAACGTCTGAAATGGTTTTGAGGTCAGTACACGGCAAAAAATTAAGAACTCATGACTGACGCTTATTTTTGGCATTAGTAGCCATCTTCTGTCGCTTAGGATTATCCGTAGTGCTGTTCTCGGTGGGCTGAGAACGTTTACGGAGCGAGCGAGCTTCTTTGGGTACATCAGCTGAGCTATTGTGAGTATGCTGTTTATGTAGGATGGTATTAATTAACTCACCTTTTTCACCAGCTGTAGTCTCGGCTTGATTTGGACGCCTGCTCATTGCAAGGATATCATTGAGGGTTTGTGGGGGCATTGAGGTAGATGGTCGTGGTTCAAGTAAAGGAAGTTTGTTGATGCAGAAAAAAATTTGATTTACCGTCATGGTATGGGATCAAATTTCTGCAAGTTTCCACAGTATTCTTACCCACCCCTTACACTCTACGCAGTACTGTAACTAACGACTGTCCCGCCGTTTCCTAATGCCAGACGTCTGCCAAGGATGCAACAAAATATACGACCGCTTACAATTACACCTTCGCAGGACTACGGATCCACTTTGCCGTGCATATGCAGATATGCTCAACCAGAAGCACAGTGACCCAAGCTCTGAAGCGACGTCTCAGTTCCTACACCAGTTCGGTGCTTCCTCCCACCGTCACACACTGCACCCGGATTCTGAAGGTGACTTTTTTGGAGATTACAACCAACTGGACGAATTTGTTGATGTTGCATCTGGGACGGGAGATGCTATTATCGTCAACGACAACAGTGACATTTTCGGTGATGCTCCGGATGTGATAAAGGATTTGGAGGACGATGATTGGGACGATGAAGATGCGGCGGCTGCAGCCGAGTGTGAGCATGATTGGGAGGCCGAATTAGAGAGGGAGGAGGAGTATTGGGTTAGTGTTGAGAATGGGATGGTGCCTGATCTCCCAGAGATGGACGTCGACAACTCAGAACTGCCTAATTCTCGGCCACCTCCACTTAACCAACCCAACACTCTTTGAGAACCCCATGTCCAACACTACCCGGATCCTCATGCAGGTGCACCACTGTCATCACACACAACTCAGCTCAGTGCTCAAGAAGCCTACAGCAAGGTTTTGGGGCATACCGCAAATGTCTGGGCACCATTTACATCCGAAATTGATTGGAAAGTGGCAAAATGGGCAAAGATGCGAGGTCCGAGTTCCACAGCACTTTCAGAGCTTCTCTCAATTGACGGCGTGAGTTATCCAAGTTACTTAACCTATACTCATTGTCACTGAGTTTTTTCACACTATCCAGGTTTCTGAACGTCTGGGATTGTCATTCAAGAATGCCACTGAGCTCAACAAAATCATTGATGCCAAGCTTCCGAGTCGACCTCAGTTCCAACGCCAGGAAGTTGTAGTCAAGGGCAAGGTTTTTGAAGTGTTCTTTCGGGACATTCTACAATGCATCAGGGCACTGTTTAATGATCCCAAATTTACTCCCTATCTCAAATTTGTACCCAAACGCCATTTTGAGGATGCAAGTTGCTCTGAGCAGCTATATCACGACATGCACACTGGTCAGTGGTGGTGGTCAACACAGGTCAGTTCTCATTATGTATATCTTCTCGGTCTTGAACTGAAACATTACACTCTAGGAAGTCCTCGATAAAACTGCGGGACCTGGTCGGACTGTTATTCCCATCATCATTTCCTCGGACAAGACCCAAGTCACTGTCTTCCGAAACAAGACTGCCTACCCCATCTATCTCTCAATTGGCAACATTCCGAAGGAGATTTGTCGAAAGCCGTCTAAGCGTGCCTACGTACTTCTCGGCTACCTTCCATCTACCTGCTTGGAGCATATCCAGTCTCCTACCGTTCGTCGTCGCTGCATCGCCAACTTGTTTCATGCCTGCATGAAGCACATCCTTCGGCCATTGGTGGACGCTGGGGTCTCGGGAATTGTCATGACCAGTGGTGATGGGGTTGACCGACTGGCTCATCCTATCTTTGCGGTATACATTGGTGACTATCCCGAACAAATTCTTGTGACATGTGGGATCACTGGGTTCTGTGCTCGATGTACTATTCCTCGGCAGCGCATTGGAGAGAATATGGAACCTCATCCCATTCGCAGTCTACAGGCAATTCAGGAGGTTTTGCAGAAGGTTGATGAAGGTGCCTCCGTCTTTGTCAGAGCATGCAAGGACGTTGGGATAAGGCCTGTCTTTGAGCCGTTCTGGGCGGACCTTCCTTACTCCAATATCTTCCTCTCCATAACTCCCGACATACTTCACCAACTCTACCAGGGTGTCCTCAAGCATATGAAGGGATGGGTTATCAGTGCCTATGGTGGCCACGAAATAGACGCCCGTTGTCGTTGCCTCCCTCCTAATCACAACATTCGTGTTTTCATGAAGGGTATCTCTACCCTATCCCATGTTACTGGTCAAGAACACGACCAAATTGCTCGTTTTTTGCTCGGAATCATTGCAGACGCCCCACTTCCAGGCGGGATGTCAAATGTCCGTCTTCTCCGTTGTCTCCGTGGCCTCCTCGACTTTCTCTTCCTCAGTCAGTATCCCGTTCACTCCAATAGAACACTTGCCATCATGGAGGATGCTCTTCGACAGTTTCACGAGAACAAGTCCGTCTTCTGTGATCTTGGCATCAGGTCCGACTTTCATATCCCCAAAATACACTTTCTCAACCATTACGCCGAGAGCGTTCGCTTGATGGGTACCTTTGATAATTTCAACACGGAATATACAGAGCGTCTCCATATCGACTACACCAAAGATGCATATAGGGCCACCAACAAGAAGGACGAATATCCCCAAATGACGACATGGTTGGAGGGGAAGGAGAAGGTCATGTCTCATGAGACTCATATTGAGTGGAGGTTGAGTGGAAAGCAACCCATACTGCGGTTGCATTGGATATCCCCTGGCTTCAATACTATGCGTATTCTACACATGACAAAACATCCTACCGTTCGCTCAGTGAAGATTCACGATCTTGTTTCCAAGTACAGTGCCACTTTTTTCTCTGACGCTATGTCACGCTTCCTTGTTGAGCTGGCAAACCCCCATCTTTTGGGTCGGTGACTGCAGGACAAAATAGACTACCATTTTCTTCCTATCTCCTCCGTACCAGTATTCCACCGCATCAAGTTCCTGCGGCACGACTTCTTCACCAACACCTTGAGTACTGCAGACTCAATTCATGCTCAACCATCTCGTCATGACAAGCGTAATCACATTGTCCCAGGGCGTTTCGATACTGCTCTCATCCACATTAATGACTCCCAAGGTTATGACAATGTCGCACAAGGTATGTCTATCTTTTATGGACCCGAACATATGACTAACTAGTATTTGAAAGATATGCGGGTCAGCCAAGTACGTGTGATATTCTCTATCAGTGAGAAAGATGCTCCTAGTGTCTACGAAGGCGTTCCCGAGAGTGAGCGTCCCAGCCATCTCGCCTATGTAGAATGGTTTACCCCTTTTTGCCATCAGGACAAGAATCATGGCTATTTCAAGATTTCGCGTTGTGATGTAGCTGGAGGGCATTTGGCGAGTGTTGTGGATATTCGGGGACGAGTGGCTCCTCGAGATTGGACAAGTAGTACTGTTCTGGACAGTTCTACTCATTTTTTCGTGAATACTGACAGTGATCGGCATATGTATCAGTTGTTTTCTTGTACAGTGTAGATATTCAGTTATATCTGTATGTTACGAGTGTCTTTTCCTGTATTGTAAACATCAGAACGCAGTAGACGCTGTCTTGCGGCGAAGGCTAGTAGTAGGAAAACACGATCAAATTAGGAAGGTGTGTCTTTCACCACTTTTCCATCACCTTCTGTCACTCCCGACGTCTTTTACATTACTATGGCACATCCTAAACCCCTCAAACGTTCATCTACTACTCCTCAAAGCTCATCCAAACGCCAGAAAATACTTTCCAGGTGACACCTTGGCTGCAAACTACTACTAGTATGTCTCTTATGCATCCCCAGGTCTGTTAGCCGAATTCCTTCCTCGCAGACACCAAGTCCAACGATGATTGTTAGGACTCCAGAAACAGGCTTGAAAAGCAAAACCGAGTATGTACTACATCCTTTTCTTGCCTCGGATTGCAACTTACACTCCTATAGAGCTCGCAACACGGAAAACTTGGACTCGGACTCTGTTACTGAGGAAGAGACACCGGAGCGAACAATGATGATGAGACTGAAGCCCGGTACTAGGTGTGTAAACCCACTGGCTGTCTTGATTAGGTGCTGATGTCCCCCCAGAGTGAATGTAGGCAATTCTTGCTCTTCTGAGCTAGACTCGGAGCCAGAGACCAGTACCCCCAATCCGACACTGAACAAAAAAATCCGTTGTAAGCAATTGCAGGAGGAGTACAACAACATACAAGCGCAGATGGAAAAGGATAAGACATTGTGGGATTCGCCTCAGAAGATTTTGGGCAGCATTGGCAATATTTCAGATGACCATGGTGCGTACTCTGCCTATTCCTCGCTGGCAGTTTTCTAATCTTTTCTTTATTTCAGGCACCTCTGATGTCCTCACCCTCACCAATAAACTACTTGAAGCCCAACTCCGTGTAGATGTACTTGAGCAACACCTCAAATCAGCGTCTTTAGCCAGAAAGGCTACGGAAGAGAAGCTAGCGGCAGAGGAAAGGTCTCGTAGGCTCCTAGAGAAGGAGAACTATGATCTCAAGGTGCACCTGCATGACCTGCGAGAGCGCGTCTGCGAACTTGCTGGGGACCTTGTTAAAGCTACCAATTCTCGTCTATGGACTGATGTACTGTAGTAAAGCGGACTATAGGTACTATAGTATTCATTTTTTTACTAATAGTACTGACCCGAATTGATCTACTGTTATGTACAATTTTGCATAATGAATGCCCTCCTCAAGCCATCCTGACCAACGATTTACTTGGATTTACGGTACTTAGCACAATTATGATAAATCTGGGCTAAAATTGCAATTGAGGTTTTTCCTGATGTAGGGGCAAAGTGAGAAAAAAAAAACCTACTTAAACCACCCACTGGTCGCATACCCCAAGATATCACCAGACTCTCTGCAACGCTCGCTTTGAATACCTCAACAATCTCTCAACAACCGGATCCAATTACGGGCGTATCTCTCTCTATGCCCTGCCTTCATAAAGGTTGATCAGGGCTGCAGCAGTATGGGAATGCACTCTAGGCTCTGGGTCTTCGAGTGTGGGTATGAGGATGGAGAAGAGGTGTTGGTGGTATTGTTCTTGAGTCAAGCTCGGTACAGAGTTGGCTGCTGGTGGAAGTTGTTGAGATGGTGGTGGTTACAGTGGAAGGACAATGAACACTCCGCATTACCGTAAGACGCATGGGGTCACGCGGTCACGTTTGATTCTCATTCAAGCGAAACAAAATTATGAGGCCCTTTAGGGTCTCGTTCTTATAATCTGACGCTTCCGCGTGTGGCTATGCAATTTGGATATACGATTTTCTTACTAATTTCCGGCTCGGCTTCCGATAGAATGCCTACCGGACAGCGCTCGTTTAGCGCTTGCTACTCAATCTGTATTTACCGGCATCGGATCTATACTACCGGCGGTGTTTGCCGTCAGACCATGTGCCTGGCGTCCTTGACAACCGCTCTTGTCTTCTACCATCATCATCCTCGCATCGATGAAGCTCGATGTACTATTCCCACTATGTGTCATCTCCGCGCCATTTTCTGTGTGCTGCTCTACCCTGGAGCCATCATCTTTACCGCAACCACGAAGTTTGTTTCCACTTCCTGTCAATTAGTCACATGCATAATGACCTCCGTCTGGATATAGGTGTTGACTTTCCGTTGATGTTTTATAATGAGTATAAGGTCTGTAGCTTGCTTCGTTTCTTAGTTTCGTTAGCTCAATCCACGGCAGTCTCTGTCTTGTTACCAAAATCTCCCGTCTGTTGAGTGGGATAGTTGTATTAAGAGTCATGAGTGCGTATATCAGTATTATTTTCATCGCTCGAGTCTAACATCACCGCCGGTTTTTGCTCGTCCATCATCACTGTCCTATCTCTATCTCCACATATACCTCTCCTCTGCGGTGTGCCCACGTTTGCCGTCGTATTACCGCCCCCCGCCGCTGATGCACTGCCATTTCATCACCGGTATTCTTTTGCCGACTGCACCACCTCATTCAACGCTATACTGTATTCGATGTCATCTTGTCGCAACCATGCCCCTCCCGGACTCAAGCTCTTCACATACATCCGACTTCAACTCTCTCCTGGAAATTGATTTATGTGCTGCGTCGGAAATTGATTTACCAGAGGAAATTGATTTACGTGCCGCGTCGGAAATTGATTTATCTTCTCCAGAGGAAATTGATATACATGTTCTACTGGACACTGAATCTGAAAATACACAATCTGAAGGTTTAGTGCTAAGCAGTCAAATGTTTCGGTATACTCAAACCCTGAGACATTCGATTTCACGCCCCGTCTTGAAAGCAGGTTACATTTTGTTCAAACCGGTTCATGCTACTGTAGGTGAGATTGTCCGCTGTGCAACCAGCATTACACATAAGAACAGTGTTTATCTTTTAAACCATATGTTGCACAATCTGCGAAAAGTTCTCTCAGATTCCGAAAGTCCGTTACTACATCTACTGAAGAGATCAAACGTCATGTCACTGTCGTATTTCGTTGATATAGCCACAGAAGTCCAGATAACCAGTCTATGGATGCTTCGCGGCACCATGTACCGGCACGATTTCAACGCACATCTAAATTCCCTTATTATTAACGGCTTTCATCGTATATATCACCTGAAATTCCTTACTATCTGGCAGTCTTTACACAGAGAGCTTACTGCAGCAGATGTGATGAGAGATGTCATATTTCCCCTTTCAAATATAAGCATAAATATCATACGCAATAGCATTGACATTGCGGTGAATTTCGCTGAGGTCAAGACTTGCACTTACCAGACTATCACCCTCTCAAATTTGATACACTTCTTCAGTCCGATTATATTGCTTAATTGTGAAACCAACCTGGGTCACTACGAGTGTCCAGATTCACCTCAATTTTGCCTATTAGGTGGAGGACGTACTCCTGAAAAAACATGTAATTATTATCAACTACAAGATTACCTGATAATTCAATCTTCAATTTTGAATCCAGCGTCGGTGCTTTACCGCTTCAAAGAACTGACGAAAACTAATCCACTGACCACATCTCATCCCGGTCTTTTGTATACTCAAATGCCGTTCTCTGTGCTATACCCCATGCTGAAAAAGGTCCCTTTACAAATGCTGGCGAGATCTCATAAGATCAAGCTAGCGCATAATGTTGCTCTGGGCCAGATTGAAGCTCTGTGTCATAGTCATATATGCACAGATTCATGCGAAAGCTTGATATCCATATTTGAGCCTTTAGACAACGTTCAAATACAAAGTGCCACATTTCCTCCAAAACCACTCAGTGACAACCTTATTGAAAGAATTATAAAGGATTGGACCCAAGAATTCTCACCTGGAAGTGTTGAAGAGGCAGGTTGTGGTGTATGCGGACAACTTAAACATGCCTCTGAATTGACGCCCATCAAAAGTGTTAACGGTTTTTTACACGTGCTTTCTGTGCCTGGAATAACTCGACTGGAGCGTAGAACTGCAAGCGAAAGAATTAAAGAAGATGACGGTCCTGTACTTGACAAAGCCTGTAGCAAAGTTTGTGTTGAATGTCGGCGTTCATTGATCCAGGGTAAGATTCCACGAATATCACTGGCACGAGGATTGTGGCTTGGAGATATCCCTCCTGAATTACAACAACTGAACTTTGTAGAACGATTATTGATACAAAAAATCAGAACAAACTGCTGCTTTGTAAAGGTTTCGTCTGGCATGCGCAAAATGATATCTCATGTCATAGCCTTTGATTCCCCTGTTGCAAAGGTTTATGATACTTTGCCACCACCTCCAGAGGACTTAGATGAAGTACTTGCAATTATGTTTACTGGACCATGCAAACCAACTGAAAAAGATTTTCAAAGAACCCCAATGTTAATTTGGCGAAAATATGTCTATGATGCTTTGACATGGCTAAAATTAAATCACCCTGCCTATCAAGAATTGAACATCTCAACTGCTAACTTGAACAAGTATTCTGAAAAGACACCTCCTGTGTCAGTAGAATGTTCTGGAGCCAGCTCCCTCTTCCAATCCACTTTTTCAGCATTTACCATCTGACCGAGAAGGCATTCACATTTCGCACTTTGGAGGTCGTGCTGGAGAGACTTTCGGGGATTCCACTGGACATTCCAACTATATTGGACGAAATGGGTTCCTCCGCTACCAGTCAAAAATTGTTGGAGGAAAGGAAAACCAATGGGCACCCTTCACTTCAAGGATGGATTGGGAGGTTGCACAATGGGCAAAGATGCGAGGGACAGGCTCAACGGCATTCTCCGACTTGCTTGCTATTGAAGGGGTATGTGATTCGACTTCTTTTCGAAAGCAGCCAATTACTTAAGCACTCTTTCGATAGGTTGCTAAAGCACTCGGACTTTCGTACGCTAATAGCGGAGACCTCAATAATATAATTGACAATGCGTTACCTACCCAACGTCCTGCATTTGTTCGAGAGGAAATCCGAGTAGCTGGTAAAGCCATCGACGTGTTTGTATGCGACATTATGGAGTGCATCAAGGCACTATACAGGAACCCGGACCATGCACAATACCTATGTTTCGTGCCTGAGCACCATTATGCGGATGCTGACAAGACCCAGCGTCTGTATCACGATATGTATACAGGAGAATGGTGGTGGAAAACTCAGGTAATTTCCAACCGCAAACTCATTATGACGGCCACTGATGCTCCTCTCATGACAGACTGAGCTTGAAAAGGACAAACCTGGTGCTACCATTATTCCACTTATCATCTCGAGCGACAAAACCCAAATTACCTTATTTCGAAATAAATCTGCATACCCTGTGTATCTCACCATTGGTAACCTACCTAAGGAAAACCGTCGAAAACCGTCTCAGCAAGGGCAAATCCTCATTGCCTACCTTCCAACTGACCGCCTTGAGCATATCCAAAACAAGGCCAGTCGTCGCTGCACTGTCACCAACCTATTTCATGCCTGCATGTCGCTCATCTTGGCGCCGTTGAAGAAAGCCGGCATTGATGGAATTAACATGAAGAGTGGTGATGGTGCCTGGAGACGGTGTCATCCACTCCTAGCATCATATGTCGGAGATTATCCGGAGCAGGTGCTAGTTACTTGTGCTTATTATGGCGACTGTGCTTCATGCGAGACGGAGAAAGATGAACTAGGCATCTATCCCTGTCTCAAATGTCCACGGAACTTCGAGGATGCCAAAAAGGCTGCAAGGTCTTGTCGTACTGAGCAGTGGGAGCAAAACTGTCTCGATCAAAACATCAAGCCAGTCCAGCATCCTTTTTGGGAGGACCTTCCGTACTGTGACATCTTTGAGGCTATTACGCCCGACATACTCCACCAGATGTACCAGGGTGTCATGAAGCACCTCATTGGTTGGCTGGCCGACATCTGTGGGAAAGTGGAAATTGATGCCCACGTGCGTCGTCTTCCAGCCAACCATAGCATCCGGATTTTCCATAAAGGAATTTCGTCTCTTTCACGCGTTTCAGGATTGGAGCACAAGCAAATGTGCGCCTTCATTCTTGGAGTAGTAACCGACATCCCTTCCCTCACTATTGCTCAGTCAAATCGAGTACTGGCAGCGACTCGTGCTCTTCTTGATTTTTTGTATCTGTCACGCTATCCTATTCACAGCCAAGAATCATTGAAATCCCTTGATGAATCTCTTGCAACTTTCCATCAGTACAAGGAAGTTTTTGTGGATTTAGGTATACGAGAGCAGTTTAATGTACCCAAACTTCATTTCCTTTCCCACTATACCAACCGTATTCAGCTCTTCGGAACTACCGATAACTACAACACCAAAACAACGGAGCGGCTACACATTGATTTTACCAAATTGGCATACTGGGCTACAAATCACAAAGACGAGTATCCGCAGATGACCCGCTGGCTAGAGCGAAGGGAAAAGATACTGTATCATTCAACATACGTGTCCTGGAGGCTCTCTGCAGACTACGCGTCGTTCATCCATTCTCAGCGCAACCCCTCTCCCGAGGTCACCATTGGTCAGCGGTATGATTTTCCGGGTGCTCAGCGATCATTATCAGACCTGAAATGTGCGTTCATGTCCAAAATGACAAAGTTCCCCACAGAAAAGTCTGTCCCACTCACCAAAATTGAGAATGCTGCACTTACTGGTTATGGAGCTACCCAGTTTGTACATGCTCTCAAATGTTTTATTGTCAAGTTTCGTGACCCTGATCTCAGGCCAGCGGAGATTGAGGAGTATGCCAAATTCATCGCTTTACCCTTTCATCGATTGCCAGTCTGGCACACCATCAAATTCGTCAACCCAGATTTGTTTGGGAAAGAGACTCTTGACAAAGTCTGCGCAAGACCTCGTCGCATGGACAATCAAAGGAAAAAGGTCCTCCGGGCAGCACAATTTGATCCTGTCCTGATACAGGTCAATGGTGATCCGAATAGTGATGGGAGTCTCAGTGGTAAGTGTTCCTTATTCTCAAGTGTTACCATGACATCACTGAACCTTTAACAATGGTAGACATGCGCGTAGGACGAGTCCGGGTCATTTTCTCCTTCCCTGAACCAGATCTTGAGACACTTTTCCCTATCGACATGCCTCCTCCATCTCACCTGGCATACGTTGAGTGGTACAGCAAAATTCCAGCTAGAGCAGACTCGTATTCAGGTCTCCATAAGGTCAAGAAGCAGATGTCCAGTGGGAGTGATCCGTTCGTGTCCATTGTTCCTGTCGAGAAAATCAAGCGGAGTATACATCTATTTCCAAAATGGGGTGGAGGGGTTCCTTCAGAGTGGTCAAGTGAAACGGTGCTGGATGTATGTGATACATTCTGGCTCAATATTTTCACAAATGATCTTTTGTACTTCAATTTGACTTAGATTTACTATTAATTCACTATTCTTTAGCTACTGTAGCACAACAATAGCAAGGACCATTTGAGAATGATAATATCAGCTATTTCCAGATACTATTATACTGACCAGATATCAATAGTGATAAGTATCTATAAAATACCAGAGGTACGCAATGATAGTAGGCAATAGCGCTTACATCAAGTATAATAGCTGTAATTATTCCGAGACCGTTTTCCTGATGGGATATCTGGAGAGAAAGCGCAGGGTGGTGAGGGAGGATGCATAACAGCATCATTGCTTAGGGCCAGCTCAGAGATGCATGGGACTGGACCATTCTAGGTATCCTAAATCAATTTTAGGCCCAAAAAATACACAGAAAGCAGCATACACAGCTGTTTATCCTGATGAAAGCTGCCAAATGTTCCTGCCATACTTCTGAGGTGTCCTACAGTACCATGGTGCACAGAGCTGCACAGTAAGTTCCCTGCAGCCTTGATTGTGATGCCAACTGAGAATCGAAGAGTAAGGAAGGCGGTTGTTGGGGTGACGAGCAAGATATGGCTGCACTTGGGTTGCGCACACGATTTCGAGCCAACCGCTCTGCGCACGCTTACTAAGCCACACGTGGCTGCAGGTGGCTCTGCGCAAGCTCTCTACTATGTAAGTCGAGCTTTTTTCATACGCATATGTGTCTACTTACTTACCTCTGTGGCGTAGTGTTACGGTCATACGGGAGATATTCATAACACTCATTTACCTCAATCTTCATAAAGCAGTTGATGAAGGAATTCTCTCCTCTCAAAGGCTGATTGATATCTTCTTTCCCAGTATGCTATAGTCAGAAAGTCGTGAATCAGAACTTGAAACGGTCTTGAGTCTGAGGAGGAGGAAAGATGGGCTAGTCGTAAGATAGTACTAGAGAGGATTTGGATGATGAGATATTTAGAAATAGAAAGAGATGATTGATTCTGAATGTTATCATTTGATATGATGAAGAAGGGTAATTCTCCTCGCTATGGGGATGATTCTATGCCCTTTCATCTGCAGCTATCCTGGAATACTTACATTTACACCTCTTTCAGAAACTTTTAAAGCTTAACTTTTCCAGGGATCTTGTATCCATTCCTATATTCGTTCACTTGTTTCATCACTAGATTGAAGCTGCAACATTAAACCAAAACATTGAGGAGGGCGTACCTCTCTCCTCCCCCACTTACTCATACCAATCTCAATCCTTACCTTCTCCCTACCTCTCACGTACCATTGGCCCACTGAACTCGTTCGATCCACTGGGTTCTAACGCCAACTAGCTCGAGGAAGGCAAACAAGAAGCCACGTCGAGCGCCAAGCCGGCACTACAAGCAGCCGCGTTCCCATGCCCCAAGCTTCCCTGCACTTCAAGTACTGTCACCGTTTGTCCTGCGTTTTCCATCTGTCCCGCGTACGTAGAGTCCCGTGAGATGTCCCGCGAAATGTCCCGCGAAATAATATACGATATCTCGCGGTCCTCAGTTCCGGGGCAACTTGGATGTGACCGTCGCCCCCAAACTCTGCTCTCTTCCAGCTAACGGAGTTTTTGAAAGAGTGGTAAATATAAGTGAGTCAATCCAGAATAGCTGTGGATGGAAGGCCGTAGAACCATCCCCACAGCCAGGAAAACTACCCTGCTTTGCTATACCAAAGGATGACATTCAGAATCAATTGTCTCTTTCTCTTAGTAATATGTCATCATCTATAGTATCCAATATTATACTACGAGTAACTCGACCGTTCCTCCTCCTCAGACCAGAGACTGCTTCAGGTTCTCGATCACAGCTTTCTGACCATGGTATAGTGGGAACAAAATCGATATCAATCAGCCCTTGAGAAGTGATAATTCCTTCATCGACTGATTTATGAAGGTTGAGAAGCATATGTGACACCATGATCGCGCAGAAGTTCATTGTCAGTGTGAATAGAGGTTCTGTGGAGTAGTCCTGTGATGCAGAGGAAATTCAACATCAAACAGAAGGCAAAACGAATGTTCTGAACACCTACCCCGGACCCCTAGACCACAGAATTAAGTAAGTGGACCGATGCGGATGGAAAAAGCTCGACTTACATAGAAGTATGTTGTTATATTTGCCACTGCCATAAGCACCATGAACCTGGTATATCTATACCTCAGAATAGCTGAAGACAACAGTTTACAGCGTTGATACTTACACGTAGTATACAGCTCCTGTGATATAAAACAATCAAGTGGGTAAGTTTCGTTCGTCCGCCTAAATAGGTAAGATACTCACCGTCTCTAAATAACAACGCAATCAACGGATTAGACAGCTGCGTATTGAAGCCATGATAATATCTCATCGACCAGGATTTCCATAGTGTCAATGAAAAGAGGACAGATTCGACCACCATACTCAGTACCCATGGGATTATGCGTTCTGGTTAAAAAAAGAAAGAAAAAATACCAAACACGAATCAGATTGGGTATGAGTTGGATAAAATACAAATGAGAGACGCACGGGCGATACTGAGAAGACAAAGGTCAAAGCAACGAGGATGAACGTTAAACATGACGGTGCTTGTTTGCTGAGCCATAACACATGGACTCACTGCTCATCGACGCGTACCATGACCACACACCCTTCAGGATGGAATTCCATCGGTACGGTACCTCGGTCTAATACCAACCACTGTTTACGTACAGAGAACTCAGCGTTGAACCCAAGACCACATTCATCAAGTTTTACTTACCAAAACAATCACAATAAGTAACGAAACTGTGAGCACCATAATAACCAAAATTCGACGACTCCGTTCGTAAAGGGCATATATACGCAAGGAGAGAGAGCCTGCCCCGACCAGAGCCAACGTATGGATGGATCGTGGATAAGGAAAATTGAGAATGAGAGAAGCATACTAGAGGAAGAAACACAAAAGGGCTGGGGTGTTGAAAGTCTACCTACCATTTTGCACGACAGCTCTCATGGTGCACCAGACCATCCAGCATGTATGGTATCGCATGCACCTAGATATAAGTGGGCCAGTTCAAAATCAAAGGGCAGGTATCGGATTTTCAATTGGAATGTACTTACGCCTGGAAAGTAAAAAGCAGAAAGATCGGTGTTCAGAGCCAGAGTCATGACGTCGACGTATAATCCAAGAACAAGCCTGTGATGAATCAGATGAAGGTGTATGTACTCTTGATGCACTCACACTAGTATTCATCATCGAAAACGTCACCACCGTCACAGGAAATGTTCCGACAAATGCCGAATATCGGATGATAAGGAAGCAATAAGAGGATAGGATTTTAGGACGTGTCCAGATGTACCTGACTTCGTCGTCTGGAACGATATCAATGTGATGCAAAAAACATCACAGCCAACCACCAGTGAGCACTAAGAAGTTAGGTAGAAGTTAGCCGGAACTCACCGAAAGTGATAATATGATCCCAAATAAGAATCGCTATAAATTTTGCGTTTGTGGGTTAAAAAGGCATCCAACCAGGTCGAAAAGCTTCCAAAGACGACATACTGATACCCAGGATGTACATATACCTATGAAGCATTCTGTGGACTCGTAGAGTATTTATATCAGTACTATACGTATTATAAAAAGGCACCAATGTACGGAGAACGGGAAGGGAACGGGCAGGGAACAGGCAAGGACATAGAAGAAATAGAATAGGAACTACTCACATCTGCCCTTCAACACTAACGATGCCAATGCCAGGATTGCTGCCCTGATCCATAGTGATATATCCTTCCTCAGTATTTAAGGACCAGTTCGTTTTGGTTTTCTTTTTGGGTCGCGTGTGTGAAGAGAGGAGAGCAGAAGGTAAAGAAGAGTGTAGAGCGTAGATTGATAGATGGAAAACGAACGAAATGCAAAGGGACGGAAGGGAGGGAAACGGAGAGAAGGAACAGGATTTTGGCAATTGAAGGAAGTAGGATACGATAGCACAAGCACAAGCCGAAAAGAACGCAAGAAAGCGAACGCAAAAACACAACAACAGCGCAAGTGACAATTATATCGAAATGGCCTGGGTCTGGGTCCGGAGAAAGCGGTGGAGCGGTGGAGCGGTTCACCGACGAAGAGCAATGGGCAGAGGACAAAGCAAGAGTGACGAATTTAGAGGGAAGGGAATACTCGGTAGATAGGAAATGGGGTAGGAATTCGTCAATTTCGACTATTGCGTCCTTTTATGGGATAAGCTTTTCGGCGTTCGCCACATATGTGCTAGCCAATGCCGTTCTGCTCACGATTCAGAGTGTTCATTTTAGACTTCCGATTCATGTAGGTAGGTATGCTTTGCTTGAGTCTTCTCGAGTGACACCTGTCCGCCACGGTCATCCACTTCGTGGCACCGTCGGACATATCATTTGTACCTCGTCAGTCTGTAGGAATGATATTGAGACTTCTGGACATAGTATTAGTAAGCATACGCACAGATTTTCGGGGTTACAAAAAGTTGTATATGCATTTTGTAAGTCTTGAGATGCCAGCCTAGCATACATGATGTGGTCTAGAAATAGAAAAAACTACAAGGCCGTCGATCGACGATCTCCCACCATCCGCATTCCCACCCCGATCCCTGATGTCGACCTCGCAATTGAGTAGCAAACATTCCACGGGTTCTAACTTTTCCACGCCACCTCAGCGCTCCGAAATGACCGAAATTGACTGACAATTTCATGGGAGAAGATGGAAAATCTGGTTCTCCCATGTGAGTTCCATAATTCCGCCACCATTTTGTCGTTTTACATCATGGTGATGGGTCTTCATGGGAGTATATGTGAAGACTCTGTTAAGTAGTGTAGTACATATCATTTCGTCATGGGCAGGCATTGTTCTTTGCAACTACATCTATTCCCATTTCTATCCATGTACAGCCATCTATCTACATCTCAAGCTGCTGTACCCCATCTCACCAGCAGGTCACAATCACCTCCTACACCCATCCCATCCCATCCCGCCCCATATCCTCAACCTGTAGTCATGTCTATAGTCACTGAGGTAAAATGTAATAAAGATGCGTACCTTATTTGAATTTTTTCGGACTTGGTTCTTGGTATGACGTTTCATATATAGAAAGAGTATGATTCTTGAGATGTAGAAATGAGAAAGACAGACACCCCCGCGTAGATGGGGGAAGGAAAAAACAAACAGACTGGCGTCCTTGGGGCTGTCGAGGCTATGGAGAGCAAACCCATATTGAGAAAGCGACAAGCGCATTGACGAAAGACGAGACAAACCCAAAGGACGAAGTCAAGCATGTCGCTTGATCATGTGAAACCTTTGGGTTTTGTTTTGGACTGTATTCGTATAATGTGTTTATAGTTGAAATATTCGTATTTATATGTGTCGACGTGTCCGTAGATGCATGAGTGAGGTATGTTGGACCAAAATAAGGTTGTCGACTAGGAGAACGCCTCGAGGCTCGAGATATTTTGTCTGTTGGGCTCACTAAGTCCGAAGCAAAGGTGACCCATGTAGTTGATGACCATGTATCATATTGGGTATTGCTCGAATAGAGGGTTCCATTTTACTTGGCGCCTCAGGAATTTCCAGATTTTAGTGTCTCAACAACACTTTGATTGTCTGAATGGACATTGATGTGAACTCCGCCATATCCGACGCTGGCGGCGATGATCGTCGTAGTGCTGTAGTGCTATGTTTGAGGTGTTAATGTAGCAGACGTCCTACTATTCTTAATGTAGAGGGGTCAGCGCTGGATTGCCATAGATTTGTAGGGATAATAGATTCTGGAATTGTCAGTTGATGTTGATGAGGTAACGTTTTGAACGTGTGGCGTGCAGGTTGTGGATGTGGAAAGCTGCTCGGAATGCATGTAGATTGGGTTGAAGGTGACAGGTCGAGTGTACTTATCGCAATTTTTTTTTTCTTCTGCATCTTGGCGTGCCAAGGCCCATCATGGCCAGCTGATTTTTTCTATGTGGCTACAAGTTTGAGTTTTACTGACGAGTTTCGAATATGAAATGAGGGGGCATTATACGAAATATTTTCTCGAGGTTGCGGTTCTTCAAGTGGCATCCTGAAGGGATGATGTTGGTAATATGGTCTCGTAGTGTTTTCTGTTCAACAGCGGCGAGCACTTGCTGCTACTAGCCAGTGACAGGTGGAAATGTTCAATGGTGTAGTAGCCTGTCGTAGACCAAAACCCTGCAAGGTGGTGGTTCTTGCTGATTGTGGTACTAATGAAAATTTTTTGTCTCACTCAACGAATTTTCAGATGGTCGTGTAACAGTCAACTTTTGGAATTGATGAAATGAAAGGATCATCAGGGCTATATCAATAATGATGAATGATGAATTGATTGAATAAATGCTACAGCTTTTCGTTGTGAAACAAAATTGATTTAGAGGGATGAAAAGATGAAGATTTGGAAATTCATCTGTGTTCTTGGTTGTGGACAGTGAGATAGTGTTGGTATGTTCAGAATTATAAGAGTATTTCAGTCTATTCAGCGCATCGCTAATAGACCATGTCTGCGATGTTGTGGGCAACTTCGCTACTGTAACTGGATTTACTAGCTTGAAATGGAATAGATTATGTTCATGCAGTTTCAACAAAGTTTTGCCCAAACCTCCGTCATGTCACCAGACTCAAGTCCCTCGAGGGAAAGACAGAGTCTCTTCCTGCTCCCAATCCAAACTGTACTGTCTTTTCCCATCGCCAGCAATGATATCATGGATTGGTTATCCATGACATCGTGGACAGTGGAGGGTTCAGTCTGGAATAGAGATCAGGTAGGTCCTTGTTTATTGGGAAGGTCAGCACCCAGGAGGTGATGATCATGGCTGTACCTCTTGTCTTATGAGGGCTCACCAGGATTCGTCCCTTGACCTAGGGATTGATGTGTTGTACGCAAGCTGTACAGCGATTGCGTGAGATACCGTAGGTTGATATGATGGGGGGGGGCAGTATTACAATATCAATTGGAGGAGAGGATAATAGAATAACTGTTGTTGTGATTGAGAGATTGAAAGATATGGTAGGTAGATAAGACAGGGTGTGATATTGCGATCAGAGGAGAGGGTATGGGAAATGGAACAGTATAACTGGAACAGGTGCTTGGTATTGGGATTAGGAGAGAGGAGGCTGAAGAGAGGTGTGCTGTATTGTGGTTGTGTTTTGTGTTGGGATATGCAGGTTGCTGGTGTAGATCCGCGATATTGTTGTTCATGTGCAGACGCATTATTGAGTGAGATAGGGCTAAGGTTGCATGTATGTATACCATTGTGATATGTTATTGGGATATCAAAGCATGGGTAATTGTGGTATCAGGAATCATATGACATATTGGGATGCTGAAGTTCATTTGTGGTATCAAGGACCATATGAAATGTTAACTGGGATACTAGAGGCATCCTCATTGATCAGTATTGTATTGCTGCCCATTATCAGAGTGATGAGAGTTGACATCGAGGATTTGTCATGTAGCGAGGAATTAGTTTATCATACTGTGGGCAATCGTTTGTTATCAGAATATCAAGGGTGTGGATTTGTGGTATCCAGCCCATTATTGTATCACTGCCCATTGTCATATTGTGTAATGCCCATTATCATATCGTATTCCTGCCTGTTATTGGAGTATTGAGCTTATCATATCATGGGCAGCTTCTCATTATCAAAGTGTTGTAGGACTCGTGGTAGCCAGTACCAAGACCAGTACCAGATGAAGTGGGCATGGGATTCATGGTAGCCAGTACCAAATGAAGTGAAGAAACTTGTCATATGAAAGGGATCATATTATGGTATTATTGCTAGGTAGTGAAAAGTAGAGGGAAGATATTGAGGTGTTTTGAAAAGTAGTGGTTGCAATGGCCAAACAAAAGAGAGAGAAAATCACAATGTACTGGGGTAACACGTCGTATTGGGAGGAATTGAGAAAACTAGATGATTGTGCTTACCAGGCCTGGCACTGCAATGAGTGTCATTCGCAAGGTGTTGGCCAGAGTGTGCCTTGAGATGGGTTGTATAGGATGTGGGGGAAGCTTGAGTGTCCTAAATTTGGCACAGGTCATTAAGATGGGTGATTGTGCAAGCTTGCTCTGCCTTGTAGTTGTAACATCAGCTGCCTCCAGAGGGTTGCCTAGGATGGTTTGTCAGTGTCCAGCAGGTCCTTCCTCATCAGCGTCATGCTCTTCATCATCTTTGTTGTTCCTTCCACAACTAGCCTCAGTCACTTCAGTTTCTACTTAGGCATTATTGTCTGAGGACGGTCTGGAATGTTTGCGGGTCCACATGTTGGGCAAGGGTAGTATTGTCAGTGCCTGAGGCCTGAATGTGACTGAGCATAGATTCAAGAAGACTAGGAGAGAGAATTGCAGAGGGTGATATCTGAAAAAGGCATAGAATATCGAGATATTGCTATCTAGGACAATGAGGAGTGGACGATGAAGAGAGAAAACTGAGGTGTCCACATGACTACCATTGGCTACCAAGTCTGAAAACACGCATTACTCCCCAAGGCTGTCCTACTGCTACACAAGTAGCTCTTGTGAACTGGTAGTTGGGTTGTATATCCCCCCTATATCTATGACTGCATCAATAATGCAATTACGAGGCCTCTTAAAGGCTGAGTTAACTTATGTTGACCTCGAAAATTTTACCATGACCTTAAACTCCAACCCTTTTCATTGTCACAGCTGGTCTTTGCCCTTCCCAACAACTGGAATGTCCAGACTCAGATCCAAGGACTGTTGATGTCAACAACCACGACGTCATGCTAGCATGTCAAATCGATCTGCTTAACACCCTTTTTCCCTCTCACTTTCCACTGATTCTCCCTCCCTTCTGCATAACCTGAGTTAGACTACGTAGAAGGGCCTTGTAATTTGCCACGTGAAGCAATGGCCCTTTGCCCCAGTTTGAAGAAGATTTGGCTAGGACATACCAGTAAGGGTGTTAGATTGACAAATGACTTCATGCCAGGTTCAAATGTTCATGCCTGGTCACTACAATTACTAGTTAGACAGAAAAGCGTGTCTGCAAGTAGTACAGGCTGCTTACCATAGTTTGATAAACTGGGCAATTCGACAGAGCGCACCTATATGTAGATGAAGCCCTGGCATACATAGAACAGTCAGTGAGGCAAATGACTACAACAAAGAGGCAGACATACCTGTATCCTTTTTTTCCAACACCTTTCAGGTTCTGCATGTCCTCATCAGCTTCCTTCAACCTTGCTCTTGCAGTTGGCAGCTTGGTATAGTTGTCCTTATGTGGAGTAGAGGGCAGTAGAGTATGCAGTGTATGAGAATAAATGAATATGAGGACACTTGTTAAACAAGTGAGGTGACGAATACTATTGCGGCTCTGGAGGTATAGACAGTGAACTACTAAGTATTTATACTGTTAGCTACTGTGGCTACGCAAGTCTGTAAATATAACACTGTGGAGAAAAGCGGATACTACAATGTAATGTCTGATATCAGTTCGGAGTCAACGATGTAAGAGACAATGTAAGTATGGCGTATAACAGAAAGTAAGTGGTGCTTGTGAGGATACAAGTGGATTGTGTATACTAGTGAAGTGGAGAGAAAGATAAGATTGTTCGTTGTAAGTATAGGTCAATATAAAATTCCAACACAGTGAAGGAATAGGGAATGTAGATGAGGAGACATTAGAGAAGAGGAGATGGTGGATGTTCTCCTTCAAGAGGAGAAATTTACGTTGATGGATTTTGAGTCAGACTTTGAATAGACTTGGCATGCAAAGTTGATGTCTGCATGTGCCGAAGCTTTTCAAATGGGAGGAGGTGAGGAGGTGACAAGGAGGTGAGCTAGGTGAGGAGGCGAGGAGGTGAGTTGCTGAGTTGATGATGTGTGTCATCAATGACATGGAGAAAGATGCTAAAAGATGTGGTCAAAATACAGAATTTTCCATATCAGCCCATGTCAGTCCATTTCTGCCCATTCCTCCCATGTGGACCCATGGTCTATTTTCATTGGGATTGATACGTCCATGCTTCCTCCGTCACCTTTCATGATGGCACAGGCCCTGCAACCAAGACAAGCTTCAGACACATTACCTTCCCTCAGCAGCTGTCAAAAGTCATAAACAACTGTGCTCTGCATCACTGTTGCTACCTCTAAACCTTCCAAGGTAAAATCATAGATGAAGGAGATGTGGGCCACTGCTTCACATGGCAGTAACAAGGCCCAAGTTATATTAGCTGCAGTCCAATAGCCAAGAGCTCCAGTACATAATATGCTTGGTATTATAGAGATGATAACGTGCTTTGAATCTAAGTGAATGTAGAATTGCTGCATAGTCATGCGCATACACTAGACTATGGAGCAGTGATAGCCTAACGTTTTGTGCTTATGAATATACTATTTGGATGCTCATGTAATATTCCCTTGTTTAGTAACAAAAATGTTTTTTCACAGTCACATTTGAAAAAGTATGCTTCTCTGTAACAACTGAAAAACCATGGCCTGTTTGGCCAACCATCATATGGAACAATATCCAGAACAATACACATGAGATGTGTGTTCAGTTGCCAGGCTGCGTTTCTTGTGTGCTGCTGCTGCTAATCTCATTCTTTTTCTCTTATTCCCTTTTCTCTTCTCTAATCTCATTTAACACACTTGTTTTACTTTCATGATGTCCACATCTGAAGAGCCTACAGGGGATCTTCTGAGTGTCTCAGCCCTTGGTACGCCCACTCAGCAAGCCCCTTGGTACACCTACCCGGCAAGCAGGAGACCCATGGATGCTGGAGATTGACTTGAAAATTCTCTCCCACCTAGGACAGGTGAAGAAAGACAAGAAAGAAAGACAAGAAGCTACAGAGGGGGACCTTCACCATTCCTGTCTGGACTAATCTGGGCAATGAATTGGATTCTCAGGGTTATCCAGGCTTCACTACCATGCAGCTGAAAGAAAGACTCGCATTTTTATGTGCCTATTGACATTTTTAATTTCTTTTTTGAGAACTGAAGTACTTTCAGCTAAGAAAACAGTCAAAAGTATCACCTTGCTCCCCTCCCATCACTTTAGCTTCTGCTCTGCCCCTACCACTCCACTTCCTGCTGCTGCTGCCAATGACATTGCTAATTGGACCAGTGAGGCTGATGCTCATGTGATTACTTTCTTGGAGGACGCAAAGGCCAGGGGTCTTATGTCTGAAAGCAATTTTAGAGGGACAGTATACTCTCAAGGCACAAAATACCTGGCCAACAAAGGATACCACTTCAGCACCAAGCAGGTCAAACATTGTTGGACCCAGGTATGTTTCTATATTTGATTGGCCTCCTCATGACTGACAAGGACTGTGAAGTTTGAAGCAGACTTCAAGATTGTTGCAAAACTTCATCTACTCTCAGGTTTCAGATGGTAACTGCAACTGATAAAGTGTGGGACCAGTACATTATGGTACCCTTTCAATTTGGTCCTAATCATTTTGTACTTGTAGGGTCACAGGAAGGCACACCCATTTCGCACCCAGCCATTCCCCATTACAATGCCATTGCTGGTATTGTTGGCCACAGCACTGCCACCAGTGCTATGGCCAACTTCACTCTTGACTCTTCAGAGGATGAGGATGACAAGTCCGAATCTGAGGAGGAGGAAGATGAGTCTCCGAAGAAGGTATGTCTCTGTTTACTTCCAAAACTATTTTTATTCATAGAACTGCCCAGAAGCATCATTCCACAGCCAGTTTGAAAGCTACGCCTGGGCATAAGCATCAATGAGTCTCTGCTGGTGCCAAGGCCCTCTTCAACATTGATTCTTCAGTGTCATCATTGACAAATAGCATCACATCTGGCTCACTCTTTGTGCCTCCCTCCACTGACTCACCAGAAAAGAAGAAGAAGGCTTTTGATGTTGTATGTGCTGAGAAAGGTCTTAGCCTTCACTCATTGGCAAAAGCTCATTGTGTATTCAGGGGAAGTGGGGAGATTGCTAGGGAGTATCTTAGCTTTGATGGTTCTAGTGAGGATGAGAAGGAGGCTTGTCGCTACTGGTTGTTGGCAGAAATGGGTGAACTCTAGCATTGCTTTTCTTTGTTCCTTCTCTTCTAGTTGTGCTATCATACTCTCTCTTTAATAACTGCTCTAATACTTTCTTTACCAAAAGTCTATAATATTGATATTGTTGCTATACTATAGTTGGTGTGGGATCTACATATTAGGAAGTGACTGTGTATGAGGGACACCAGCTCTGTGTGCAGTTTCTGCCAAATAGCTCTCCCACATCACAGTTGCAATACTATCACGGAGCTGAGAGGCTCTTGTTGTCTATGCAGAAGAGATGCCAGCTGTCGGCACAGAGTCTCCATTCAGATCAGGGTCTCAGACCTCTGGAAGTCAGAAAGGTTTTTTTGGTGGGTCATAGATGATGAAGTTATGAAGGGCAGCTAGAGTGAGAGGTAATTGACTCTGGACTTGGAGTGGATATTCACAGACTTCCCAAATAATACCCCACCATTGCTTGACTACTCCAAAGATGCACTCAATCACATTGTGAAGTTGGGCATGGTGAAGATTGAAGAGCTCTTCCTTTGTCCTTGGTCTGCATCCAGGGACATGAGTGACATAGGAAGATACAAGTTTTGACTGTTGAGAGGACATACCAAATACTCGCAGCTTCCTATTCCCTCAGATGATAGCAAACATTGTGGTAAGGCACCAGGAGTTTGTCACAGACAGGAAATCCTGCATCTGCCACATAATATTTACCAGCTGGTACATCAAAGCCCGTTTTCAGAGCCTCCTCAAAAAGATGTGAATTGGCAGCACTACCCTCCCAGCCAGTAAGGATAAAAGAGAAAAACAAGTTCCAGTCACAGGCTGCAAACACATTCTGACTGAGGTTGCCTTTACAATCATGGTAAGGAGCCTTTATGTCTGTTGGAGGCTGGCAAATATATGACTGCCATCAACTGCACCGAGACAGTCTTTGAAAAAGGGAAAGAATTTGGGATTATCTGCAATGACAGGGTGAAGATGATTGGGATGGGGTAGATGTATGTACTTGCTTCAGAACTTGTTCGAGACCAGTGCATTGAGAACATTGTGGAAGTTTCTGCAAACTACTCAGAGTCATTTCATCAAAAAGTGACCAGTACTGACTGAGATACAGTCTCTAGGGAACACTGAAAGCACTCTGCTACCTGCCTAACTGACAAATTTGTCACTGCCTGGTAGAGGAAGGTGCCAAGCATCTCATCAATGTCCACATGTCAACAAGGCTTCAACTCTCCAGACTTCTGCAACTCGGCCTTGAGCTTATGAAAAACATGTTGCTAAATACCACAATTATGGAATAATCTATCTGAATGCCCATCCAGCAGCTCATCCATCCACTCAGCACCAGAAAGCTTGGTGTAAGGGGACAGTTTCCTTTTTCCTTCCCTTCTCCTTTAGGACTTGTTTGTTCTTGTTTTATCTGGACTTCATCGACTTGTTTTCATCATCTATCATTCATTGTTCATCATTTGATCTCCCATCATTCCACCTTTCCATTACTTCATTTCAACTGTACAGTTTTGTAGATCTTTTCCCAGGCCTTCATACGAGTATATATACCCCTTCCCTGCAGGCAAGTATCCTTGAGTTTCTCTCTTTGGATCCCCTCCTGCAGGTGCGTAGTATGTCAGCCTTGTATCTTCTATTTCTGATTTATATATCTTTGGATCCCCTCCTGCAGTTGTTGAGTGATTGCCTCATGTGTCATGAGTTGCCATTACAGTATAAAAACTCCTCATCAAGTGGACTAGTTGTCTTTGGAAACCATTTCTTTCTGAGCTCCAGATACCAGTGAGAGCGACTCTGATAGTGCTCACACTGCTCTTGCTCCTCCTCCTACAGTTCCCCAAGACTCCTCCTCCACTCCTCAGTTCTCTCCACCCTCTGTTTCTTCTGCCTCATTACCTGGGTCCCCCATAATGTCTGAAGCTTTTGATGCTTGTCTGGCCCATCTTGAGCAGGCTTCTCAGAGTCAGAGCGAGCAACTCGCTGAGATCCTTGCCACTCTCCAAGGCTGAAATCCCCCTCCACCTACTCAACCCCCATCACAACACCCCACTTGACCCCCATCCTCTGCTTCGTCTTCTACCCCTCCCTCTCATCACTCTTCTGGAGCTTCACATACTAAGGCATCCCCACCTGGCATCTTTGACAGTCAACATTCTAATGGCTGAGTCTGGTGGACTATTGCATAAATAGTTCAGTAGTAAATGTAACCCATTGGGTATAGGCTTCGTCTTTTGTTTTAAGTGGAGATAGTATTAACCAACACATACAGTCGTCAACGATGGTTAACCAGTATTTGTAGCTTTCAATAGAGGCAGTTCGTAATGGACCAAATATATCAATATGAAAATGGTCTCCGAAGTTTTCTGCTAATTCTGAAGTACGTTGTTTCGGAACAGAAAGTCTATGTATATTATTGATGATGCAGTCTTCGCATTGAGTTTCTGTCCAATCATCAATAATGATTGTAATAATAGATTTATCTGTTTTTAGTAATGTTTTTAGATTTGTATAACTCATATGACCAATTTGTTTGTGAAGTTCATATAAACTTAAAGTAGCAACGTTATCACTCAATTTTTTAGTTGTGATGGAGTAAAGTTTGGCGCTCTCGTGTATAACACCAATGAAATTGTCCTTGCCATTACGTATTGTACATAAATGATCATGAAAAGTAAAAGTATAGTCCGCTTTTTGTGAAATACTGATTAAAGTAAACGGAAGTTTTGAGATATAGTATACATTTTTAAGAGTGATCAATGAAGACTCACCATTGTCCTTCCTAACTTCTACCCGCATATCACCTGCTAATCGAAGATCTAGATGCTCTGAATTGGCAACAGTTAAAGTTATGGCAGGCGTAGTATGAACATTAAAAAGTAAGTTAAGATACGGTGTACAGTGTATAGTAGCACCAGAATCAATGATATGTGTATGATCTTGGTCAGAGATCGCGGTAAAAGCAGGTAGGGAAATATGATGACTCACCGGAGTCTCTGAGTCTTCCATCTCAACGTCACCCGAAGAAATCGACTGTACCCAGTCTGATTGCGAAGTTGACGTAGTCGCAATTTGAGAAGAAGAAGACGCAGGCATGGAGATGGCAACTGATGCATTCTCCTTGGTCTTGCCTTTGTTGGATTGTTTAGTAATCCCTTTCTTCTTCATAGCTTCTTTGGACTTTTCAGTCCACGGTTCTGGGCACGTCTGGGTCGTATGACCCATCTTGTTGCAGTTGAAGCACTTCCGATCCTTTTTGCCATCAGAAGGCTTTTGGTACGGCGCTGCAGCGTTAGCGCATTCCCCTTTTGACTTGTCCGATCATTGAGCACTGCCTTGACTAGTGCTACTAGACTTCTTGTCGGACTTCTTCGAAGGATACGTTCGAGCATTGCTCAAACAATAGTTAGTGAATTCCTTCTTTAGCCGCGCAATGAGGTCGACAGCTCTGTATACAGGTTTCTCCCCTTCAGCTGCAGTAGTGGTATCCCATGTAGCTGCAGCTGCATCCACAGTTGCTTCATAAGAACTGCAAACAAAGTGATAGTGTGGAGGAATAATCCCCACTAGAGCTGAGTAAAAGACTTGATCCGAGACATCTATGTCTCTCTTCTTGATAGAAGCCCACAGATCCTGAGCTTCGTCGAGGAGCTTATCAAACTCCCAGACTGGTTTACGTAAGTTGAAGAGTTTCCACAGTTCGTTAGACTCTTGAACTGTGGATGAAGGGTTGAAACGTTGCTTGAGCTTCTTGATAAGCTCTATCGCATCCAACTCTTCGATGTAGTGGATCATGATTTTATCATCAATCTTGCCTGTAATAGCGGTAAAACAGGCTAGTTTGACAGTATTGCCAGGATGTAACCCAGAACTTTTAAAGTGTTGGTGACGAATCACCCGTAAAGCACTATTAACGTGAAAGTACCACATCTTCCAATTTTCACTGCCAGTAAGAACTGTCAGGGAATCAAAAGCTTTGTTGATGTTGCTGAGCAGCATCACGTAGTTGGGGTTTGTATTTTCAGGCATAGATAATGCGACTGACGAAGTAGGGGTAGATGGAGGAGATGATGATGGAGTAGGGACGGTATCCCGGACATCAGTCCTAGTATTTTCGCCAGCATCAGACATAATGGGATCAAGTGGGAATGGAAGAGGGTTTTGGATGAGAGGATCAAGTGGTTGTGCTTGCGAAGTGGATGATATGGGTGGAGTAGGAGTTTGGGTACCAGAGGGGTGTGCACTAGAGTGGGGACTGGTAGTAGGAAGTGGGATATCTGGGACTGATCCTTGAGATCAAGTTTGTCGACTAGTCATATACTAGTCCAGGAACAGAGTACGAGTAGAGAGTAAAGCAGAGTAGAACAAGTGTTTATCGAAGTTATAGCAAGCTAGGCGGGGCCCATAACCTATTAGACTTAGGTTATCTTAGCGAATAATATTAGCGAGAGTCACAAAGTGGGGGTAAGAGTGTGCGAACGTATCTCGCTTAACTCTCAAGTATGTATCATTAATCAGAGTAGTATAATAATATAAATAGTCTAAGTATATTCATATGATCATTTGACTATATGTCCGCAGTACCTGATTGATGCCATATGCATAGTAACTTAGTAACTTGATCGTTATCATTTAATTCCAACAGTGGAACTGGGAGAGTAAATGGCAGGGCTAGGGACCTAGGGAGGAGGGTAGAATGGGTAATGAAGAGGATGGAGATGGAGAGCTTTTAGGAAGGGGGAGTAGGTTGTTCAGGCACCTTTTGCTGACTCAGCTGTGATGTGCGTAATTGGCTATCGGACAGGGCTTTTTGTGGATGCGGTATTTATTTTATATTGACAACTGCTCCGTAAAGACAGGTAGATGTGGAAGGGGATTTTGTAAGATGTGGAACAATGCAACTGCTCCATAGAGGCAGGTAGATGTAGGAGGGGAGTTTGGAAGGGGAAGGGAGGGAAAGGGTACAATTTGGGCCATGCAGATGTGTGATGTATTATGTCACATGCGGAAATTGCGGAAATTTTTAGATGAGGGCCTGAGCTCATCGTTGATGGCGTCGGCGATGATGAAGAAGAATAGCAACTGCACCAAGACTTCTCAGGTAGATGGACTGGTAGTAGGGGGATAATATTTCTGAGTTTGGAAGGGATTGGGACTCAAATGAGTTGGATGCAGTTGTTCCAAGTTGGATAACAGGGTTTGATGATGGAAGTACCAGACAGAAACCCAGAACCAGTTTTTTGTCAAAATACTGATTGAGTCCGACGCGCTCTCAAACGTACGTCTACGACGTTGCTACGACGCGACGTAAAAAGTGATATTCCCACACATCGGGTAATCTACAGAAACGGAACGCTACGTGACGTTACGAATTACAAATGGCATCCGAATAGGCCCTTAGGACTATGTTTGAGGCTTTATATACCTCATCTGAATGAATAACCTTGTAAAATCCTCGAAGAACAGTGGATTATAGCAAGCAAAGCTCCAGTTCCAAGAGGGCCAAGATGTTTTGATAGGTATCGTTTTGAATAAGAGCAGTGGAGAGAAAATCTAGTATGAGTTCATCAGTGAGGAAAACTGCGTTCGTCGATGAGGAAAGAGCCTGATTCCCGATTTGTCATGAATTTTTTGGAGAGGGGTAATCAGACGATGGCAGTGATTCTGAGGGTTCGAAATTGGGCGCGACGGTCGGCGTGGAGAGTTGGCGTGAGATGTATATGTGTTAGTATCAGCATTTGGAGTGGCAGCTCCATCTTCTCCGAAGAAAGGGAGGAAGTGTGTAGCGGAGTAGTTGAAGTTTACATTTTCATCTGATGACTTGGGTAGAACTGCAGGGTCAAGAGCAGACACTGCACCCTCCAGATCCGACTGGTAGGACTTTGCTGTTTGGAAGTAGACGTCCAAATTACGTCAGTTTCTTCAACTCAAACTTTAGTCTCAAAGCTCGTCCAAGTCCTCCAGTCCAGCAGGTACACGAGTAGTAGCGGAGTAATATGTAGGTACATGCATATGTAACTGCAATGCCATAGCCAGATCACATTAAACAACGAAGGATAATACAGTAGGTACGGCAGACTATGGATACTGACTATAGATACACAAATTCACGATTCAACGACGAAGATTACTAGGAGAACAAGTAACGTAGGTAAGCTACAGCTAAAAAAGAGGAGGAGGAAAGGAGAAGAAAACCTATGAATACAATCATGTATACCCGTAAACACGTTAAGCAATTACAACTTCAGAAGGAAGTGGGAAAGTAGAGTAGAGTGAGTAGATGATAAATGGGTCAAAGAAACCCATTGAACAGCCTGAAATCCGAATATCATCCTGCCATCAATTCCCCCTCCCCCTTCCATCCCGTTCCCTCTCAGAGACTGCTCAGAGACGAGAAACGATACTCGCTGCCATACTGAGTAGGTCCAGCCCTGATGTTTCTGTCGCGGTCTCACGCTGGGCAGGCGCAGAGAGTGCTGGCAGAGTGGAGGTTGGGGAAAACGGAATATGACCTTGAACTCGGTGGTGGGCACGAGGACGGGCATAACGAGGGGGGAGGCTAGAAGAGTCAGTTGAGGGAGGGTAAGGAGAAGCTTTTCTGTAGGCGTTGGGGATATGGGGAGCTGGATAAACATTAACATATGGTCAGTTAACCGTAAGGAAGAGCAAGGAAAAAAGACAGAAGAAACACACCTTGCTCTAACCTCGAGCTGGGACCTGCTACGGGTTCAACTTCCCTTTCCCCATCCCGCGACTGTGACCCAAACGGAGACTGCGTAGGAGAAAGAGAACGAGACCGAGACCGAGACCCCCTCGCCTCCCTCGCCTCCCGAACCAGAGCCCTCGTCAAAGTCGGTCGCTTATGAATATACACCCTATTTCCTGAATCTTCCTCTCCAAACCATGAAACCGGTGAACCCTCCATGTCCCTTGGTCGTGTGCGATGAGGTCGAGGATGGTGGAGAGGGATCTTAATCGTCAAACGGGTCCCTTCTCCCGAAGGGGAAGGAGTAGACTTGTCCTTCGAGGTCACGAAAAGCGGAGATGTTTGAGACGACTGAGATGTGTGTGAGGATAATGATAATATTGAGGGAGAGGGGGATTTAGACACTCGGGCACGAATGCCTTTGGCTTTGGCCCTGGTTTTTGTTTGAGCAACCTTGGCCTTGGCCTTCCCCTTTGCCTCAACGTTCCCCGTCGCTTTGGCCTTTGCTCGGGTGATAACCTTCACTTTCGTCATCCTGGACGTCTTCTTCGTTGTGCTAGAAGCTGTAGCTCCACCTACAGCCATTCCCGACGTCGACGAAGGCTGATGACTCCTATTAACGACGCCAACACCGACGCCGCTAGATGCGTCTCCCACGTCAACTTCATCATCCGAATCCTCCAACGCCTCCTTTGGCCAATTCTCCGACTCGGATACGAAATTGTGGGGAAGGGAGCGTTCGGGTGGGGGGATGGCCTTTATTTCCCGATTATATACGCGTACACGTATTACACGGATATGTGAGTTGGGGGTTGAGGAAAAGAGATAAAGACTTTCGTCAGCTCCTGGAAACATGATATATGCAAGCAGAAAACTCACCGGCCTCAGAAAATCTTCCCATTCCATTTGATGCCTTTCCCATTCCCCGACCCCCTCTTCATCACCATTACTCTCCCCATCTTGTGCTTTTCGTTGACGTTTGCGCTCCTCCTCCTCCCTCCTAAACACATTCTTGATCTCCCTACACCTCTTCTTATGTTTATTCCAAAACCCGTCGTTGAAGAGCATGCGCTTGTCGAAGCGGATTTTGCCTCCACATGCGTTGCAATATGCATATTTTGCCTTCAGCCTATCTTTGTCGATGAACCTGTCGTTGAGGAGGACCCACCGGCGTTGGGAGATGGTTCGGTAGGGTGGGCGGATACGGGGACGGGTACTAGTAGGCGTCGGTGTCGGTGTCGGTGTCGTGGCGGTATGAGGACTTGCGGTGGTAGTGGTATTGGGAAAGGTAGTTGTGGGTAGACGAGTAGATCCAGACGTAGACGCTTGGGTATGGACACGCGTACTGGTAGAGCCAGACACTTGCGCATCAGAACCTCTGGGAATGGAAATATGACGAAGGGGGAAAATATCTGTCGAGATATTTGTTGGTAAAAGTTTGGGAGAGGCACAGGGAGAAGTGTTTGGGGAGGAAAATGACGAGAAGGATGTGACGGAGGAGTAAGAGGAGATGGAGGTAGAGGAGGAACTGGAGTCGGTGAAGTAGTCAGAATCGGAATCCGAGTCTGAGTCTGAGTGGGGACCCAGGGTAGAGTTTGTATACGAGGTATGATTAGGGCGAGGGGGAGAACGAGAGAGAGACGAAGTGGAAGTGGCAGTGGCAGTGGCTATATCATTGCCATGGGGCGCATCGCGGGGGCTGGAAACGGAAGACTTGGGCGGAATCATAGTCTTGGGTGACGAAGATGAAGGATTGGGAATGGTTGTAGATGTAGTCGTTGAGGGTAGTCGTGAATGTTATCGTGAATAGTGATCGTGAAGGCCTCGAGTGATAGCCGTGCTAGGAGCGAATGGCAGTGGCAGGTGCGATAAGAGAATGTTCGGTACTCGTATTCGTCGATAACCAGTATCGGAGGAGCGGAGTGGATGTGGGGGAGTTGCTTAGAAGAGGACTAGAGGGACCTCGAGCCTCTTTATATCCTATCCAAAACCTTTGTCAGGAAGGAGGAGTGGCTTGAAGGGAAGGAATTACATACATATTCCATATACGTTCACAATAAACCTGCCACTTGCACCAAAGGCTTTTGAGCCACTCCGGCATTGGAAGCGAAGAGGGTGAAAGGCTTAGATGAATGCCTCGGCGAATTACTTGGGTTCTATGCGACTTCAAAGGATGAAAAGGATGGACGGAACAAATTAATAGGTGAAACAGTCTTTAGCGAAGAAAGACTCACTCGACGCATCGTCAATGACCGCATATACCAACACGATCCCGTAGACTCAACTTCCCAAAGGTCGCAACCGTCCACCAGGATAACGTCCTTCCCTTCTATTTATACTATTCCAAACTCGAGTAACAGCTGCGGTAATGAACCAATTCAGGACGAGTTGGAGGATAGACGGCATGTGGAGGGAGGACAGTGCGAAGTAACGGAACGGATAGGTGAGGCCTTGTGCGTTAGGTACAGAGACAATGTGGAGGGGTTGTAGGAGGCAGACTTGATGAAATGAATAGAAGCACAGTGTCGGATTAGAGGGTGATGACGTTGGTTGCGGCAAGGGAATTTAGAACACACACCGTACCCATATCGATATTCCTAACACTACTCCTACTTCTTTCAATACACGTCACAATTCCATCATATCAACCCCCTTTGACTCCAATGAAGTTCCTTTAGAGGACTTGAGACAATTTGAGGGGGTTGGTAGCGTGTATGCGCATTAACGTCGACGATGGTGGTGGTAGCAAAGAGAGTGACAGACCGTGTGAAATCACATCGGTTACATCAATGCCCTCAAAATCTCATTTCATCCCTCTTCAACGGTTCATGACTAGGAGGAAGAAGAAGGGAGCAAGGGTCCAGTGAAATTTTCGAGTGGATGTAGAGAAATTTTAATCCGTCTCCGAGCCCTTTGCTCCCCCTCGACGATGATGAAATTTTGTGCCCCGACTCCCGAGTCGTATCAATTGGGCCTCGTAATTTCAGATAACTTACTGCGGTTATTGGTAGATTTGCGCCAGTCCTTGATCTAACAGTGGCTAATAGTGAAACCTAATGTGGCCGTCGCCCCCAAACTCTGCTCTCTTCCAGCTGACGGAGTTTTTGAAAGAGTGGTAAATATAAGTGAGTCAATCCAGAATAGCTATGGATGGAAGGCCGTGCCACCACAGCCAGGAAAACTACCCTTCTTTGCTATACCAAAGGACGACATTCAGAATCAATTGTCTCTTTCTCTTAATGATATGTCATCATCTATAGTATCCAATATTATACTACGAGTAGCTCGACCGTTCCTCCTCCTCAGACCTGGGACCGCTTCAGATTCTCGATCACAGCTTTCTGACCATGGTATAGTAGGAACAAAATCAATATCAATCAACCCTTGAGAGGTGATAATTCCTTCATCGACTGATTTTTCAAGGCTGAGAAGCATATGCGACACCATGACCGCGCAGAAGTTCATTGTCAAGGTGAATAGGGGTTCTGTGGAGTAGTCCTGTGGTGCGGACGAAGTTCAAGATTAAACAGAAGGCAAAATGAATGTTCTGCCAGTGAATACCTACCCCGGACCCCTAAGCCACAGAACTAAGTAAGTAGACCATATGCGTATGGAAAAAGCTCGACTTACATAGAAGTATGTTGTTATATTGGCTACCGCCATAAGCACTATGAACCTGGTATATCCATACCTCAGAATAGTTGAAGACCACTGTTTACAGCGTTGATACTTACACGTAGTATACAGCTCCTGTGATATAAAGCAATCAAGGGGGTAAGTTTCGTTCGTCCGCCTAAATAGGTAAGATACTCACCGTCTCTAAATAACAACGCAATCAACGGATTAGACAGCTGCGTATTGAAGCCATGATAATATCTCATCGACCAGGATTTCCATAGTGTCAATGAGAAGAGGACAGATTCGACCACCATACTTATTGCCCATGGGATTATGCGTTCTGGTTGAAAAAAGAAGAAAAAAAGACCAAACACGAATCAGATTGGGTATGAGTTGGATAAAATACAAATGAGAGACGCACGGGCGATACTGAGAAGACAAAGGTCAAAGCAACGAGGATGAACGTTGAACATGACGGTGCTTGTTTGTTGAGTCATAACACTGCTCATCGACGCGTATCATGACCACACATCCTTCAGGATCGAATTCCATCGGTACGGTACCTCGGTCTAATACCAACCACTGTTGACGTACAGAAAACTCAGCGTTGAACCCAAGACCACATCCATCAAGTTCTACTTACCAAAACAATCGCAATAAGTAACGAAACTGTGAGCACCATAATAGCCAAAATTCGACGACCCCGTTCGTAAAATGCATATATACGCAAGGAGAGAGAGCCTGCCCCGACCAGAGCCAACACATGGATGGATAGATCGTGGATAAGGAGAATCGAGAATGAGGGAAGCCTACTTCTGTGCTCCTAGGGTGTATTCCAGACCCAATACAGCTTTTGCATTCCTGCGTGCCTGATTGGCAGAAATTTCCGGCTGGAAGAGCAGCTATTACGATGCCGGATGAAATGAGGATGAGTTCTTTACACTCGGTTTCTGCGTGTGGCTATGTTCAAAGCCTCCCGATTTTTCCCGTCCGTCCTTTTCCGTCACTTGCCCCTATTATCAAGCTCCTTTTCACCCGTTACTGTACTTTCACTCGCTGATCTTTTTCTCCTTTTTCATCCTCTTCACCAGTTAAAAAAGCTATATTTTATTTGTGGTATCTTTATTTCTCGTATTTTTAACTTTTCCTTACGGCCGCGTATACGCCACGCCTGGGCGCTGGCCCATACCTCTTTCATTCAGCATACCAGCCACAATATCCTTAGAGTACGCCACCTGTCTAGAGCCTGGTCGCCTGACACGACTCCATTACATTCTATCCATTGCATTGCTACTCTATGGTCCGTTGGAGTATGCAGCTATTGCACATTTGTGTTCTTTTTGCCTCTTGTTCCTCGCAATAGTCTTTCAAGCGCAGCTAGTCTTCATATGTCCCTAGAGTTTTTAAATTTCGCTATTAATCCCCTTCTGGAAGCCTAACTTACTAACACTTCCGAATACTAATTTCAAATCCATTTGCAGTAACGCTCTTGTCGTTCAATTGATCATTCTTCATTTTTCTCTAAATTTTGGACTCAAGGTCCAATGACCTAAAATAGGTTCCTTCCCGCTGTTGCACTCCAGCCACAATATCCGTAGAGTACCACTTGTCTAGAGCCTGTTCAGAGGGCAAGCTTGACGTGGCTCCATTACATTCTATCCATTGAATTGCTACTATATAGTCCGTTGCAGTATGCAGCTATTGCGCACTTGTTTTCATTTTGTCTCGTCGCTCGCAATATTCTTTCAAGCGCAGGGAGTCTTCATATGTCCCTAGAGTTTAAATATCGCTATCAGTCTAAGCATATTATGACACCCCCGAATACTAATTTCAAATCCATTTGTAGTAACGCTCCTCTTGTCATTTTCCTCACATGATGTAGACTTAGTTAAAGCCAAGGTCCAATGACCTAAAATAGGTTCCTTCCCGCTGTTGCACTTGTCATGAACGAGCATTATAGTGAGGGCGTGAATGATGGAAGGAGAAAATTATCTCCCTCTGGATACGCACCACCTTCGTTCACTAGTTATAAATTCTTCGTAACAACAGGTGCATTAACTTCTGCTCGTATAAAACCATCTACTCTTTTCGTTGCAAGCAGCTTTCCTTTCTCCGCCGTCACTTGCTCACAAGTCATCATGATTGGGCATTATGCAACAGATCTCCTGGTTCTGCTTGTTTTCTGCTTCATAGCGCACAAGGTACTACGACGTCGCAGGCTTCGCTTGCCACCTGGTCCTCGTGGCTATCCCATCATTGGAAACATCTTTAATATGCCCTCGAAAAGAGAGTGGCTCACATATAAAGATATATCTAAAAAATACGGTATGTGCAACATACGTCGGATATTATGTTCCTTTCTGCTTACCGTCATGCGCGATGGCTCACTCACAGACTCTGACATTATCCACCTGGACTTGTTGGGCACACCGCTCATTGTTGTCAACTCCCTTGAAGCAGCGACGGAGCTATTTGACAAACGATCTTCTAACTATTCAGATAGGTGTGTGCCATATTCTGGATAAAGTTTTTTTGGAGTGCCAGCTCATGAAATACCCTATAGGCCTATATTAACGATGGTAATTGAGCTGTACGTCCCTCTGCTGTCTGAATGAGCCGCTCATAGTCTGACCTTCATTTTTAGGGCGGGAATGAGCTGGAACATTGGTGCGATGCGCTATGGTGATTTCTGGCGAGGTGAGTCGCTGCTACAAATATGATGGCATTGTAAGGACATACTGACCTGTATCGAGCAGCGGGCCGAAAGATTTTTCGTCGAGAGCTAGGCCCTCGAGCATTGGGTGCATATCAGCCTTCTATCGCAGCAGCAACAGAGAAACTACTATTACTCCTCCTTGATAAACCTGATGACTTTCTAAAGCATTTGCGATTGTACGTTCAATTTTATTGACCAGCTTCAATTCTTTCATTTACTGGACGATCGCGCAGCGTGGCTGGGTATACTATTCTCTCCATGGCATATGGCATTGAGGTGCAACCTGAAAACGACCCCTTCATTGAGATCGCCGAAGGAGCCATGCAAGCTGCAGCAAATGCCATCAACAGTGGATCATATCTAGTGGATCAACTTCCCGTTCTGAAGCATATCCCAGACTGGGTCCCTGGTGCTGGCTTCAAGCGTCAAGCCAAGGAGTGGCATAAAGACTGTTCTGCAATGGCGACTGTTCCTCTGAAATTCGTCAAAGAGGCTATGGTGAGTGTCTTTTGGATGCGTGGCCAGTTAGTTGGGTGGTAGCCTGTTTTTCTAATTTTATACTGTATCTAGGCCAAAGGCGAGTTCATTCCTTCGGTCGCTAGCCGCTCTCTGGAGAAAATAGCATCGGAACCCTCGTCAACGACACACCATCAACCAGAGCCCGAGAAAGTACTACAAGGGGTCCTAGCAACAATGTATTTAGGTAAGACCATATTCTCTGACTGTTTTTATAACAACTTACAAAAGGATTGGTGTGCACAGGTGGTTCTGATACAGTCTGTATCCATTTTCCTTCTTTTCTTTGATTGACTCGCCGATCATATCAAAACTTAACTTCTCTCCTCCTCAGACTGTCTCAGCTCTAGGAACATTCATTCATGGCCTAGTCAAGAATCCCGACGCTCTGAGGAACGGGCAAATAGCTGTTGATGAAAGGACTGGAGGTGCACGACTTCCTGATTTCTCGGATTTCGATTCCATTCCCTATGTGGAAGCGCTTTTGAGGGAGACCCTAAGATGGATTCCAGTCACTCCTTTGGGTAGGCATATCTCATCTACCCGCGTCACATCCCTAAGTTGATATACCTCTGAACCATAGGTGCGCCTCATAGGAGCCTCGAAGACGACGAATACAACGGGTATTACATACCCGGAGGTGCTACAGTAGTTGGGAATGTTTGGTGAGTGAAAGTTGTCAAGAGAATTCCAAGATGCTAGTGTTGACGGACCGCCAGGGCAATACTTCACGACGAGTCTATTTACGGACCAAATCCACATATGTTCAACCCAGAACGCTTCCTGCAAGAAGACGGCTCTCTTAATCCAAATGTCCCCTTTCCGAATATGGCATTTGGATTTGGACGTAGAGTTTGTGCTGGTCAAGACTTTGTGGTTTTTACCATGTGGATGGCGATAGCATCCATCCTAGCGTGCTTCAATGTAACGCGAGCAGTAGATGAAGACGGGAATGAGATTGATCCAAGCCTGGAGTATACATCTGGTACTGTGTGGTAAGGATGAAGCCTACTACTACGTGATGGACGAATGTTGAGGACAGATTCCTTACAGCTATCCACTACCCTTCAAGTGTAGCATCAAACCTCGGTCCGACAGAGCAGAACAGATGATACGTAACGTTTCCCCGTAACACTCCTATGCTATGCCGGCCTTCAACTTTTCTCGTCGTATATGTACCCTGTATTTCTTTTTTTCTGTGATACTTGCCTCGGTATTCTCTAATTATTCAGCGTCGAGCAGGCGGCTGTAATAAGTGCTGGAACTTATAAGATGGAGGGAAATTTGAGAACCTCCGATAAGAAAGAAAAATTCCAAAATGTAAAGTTCACCTAAGAAAAAGAACCACCACTCCCTGAGCAAATCCATTTACACGGTTGCTGTTGGGTAACTTGGGTCTACACCAGGTCTATTTCATATTATCAGTAAAGCTGGGGAACTGTAGACTCTAAGCCTAATTACCTGGACTCAGTCTGAGCAACGATAGCATTTGGAATAGCTTGACTGCCATGATCGGAAATCTCTGAGTTTTCTGCATTATGCGTGTCCCGAGCCGCTGAGAATCATTAAATGGCTGTTTTTTCTTATCGAAGTATTCAATACTGACTTTGCTTCTGCTCCCTTTGAGCTATTGCTGTCTGGTATATAAGCCCTAATTTCCCATTTATCAATGTACTTGTGAAACTACAGATCCTAAGCTGCACACCTGGTTTCATTCTGGGCAGTTATAGTATCCAGTATAACTTGACTGCTCTGCGCTGAAATATCTGTGCTTTGAGTATTAGGCATTTCTTGAGCCGTGTTCACTACATAAGCATTGTCACCATAATATTTGGGCTTGTGATACTGTGGTGGCATACTGATTTATGAGGATAATGCAGGTGAAAGGTTGTCAAAAGCGTTCAAAGGAAAGTATCCAATGCACGTGAGTTTTCTTTGACGATGCACAATGATGTGGACTTGCGCGACGATGTTTTGGGAACGAATCAAAGAAAACGACTTGATGCGCAGCAGATTAACTGAAGGATACATCTCAAAGTGGTCGCTGAAGATCTCTTGCCCTGTAGGGATCGACTACTTCGTATCAGGCAGCTAGTGCAGAGTGGACGATTGGAACTCAGACTGACGTTGTAGATCGAACTGTTCGAGGCAATGCCGCATATTTTTGTCGAGATGACACCAGTCATGAATCATGATCATCAAGAACATTGACGCATATCTTTGGATGACAATGACAGCTTGATCCGTATGGCGTGAAAATGTATACATACCATGGCCTGAAGACACGAGTGAGGATGTCTAGCACGCTCAAAAGTGCGTCTGCATAGAGTGTCAGACGGTAGGTAGACTCTGAAGTCGATGTTGCCAGTTTGGGAGTAGTAGAACGAAGAAAGAAAGTCGCAATCGGCTCGACTAGAAAACACAGCCAACGAAATACACGTCATCTTTATACTGTAGAGCACCCGTCAGTCTAGGAACATCTGGAAGTCTACCTCGAGGAGTCCTATTGAATCGGGTAACAGAACTTGCCGGGTGAAAGGACGCAATCATTAAAAGATGTGGATCGGAACGTCTCTGGAGTCTGTATTACCATGTACGAATTTGACAATAAGCGCTTTGAGTCAAAACCAGTTAACCGGTTACCAGTTCACTCATTTCCTTATAATAAGTGGCGTACCAGCTGACCATGGCCAATGAACCAGTAAGTAGGACAAAGTGGCATAATTTTAAGATTAGGCACTGTATAGATTATTGAGTGAGCATCGGCGAACCCAGGAAAGAAAGTACTAGTAAGTATTCGAGGATTCATAACGATATAACGAATTGCCTCACTGTTGTTATACATATCTTCCATCACTGGGTGCAAACACTTGTAAATCCTCTGCTTTACTGAGGTTTTACAAGAGTATTACACCAAGCCAATCAATATGTAAGACTCCTTGTCATACATTAGTATTACAAGAGACAGAAAAAATTAGAACAACCTTGTATGACCATTGTAAGTCACAAAGAAATACCATGGACTTTCAGTGTGACTTGCTGTCACTGTATACCCTTGGTGGATATACTGTGGAATTACACAGGAATTTCAGAGTGACTTTTTGTCACAATATGTCATGTAGTAAGACACATAAGAAATATTGGAGTATTTCAGTGTGACAGATAATCACAGTATGACAAACAGTAAGGCAAGAGAGATTTACAAAGAATTTACAAGGAAGCAAAATCTGCAGGAAATTTACAAAGTGACAATCAAGTCACAGTAATACACTTGTAAGACTAGCTGTATTATGAAGGAATTACAAGAAAGATTTGCTACAAACACTGGTAAATCCTCAGCCTTACTGGAGTAGTACAAGAGTATTATGGGGAACCAATCAATATGTAAGTTGGCTTGACTTACAAGTGTATTACAAAATAGACAAAAAATGAGGACTATTCTGAAAGACCATTGTAAGCTGCAAGGACATACCATGGACTTTCAGTGTGAGGCTTTGTCACAGTATAGCATTGAAGAGCATACAGTGGAATTACAAGGTGACTTTTTTGTCACAGTATGTCTTCTTGTAAAACAGAACTGAAATACCAGGGTATTTCAGTGTGAGATAATGTCACAGTAAGACAATTTGTAAACCAAGGAAAATTTACAGAGGACTTACCAGAAGGTAGAACTTGAAAGTCTTGGGTAAGACTGCTCATATTTACACAGAATTTACGGAGGGACAGCTGTGTCACAGTAATACCCTAGAAAGACTTGTGGTTTTACAAGGGAATTACAAGATGCAGGTTTTAAAAGTCTATCTCGTAAGTCTCTGGAAAAAACCTGCATGCTAAATGGAGAATATACAGTGTGACAGACTGGTCACAGTAAGACACTTGTAAGTCACAAGACATTACAATGACTTTACTGAAAAGTGACTATTTTGTAAGTCATCATGTATATCCAATGAACTTACAAGAGACTTGTTGGATGAATTTGCAGTGCATGTCAATTAAGTAATACAGAAGGGCTTACTGAAAATTTACAGGATGTAATGCAATGAATTCATTCAACCAGGTCAATTGAATGTCACTAAATATAAATAGACAGCTCAGGCTGGACTGTGTCTGCCTTGTCATCTTGGTCTGCTCAGTCTGTTACGTCTGCCTTGTCTGCCTTGTCTGCCTTGTCTGCCTTGTCTGCCTTGCCTGCCCCGTCTGCCTCGTCTGCTCTGTCTGCCTCGTCTGCCTCGTCTGCCCCGTCTGCCTCTTCTGCCTCGTCTGCCCCGTCTGCCTCTTCTGCCTTGTCTGCCCCGTCTGCCTCTTCTGCCTCATCTGCCCCGTCTGCCTCGTCTGCCTCGTCTGCCTCGTCTGCCTCGTCTGCCTCGTCTGCCTCGTCTGCTCCGTCTGCCTCGTCTGCTCCGTCTGCCTTGTCTGCCTCGTCTGCTCCGTCTGCCTCGTCTGCCTTGTCTGCCTCGTCTGCCTCGTCTGCTCCGTCTGCCTCGTCTGCCTTGTCTGCTCCGTCTGCCTTGTCTGCTCCGTCTGCCTCATCTGCCTCATCTGCCTCGTCTGCTCTGTCTGCCTCGTCTGCCTCGTCTGCTCTGTCTGCCTCGTCTGCCTCGTCTGCCTCGTCTGCCTTGTCTGCTCCGTCTGCCTCGTCTGCCTCGTCTGCCTCGTCTGCCTCGTCTGCCTCGTCTGCCTCGTCTGCCTCGTCTGCCTCGTCTGCCTCGTCTGCCTCGTCTGCTCCGTCTGCCTCGTCTGCCTCGTCTGCCTCGTCTGCTCCGTCTGCCTGGTCTGCCTGGTCTGCCTGGTCTGCCTGGTCTGCCTGGTCTGCTCCGTCTGCCTGGTCTGCCTGGTCTGCCTGGTCTGCTCCGTCTGCCTGGTCTGCCTGGTCTGCCTGGTCTGCTCCGTCTGCCTGGTCTGCTCCGTCTGCCTGGTCTGCCTGGTCTGCCTTGTCTGCTGCGTCTGCCTCATCTGCCTTGTCTGCTCCGTCTGCCCCGTCTGCCTCGTCTGCTCCGTCTGCCTCGTCTGCCTCGTCTGCCTCCACTTATATCTGCTACATTGATGCATCAATATGGACAAATGTCCATATTGGCTGATACATCACCAAGGAAAACTTTCCATAGGCCAAAAAACAGGCTGGCCCCTAGGGTGGGGCCTTTGGGGTGGTCTGGTAGGCCTTTCCTTATGGAGCAGTGAGCAGGGCAGGAGTAGGTGGCGGGTTTTGTTCCCACGCATGCTAGACAGTGAGCGGGGCCTTAGGGGGCGGGTGGCGGGTTTTTCCCACGACTCAAAATTTGATGGGAGGTGCAGGCGATCAGTAGGGCCCCGAATCTGCAAATAGAATAGGGGTATATGCTGTGGCTGGCTCAGAAAATGCAAAATAAATTCCTGGAGCCGGCGATGAAAAATGATATAAGTAGATAAGATAGTGTATTTCAGGTTGCTGAATCTGAATATACAATTAGATTTGCAATAGCTGCAGTGGTTACTGAGATATGGCCAGAATACTGTCCAAAATATAGCAAGGGAGCAGGAAGGGTACTGGCCATTGCATCAAATCAGCTCTGATCATGATGTGGGTTGGTAGGATACTGCATATGGACATTCTGGATGTGGGAATATAGTTTATTATATTATATCATCAAATCCTGAGGAGCTATACCCAATTTACTGTCAAAAAAGCCCAAAAGTTGGGATGGTCATAGACACTGCATGCTATAGCATCTGATATGATTATGGATATGTCTACTAGGGTATTTTTGGTCACTGAATCCGAATATTTACTCGGATAAGCTCTATATACTCTGGTTCTGCTGATATTGAGTACTTACCCCTAAACATAGGTACCTGTGGCACCTGCAAATATGCCTCTTATAAATTTGTGTGAGTAGGTGGATAAATGTTTATTGATGGTCTAAATGTGAATATAACTTCATATCCTCCATATCTTCAAGATACAAGACTCTATTTCTGATTTATTCCCAAAAAATTGCCACAAAAGCAAAAAAAGTGAAATGGCCATGGACACTGCATGTTCTAGCATCTAATACAATCATGGATATGTTTAATGAGGTAGTTTTGGTCCCTGAATCCGAATATCTACTTGGACAAGTTCTATATGTTGTGATTCTGCTGATATTGAATACTTACTACTAAACATAGGCACCTGTGGCACCTGCAAATATGTATCTTATAAAATAAGGTGAGTAGGTCTAAAAGTGCTTATTGATTCCCTAAACACGAATATGAAGTCATATCCTGCATATGGTAAAGATCCAAGACTTTATTCTCAATTTATTCTCCACAAAGCGAAATAGTACCTTTTTGGACCATATACATAGGCATATCTCATCCCAGAGATTATCACTGACACAACAATAAGCCATCCAGCATATATAGGAGATGTTCTTGGTACATCCAGTAGCTTTAAATCAAACTTAGTTGCATGTAATGGTGCTTGTAGCACTTAAGGTTATATCTGAGCATGTCTTTAAGTGAGGAACACCAAACTGTGAATACTCAGAGTAATATAGTTTAGAATGAGGTAGAATGAGTCAGAATGCCATTCAGACAGCCAAAGGATAGGTATATGTTTCAATATGGATATAAATTAGGGCTATCTGTGCTGTCTAGGGAATAAATTGAGAACAGAGTCGTGGATGTTTGTCATATGCAGGAGATGACTTCATATTTGTGTTTAGGGCATCAATAAGCACTTTTAGACCTACTCACCTTATTTTATAAGATACATATTTGCAGGTGCCACAGGTGCCTATATTTAGTAGTAAGTGTTCAATATCAGCAGAATCACAACATATAGAACTTGTCCAAGTAGATATTCGGATTCAGGGACCAAAACTACCTCATTAAACATATCCATGATTGTATTAGATGCTAGAACATGCAGTGTCCATGGCCATTTCACTTTTTTTGCTTTTGTGGCAATTTTTTGGGAATAAATCAGGAATAGAGTCTTTTATCTTGGAGATATGGAGGATATGAAGTTATATTCACATTTAGACCATCAATAAACATTTATCCACCTACTCACACAAATTTATAAGAGGCATATTTGCAGGTGCCACAGGTACCTATGTTTAGGGGTAAGTACTCAATATCAGCAGAACCAGAGTATATAGAGCTTATCCGAGTAGATATTCTGATTCAGTGACCAAAAATACCCTAGTAGACATATCCATAATCATATCAAATGCTATAGCATGCAGTGTCTATGGTCATCCCAAGTTTTGGGCTTTTTTGACAGTAAATTGGGTATAGCTCCTCAGGATTTGATTATATAGTATAATAAACTATATTCCCATGTCTAGAAGGTCCATATGCAGTATCTTACCAGCCCACATGATGATCAGAGCTGATTTGATGCAATGGCTAGTACCTATCCTGCTCTTTTGGTATATTTTGGACAGTATTTTGGCCATATCTCAATAACCACTGCAGATATTGCAAATCTAATTGTATATTCAGATTCAGCAACCCGAAATACACTATCTTATTCATCACCGGCTCCAGGAATTTATTTTGCATTTTCTGAGCCAGCTACAGCATATACCCCTATTCTATTTGCAGATTCGGGGCCCTACTGATCGCCTGCACCTCCCCATCAAAATTTTGAGTCGTGGGAAAAACCCGCCACCCGCCCCCTAAGGCCCCGCTCACTGTCTAGCATGCGTGGGAACAAAACCCGCCACCTACTCCTGCCCTGCTCACTGCCCCATAAGGAAAGGCCTACCAGACCCACCCCAAAGGCCCGCCCATAGGGCCAGCCTGTTTTTTGGCCTATGGAAAGTTTTCCTTGGGGATGTATCAGCCAATATGGACATTTGTCCATGATTGATGCTTAAATCTAGCAGTTAGAGCTGCTGCCTCGTCTGCTCCGTCTGCCCCGTCTGCCTCGTCTGCTCCGTCTGCCTCGTCTGCCTCGTCTGCTGCATCTGCCTTGTCTGCCTCGTCTGCTGCGTCTGCCTCGTCTGCCTTGTCTGCTCCGTCTGCCTTGTCTGCCTTGTCTGCCTTGTCTGCTCTGTCTGCTCTGTCTGCTCTGTCTGCCTCGTCTGCCTCGTCTGCTCCGTCTGCCTCGTCTGCCTCGTGTGCCTCGTCTGCTGCGTCTGCCTCGTCTGCTCCTTCTGCCTCGTCTGCCTTGTCTGCTGCGTCTGCCTTGTCTGCTCCGTCTGCCTTGTCTGCCCCGTCTGCCTCGTCTGCTTGGTCTGCCTCGTCTGCCCCGTCTGCCTCGTCTGCCTCTTCTGCTCCGTCTGCCTCGTCTGCCCCGTCTGCCTCGTCTGCCTCTTCTGCTCTGTCTGCTTTGTCTGCCCCGTCTGCGTCGTCTGCCTTGTCTGCCTCGGAGCAGATGGGGCAGACGAGGCAGACAATGCAGATGAAGCAGACGGGGCAGACGGAGCAGACGAAGCAGACGGGGCAGACGAAGCAGACGGAGCAGATGAGGCAGACAGGGCAGACGGAGCAGACGAGGCAGATGAGGCAGACAACGCAGACGAAGCAGACGGAGCAGACGAAGCAGACGGGGCAGACAAGGCAGACGACGCAGACGCAGCAGACGAGGCAGACGAGGCAGACAGAGCAGACGAGGCAGACGAGGCAGACGGAGCAGACGAGGCAGACGCAGCAGACGAGGCAGACGGAGCAGACGAGGCAGACGAGGCAGACGGAGCAGACAGAGCAGACAGAGCAGACGAGGCGGACAAGGCAGAGACAAGGCAGACAAGGCAGACGGAGCAGACGAGGCAGACGAGGCAGACAAGGCAGACAAGGCAGACAAGGCAGACGGGGCAGACAAGGCAGACAAGGCAGACAAGGCAGACAAGGCAGACAAGGCAGACAAGGCAGACAAGGCAGACAAGGCAGACGGAGCAGACGAGGCAGACGGAGCAGACGAGGCAGACGAGGCAGACGGAGCAGACGAGGCAGACGAGGCAGACGGAGCAGACGAGGCAGACGAGGCAGACGGAGCAGACGAGGCAGACGAGGCAGACGGAGCAGACGAGGCAGACGAGGCAGATGGAGCAGACGAGGCAGACGCAGCAGACGAGGCAGACAGAGCAGACGAGGCAGACGAGGCAGACGGAGCAGACGAGGCAGACGAGGCAGACGGAGCAGACAGAGCAGACAGAGCAGACGAGGCAGACGGAGCAGACAGAGCAGACGAGGCGGACAAGGCAGACAAGGCAGACAAGGCAGACGGGGCAGACAAGGCAGACAAGGCAGACAAGGCAGACAAGGCAGACGGAGCAGACAAGGCAGACGGAGCAGACAAGGCAGACGAGGCAGACGAGGCAGACGAGGCAGACGGAGCAGACGAGGCAGACGCGGCAGACGGAGCAGACGAGGCAGACGCGGCAGACGGAGCAGACGAGGCAGACGCGGCAGACGGAGCAGACGAGGCAGACGCGGCAGACGGAGCAGACGAGGCAGACGCAGCAGACGGAGCAGACGAGGCAGACGCGGCAGACGGAGCAGACGAGGCAGACGCGGCAGACGGAGCAGACGAGGCAGACGCGGCAGACGGAGCAGACGAGGCAGACGCGGCAGACGGAGCAGACGAGGCAGACAAGGCAGACAAGGCAGACAAGGCAGACGGAGCAGACAAGGCAGACAAGGCAGACAAGGCAGACGGAGCAGACGAGGCAGACGAGGCAGACGAAGCAGACGAGGCAGAAGGAGCGGACGAGGCAGACGAAGAAGACAGAGCAGACGAGGCAGACACGGCAGACGGAGCAGACAAGGCAGACAAGGCAGACGGAGCAGACGAGGCAGACAAGGCAGACAAGGCAGACGAAGCAGACGAGGCAGACGAGGCAGACGAAGCAGATGAGGCAGACGAGGCAGACGAGGCAGACGAAGCAGATGAGGCAGAAGGAGCGGACGAGGCAGACGGAGCAAGCGGGGCAGACGAGGCAGACGGAGCAGACAAGGCAGACGCAGCAGACAAGGCAGACAAGGCAGATGCAGCAGACAAGGCAGACGGAGCAGACGAGGCAGACGAGGCAGACAGAGCAGACGAGGCAGACGAGGCAGACGGAGCAGACGGAGGAGACGAGGCAGACGAGGCAGACGGAGGAGACGAGGCAGACGAGGCAGACGGAGGAGACGAGGCAGACGAGGCAGACGGAGGAGACGAGGCAGACGCGGCAGACGGAGCAGACGAGGCAGACGCGGCAGACGGAGCAGACGAGGCAGACGCGGCAGACGGAGCAGACGAGGCAGACGCGGCAGACGGAGCAGACGAGGCAGACGCGGCAGACGGAGCAGACAAGGCAGACGCGGCAGACGGAGCAGACGAGGCAGACGCGGCAGACGGAGCAGACGAGGCAGACGCGGCAGACGGAGCAGACGAGGCAGACGCGGCAGACGGAGCAGACGAGGCAGACGCGGCAGACGGAGCAGACGAGGCAGACGCGGCAGACGGAGCAGACGAGGCAGACGCGGCAGACGGAGCAGACGAGGCAGACGGAGCAGACAAGGCAGACGAGGCACACAAGGCAGACAAGGCAGACGAGGCAGACGGAGCAGACGAGGCAGACGAAGCAGACGAAGCAGACGGGGCAGACGCGGCAGACGGAGCAGACAAGGCAGACAAGGCAGACAAGGCAGACGGAGCAGACGAGGCAGACGAGGCAGACGAAGCAGACGAGGCAGAAGGAGCGGACGAGGCAGACGAAGCAGACGGAGCAGACGAGGCAGACGCGGCAGACGGAGCAGACAAGGCAGACAAGGCAGACAAGGCAGACAAAGCAGACGAGGCAGACGAGGCAGACAAAGCAGACGAGGCAGAAGGAGCGGACGAGGCAGACGGAGCAAGCGAGGCAGACGAGGCAGACGGGGCAGACAAGGCAGACAGAGCAGACAAGGCAGACGCAGCAGACGAGGCAGACAAGGCAGATGCAGCAGACGAGGCAGACGAGGCAGACGGAGCAGACGAGGCAGACGAGGCAGACGGAGCAGACGAGGCAGACGAGGCAGACGGAGCAGACGAGGCAGACGTGGCAGACAGAGCAGACGAGGCAGACGCGGCAGACGGAGCAGACGAGGCAGACGCGGCAGACGGAGCAGACGAGGCAGACGCGGCAGACGGAGCAGACGAGGCAGACGCGGCAGACGGAGCAGACGAGGCAGACGCGGCAGACGGAGCAGACGAGGCAGACGCGGCAGACGGAGCAGACGAGGCAGACGCGGCAGACGGAGCAGACGAGGCAGACGCGGCAGACGGAGCAGACGAGGCAGACGCGGCAGACGGAGCAGACGAGGCAGACGCGGCAGACGGAGCAGACGAGGCAGACGTGGCAGACGGAGCAGACGAGGCAGACGCGGCAGACGGAGCAGACAAGGCAGACAAGGCAGACAAGGCAGACAAGGCAGACGGGGCAGAGGGAGCAGAAGGAGCAGACCAGGCAGACCAGGCAGACGGGGCAGACGACGCAGACGGAGCAGACGGGGCAGACGACGCAGACGGAGCAGACAAGGCAGACGAGGCAGATGGAGCAGAAGGAGCAGACGACACAGACGAGGCAGACGACGCAGACGAGGCAGACGGAGCAGACGGAGCAGATGAGGCAGACGAGGCAGACGAGGCAGACAAAGCAGACCTAACAGACTGAGCGGACAAAGATGACAAGGCAGACAGGGCAGACGAGGCAGATGGAGCAAATGAGGCAGATGAGACAGATGGGGCAGACGGGGCAGACAAGGCAGACAAGGCAGACAAGGCAGACGTAACAGACTGAGCAGACCAAGATGACAAGGCAGACACAGTCCAGCCTGAGCTGTCTATTTATATTTAGTAACATTTAATTGACCTGGTTGAATGAATTCATTGCATTACATCCTGTAAATTTTCAGTAAGCCCTTCTGTATTACTTAATTGACATGCACTGCAAATCCATCCAACAAGTCTCTTGTAAGTCCATTGGATATACATGATGACTTACAAAATAGTCACTTTTCAGTAAAGTCATTGTAATGTCTTGTGACTTACAAGTGTCTTACTGTGACCAGTCTGTCACACTGTATATTCTCCATTTAGCATGCAGGTTTTTTCCAGAGACTTACGAGATAGACTTTTAAAACCTGCATCTTGTAATTCCCTTGTAAAGTCACAAGTCTTTCTAGGGTATTACTGTGACACAGCTGTCCCTCTGTAAATTCTGTGTAAATATGAGCAGTCTTACCCAAGACTTTCAAGTTCTACCTTCTGGTAAGTCCTCTGTAAATTTTCCTTGGTTTACAAATTGTCTTACTGTGACATTATCTCACACTGAAATACCCTGGTATTTCAGTTCTGTTTTACAAGAAGACATACTGTGACAAAAAAGTCACCTTGTAATTCCACTGTATGCTCTTCAATGCTATACTGTGACAAAGCCTCACACTGAAAGTCCATGGTATGTCCTTGCAGCTTACAATGGTCTTTCAGAATAGTCCTCATTTTTTGTCTATTTTGTAATACACTTGTAAGTCAAGCCAACTTACATATTGATTGGTTCCCCATAATACTCTTGTACTACTCCAGTAAGGCTGAGGATTTACCAGTGTTTGTAGCAAATCTTTCTTGTAATTCCTTCATAATACAGCTAGTCTTACAAGTGTATTACTGTGACTTGATTGTCACTTTGTAAATTTCCTGCAGATTTTGCTTCCTTGTAAGTCCTTTGTAAATCTCTCTTGCCTTACTGTTTGTCATACTGTGATTATCTGTCACACTGAAATACTCCAGTATTTCCTATGTGTCTTACTACATGACATATTGTGACAAAAAGTCACCCTGAAATTCCTGTGTAATTCCACAGTATATCCACAAAGGGTATACAGTGACAGCAAGTCACACTGAAAGTCCATGGTATTTCTTTATGACTTACAATGGTCATACAAGGTTGTTCTAATTTTTTCTGTCTCTTGTAATACTTATGTATGACAAGGAGTCTTACATATTGATTGGCTTGGTGTAATACTCTTGTAAAACCTCAGTAAAGCAGAGGATTTACAAGTGTTTGCACCCAGTGCATTGTCTTGGTATTCTTGGAGCAAGTGATGGTGGCTTTGAGAAGAGTTATGCGTCTATTAATAGTGCAGCTGGTATTGATGCCGGCTGTGGTGCTTGATGCGAGTGACCCATATTGTAAGTAACCTGCACATCATGCTCCGTAGGGCCGTCACCTAATAGCTCAAACACCAAAAAAGACCAGAAGACAGAGTTAGAAACACAGAAACACAGCCTCGACGCTCTCAAAGGTCGAAATCGAGTTGGCCCTCATGGCGAGGTAGCCTTCTTCTTGATTTGGTCTGGCTAGCTTTACCGGTTTCTCGGTCCTTGGAATCTTCAGGCATGGAAAGTCGGCGTTAAGAAACGAAAAAAGGGTTGATCCATATCAAGATAGCCGTTGTATGCAGGTATTCTGAATTGCGAGGAGTTACTGGGAGAGACAGGGCTGAGGAGTGAGAGGTGAGTAAGAAGATCTAAAGAACGAAATGGACTGTAGGTACCATATCCACTAATATGCTCCACCCTGCCCCAGCGTTGCTAATTCTCATTCTCTACGACATTATCATATCATCCAGTAGTTAGTGTGGGCCCACGCTCCTAGCGACCAAAACCACTCGCGTCAGCCTGAGAAGTGTCTTCATTATCATGTCATCTTCGGTTGGTTGAGGACCAGTGATATAGTCGTGGTTGAGAAGGAGACGAATACTAGCTTGATGGAGGGATGTTTAGGCGCTAGTGTACTACGCTTGAGGCAAAGTAGTAGTCTATCAATGTAATGTAAAAGCCGCCAGATAAAGAGAACGAGAAGATAAAGTAGATACGTACTGTATTGGGGGGTGTCTAAATCAAGGTCCCAATCCACTAAAACCTTCCCCTACATGAGGCGGGATACTTACATGTAAATGAGTTGCAGATGGACGTTATGCGTATCGGGTCATCAATTTGATAGTCTGGCTAGGGAGAAAAGGAGTTATTCCTGAAGCAAAACGAGAGGAAGCAGTAGTATGGCCATATTCACATCGTATATTCTGCCTAGCATAAATTAAACGAACCACCGTCGTCACCATGATGGCTAGATGCGAGTGAAGGTGAGGGTGAAAGCACTCCTCAGCATTGAAGAGTAATAGAGGGAGAGGTTGGTAATTGGAAACACAGAATGGGATTATGTGGAGCACATAGGGAATGTCCAGCAGTTGTGTGAAGGGAAGTTGTGAATAATAGATTTGTGGTTACATGGAAAGTCTGTAGAGAGTTAGGGAGGATATCCCAGAGTGCCCAGCCATACAGTGCATCTTTCCCTCCTTCCACCAACAGCAACAACGATGATGACTTTCCCCCAAGCAGCCTCATAGAGTCCTAGTCCTGTTCATAGTTGCAACCCCCTGGTCGTTGTTGTTGTGCTTGTGGTTCCTGCCCCAAGTGAGTGAGTGAGTGAGTGATTACACCGCTGCCTACTAGTTACACGATGACTTTTACATCTGTACATGTATGTGCGAAGATAACTAGTAGTGGAACCACTTGCTGATTCAGCAGGGCAAGCAACCAGACAGTAGGGGCAACGTCCCACCAGCAAGGGCGGGGTAGACCGTCTACAACCTGGAAGCGCTACGGCACCAAGACTTGTACAGGGGATGTGGGTCTCTAGGCGAATGGTGGGTATATACAGACAGAAATATACAGTACATATAGAGCAGAATTTGGAAGTCAGTTCATAGAAAGACAAAATTAATAGTGATCATGCCAGTAAAGAAAGAAACAAAGGAGAAAATTTTGGGGAGAGAATAGTAGGGATGATGGCTCAATGTCCTATCCACGTTCATCTTCCCAGGTCTCGTTAATATGTGTGATTCTGCTTCTATCCTTCCAAATGACAAAGATCTCATGGGTCAGTTTAGCCATTGATGGAACGAGGTTCCAGTTGAAGATCCAGCACTTGAGCAGTTCGAAGGCGTGCTGATTGGAATGAAGGGTGATGGGGTCCATTCCCAAGCTAACCATGAAGGCGGAGTGCAGGGAGACAATCTGTGGGAGAAGTTGGTATTGGACAATGATGTGTTCCGGCGTCTTGTATGTTTTGTTGCAAAAGCAACAGAGTCGCACAGCAGAATCATCACTGTTGTGTGGTTCGCAACCTGGGGCACACCTGAAGACCCAGGGGGAGACATCACCACAGAGCAGATGAGTCAGAGACCTATGGTGACAGTGGTGGGAGACTCAGAGAAGGTAGTGACAGAGAAAGATGATGGGTGAGCAGGGGGACGAGTGACACATTGGGTCAGTTGGTTCGACTCGGTTGCAAAGCAGAGTGAGGCGGCTGAACTCGTTGATTTGGGAAACGAGGTAGGAGTTAGAGTCAATTCTGAAAGCCCTACAGATGAGCATACGTCCCCCTGCAGTCCAGTCGTCCAATACTGTTTTTGATGGCCTAGACCTTGCGGAACCCGGAAGTATACTTGGATTCGGGTATCTGGACCGCTGACACCACTGACAGAAGTCGATACTCAGACACAGGCTGCAATGAAGAGAGATGACACAGCAGAGGTGTGTATACAGTGGAGGGAGCGTAAAGGAAGTGAGGATAGTGGATTGTAGGGATGAACGGTCCAGGATATGGGGCTGGAGGAGCTTTGAAGCGTTGTCGATGCGCAGGTTTGAGGATGTGAAGTAGGAGGATTGTGAGTCTTGTAAGAATGTTGTTGAGCTGCTCAACAGTGGCAGATTTCATTACAAGAGCCGTCGAAAGGGAGAGCAGAGAGTTGGTGAAGGGGTATGAGGGTCTCCCAGACCAGAGGTGCGTTGACAATGCAGGAGGGAGTGTTTGTTGTAGAGGTCTCAGATGCGAGACCTCGACGAGGCTTCGCAATCTGTACAGCAAAGATGTCAGCATCAAGACGGTGATGGCTACGCACCATAAGATATGAGGTGGAGGTCAGGAACATTGAGCTGGAGGTTGACCCACGAGTGTAGACCCAGCCAAGACCCCCCTCTGCACAGCCACGCAACCATCTTTCCTTCCACCAACGACAACAACAACGACTCACCCCAGCAGTCCCACCCATCTCTATCTCCTCTTTTCTCTCCATTTTCACCTACGCATGTCTTTCAGCTGTGTCTTCTTTGCCTACCGACTCAGATACGTACGTTTTCTCGACCATCAGCTCACTCAATTCGCTGGTGTCCTCAGCAATGTCTACCACTCCATCCACAAAGACCGCGTCAGTGCAGCCCTCCTTCTGCCCGCGCCTCCAACTCTACCCAACGCACACATCAAAACAGAAAATCCTCACCCTAGGATAAACACTCAAAGTATCTTTTGATACGTTTGGGGTTTGGGAAGCTCGTTTGCTTTGAAGTTGAAGAGTACGAGTTACGAATGGTGGATACGAGGTGCGTGTTCCTTTATTCTTTTCGTTTTCCCACTTATTCTCGTACTTCAGCCTCCAAGTCTCTTATCTAACTACCTTTTTCTCGTTGTCCTTCCTCTCTTTGCCTTCTGACGAGATACTATGCTGACGCTATTGTTGCAGAGTCTTCATCAGGAAACACTCAATTGGGCATTAGATTCTTTCGTCCAAGACGGTGACGAGTTGGTTCTGTGTGTAAATGTAGGTGTTGAGGAGGATTTATTGGGTACGTGTCCTCCCCTACTTTCTATGTTTTATATTCTTCATCTAGCCCCTAAACCTTTCGTCATACCTTCCACGTTCTTTCTCCGTTCTTTATCCATCCCCTATGGTGTTTATGTTTCCTCGTTTGAGGTCTTCCCCGCTTTCATCTTCCACCTACATATTCCTTATCCACCACGCCCTCGCATATGCACCTTTTTCACCACATCCACTACCTCATCTACTCTAATGCTTTCTCCGTCACACTTCTTGTTCTAACTGTTCTTCTGTTCCCATCCACCAACACACGTACTGATACCCCTTCCTCCATGCCTACAGAAGAACTATGTTCCCCTCTCAACGACTCTACGACCACGCAACTCCGCTCGTTTACCGTTCCTTCAATGCGTATAATGCGTATATCATGACATACACTCCAAATGGAGCCCAAAGCCGCCTCCCGCCAATTGTCCAACCCGGAAGGAAGAACGCTGGAAGGAGTTGAGTGTCGAGTATTATGTTGGTGTATTGTGTTTGAGGAAAAGAATGGTTGGAATGTTGGATATACGTCCTGGAGAAGGTTAGAATGAGAGAGGTGGGAGATGTTGGCTACAATTTATCAGTGAGTTGTCTCTCTTCGAGTCTCAGGATTTGGTTCAGCTGTAGTCCCTAGATTTTTCGCTTTGTGTTTCCTTTTTACCCCACCCCCTGTTGCGTCCGCTTATCGTCTCTTTTCTTTTTTCACCGGGGTGTAAGCGGGAACTGTCGGGCCTTTCGCTTTCTTAGTTCATTTTCTCAATTTCCTCTATCTACGTTGATCAATATGCTAACCCCCGTCCCCGTCCCCATCCCCGTTCCTCTGCCCACCCTTCTTAAATATCCTTCATCCTTCCATTCCCCCAGGTTCTTTCCCCCCTACACCCCCTACACAGAATTGACGGACCGCCAGGGCAATACTTCATGACGAGTCTATTTATGGACCAAATCCACATATGTTCAACTTAGAACGCTTCCTGCAAGTAGACGGCTCTCTTAGTCCAAATGTCCCCTTTCCGAATATGGCATTTGGATTTGGACGTAGAGTTTGTGCTGGTCAAGACTTTGTGGTTTTTACCATGTTGATGGCGATAGCATCCATCCTTGCATGCTTCGATGTAGCGCGAGCAGTAGATGAAGACGGGAATGAGATTGAACTAAGCCTGGAGTATACTTCTGGTACTGTGTGGTAAGGATGAAGCCATCCACTACCCTTCAAGTGTAGCATCAAACCTCGGTCCTACAGAGCAGGACAGATGATAGGTAATGTTTCCCCGTAGCACTCCTATGCTATGCCAGCCTTCAACTTTTCTCGTTTAGTTTTCCCTAAGGTTCTAGGCCTCCTTCGAGTCTCTCCCTGTTCTTGTAGCCCGGTCCCTCACACGAGGCTGGTCTACTGAGGGCTCCCCACAAGAATGGAAGGCACAGCTGTATGGAAAAGTGGCGTCACAGTAACGTGAGAGCGAGGCCTGAAATTAGATACTTAGATGATAGATAAAATACACGGCATGTCCTCTAAACAACGGCCAGGTGTAGGTGCTGTATAGCCAGCGACGGAATACAACTACATCTGCTACTTACTTTGAGGTCTAATGCCTCGGCCAACATGACGGTAGTCTCAGACTAGTCGGCAGATTCAATAACTCGCAGCTTTTAAACCCATATCAGTCATAATTGACTATATTCCTTATTTTGACCCAGAAACAGAAGAACTGCGTCACTGTACATCTATGTATGCCAGAAGTATGGGATTTGACCACGGCGACACGAACAATGACACGAACAATGATACGCGGCCTCTTTCCCCAACATCCCTTCGTTCCAACCCCCTCCCCTTATCCTTTCCCTTCTCCCCCTTCCCACCAAATCCTCACATCGTTTAAAAATCAAAAGAATTAAAACTATACTCACATCGAAATCCAACAAATGACACCTCAATCACCATACTCCCCCATTCTCATTGCTTTCCATTGCTCTGCCTCCCTGCCCTTCGCACCTTTTCCTATTTGTCCTATTTGTCCAGTTTGTATGAGTTGCCATGTCATTATTTTGCGGCCTCGGGTACATATGATCATGACTGACTTGGGACAGGTGTAGTGTATCACGAGAAAGTGGAGAGGGAGGGGTAATGGGATTGGAGAACGGGGAGTAGGCGTGGGTAGGGAAGGCAGAGAGGGTTAGCGTACGCGCATGAAATGCAGAAATATCTGAGAGAAAAAGGGAGTGAAAAGAGTGAAAGCGAACGGGAAAAGGAGCAGGGAAAAAGTGTGATGAGAAAGGCGTCACCGCCAGCTGAAAATTTCGCCCGAAACCAATCCAAAACGTAAAAAAAGTACTCATCAATCGATCTCCTCCTCTCCCGGCTCTCGCTTCTGTTATATTCCCCATTAGCCTTCCTTGCAACGTATTTTCAAACAACTCCCGGCCAATGCAGACACTGCTTTTACGATTACTCCAATGCAGAGGCATGTTACAAGGCTGATAATTTGAAAATCCTGCACTCCGACGGCTGACAAATGGCTGAAAGGACTGCCGTCACACTAGACCTTGCCTCAGGACAATATCAGACCTTACCGGTCTACAATGCGCTTTCTTTCCATAGGTAGTCTGCACAATGTCCCATTAAACCCTATGATATTGCATTTTGAAGCCTTCTTTTTTCAAAGGTAGCTTGCGCAAGACAACAACACATCTTATCATTCTGCTGTGTCAACACTCGACACTTTCTCTCGACACTTTTCACCTGCATTCTTGTTGGAAATGCGCAGCGTAAACGGGTGTATTTACAAGTAGATCTACCACAAAGTCTAAATAGTCTACCGGTATGATAGGGATTCGGGTCTTGGTAGATAGGATATGGATATAAAAGGAAATAAATCGGTAATACGGGCGGGTATAGGTAAAGCCTGGAGTCTGTCTTCTCGACAGTTCTGAACTTTATTCCCGATACTTTTAAGTAGAGGGTTTGTAGCGACCATATCTTTTCTACGATTTCATCATGTGATCAGCATCCCACGCCATCTTCAACTACACCTGACCTGGCTTTCTCGTCACTACCTTAGGACCTCACAGCCTTTCGGCTCTTGTTTTGTCCCTAATAACCGGGTTTTTATCCAGCGGGCGTTGACACGTCAATCACCCCTACTTCAAATGGGGGGACTACGGGCCCTACGGAGCTCGTTATCGTCGAGTTTTTCAAGTTGCCGTATATAACTTTATATGTGGTCATCGTATAGATACTGCCTTTCTGTCTTCAGGGAATCCGCATGTCAGGTCGTTCTACATTTACTTACTGGCTTACAGCCAGTCGGAATGCGTTGGAATTGGAGAGAATGTTTATATCGTGTAGCCTATCTTACATCAAACCTGTTGGCGCGAATGCTGTGTATCGGGCCTGGCGTCCCCATCGGCGGCGCGCTAGCTATATCATCATGTGTCACAGCTTCTTCTTTATAAATGCATCACGCGAGACCAAATCAAACCTTATCATTCTGCATTGTCAAAAGAGACTCACGTGCACTCGACACTTTCCGCTCAACGATCTCGACATCCAGCAAAAACATAAACCAGCAATGCAACACCATATGGTGGCTGCTAAGGATGACAATAATCCTAGGTATGGGTTTTCTTTCATCCATCGGAGCACGCTAATCTAAAATCTACGACAGCAACAATAGTGAATCCTTGCAAGCGGGTGTTGGGTATGTAATTATGCTTAATCTAATTATTAAGGTTACCTTTAATTAATTTACATAAATTTTGGCAGTCTATTTCACCAGGCTCATGATTTCACTATAGAGAACAGCAATATAGAAGTTGTAGGAGGCAATCAGTATCAGTGTAATAATATAAATCATTATCATGGATTGCAGTATGGTAAGATCTTCCTATAAGTTCAATATTTCTAAACTAAATTGTGAGTACATAGATATTATCAGCAAGCTGAATCCTACCATAAAGGCATTTCATGATGTTGGAGCAAGAAGTGTCTGTATTGAGGGCACCAGAACTGAAATATTAGAAAATGTCATCAAATGGGCTAATGAACCTTCACCAGACATTCCAGGAGGTTATTGGATGTGTGGTATGGCAGGCACTGGAAAAAGTACTATTGCAAAGTCTCTATGCCTTAAGCTGGGGGAAGAAGGATTGCTGGCTGGTACATTCTTTTGCTCTCGTCAAATTCAGGAGTGCAAGGAGTATCACAATGTTATTCCAACAATAGCATATCAGTTGGCTCAATACTCAAGCGAATTTGCAGCAGTAATTAGGGAGGCACTCAATATGGATCCAGATATTGCTCATAAAGAACCAGACAAACAAATCAAACAACTTTTTGCCAATCTCTGGAAAGACATCCCACCCTTTTACACTCCAGTTGTAATTATTGATGCCTTGGATGAGTGTGAGAACATTTCACTAGTGCTGAAACATCTCATTCCAGCCATCAAAAACCAGGAAATTCCAGGACTGAAATTCTTTCTCACTAGCCGTCCAGAGCAGCATGTCAAAGATTATTTCAATATTGATAATATGCAACAAGACAGGCAAACTCTCCAACATTTCTATTTGCACAATGTACAGAAAAGTATTGTGAGAGACGATATATCTATTTTTCTTCAGCAGGGCCTTAGTCAAATGTCTATCTCCAAAGACAATATGGAAAGACTTTTGGAACGGTCTGGTGTATTGTTCATCTATGCAGCTACTATTATTAAATATATCACTGGAGGTGGACGAAGAGCTCAAGCTCGATTGGCCAACATTCTTGACTTGAAGCGCACACCAGACAAAGTAGAGACTCAACTTCTGGATGATCTTTATGGTCAAATACTTGAAGAAGTGCTTTCATTGTCAAAGCTATCCCATCCAGAGCAGAAGCAGAGCTTGAATGTTATCTACACTGTGATCACAACTGCTACACCTGTTTCATGCCAAATTATCTCAGAGCTGCTAAAGCTTGACTTGGGAAGTGTTCAAGCTACAGTAACAGAACTACAGTCTGTTTTGTATATCAATGAGGATGATCAAGGCATCTATACCTTCCATGCCTCATTTGCAGACTACATGACTTCAGAGACAAGGGCAAAGAATCTGTACTGCAATTCAATCAGTCATCACAGGCTCCTTGCAAAACAGTGTCTGAGTTTAATGCAGTGTCAACTTAAATTTAACATCTGCAACCTGCCTTCATCATTTTTGAGTGATGATGATGTGCCAGATATTAAAACCAAGATAGCCCAAAGTTTAAGTGGAGCAACTCAATATTCATGTATCTATTGGGCATATCATGTTGCAGAAACAGAGTTGAATACAAGCCTGGTAGAAATAATAGAGACATTTTTTGAGCTCAAAATTCTTTTCTGGATTGAGGCAATGAACCTCTTGAAGAAGGTTCCAGAATGTATTAAGAATCTTCAATCAATTTCAAAGGTATGTCAAAATTAGTTGTATGTCATATAATATCTAACTCAAAGCTTGTTTTTGTATATAAAAAACAGATATGCCAGGCCAGCAAGTTGATTAGCCCTTCAGCCAAGAAAATGATACAAGAAACAAAAGACATGGCAAATGTGTTTGGCTTAAGCAGTGTAAAACATATGACCCCACATATGTATCTTAGCATCATGCCCTTTTATCCAGGTCTAAGCCAAAGGCTGGACAAAGTAGTCAAAGTATCAAGCACACTGCTATCAAACCCCTCCATTGGTTATTGGCAGACACCTTCAGAAGTTTTATGCATAAGTGTTTCTGCAGATGGAGAAAGGGTTGTTACTAGCCTGCACAATGGGGAGATCATCATGTGGAATATAAATAATGGGGAGCAAATTGGAGAGCCTTTTGTTGGACATCAAGGCTGGATCAGATCAGTGTCCTTTTATCCTGACAGTACAAGAATTGTATCTGGCTCATCTGATGCAACAATAACAATCTGGGATGCTAATAACAGAAATATTGTCTGTCAGCCTCTTCGAGGGCATACAAGCTTGGTCACATCAGTGGCGGTTTCATTTGATGGAACTAGAATTGCCTCTGGCTCAGATGATATGACTGTGAGAATCTGGGATGCAATTTCTGGACAGGCAATTGGGCAGCCTTTTCAGGGACATGAAGATGAAATTGCCTCAGTAGCATTTTCTCCTAATGGGACTAGGCTTGTGTCTGGCTCACATGACAAAACAGTAAGAATTTGGGACATCTTGACAGGAGACACCATTGGAATGCCTTTCAAATTGTATAAGCAGGTTAGATCAGTATCATTTTCTCCTGATGGAGCTAGAATTGCTGCTGGCTCAGGTGATGTAACCATGTTTGATGCAAAAAATGGAGATGTACTTTGGCAAATCAAAGATGGAGGCTATGCATTAAATTTCTCTCCTGATGGGACCAGAATTGTCTCTGCATCTACAACAGTGAGGATCTGGGATGCAAACACTGGAGCAGCTATTGGCCAGCCTTATCAAGGACACCAGGACTATATCAATTCAGTGGTGTTCTCTCCTGATGGATCCAAAATCATTTCTGGCTCAGATGATCACACAGTGAGGATCTGGGATTCAAGTGTTCAGTCTGTCATTCATGAGCCTGGACAGGGTCATCAAGGAGAAGTTTACTGTGTAGCATTTTCTCCTGATGGAGCTAGGATTGTTTCTGGTTCTGATGATAAGACAATAAAGATCTGGGATACAAGCACTGGAAATGCCATTGGACAGCCTTTGCTGGGACATACACATTATGTCAATTCAGTTGCATTTTCACCAGATGGAACCAGAATTGTGTCTGGCTCATATGATAAGACAGTAAGGATCTGGGATGCAAACACTGGAGATGCCATTGGACAGCCTTTGCTGGGACACATAAATTGGGTCAGATCAGTTGCATTTTCACCTGATGGAGCCAGAATTGTGTCTGGCTCATATGATAAGACAGTAAGGATCTGGGATGCAAACACTGGAGATGCCATTGGACAGCCTTTGCTGGGACATACAGATGGGGTCAATTCAGTTGCATTTTCACCAGATGGAACCAGAATTGTGTCTGGCTCATATGATGAGACAGTAGGAATCTGGGATGCAAACACTGGAGATGCCATTGGACAGCCTTTGCTGGGACATAAATACAATGTCAGCTCAGTTGCATTTTCACCTGATGGAACCAGAATTGTGTCTGGCTCAGATGATGGGACAGTAAGGATCTGGAATGCAAACACTGGAAATGCCATTGGACAGCCTTTGCTGGGACATACACATTGGGTCAAATCAGTTGCATTTTCACCTGATGGAGCCAGAACTGTATCTGGCTCAGATGATTGGACAGTAAGGATCTGGGATGCAAACACTGGAAATACCATTGGACAGCCTTTGCTGGGACATGCAAACAGGGTCAATTCAGTGGTATTTTCACCTGATGGAACCAGAATTGCCTCTGGCTCTTCTGATCACACAGTTCGAATCTGGGATGCAACAACTCTGACTCAACCTGAGATCAGTCATGAGCCATGTACGAATAGTGCTTCTGAAGTAACTCAATTCCCATATGTTAATCACTGTAAGTATTTCAGATACCATGTGACAAAACAAGCAATACTAATAATTTTTTCAGCCTCTTTTTGGTACCTTGACAGTGAAGGCTGGATCCGATTTCCTGGAGTTGAACATGGGATCATTTGGATCAGACCTGAACACCGCTTCCCCCTATGTACACTTCATAATCCCATAATCATTTCTGAGAAAGGCTCCATAAAACTTTCCTTCAAGGATTGTGTATATGGAGAGAATTGGGCAGAATGTTATAACAATAAGGAATGAATGTGACAAGCTCTGCAAAACATAGTAATTTCAAATTCATGAATCACACAAATGTTATATCAGTTCAATATGTTCTTACTACCTACTGCAATAAATCAGCTCAGTTGATATTTTCAGTCTATTTTCATACTTTGTTTAATATACTAGGTGAGTAATTTTCTTGCTACCAGAAGTTATATCTTTTTTCCATCAAGAATTGTTGAGATAAGGTGGTCATGTCCAATTGTTAATGTAACAATTCATGGTTCCTCTTGCAAACTGTTCTTATTTTGCATTGCCTAAGCTCAGAATGCATATAGTTGGTATTGTTTGAAAGATGCCATGGTATGTATTATATTAGCATTAGTATTGATAAAAGTACAGTCCTACATAAGTGTATCATATCACTCACCCAAACCCCCTCTATTCCAACTTCCTCCCATTTGCGCCTCACTAGGAACCTGAGGCAGAATGCCTGCGCGCTCTCCCAATTGTTTTCTTGACTTTCTGTTCTTGGTGGCAAATATTTATTGGAGCCTATACATAAATATGAAAGAGATTAGAGACAAATGAGAAGTGGGGGGCAGAGATTAGCAATGAATAGGATAAAGAAAAGAAAAACAACCAAGCCAAAGAAAACAAATGAAAATGAAAACAAAGCCAAAGAGAAGGAAAAGTGTCATGGGTGATGCAGTGCAGACCTCATTCTTTGTCCCACCCCCTCCACCCATACACCCCAACACCCACCCTTCCCCCCCCTCACATTATTGTACCCCCCTCTGCCCATTGTTATACCCCCCTATGCCCATTATTCTATCCCCCCCCAATTGTTCTAACTCCCCCCCCTCCCCAATTATTCTATCTCCACTCCCCCCAACATTTCCCTTAAGCCCCTTGCCCTCACAATGTTTAATAACCAAGAAATTTAAAACACCACTGATGTCCAAACCTGTCAAAGAATACCCCAAACAGTTCTGATGCAGACCCCCCAACCCCACTGCTCTGCCTCAATGGCACCTTTTCTTATTTGCGATAATTTTCTATTCGTACCAGCTGCCATGTCATTTTTTGCGGCTTCGAGTGCCTATGATCATGGATGACATGGGTTGAGTCTAATGTATCACAAGAAAGTGGTGGGGGAGGGGTAGAAAGGGAAGGGGGGAAGGGGGGAAAGTGGGTACATAGAGGAGGGGGGTTAGCATATGTATGCATACGCATAGACAAAGTAGAGCTGAGAGAACTAAAACAAGAACACGAGAGGTGTTAGACAATGACTCTGACACGCCAAGTGAAAAAGAAAGAAATGATAAAAGGGAGGAATAGAAAAGAAACTGAAAATCAAATCAGAAAAACCCAAATTCCAAAATTCCAAAACACCCACAAAACTTCCAGGAAAAATGCCCACTCACCGATACGAAGCAACCACCTTCTCCTGCATCTATCACCCTTCCCTGACCCTTCCTCAGAGCATACTCCAACCATACTCATCTAATAATACAATATGTATGCAGTGCACTTTGAGAGATTAGAGAGAGGCAGAGTTGAGGGGGGGGGGGGTGGGGCGTCTAGTTTTTCTGTATGGGAGGGGATCAGTGATAAGTAGAGAAAGGGGGAGAGTATGACTTTATGGACAAGAATAGAGGGTAATATAGTGGAGGAAGGGAAGGGGGGGAAGGAGGGAAATGGTACCAAAGGGATGAGGATACAAGAATGATGGGGTCAGAGTACCAGAAAGAACAAGATTATGAGGAGGAAAAACAAAGAAGAGGAAGAACGCGTGCCCGAAACATCCTCTTCCATACCTCTAAATATGAACCATCCGTCACAGTTTTGCATAGGAGACTCTGACGCACAATTCTAATATGTAGAGTGGTTCCGTGAAGAAGAAGACTGTCAAGGATGGTGTTAGTGTTGTCTTGATTGCTATTTGAGGCAAAGAGCAGGAGGCGAAATATTGAAAGGCGGGGAGAAAAGATGCTGAAGAGGTAATGGGCAACAAGAAAGGAAAGGGAACGTTTTCATGTGGATTCGAATAAGTATACGTGTTATCACTGAGCGAATATTGAGTTTGAGCTGGGAGGCGAAGCGGAAACGCCTGGGAGACCTGAACGCAGACGAAATGAGAAGAAAGAGGTGAATGCAAAGGACGTTTCATGGCTGAGTGGAGTGGTTCTTGTCGTGTCTTTGGTGGGCGAACGACAGAAAGGCTTGATGTGGCTGTGTAGTCGGTCTAGATTTGGACCGGCAACCGGAGTGGTACGCGTCATTCTTGGTTGACAGTTGACATCGACCTCGCCCCAACCAGTCCCACTTCCCTCAGCATCCTTCACCTCCTCTCTATTCACATCTACCCATAGGCTCTTCGTGTACCAAGTAGGATGCACCGCTGTAACGACAGCGCAACCATCTTTCTGCCTATGCCTCCACATCAACGCACATGCATCAAAACCGCAAACCATCGTGCTAGGATAAACACTCAAGGCAGCGAGCATGTTTACTTTGAGGTTGAAGAGTACGAGTTACATATGGTGGATACAAGGTGTGTTCTTTTATTTTTTTCGTTATCCCTCTTCTTCTTCTCATCTCTTTTATGCCACTACCTCCTCTTCTGGGCAGATACTATGCTGATGTTGTTGCAGAGCTCCCCACCTTCGCCTCAAACCTAGACAAACAAGAGAAAGAAGCACTAGATTGGGCATTAGAGTCTTTCGTGCAAGATGGTGACGAGTTGGCCATGTTCATGGGCGTTGAAGAGTATTTGTTGGGTGTGCGTGTCCTTCCCTACTTTCTATCTTTCTTATTCCTCATCTACCTGTGCTTTTCTCCCCACTCACACCACCTGCACCTATCTCATCCTCCTCGTCATCTTTTTTCATCATTATTTTCCTCCCAACTTCTACATTCCACCTTCCTTCCTCGTTCCTCATCCATCCTCCCCATGGTGTTTATGTTTCTATTCTCTTCGTTTGACATCTTCCTCCTATATCTTCCTTATCCACCACTCCCTCATCTATCCACCTTGTTTACTGCGTCCACTACCTCATCTACCCTTCTACTTTTTTCGTCACACTATTCTTCTCTTCTTATCTACCAATGCTCGTATTGATACCCCTTCATTCCCCCCTACAGAAAAACCACCCCCCTCCCCTAGGAACTCCACAACTTCGCAACACTGCTCGTTCGCTGGTCCTTCATTCCATATATCATTACATACACTCGAAATGCCCAAAACCGCCTCCCTCCTGCCAACTGACCAACTGGGAAGGAAGTTGAGTATCGAGTCTCGTGTTGACATATTGTGTTGGAGGAAAAGAAGGATTGGAATGCTGGAAATGCATCGTGGCGAAGGTTAGGCAGAGAGAGGTGGGAGAAGTTGACTGTGGCTTATCGGTGAGTTATCTCTCTTCGAGTCTCAGGTGCCTTTTTTCGTTTGCCAGATTTGGTTCAGCCGAAGTCCCTCGACATATTCGCCGTTTCATTTCGTTTTGTTTTTCTTCTCCTGGCTGGCCCCCCGTTGTGTCCGTTTATCACCTCTTTTTTTTCACCTGGCGTGTAAGCGTGAACTGTCAAACGCCTAAACACCTCTCACTTTTTTAGTTTTTGTTTTCTCAATTTCCTCTATCTACGTCGACCAGTAAGCTAACGTCCCGCCCCATCTCCACCCCCTTTTCTCCCTCCAACCCTTCGCACATATCTCTCCTCTCTCCATTCCTCCAGGTTTCCCCTCCCCCTACACCCCAAGGCTATGCTTCATATGCAAGAGACCCAACCCCCGTCAAAGTAGGCGCTCGCGTCGGCAGCTGTAGGATTAATAGGGCAAATAGATAGGAGAGTACGAGCCAGAACCAGAGAAATGAGGAGCGATGGGAAAGGGGAATAGGAATAGGTTGAGGTACTAGGTGTTGTTTACGGGATTTAGCCTACCTGTGAGTGCGTACCGTTTTGTGCGTTCTTATTACTGTTTCGTTTTTCATTTGATGTTTTCCTTCCTTCCTTCCTTGTACACTTGGCTGTGAAAACCGAGGACTGTTGGAATTTTGTTTTCATTTTCCTGCACTTGACTTGCTCGTCCAGCGTCAGTTGCACCACACTGCCCAGCTCTTCAAGCATCGTATCATCAGCATTTGCTTCTTTCCTTTGCTCCTTCCTCTGATAGTTCGTTTACTTGACTCTTATCTTTTTGCCTTTCATCGTTCTCTCTCCTCTTATCTCTTCCTTTCGTAACCATGGCTTATTTACTCTCACTTCTTTCTTTCATTCACCGGTCTCAATCACAGTCGCCCTGCCTTGGACATACTGACACAAAGTCTGAGAGATATACTGCGTTTCCTTTTACCTTTCTCTTTTGTTGTGGGCCTGCAGCGAGATGCCTTAATGGACTAGGCAGGACTCTACGAGACGCGTACCTTTCTGCTAGCAAGAGCAGATCCGATATCAACCCCCTCAAGTCATCTTTGCTGCATTCGGAACTGTGTGGATACGACTGGACAAGCTCGGCTGTAGGCGTAAAAGACGTAGGTTAGAGAGTGGTTAGAGGGGATTTGCTATCATTCCCTCCTCTTTTCTTCACAATACCTAGTCACTACATACTCTTTGTAACCGCATTCTAAAGCTTATCTCAACTCTGAAGACCATTGCTTGTGTATTCCGTCGTCTGCACCGTCTGCAACGACGAGCTCGACTCTTCCTGTCGTTTCCGCGTGTGCACAGCCACACCATTTATTTCCATATCCGCCTTGTCGCTCAGCGTAGTACGCATAGTACTTGATTTTTCAACTTTTTGACTTTGGTTCGGGTCGGATAGTAAAGCGTGTTAGTGATAATTGGTGAAGTAGAGATAAAAGAGGGAAAGGAGAGGGGGGAATGAGCGAGACTGAGTGTAGGGAGGCGAGGGGATGGGAAGAGAGGGGAGCCCGGGATGAAGGTAGAACAGTAACAGAAAACAAAAGACAAAGGATGAAAGACAAAAACAAGACCGGAAATAAAAACAAGTTGAGAAGAAGAAAAAGGACGAAGCAACGAAGAAAACATGAAGGGTAAATATCCTCCACCCTGCCCTCCCTCCCGCACTCGACAAAGTTCTCGTAAAACGTAGGAGACAATAAGGAATGAGACCCAATCCAACCAAGCAAGGAAGAGAGAACGAAAATCACGACTGAACCCCTCGAACAACGCCAATGTCCAGCCCTACAAAAACTCCCCACCATTCCCTTTCCAACGCTCTGACTCCCTTCCCTATAGGTCCATGTGAGGTATTCGAGTTCCCATGTCATGATGTTGCGGCCCGGGCTCTTTGGTGCGTGGGGTGACTGAGTGGGGCTCTTGGCTCAGATGAGGAGGGGCGGGGCGGGGGCAGGGAAGGCAGGAAGCAGGAGGAGGAGGAGGATGGGTCAGTATAGGCGTACGCGTGGACGTAGACAGAAAGAAAGAGAAAGAAAGGGAAAACAAGGAGAAGAATTGAAGTGAAGGTGACGAATGAAATGAAAGAGCACCAAACACACGACGAGAACAGGCCACAGAGAGGGAGAGGGCTCAGAAAAAGCAGGTAAAAGGAAGGTAAAAACACTCCAAACCTGACCCAAACAACTCACTGATCCAACACAGTCAACCTCTCCCGCCTCTCCTATCCGTTACCTTCCCCGTTACCTTCCCCGTTACCTTCCCCGTCACCATTACCGTTACCAACCGCGGACATATTCCAGCCAGTTTTCTTCCTGGTTTGTTGGTGGGTCTGACTCAGAGGTAGATTTGCGAATTATTATTTGGATTTGTCTATATTGGATGTACAGTGCGTCATGACAAAGCGTAGGGCCATGGAGGGGGGAGCTGGTGGAGGTTTTCTGTAGAGAGTGGGTAAGCGAGCGTAACGAAGACAGAATGAAGGGACTAGGGTAACAAAGGTAGTACAAGGAAGGGGACGGAGAATGGAGTGTGCCGGAGGAAGGACAGAAGGCAGTAAGGTGGTGGTGGGGATGAAAACGAGAAAAAGACAGCAGGAGACAATAGCAAAAAGAGAAGACACACAAACGCACCCAAAACATCCTAGGATATGTTCCTTAATGCCTCAAAACACCACCAACTCGTCCCCAGCTCTAGTGCCCCATCCAGCCCTTCTCGCTTTGCTCGCTGAGGTTCCTAGAAAAACCCAACAACATCTGTAGCATTAGCATGCATTAAAAGAAAAACCCGAGGAGAGGTAGAAAACGTGACGAGAATAAGGAAGGATGGGACAAGAGAAAAAAATGAAGGAACACTCACATCGATTTCCGGCGCCTACTCCTCACCGTATACTCGCAACGGGGTTTTTAAAACGTATTGAAAGATACTTTGGGTGCATATCCTGGGCCGGAGTTTGGTACATGGCATGGCTGTAGGTGGAGTCGTAAGCGGAAAGAGGGTTGACGTTGAGGGTGTTGAGGATGGATGTAGCGAAGGTTACCCAGTCGTGTAAGCAAATAGCCAGTCCCACTTCTCGTCACTGTTGACGGCCTTGAAGACGTTGACGCCAAAAGACAGATGCTGGTGCATGAGAACGAAAAAGTACCAGATAACAGCGGTGCATCCTAGATTGCGGAGGGAGGTCATCGCTGTCGTTGTCTGCTTGTTCAGTGGCTGTGTAGAGGCGGGTCTAGATTTTGTCCGGGAACCGCACGGGTACTCATTTGTCTTCACCACCACCACGACAAGCAACAACACACTTGACGTGTGTGGAATTTGCACATTGACATTGAAGTTGGCTGTAAGCGTAGGCGAAAAGATATTTGACATTGCGGGTATTGGTGGTGGATGCAGATCTGCTCACAAGGACTTCAGCTCTCTCTTTATGATCGTAAATTGTGTCAATATCCATCCGGATAGGACCTCCGAGCGACTTCATCTGCAAGCCTCTATGCGTGCGCAGGTACTTTGCTTCAGATCCAGGACATTGAGATCAGCCGTAAACGGTTTCAACCGACAGGAAGGTGCATTCTCGCCGATTTTCATTATATCCTCCCTGCACAGGCTTTCATATAACCACAACTATGGCTAATGTACTCAAATTTCAGCCAGACTGTCGGACGAACAAGTAGAAAAACTGTGCACAACCTCGCACTCTAACTTCCCATTGACCACTATCGTCATTGTTCAAAGAGAGCCTTCGCTTTTATTAACTGTATTGTATATATATCAAGGTTATATTGGATGAGGCATCTTAGAAGCGATTAGAGCAGCGTAAATGCAGTCATATCCAGAATAAAGCCCGTCATTTCTTTCCATCTCTAGAGCCCTCGTCCCCCATGCTGTGCCAGAATTGATCGCATTCCATCCAAGCTAGCTGACGAAATCTTATTGCACCCTAATAAGTTGGGAGATGAGCTGCTTCGGAAACATTAAGAATCCTCGTCTCCCTCGGCGGATGATCGCCGTATCCTCCGATCCGCTAGGTGCCTAGATGTCTCCTCCGGAACTTTTCGTGGGGTCCTCTGAAGCTCTCATGCTTCAGTCCCTCAGGTCAAACTCTGCGTTTGGCATCTTTCAGTCACACCAAGACCCGAGGCAAAAGATCTCGTCTCGCGCAGAGACATCAAAGCAACCTCACGTGAACGGGACACTTTCTTCGGTCTTCTTCTTGCGCTTTCACCAGGTAGGTATCAAACCTTATCATTTCGTCATTTCGTGACACGAGGCGAAAGTTTTCATCTCGCGCAGACCAATCAAAGCGGCTTCACGTGAACGGGACACTTTCTTCGGTCTTCTTCTTGCGCTTTCGCCAGGAAGGTATCAAACCTTATCACTTCGCAGATAACAGTGACACGAGGCAAAAGTTTTCATCTCGCGCGGACCAATCAAAGCTACTTCACGTGAACGGGACACTTTTTCTTTGGTCTTCTTCTCGTACCTTCATCAGGTAAGTAAACTGTCCTGCTATAATTATGAGACAAAAGTTGCAATCCTACGCAGACACATAAGAGTAGACTCACGAAATCCCAGTACGTCATGTCAAACGACTATTTACATGTTTTATAGTTGTTTTGATTTTGCTAATGATTCACAGGTCTCCAAAATTTCCATACCAATGTCCCAACGCAGTGGGAAGATTGGTGGTGGACCTCCTCACAGCATCGCTAGGCAAACTCGAGGAGGAATCAGAAAGATACCTGCACTTTCAGAGAGAAACAGTGGGGCAGAAAATCAAATAATTCAGCCAGAAAGAACAAATGCCCATCCAATGCAATCACAGACAGCTGCACTTGGCACACTCAGGTTTCAAAGGGACTCTGGAATCAAGGATCACGCAAACTAAGACTCAAATCTATCAGCCTGCATCACTTTATCGGTATCAGGGTAGCAAGATTCCTATTATTAAAGGGAAACTTTATCCTGGAGAGAGTATTGCATCAGAAATGTTACTCAATCTGGCTCAAAATATGAAGGTTGCTATCCGGCAAGAAATCACAACAGAGCAGCCTTTGACCAAGCAAGGTAATTTTGGACATCTTTATGATTAATATATTACTAATATTTGAGTAGATTCCACATTTTGTACTGATAATAGTAATCCTGTGTATGATTCAAGGCCAAGACAGGCTGATGTCAGGTTTGTCATTATAATCTAGAGCAACATCTTAGTAGTGGACTCAACCTCAAATTTGAATTTGTAGCATACTCCAAGATGCCCAGAATTTTTCTATGAACAACAGTAAGATCAATGTTGTACAAGGAGATCAGCATAACACACAAGTCTATTTCGGAGAGCAAGGTGAGGGATAATGTTGATTGCAAATGAATACATTGATAACTCAATCTGATACAGACATCATTAACAAGCTTAATCCAGCCAAAAAAGCATTTCATGATGTTGGTGCAAGAAATGTTTGTATTGAGGGCACTTGAACAGAAATACTGCAAAATATCATAAGTTGGGCTCAGGATACCTCACCAGATGCTCTAGTAGGCTACTGGATGTGTGGTATGGCAGGTACAGGAAAAAGTACCATTGCGAAGTCTGTATGTATGATGCTAGAGAAGAAAGGATTGCTGGCTGGAGCATTTTTCTGCTCTCGTCAGATTCAGGAGTGCAAGGAGTATCACAATGTTATTCCAACACTAGCATATCAAATGGCTCGGTGTTCAAGAAATTATGCAGAAGGCATTCAGAAGGCCCTCAACACAGATCCAGATATTGCTATCAAAGACCCAGATATCCAAGTCAAAGAAGTTCTTACCAAACCATGGGAAGGAGCTTCCTCACCTTATTCTCCAGTGGTAGTAATTGATGCCTTGGATGAATGTGAGAACATTTCCTTATTGCTGAAACATCTCATTCCAGCTATCAGAAATCTCCATATTCCAGGCCTAAAATTCTTTCTGACTAGCCGTCCAGAACAACATATCAAAGATTATTTTGATGTTGATGAGATACAACAGGAAGGCCAAACTCTCCAACATTTCTATTTGCACAATGTACAGAAAAGTATTGTAAGGGATGATATCTCTATGTTTCTTCAGCAGGGTCTTGGCCAAATGTCTATCTCTAAAGACAAGATAGATATACTTGTGGACAGCTCTGATGTATTGTTTATTTATGCTGCTACTATTGTCAAATACATCATTGGAGGTGGAAAACGAGCTCAGGTTCGATTGGCCAACATCCTTGACTTGAAACGTACACCAGATAAACTACAGACTCAAATTTTGGATGATCTTTATGGTCAAATCCTTGAGGAAGCCCTTTCATCCTCAAAGCTATCCCCTGAAGAGCAGGAGAAGAGTTTGAACGTTCTCTACACTGTGATCACAACTGCTACACCTGTATCATGCCTAACTATCTCAGAGTTGCTAAAGCTTGACTTGGGAAACATTGAAGCTACAATAACAGAACTGCAGTCAGTTTTATACATCAATAAGGATGATGAAGCCATTTACACTTTTCATGCCTCATTTGCAGACTACATGACTTCGGCTTCAAGGGCAAAGAATCTGTACTGTAATTCAATCAGTCATCATAGGCTCCTTGCAAAACAGTGTCTGAGTTTAATGCAATGTCAACTTAAATTTAATATCTGCAACCTGCCTTCATCATTTTTGAGTGATGATGATGTGCCAGATATTAAAACCAAGATAGCCCAAAGTTTAAGTGGAGCAACTCAATATTCATGTATCTATTGGGCATATCATTTTGCAGGAACAGAGCTGGATACAAGCCTGGTAGAAAAAATGGAGACATTTTTCAAGCTCAAAATTCTTTTCTGGATTGAGGCAATGAACCTCTTGAAGAAGCTTCCAGAATGTATTAAGAATCTTCAATCAATTTCAAAGGTATGTCAGAATTAGTTGTACGTCATATAATATCTAACTCAAAGCACATTTTTGTATATAACAAACAGATGTGTCAGGCCAACAATTTGATTAGCTCTACAAGTCAGGATGCTATACAAGAAACAAAAGACATGGCAAATGTGTTTGGCTTAAGCGGTGTAAAACATATGACCCCACATATGTATCTTAGCATCATGCCCTTTTATCCAGCTCTAAGCCAAAGGCTGGACAAAGTAGTCAAAGTATCAAGCACACTGCTATCAAATCCTTCCATTGGTTATTGGCAGACACCTTCAGCAGTTTTCTGCATAAGTGTTTCTCCAGATGGAGAAAGAGTTGTAACTGGGCTGCGAAATGGGGATATCATCATGTGGAATATAAATAATGGGGAGCAAATTGGAGAGCCTTTTGTTGGACATCAAGACTGGGTCAGATCAGTGTCCTTTGATCCTGATGGTACAAGAATGGTATCTGGCTCATCTGATGCAACAATAATCTGGGATGTGAATACCAGAAAAATTGTCTGTCAGCCTCTTCAAGGGGATACAAGCTCAGTGGTAGTTTCATTTGATGGAACTAGAATTGCCTCTGGCTCACATGATAAGACTGTAAGGATCTGGAGTGCAATTTCTGGAGAGGCAATTGGACAGCCTTTTCAGGGACATGAAGGTACCATTAACTCAGTAGCATTTTCTCCTAATGGAACTAGGCTTGTGTCTGGCTCACATGACAAAACAGTGAGGATTTAGGACATCTTGACAGGAGACACCATTGGAATGCCTTTCAGATTGGATAAATCAGTTAGGTCAGTATCATTTTCTCCTGATGGAGCTATAATTGCTGCTGGCTCAGGTGATGTAACCATGTTTGATGCAAAAAATGGAGATGTACTTTGGCAAATCAATAATGTAGGCCATCGATTAAATTTCTCTCCTGATGGGACCAGAATTGTCTCTGCATCATGGACAACAGTGAGGATCTGGGATGCAAACACTGGAGCAGTTATTGGCCAGCCTTATCAAGGACACCAGGAGGATATCAATTCAGTGGTGTTCTCTCCTGATGGATCCAAAATCATTTCTGGCTCATATGATCAGACAGTGAGGATCTGGGATTCAAGTGTTCAGTCTGTCATTCATGAGCCAGGACAGGGTCATCAAGGAGAAGTTTACTGTGTAGCATTTTCTCCTGATGGTACTAGGATTGTTTCTGGCTCAGATGATAGGACAATAAGGATCTGGGATACAAGCACTGGAAATGCCATTGGACAGCCTTTGCTAGGACATACAGATGAGGTCTATTCAGTTGCATTTTCACCTGATGGAACCAGAATTGTGTCTGGCTTATCTGATCAGACAGTAAGGATCTGGGATGCAAGCACAGGGAATGTGATTGGGCAGCCTTTGTTGGGACATACAAAGACAGTCACTTCAGTTGCATTTTCACCTGATGGAACCAGAATTGTGTCTGGCTCATATGATAAGACAGTAAGGATCTGGGATGCAAACACTGGAAATACCATTGGACAGCCTTTGCTGGGACATAAATACAATGTCAGCTCAGTTGCATTTTCACCTGATGGAACCAGAATTGTGTCTGGCTCATATGATGAGACAGTAAGGATCTGGGATGCAAACACTGGAAATGCCATTGGACAGCCTTTGCTGGGACATACAGGTCAGGTCCATTCAGTTGCATTTTCACCTGATGGAACCAGAATTGTGTCTGGCTTATCTGATCAGACAGTAAGGATCTGGGATGCAAGCACAGGGAATGTGATTGGGCAGCCTTTGTTGGGACATACAAAGACAGTCACTTCAGTTGCATTTTCACCTGATGGAACCAGAATTGTGTCTGGCTCATATGATAAGACAGTAAGGATCTGGGATGCAAACACTGGAAATACCATTGGACAGCCTTTGCTGGGACATGCAAACTGGGTCAATTCAGTGGCATTTTCACCTGATGGAACCAGAATTGCCTCTGGCTCTTATGATCACACAGTTCGAATCTGGGATGCAACAACTCTGACTCAACCTGAGATCAGTCATGAGCCATGTACGAATAGTGCTTCTGAAGTAACTCAATTGTCATATGTTAATCACTGTATGTATTTCAGATAAAATGTGACAAAAAAAGCAATGCTAATTATTCTTTTCAGCCTCTTTCTGGTACCTTGACAGTGAAGGCTGGATCCAATTTCCTGGAGGTGAACATGGGATCATTTGGATCAGACCTCAACACATTCCCATGCTATATACACCTCAGACTAGCATGATCATTTCTGACAAAGGCTTCATAAAACTTTCCCTTGAGAATTGTGTGTATGGAGAGAATTGGGCTGAGTGTTATAGTGATAAGGAATGAATCTGACAGCTCTGTAAGATCTAATGATTTCAAATTCATGACTCACACAAATGCTATCTCAGTCCAATATGTTCTTACTACCTGCTGCAATAAATCAGTTCAGTTGATATTTTGAATCTATTTTCGTATTTTGTTTTACTAGGTGAGTCATTTTCTTGCTCCCTGAAGTTATATCTTTTTTCCATCAAGAATTGTTGAGATAAGGTGGTCATGTCCAATTGTTAATGTAACAATTCATGCTTTCCTCTCGCAAACCATTGTTATTTTGCATCACCTAAGCTCAGAATGCATATAGTTGGTATTGTTTGAAAGATGCCATGGTATGGATTATATCAGCATTAGAATTGATAAAAGTACGGTCCTACATAAGTATCATATCACTCACCCAAACCCCCTCTATTCCAACTTCCTCCCATCTGCACCTCACTAGGAACCTGAGGCAGAATGCCTGCTCCCCGGTGAGATCTGTCCTCTATTCTCAATTGTTTTCTTGACTTTCTGTTCTTGGTGGCAAATATTTATTGGAGCCTATACATGAATATGAAAGAGTGAACATTAGAGACAAATGAGAAGGGGGGGACAGAGATTAGCAATGAATAAGATACACAAACGAAAAACAACCAAGCCAAAGAAAACAAATGAAAATGAAAACAAAGGCAAAAAGAAGGAAAAGTGTCATGGGTGATGCAGTGCAGACCTCATTCTTTGTCCCACCCCCTCCGCCCATACACCCCAACACCCACCCTTCCCCCCCTCACATTATTGTACCCCCCTCTGCCCATTGTTATACCCCCCTACGCCCATTGTTCTATCCCCCCCAATTGTTCTAACTCCCCCCCTCCCCAATTATTCTATCTCCACTCCCCCCAACATTTCCCTGAACCCCCTTGCCCTCACAATGTTTAATAACCAAGAAATTTAAAACACCACTGATGTCCAAACCTGTCAAAGAATACCCCAAACAGTTCTGATGCAGACCCCCCAACCCCACTGCTCTGCCTCAATGGCACCTTTTCTTATTTGCGATAATTTTCTATTCATATCAGCTGCCATGTCATTTTTTGCAGCTTCGGGTGCCTATGATCATGGATGACATGGGTTGAGTCTCATGTATCACGAGAAAGTGGTGGGCGAGGGGTAGAAAGGGAAGGGGGGAAGGGGGGGAAGTGGGTATATGGAGGAGCGGATTAGCATATGTATGCGTACACATAGACAAAGTAGAGCTGAGGGAACAAAAACAAGAACACGAGAGGTGTTAGACAATGACTCTGACACGCCAAGTGAAAAAGGAAGAAATTATAAAAGGGCGGAATAGAAAAGAAAGTGAAATCAAATCCGAAAAACCCAAATTCCAAAATTCCAAAACACCCACAAAACTTCCAGGAAAAATCCCCACTCACTGATATGAAGCAACCACCCTCTCTTGGTTCTACAACCTGCATCTATCACCCTTCCCCGGAGCCTTCCTCAGAGCATACTCCAACCCTACTCATCTAATACAATATGTATGCAGTGCACTTTGAGAGATAAGAGAGAGGCAGAGTTGAGGGGGGGGGGTGTGGGGGGTCTAGTTTTTTCTGTATGGGAGGGGATCAGTGATAGGTAGAGAAAAGGGGAGAGTATGAGTTTATAGACGAGAATAGATGGTAATATAGTGGATGAGGGGAAGGAGGGGAAGGAGGGAAATGGTACCAAAATGGGATGAGGATACCAGAATGACAGGGTCAGAGTACCAGAAAGAACAAGATTATGAGGAGGAAAAACAAAGAAGAGGAAGGACGCGTGCCCGAAACATCCTCCTCCATACCTCTAAATATGACCCACGCATCACAGTTTTGCGTAGAAGACTCTGACGCACAATTCTCATTCGTGGGGGGATGAAGTGAATAAGATTCTGTAAAGGATGGTGTTAGTATTGTCTTGGTTGCTATTTGAGGCGAAGAGCGGGAGGTGAAATATTGAAAGGCTGGGAGAAAAGATGAGGAAGAGGTAATGGGCAACAAGAAAGGAACGAGAACGTTTTCATGTGTATTTGAATAAGTATCCGTGTTGTCATTGAGCGAATATTGAGTTTGAGCTGGGAGGTGAAGCGGAAACCCCTGGGAGACCTGAACGCAGACAAAATGAGAAGAAAGAGGTGAATGCAAAGGACGTTTCATGGCTGAGTGGAGTGATTCTTGTCGTGTCTTTGGTGGGCGAACGACAGAAAGGCTTGATGTGGCTGTGTAGTCGGTCTAGATTCGGACCGGCAACCAGAGTGGTACGCGTCATTCTTGGTTGACAGTTGACCACGACGATGACAACGACCTTGCCTAATCAGTCCCACTTCCCTCAGCGTCCTTCACCTCTTTCCTCTCTGGCCACATCTGCGCATAAGACTGTTTCGTCTTTGCCTACCAAGTCGTTTCTCTATGTTAACATCTTTGCGTGGTCTCTCAGTTCTTTCGTCGTCGCCTACCGAGTCGGATGCTGTATTGTGTCAGTGTCGAAGACAGGTTATTCCCTCAATCTGCCTGCCAACACACAACTGGTAATGAGAGTCTTCTAAGGACCTCTTCGGCAACAAGTGTCGGCCCTGCTGCATCCACCACTCCTTCGGCAACTACCGCCAACCCTCTATCGGTCTACGCCTCCAACTATGCCCACAGCCATGCACCAACGCCAACACAAGCGCAAACTTCGGTCCCAGAGTATACGCTGTTTGAAAATTTCGCAGAATGTGTGTTTCATTTCACGTTGGGAGCACAAGTGATGGATATGTGAGGAATTGGATGTTAGGTGCATTGTTTTCAGTCTCGCCGTTTTGTTCTCTTTCATTACTACTTTTGCTTCCCTTTCCACAACCAATACTAATGCCATTGTTGCAGAGTCTTTCTCGAGTCTTTTTATGCACTTCTTCACCTGGATTGGGTGTTGGAGTTTTTCGTCCAAGATGGTGATGAGAGTTGGTTGTTTTTAGAGCATTCGAGGAGGATGTGATGGGTGCGTGGACTTTCCTAACTTCTTATCTTTTCTCTTTCGCCGTCTTTGGTTGTTTTCCCATCTCCCACATACTCGCCTTTTCTACCATTCCTCATTCCTCTCTCGAGCTCTCTTCTTCATTCCCAGATTTTCTCTCTGTCTTATCATCCATTACCTGTCTCTCCACTAGCACTAACACCCTTCCGGCCCCCAGAAAAGACCATGACCTCATCCAGGATTGCGCTCGTTCCCTCATAGTACATATTGGCGTATATCCAGTCGAAATCCGCCTCCGACCAATCATAAAGAAAGTGCTGGATTATATTCCAGGGAATTACGGATACGTTGGATCGCCTGATAACTTGACAGCGCTTTATCGGTGAGTATTTCTCCATTTCCGATGTTTTTCATCCCAGCTCTCGATTTTCCTTCGTTTTCGTCTCCTCTATCTTTGTGGGCATATATGCTGACTTCTCTACTTCACCTCATAGACACGATTCAGTCATAGTATGCACACAACGCCGCAAAACATAGCAGATTGGAAAAGGCACGATGGGCAGTTAGAATCAGTATTATTTGCGACATTCACCTGTGAGTACCTAGTTCCTTCGTTTTCTGTTTTGATTTTTTCTATCTCGTTTCTTTTTCCTTTGCTCGTTGGTTTCATTGTTTCCTACATTTGAGAAATGTCGTGTGTGTCTGTGTAGGAGTGGGATAGCTGGGTAATTTGGACTTCCTTCAGACCAAGTTTTTCCTCTTTGCTTTCATTTTGGGTGTTTCGTTTCAGGTCTCTGCTTCGCTGTTAACCCTCCCTTTACCCCCTCATGATATAAACAGGTTCCGACAACAGTAGTCTGTCCCAAACGCAAACTCAAGAACGATCTAGAAGTAACAGGCAGATTTGAAGAGGGGGTTGAGGAGGCATTTCGATTCAGTGATTGGTTCAGAGATGAGGGTGAGGAGGGGATAAAGAGAGAGGTGATTACTTGGTAGATTCTGTGCTGTTGCGTAGTGAACTGTTGTTAGCCTCGGTATAGGAAGATATTTGAACTGTTTTTTTTTAGTATACAATGCTATCTTAATGCTACTGCGAGTGCTATGGAATATTGCACGAAATACACATATTTAAATCAAGCTACTATTCAATGCCCACACCCTTACCTTCATGACATCCAACATCCTTCCCTTCCAATTCCATAGTCCTACCCCTACTCCTCCTCGCATTCCCTTTTTTCAAGCTTCGCCTACACTCAATCAAAATGACGGAAAAAGCAAGTACTCTATCACAGTACAGGCTGTCGTTCTTCATCACTTCCTGGGAAAACACAAGAAAAGGGCAGTAAAACAAAGACATACCGTACTTGTGAAACAGCTTTCAATTCCTCGCCGTCATCTATGTTTTTCATCATCATGCGAGCCCTCCGTCCTTTACCTCCCTCCTAACTATATATCCCTTACTGCAATCCTGCATGCAATCCTTCGCAAGGCATTTGGAATGCATAAAAGCTTCTGTGTTTTCAAAGAGTTTGTAGGTACCCGAAACAATAAACTGGTAATCTAGACAACTACGGTAAATCAAGCAATTGGGAAAGGGAGCCAGAGACAGAGTGAAAGCGAAAGCGATGGGGGTGAGCATTGGGACGGGGACCGTGATGTTTGAGTGTGTGTCAAGGATATTGTTTGCGGGACTCGAGTTGTCAGGCTGTGAGTGGGCTTGTTCGTCTTTCTCTCGGCATTTCTGCATTTTATTTCTTCCCTACATTTGATGAGGATTTTGGCGAGTGTGGAATCAGGTCAAGAAGCACTGCATTGGGCGTTGGAGTCTTTCATGACCAATGACCAAAGACAGGATAAGAGTTGGAATCGGAATCAGGTTGGGAATCTCTCAAGTATCGGTGATACAAAGATGCAGAGTCACACTGGGGGCGAGCTCATGGGAAGCAGGCCCTCGGCTCCCAGGCAGGAAGCCTCATGGGAAGCAGACTGGACAGCTCCCACCGGTAATCTAAACTATTGAATTCGAAGGGCCCGAGTAGCTAGGCCCAAGTACTTCGTGTAACCTTAGCAGGGGCTGAATCCAGGATTGCACTGCAATCCACAGTGTACCTTATATACTTATATAGAAAACACTGTAGTAGTACGACAGATATAGAACAAAGACCGGCATTAAATGAAAATGTATATAACTTGTGAATACAAAGAGTCAAAGCCTTTCTATTCTTTGCAGCCCTACACACTATATGTCCAACAAAGTGGTTTGCAATTGCTCCAAGTGTGAACGATTCATGTACGATGTCAAGTTTGCCGGTACACTCAATAACCACCCAAGTCACACAATACGTGAAAGCCGGTTACAAGAGAATAGATTGATCAAAAGAGACAGAGAGATATAGAGAGAGAGATAGAGAGATGAGGTAGTAAGCTGACTAGGCTCTACACTGCGTAGTAATAGTACAGAGCGGAGACGAAGTGAACGAACTAAGGAATAGGTTACAAAGATCACAGGTATATAAGTAAAATGTGAACAGATGGGAAATAGTAAGTAATAATAGACGGTATCATGTGGAAACGTCAAGGGCGAGAGAGTAATGAAGGTACTGGATCATAAGGAATGATTGACAGTGAGAATGTCCGTGGAGATAAGAATCGGAGGAGATAAGAGTGAGTCATAGATCTGTAGAGATGGTAACTATAGACGATGATGGGAAATGGTTGATGTTTACAGGGTTAAAAGTAAATAACGTGAGAAATAGGTAGTAAAGGAGAAGGAATAGAAAGGAAATGAATAGGCGGGGAGCGATTCATGACATTACCCTCTCTTTAAGACAAGCTTTCACTGGAGCTCGGCAAGGTGTTAGTCCAGTGTTTCGCCCATTGTTCGCGTAGTCATCTGTCCAATTCTCCCTGTTCTGGCCAATAGTCTGTTAAGTCACCCCATTCCGTCGTGCTGGTTGCAGTACCCCAACCTGGTTTGCTTCCACTCCATCCATCACCGTCACTATTTTCCAGGAAGATGTGTGCCCCCCATACAGAGCCGTATCCCCATCCAAGGTTTCCTCTGTGTTCTGCCCGTAAGGATGTCTGATGAGCCACACATCTAGCTCTATGACCTGTCCCCAATATACATTGCCCTGGTCCATCCTCTCCTCCCCATGTGCAGCGTCTACATCCGTGGTGAGGTCCCTGGTGTTGTTTCGAGAGTCGACATTGACGTCCTGAACGTCGTCTGTATGTACAACACCCTCCGTTAGTTGGGCGTGTGAGAGCTGTGTCTTGAGCGGTAGAGGTAGTATAGGGAGTGGTTGACATTGTGATGGCGAAAGTAGGAGTCGTTGTGGTTTGGATGGTAGTGATGGGTATTATCCTGTCGTTCTTCATCCTGGAGAGGGATCTTTTATAGTTGTTGGCTTGTGTGACATAAGTGTCGAGCAAACGGTCAGGCTATCGTTCGGAGACCAGTTTGACAGTAGACGCCGTTTATTAGTGTCGTTACTGTGCGACGCTGTTAATGAGGGAATGCGATCGATGAATGGTGACGGAATTCTGAGTTCGGTTGTTGAGTGGGGTGGGAAGGAGGACATAGAATACCAGCAATTCGTGACACTGTTCCTCCTTGGAGTTGTGCTTTCGCTTGAAGCACATGAGTACTTCGCCATATATCTCCTATGGTGACTCCCAGTGAACGCACCGTTGTTCCTGGTCGTATCAGGTTTTTTGGTCGATACGCATTTGGGTGTTGTTGGTGGAAGGTTTCGATCATATCTTTCACCTTCGTCAATCCTGATGCCGGTTCCCATGAATTCTCTGAGTCAGCATAGTCTAACCATTTGACAAGGTATTGTACTCCCCGACGGTTCCTCATTGGTTTTGAATCTAGAACTGCTTCCACATCGTATTCATTGTCTTCGGGAAGCAATTCAGCTGGTTCTCCCAGGTAGTTCACTCCGTGAGCTTCGGTTTCTTTGTATGGTGATAGGAGTGAGGCGTGGAAGACTGGATGAATGCGCCAGGTATTCGGTAATTTGAGTCAGTAGTTGACTCCACTGATAACGTCAGTGATTTCAAACGGCCTGTGACAACGATTTGCCAACTTAGCTTTCGGCCTCGTTGTCTTCAGATTCTTTCCGTCTAGCAACACTTTGTCCCCAACCTTAAATTTCACCCCTTCATTCGTATAGTCCTTGTTTTGTTCCTTCATCAATTCTGCCGCTGTCGCCAGACTTGCTTTTAGTTCTTCTCGAAGGATATCCAAGTTTTGAAGGCGTTCTTCGAATTTTGGTACGTGTGAAGTTGGGTTAATTGTGGGGAAGAGTCGAGGTAAATATCCATGGAGTAATTCGAATGGCGATTTCCCAGTTGCCACATGAACTTGTGTATTGTGACAGAATTCAGCATAGGGTAGGTATTTAACCCAATCGTCTTGGCAGTAGTTGCAGAAGGTTCAGAGGTACTGTTCAAGTTCTTGATTAAACCTTTCTGTCTCACCATCTGTTTGTGGATGATAAGCTGTACTGAGTGCCGAAACGATACCTAACTTAGCATATATTCCTTTCATTACTTGGCTCGTGAATTGAGGTCCGCGGTCACATATCATCTTGTCCCATAAGCCATATCGTCGCCAAGTGTTGTTGAATAATAGGTAGATTGTTCCGTCGCCATCGATATCCTTTCTGCATGGAGAAATGACAACTGTTTTCGTTGAACGATCAACTGTGACGTGAACTGCATTGAAGCCATCACATTCTGGCAGATCTGTGATGAAATCGGTTGTAATTGTGCCAAAGGGTCATTCCGGTATTTTGTTCGGAATTAGTGGTACATGCGCCGGGTGGTTATTTGCCTTGGTTAACTGACAGGTAGCGCATCCTTCGACGTAATTTCGAACAAATACTGATATACCAGCCACCAGAATTCTCTACTGATGAGTTCATACATCTTGAATTGTCCCGGATGTCCTGCGGTAAGGCTATCGTGATGCATTTTGACAATGTCTTGTCTGAGTTGTTGGTCGTTTGGGATGTAGATTTTCCCTCGGAACAAGATGATTCCGTCTTCGTAATTCCATTCCTGTAGGTTTTTTTCCAATGCACGCGGTCCATTGTTAAAGATGGTTTGTAACGCACTTACAACTTCGGCATCCCTTTTCGGGCATTCTTTGATCCATCTTTTCAACTCTGTATCTCTGATTGTGGTTACTGTTCCTGACCTCGTCGCTCGAATCCTGAAAAACTTGGGGTCGAGCAAGACCCTATCTTTGTTGTCGTTTTCGACCCCCTCTTTATGATCTGGTCTTCGAGAGAGTGGGTCGCTTCAGTCAAGGTTTCCGGGTTTGTGAGTGAGCATGAAATCGAATCTGGTCAAAAACAGGGCCATTCTTGCTTGTCGCCGACTGAGTTTCTGAGTGGTGGTGAAGTATCTGAGGTTGTCGTGGTCGGTCAAGATTTCGATGATATGTGGTCCGCCTTCCAGGTAGTGTCGCCAGGCTTCGAGTCTGCGTATGATCACTAACAACTCTTTATCGTGAATGTCGTAATTCCGTTTGGTTTCGGACAGAGCTTTTGACAGGTAAGCTATGGGATGCCATTTATCGTCCGGTCCTTGTTGTTGCAGGATACCTCCTGTAGCGTAGTCTGACGCATCAACTTCTACTTGGTACGGTTTAGAATGATCGGGCATGAGAAGGACTGGTGAAGACGTGAACGTATCTTTGAGCGTCTGAAAGGCTTCTTCTTCGTGAGATCAAATAGTGGTCGTGCGATTTTTGAAAAATCATGTATGAAACGATGGTAGAAGTTTCCGAAGCCAAGGAATGATTGTACGTCTTTGACATTGCGTGGGTTGGCCATTTAGTCACACCTTTGACCTTGACTGGATCCATCGCCAACGTATTGTGTGAAACGATAAGGCTGAGGAATTCCACGGAGTTGGTTTCGAAGGTGCACTTTTCTGGTTTAGCGTACAGATCGTTATCCTGAAGTCGTGCGAGTACTTGTTTTACCATGTGTCAATGTTCTTCTAGTGACTCCGTGAATATTAGGATGTCGTCCATATAAATCACGACTTTTCCGGAGTCGATCAGGTCCTTGAATAGGGTATTCATCATCGCTTGGAATGTAGCTGGGGAATTCATAAGACCGAAGAACATCACTGTTGGTTTGAAAAGGCCGCGGTTACTTTTAAACGCCGCTTTCCATTCATCTCCCTTTTTTATGCGTATGTTGTTATATCCCCATCTGAGGTCGATTTTGGAAAATATCCATGCCCCCTTTAGTTTGTCTATGAGTTCTGATATGAGCAGTAGGGGGTATTCATTTTTGACAGTCCCCCTGTTTAAGGCGCGATAGTCCTGTACTGGTCGTAGTTTTCCATCTTTCCTTTTTACAAAGAAGAAAGGACTTGCCATAGGAGATTTCGACGGTCTTATATATCCCTTCTCTAAGTTTTCTTTGATCAATTCGTCGAGTTCTTTTTGTTCATTTGGAGATAATGGGTATGTTTTGCAGGGGCGTGGTTCAAAGTCTGGTTTTAGTTTGATAGCATGATCCCATTCGCCACGTTTCGGTAATCGTTCTGAGGTTTGTTTGTCAAAGACTCGTAGGAACTGATGATATTGCGAAGGAATCTTATCTTTAAGAGGTACATCGATCTGGACGTTCTGGGCTGCCTCTGCAAGTTCTTGTGCCTTTGTGGACCCCGCACAGATGTTCAGGTTTGGTGTTCCTGACGTTTCCTCGTTCCCCAACAGTTCTTCCATTATGTCTTGTTCCCATTGTTCCACCCTATGGACTACTGACATTGTAATATCACTGGGCAAAGCCCAGCAGCCATATTGCAATATTTGCAGGATTGTTCCCAGGTGGCATCTTAGGTGGGATATTGTAACATCCCTGGAGTTGGATGGCCCCAGCTACATAATGGCCCGGCAGACGACGGCAGGGCTACAAAATGACTAGAAATCCGTCCCAAATATTTATACGGCTACCGAGCATTGTTTATATTGATTGCACATGCGGCCACCAATCCCATTTGGGAGATATCTCGGGTGCAATGTGCGATATGCGGTGATCTCGGACATAGCGGATATAATGCCAGTCAGAGCCGGGCCGTGCGCTGACCCCTGAACATGATCTTAACTTATCAACACCGTTAGTACATATGGCCTGATGGTGTACCTGTTTAATCGGCATCATTTTCCTCATCTGATTTAATCTATGCATGGTAACCTCTTTCACGAGTTCGAGTCTCGTTAGCTGTATTTTTTTATTCCTCACTTCTACGCACACGCTGCCCAAAAAAAAATACTTCTTTTTGCATAATATCTAAATACATGCCTCTGCTTCTTTGATAATGTCTGTATCGTCCTCCCCAAAGTCCAGGAAGAGTGTGGGTAATGCCTGGATACGGTTGAGTACCTTGTCAGCATGGGTCCGAAGCTTGTACCAGCGGTCAGTCACCTGAACTGCCCTCTCCTCTTGATACTTAACCTGTTGCCAAGCATAAGCATTCAGACCCTCTGCTAGCTCAGCAGAAACACTCGTCTTCATACCCTCTTGACCAACTACTCGCTTCATCCACCACTCCCCTTTCCAAATCGAGTAATCCACCATCCGGCATAATTCATCTGTTAACAACATCAACTCTTCGTGCCAGCGATGTACCCGAGTGCGTGCCTTACACCACTCCACCCGCAACGCTACAAAACATGATTAAATGGGCACAACGACAAGGAATAAATGAATACACACCCTCTCGGTATTCTGGGTCACCTTCTGAAAGCTCCTCAGCCCTGAGATTGTACCAAATCCAGGAAAGATGACGCGTTCTCTCACCTCTCCTGGAAGTGATCATTACTTCTTCCAATCCCTCGCCATCTGACCACTCCTCATCTACTTCCGCTCCTAGTCGACTCATTATTGCCTCTCTCTGTGCCTGTTCCTCTCTTGTCAATGCTCTCTCGCTCAAGCCTCTCACGTCCTCGTCCTTCAATGGTCTCAATGTCTCCTCCCACTTCCTGTGTCCTCTAAGCGAAAACAGTGCATCCCGGGCCAGCCGATAGCGTATTTTGCGTGAATGAATGCGGATATCAATGTCTCGTAACACCCCGCTAGCACGTGTGTTGCCAATCTGGCCAGTGATGTTCTGTACCTTGTAACGATTGGCGGCTGTCCTAGCTCGGAGACCATCGCGGACTCCCTCCAAAGCATCTCGGGCCTCTACCTCACGTAAACGAGCTTCATTATCCATCAATCCAGCAACGCAAGCCGTCCTCATCGCTGAAGCCGTGCCACATTCAGAAGGAAGGAAGAGTCTGATTTTTTCTGGGCGCGACAAGTCGGGGTTTTCGATGTGTTCCATCTCTTCAGCTGAGAGAACGTCGGATAGGCGAGGCATGAGCATAGATTGTAGGTTACGGAATTGTGTGATGTGTTTCAATAACCCAGACCGTCGCTTCTCCACTTCCAGCTGCTGGGCGGTGGTAAGATACTTATTTGTTAAGATGTACAACTCTAGACTTCACCTGTACGCAGTTAGCACCATAGAGACATGTTGGTTTAATGAATTATGGCTTACTGTGCTGCCTGAAGTTCAATACCTTCTACAAGGAAAACCCACGGACTCGTCGCAAAAGCAGAAGCTCCTGCTTCAAGCATAGCTTTCTCCTCTGCAATCATTTCAAGTTGCACGGTCTTGAGCTGGCCTTTCTCTTCATCTGGTCATACATAGAACCGTGGGTCAAGGATTGTCCAAACGGGGAAATACCATGGGAGCACGTACCATGTTCCGGATCCTCATATGGACATGGCTTAGAATGATCATTCTCCCAAGCCAAAACACTATCCCTCCATTCGCCTAATATCTCTCTACCCAACGTTGATGCTAGCGAGTTGTCAAACTGCTTGAAATCCCGTTCATGTAGGTCGAATTCTTTTACTGCTACGACGAGACGTTTGCCAATGTTCTCATCTACGCCGGAAATATCAAGATCAAAATCAAATTTTTGAATTCAAAGAAATCAACCAAACACACCTAATTGTGCTATGGTCTGCCAGTTTGCAAAGCCGAAAATATCATCCAGGGTCATAGCACGGGTCCCAGGCCCCATCTCCTTCGTTTGCGCTGCGGCTTTATTAGATTGAGACCAGCCTTCCTCGATCGTTTCCCCATGCGTTTCCCCACATCCTGGCGCATAATCGAAAGAAAACTTGAAGTGGCACCCTGGTTTGTGTCACTGCGGGCAAAGGTAGCTCCTTTCAATGAGAAGAGCCTGAGAAGATTCTGAGAAGATTTCAAATCCGCTCAATAAAAGATCACTGAGAAGAGTTTGAGAAGAATTGAAATCATCTCAAAATCTTCTCTACCCTGTACTCAACAAGAAGAGTCACACTCTTCTCATTGAGAAGAGTCTGAGATTATACTGAGAAGAGTGAGAGCAATCCTAAGGAATCCTGGCAACCCCGCCGGCCATGTGCCATCCATGCGCTGGCTTAATAATTCAATTGATTTGACTTCCCAAACATTATGGAACACATTGATATCGAGATCGTACAGTTCTATTCCTCAGAGTTGATACTAATTTTCTCCAAGTTACAAGTGTATATTCTCTAGCTGCCATTCCGTCCTCTGTCAAAGTTGCCTGGTTTTCTCAGCTAATACGGATATCAGGCACTAATTTGTAAATAAGTATCTATCAAAGCAAGTATGTACTCTACTCTAAATGTAAGTATGCTCAAGAGTCACTCGGTTGTTTCTGTTCTGGCGATCCAACCTCGTAGTCTTGCTGTATACAACGTCAGAGCATACCGCTGCACGCATGGTGCAATGAAACAAAGTTATAAGTGAGCATTCCGTTCCAATGAAATCCAACCTCGACATCCCATCCTGCAAAAATCTCAGACCAGAGGACAAACACTAGCCCGGTGAGAAAAGCACCCGAAAATAGACCTGGACCAACTGCTCAACCGTACTGCACACTGTACGCATTACCCATCGCTACCACCACCATGTCAACATGACCACAACCACGACTAACAACCACACGACCACACGACCAAAACCGCAACTCCAACCTGCCACGTAACCACTGCAACCATAACCACCACTAACCACTTCCTACATCCTCACTTCACCTCCCTACCAACAACCATCATATGCCATATACGTTCACTTTTTCACTTCATCTCTCTCTCTCTGCCTACCCGCAGCCCCACCTGGCGCACACTCCACCTCCCAATCCTTCGGAGTCAACTCCTTCACTCTATCGCTAAACGCAGCCAGCGTACAGAACTCTGGTGAGCCAGGTAAATGCTTGCCTTCATCTGCACAGATGGGTAGGTGCATGTTTTTGTTTTTGTATCGCATTCGGACGACTGTGAAGATAGAGGGAGGGGATGAAGTCAGAAAAAGTGAAGATGGTAGTGAGCAGAAAAAACATACAATATTCCGGAGCACTTGAGCGGAAAGGCAATATGAGAGTCGATAACCAAGTTGACTGGTTAGACCCAGCTTTCGTCTTAAATAGTTCAAAGGTCACAGAAGCAGTAAAGGGTGGCCATCTAGACAGTGGAGGGTGGACAGGAATGAGCAGTCAGCACAAAGTAAACAAGACAGTGACAATATGTCTCATAGTCATAGCATCAAAAAAGAATCGCTCACTTCTCATCAAACACGTCCAACGTAGAAGTTAACCCTGCCAGGGCCGTATCATGTGTCGAGTGAATGAGTATTTTCAGGGGATCCTTCTCCCTGTGCTCGACTTTATGCTGCATCTTTTTGGAAAGGTCATCTAGCAGACGACCCATTCCTAGGATCATCAAGGAGAAGAGAAGAGAAGTACTGAGACCAGGCTGGCGATGATATGATCTTCTTGAGCGGACTTACCCAGACGTCGGATTTCTTCGGTCTTGTCTGCACGTCAACGAAACCGGGACGAAACAAGACGAAAAGCGAAGCGAGAGTAAACGAGAAAGAAAGAGGTGAGGAGGGTAAGTTCAAGCCAACAAGACAGATTTTGGAGGAAGGTCTCACACCCTGCAAACCATTCAGTGACGACGGCTTTCTCCTGAGGAAAAGGAAGAGAAAAAAGAGGAATCAGCAATGTATCCAGAGCAAAGGACAAGTTGACACTCACCAAAGTGTCTATGACGACTTTCTCCTCAAATTCGGGAGGTACTTTGATGCCATGTGCGCTAGCTGCACGAATCTAGACGAGTGATGAGAGGTCAGAACAGCATATGCAGAGAAAGAGAATCAGGCTAGACACACCGTGTCTAGAATACCTGACACTCTCGGTTTCCATCGACGTGGATAGGATTTCCTCCAATGTACTTTGACAATTTCTTGTCCAGAGGTTCTAGGGTGTGGTTGTATGGGGAGGCTGCGGCTGAACAAAGGAAACGAAATTAGAGCAGGAAGACCTGGTATTCAGGCCAACGCGCACCCTGAGCAAATCCTATGAGCAAAATCTCCAAACGCTTGCACGAGGAGGTGTTTCCGAATAGATTTTCGTCTTTCGTGTTTCTGAGGTATTGATGAATCAGAGACCGAGCACAAAGTAACAGCAACAGCATACCTGATGAAAAGCGGAGGTACAGCTTCGGTATGACATTTCGACGTGGGATAGAGACTGTGGATTATTTGCTGCAGCGATTCAGTCGTTCTTGAAATATTTATTGTCCTGTGTACAGGTCAGAATGACATTACTTGGATCAGGTACAAACAGAGCGCACCGGAAATACACCTCATCCGACTTTTGTAGGTAATCTGGCAAGAATTCAAGTCTATACCACTGTATGAGCCAATGAGACGAGGAGCACGAAAGGGCATGGTATTTACTTGTCCACGTAAAGTTCACGAAGCGATCGTCCATAGTTGTACGTTGACTGCAGAAGGATATCAGTGAATGGTCTCGTACTAATATGATGAAGACGTACCGTTCTACCCATGTCAGTCAGCTCTCCCAATAAACTGGCTCATCAGATGGTATACATCATCAGCGAGGAAAGGAGAGGGTGGACAAGGAGAAGATACTATCATGAAGCGTACTAGGGACCATGGATATAGAACGGAAACCACATACCAGTCACCCTCAACACTATGTCCATCCTCTCTCTCAACAACTTTTCGGGCACGCATGAAATCATCTCCATCTTCGTCTCCAGCGACCGAGGCTTGTAATCTTCGTGCAGTCTTGCAGAATGACCAGTATTGAGGAAGATTTGCAGGTTGTCCCGTTAGTCTAATGCCGACCGGAGTTTTTTCACCTGGAAAACCATCGCAAAATGAATGATGAGTTTAGAAACTTCATGGCAATCCCTACCGTGTCTGACGTATATGTGCACTTGTCGTAGCTGAAGATTATCTGGTGTGAGCGGATAATAGCTCTCGACTTCAAGTGGTAGCTGGGCCATGGTTTTCTCATGAGGTGAGGCCTATTTGTACGGTCAACTATCCCATGCCGAGATACAGTTGAGTAGCTCGGTTTGAGCTCAATGAGACTGACAGTGGAGGACAGGGCAACTCACATATAGAGAAATGGCATTCTGGGCAGGTAGAGCACTCAGAGTAAATGCTTCAGTCACTATCCTTGTCCAAATCTATTTTGCAGCTCCACTCCAACAATTTGAGTTGACTTGCAATCTTGAAAATAACGGCCGCCTCGCGTCCTGACCTACCATGACCAGGGGGTGTTAGGTTGTGCTTCTTCACAATTTCGTCTTCAATCATGCTCTAGGGATAAATCATTCAGTGGCTCAGATGACAGTTGAGAGTAGAGATTAGTCTTACTGGTCATTTCGGAATACATTTGATCACGAGTATATAAGTAAATATGCGAGGAACAACATTGGTGACTAAGATAGCAAGAAATCGTACAGAACTAAGATAGCAAGAGAACAAAGGGGCAGCGTCAGAGAGCGAGGTACCAAGGTGAGCTGAAGAACGGCATCGCTGCTTGCACCTGGGCATGGTGGCTTGAAAGCAGTCAGCGTCAGCAAAAAAAGAGGCGGAGATGGGATGTACCATGGGACAAACTCGTTGACGTTGAAGGGGTAAGAGAAGGTAGTAGCCCAAAATCGGCGATGAGGGTGGAGGAGAGACCAGTGGATGGTCACGACGAGTTGGCCCTGTGGTGTGAAGCAACGAACGGTCCAATGATTATCATTTCCATGGGGCTCCTTACTGCGTAAATGAGGTCAAGTTAGAGGAAAATAGAGGAAAGCGACTTACACTAAGCAGATCATCGAGACGTTGAATATGGTCAGGCCAGTGAAGTACCTATCGACGATATGGGCAAAAACCAAGGGAACAAATGGCAGGTTGTCATCTGGTATGGAGTTTCGGATGAGATAGTGAAAGGCGCCGACATTTGCTAAGAAGACTAGTAGTTAGAGGTAAAATGGTAAAATGGGAAAGAAGCGAGGACTTACAGGTTATTGCAGCCATTGAGTCATTGACAGTTAGACGAATGGATAAGCTTTGAAGAACAAAAGAAAGATTTCGATTATGTAGTACTAAACCGGGTTTCCGTGTATGTAGTATTCACCTTTTGGTATGTGTCACTGCTTCAAAAGTAAGGAGAGGCCAAAGACAGAAGGAGATGAACGGTTGAGAAGAAGAGGGAGTGCTGACCTAGTTGCAATATCAAATGGCAGAGAGAACAGATTTTGATTAGGTAGTACTAAACCGGCTGGGTTACATACGTAGTTTTTTTTTTCTTTCTCTTTTCTCTTTTCTTTTCCTTTGACGCGGTAGTGTATGGTAGCGAATACAACCTACATTAACCTACATAGGAAAGATAAGATGCATCGAGAAGGATATTCACTGTCAACAATGTCTGGTCCCCATATCCCCGACGCAAACCTTCAAGCCTCGGAGGCTGTATTAAAACACTGTTCTGTTAGAGTTATCATGTCCATGCTTTGAGTATACATGTGTAGAATATAAGAGAGCAAGAAGGAAGAAAGAAATAATAGAGAAAAAGCGCAACAACATAGGCGCCGGTGAGAATGGTCTAGTAGAACATGTCCCAATGTTGACCCGAAAAATACGGCATTGCACTTACAGCGTCTGAGGTGTTCCCACTACCACTTTGAAGGTCCTGAGGGGCTGTGGTTTCAGCAGGCAGTTTCTCTTTCTCCTTCTCCTTCTTTTCTCTGTCTCGCAACCTGACGTTCCTCTCCTCCATTTCTGCTCTGTTCCTTTCCTCAGCTTCTCTCTTTTTTGCCTCCATCTTCTCCTGAATGCTGACCTTGGCAGCCTGTGGTTGCTTGTAGCGCAACATGATTTCTTTTGCCGGGGTCACCATGTCGCCACTTGTACTATCAGCTACTGCAGAAGGACTCAGCACACACTCTCTAGAACGATCTTTCAACCTCAGCTTCGATCCAGACGACGATGAGAGGTCTCTAGAACTTGACACACCGAGTGAAGGCTTTAACGTCGAGCCAGAGGTGCTGGCTAACAGTGGTGGAGCATGAGGACTCTTCAGAGGCGTCGGAGACAATGGTAATATCGGCAGAGCATATGAAGCATACGTCGTATTCTGTCGAGGTGATGGAATGGTCTGGTCATCTAAAACAGGCAGTGGCGAAGTCTTTCCCAAATTCGGGCCACATGACTGACCTTGATTTCCTAACGGTTTTCGGTGAAGAATGTTTCGTTGCCATTTGTCCTTGTCCTTCCCTTTATCGTCTTTGCCTTCTGCTCTGTCCCGAAGTCTCGTTAGCGAAGCACTTTTCACCTAGCCGAAACCACGCTCTCTAGAACCTTCATCGTCAGACGTTGCTGCTCCTCTCAAATCTCTCACGCTTCCAGCCACCTTGATCCGCTCCATACTCTTCTCCTTCAGCATCAATCTTTCAGCCTCCCATTCTCTCCAACGTTCCTGGCCTTTCTGGATGCCCAAGAGAGCCACATCGTCCTTTTCCTTGCGTTGTATGGTGTATCACCCTATCGTCCCTGGTGTACATTAACCTCTTCTCTCTATCATAGAAAGGACGAGCCGCATGACCCTCACTTTCACTTGCGCTGCCTGCGCTCGTTACTCAGGAGGAGCAGGTTTAGAGAGTAGTTGTTTGAGTGAGACTCCCATCCCTGGTGACGGTGGACCGTTGATATGCGCATGCGGATGCGGCTGAGAATGAGGAGGTGAACTCGTATGAGAACCAGTGTGGTGTGCCTGAGGGGGAGTTGTTGTGAGAGAAGGTGCTTGCGAAGAGGAGAGCGTGCGACTACTGGTTGCCTGCACAGGCGGATTTACGCTCGGTGATGTTGATGATCAATTAGGAAGAACTCGTGATGAAGAAGATTGTTGGGTCTGTGCTGAGGTTGATTGATTGTTCAAGGTCGGGACGAGATAAAAGAGAGGTAAGACTTACCGCTTTTGGTCGAAGCAGATGACCCTGTAGTGACAGACAGCTTCGAACTGGAAGCCTTGACTGTCGCACTCAATCCAGCTCTATCCCTCGCTCTCGACCCATTACGACTATCTAGGCTTTCCTTTCCTAATTCATCCTTGTTCCCATCTTCGCTTTGCATTAATTCATCCTTCTTCCTATCTTCGCTTTGCATTCCCACCTTCGGTAAGTTTCTTCTAGGTGATATCATCCGACTGTTGTTGGGACTACCAAATGGACTTGATTTGGCTGTCATGGAATTTCCAGCGCCAATGTTGGTGTTGGTGTTACTTGAAAATCCGTCACGAGTGGCAGAAGATGAAGAAAGTGAGAGATTAGAAGTAGCCTTCCTAATATCCCTGCTGTCCGGAGAAGCCGGAGGAATAGGGACAGGCAACGGAGAGTCCTTCCGACAGCGCGGAGAACTGGAAGGAGAAGTGCGTGATGATCTTGAATGAGAACGTGAATTAGAACTAGAGGCCGATACAGGTGAGCTAGAACAGGCTGGAGAAGTTGGATTAGCAGATAAACGATCTGGACTTGATATCGACGGATTAGGTGGAGAAGATAGTGATTTAGACGGAGGAGGTCGTGCACGAGGTCTTAACGGTTGCAAAGGTCATGAATTGCCACCTTCTCCATTAGCATTGGGAGTGAAATGCGAAGGAATGGCAGAAGGTGTAGAGGTTGAGAATGACGAAGGGAATTTATCGTCTAGTCCTGAAGTAGTGGACTGGGCAGATGATTCGTTGGAAGTACGAAGGTCACCGTGACGAGGAAAGCTGGTCATATGTGCAGTGGGAGCAGAGAGTTCAGAGCTAGTTTCAGAGATGATAGGAATGGCAGTGGACTGGGACGCAAGAAGCGTATGGTTTGAAGATATAGAAGATTGAGAAATATGAGACGAAGCATAGGAATACGTCCCAGATGCTTGTGAGCTGCGGGATGGGAAATAAGACGAAGTAGGTGTGTCATGAATTGCCTCCTGTCTCTTTGATTCCCTCTTCATTTCCTTCTACTACCTATTCACTGTTCTATCACCTTCCATAAACCCATAAACACTAATTACTTCTCATCATCGTCCATCCCGATCTATGACTCACTTCTCTGCTTCCTTTATCTCCATGGACATTCTCACACATATACTTCTTTACTTGACTCACATTCTTATCTCCTCCGATCCCTAGGCTCCATGGATATTCTCACATATTCATTCCTCTCTTATATATATCTTAGATCTCGTAGCTAGATTCCTTAGTCTGTTCACTTCGTCTCCACTCTGCTCCTAGTACAGTGCAGTGTCGAGCATAGTCAGCTACTCGATCCCTTCTCGTCTTTATCATTCTCTCTCTATCTCATCTCATTATAACTCGCCGAATCTGTCTTGCTCATTGCGTGACTTGGGTGGTTTTGCTAAGTGACAACGTTCTTGACAAGGTGAGCCTGAAGTCAACGTGTAAGTAATTTCTTGGAACACTGATGCAGAAGAGAGTCATCACCGGAACTCCTGCTTAGGGTATTAAAACGGACCCGTAGCCCGACTTTACGGCACTCCCATCAGTTCGTTCACCAGTACTGGCGTCATCGCCTAGGTCATCACTAGAAGCTTCATTACTTCCTCCCCCAGGATCATCAACTGGATGGTTGTGATAGGCTCTCTCTTTTGGAAAGGGTTTAGGATTTGTTGTGGGAAGCGGTGGTTCGTTATCAGCAAAGCTCTTCTGACTGTAGTTACTCGCCGTTGACACAGAGCTGAGTCTGTTGAGGTTTAAAGCTGCACCTGTATCCAAACGTGGATTCGGAGGCAGACAAGCTGGACGCAGATGGGGGCTAGTTGATGGAGATATCGTCGTCTTTGGCAAACGAGGATTAGATCCAAAAGCATTGCCCGGAGAGAGTGACCGTGTGGAATAGGGCTCAGCACGGGTACACCCGCGGATTACCCGGACCCGGACCCGCGGGTTTATCTCACATCAAAACTCAAATCCGTATCCGGCGGGTAAAGCACTCCGGATAACCCGTATCCGGAGTATCCGACCCGCGGGTTATATGGGTATCTGCGGGTATGCGGGTACTTGACTATAAAAATGTAGTTTTTAGTTCTAAACCCTACATATTAAAATGTTTTATGCCTAAATAAATGTTTATTTTTAAATGAATATCTTCTTTCACTTGATGATGAGAACAATCTTTGTTTATAGAGCCAGACAATCCAGCAACAATACATACTTTTAACTGACTGAAAAAGATCAGAAAAGTGGCTTTTTATGAAAGAACCACAGATCTTGGGTGAAATTATGTATAAATATATAATTGTTTGTACTCATATATCTTCCCTCATATCAGTGGAACATTTTATGTTCATAGAGCTTAGTAATCTGAGTACAATACATACTTCAACTGACTGAAAAAGATCAGAAAAGTGGCTTTTTATGAAAGAACCATAGATCTTGGGTGAAATTTTGCATAAATATATATAATTTTTTGTACATATATATCTTTTCTCATTGCAGTGGAACATTTCTTGTCTATAGAGTCAAACAATCCAGTGACAATACATAATTTTAATAGAGCCAAAATACCAACAAAGCAATTTTTATTAAAAAAAACATAGATCTTCATTGAGTTTGTGCATAAGTATATGATTATTTTTACATAGATATACTCTCTCACTCAGGTGGAACATTTTATGTTCATATAGCCAAGCAATCTGACTGCATTACACATTTTTAATTGAGAAAGTGAGTTCCAGCCACAATATACATATAGACATTTAGACCTGTTTTAGCTGCGAAAATGTGGATCCTCATGAAAAACCCATTTTTATGAAGGAATACAATGCTAATGTAGCTATGTTTCTATTTTTCTACATACATATTTAAATACAGACGGTACTATTTTTATTTTACGGATACCTGCGGATACTGGGACATTTTGAAAGTCAAACCCGTATCTGGTGGTATCCGTATCCGGCGGGTGTGGCTGTGCCGGGTATTCGGGACCCCCGGGTCTGGATACAGGTACCTGGCAATTACCCGTACCCGTGCTGAGCCCTAGTGTGGAAGCAGTCGACCTGGTTGCTGACTTGGGTGAACTGGATAATTGAGACCTGGAGGCAGATCTTGGAGACATGCTCGTTGTTTTCAGATAACTCAAGGAGGCTGAAGTGGACATAACGCGTGGGTGAGAAATATTGACACTTCGACTCGAAGACGGGCTACAATGCTCTATTGTTATGCCCTTCCTTGCCACCATGGGCGGAGACGACCTCTTCCTAGCTGACGATTAAGATCCTGTTCCTGCCCCAGGGAAGACAAAAACTCTTTCGTTCTCTGACGATGACACTCAAGCTGTGTCTCTTGAATCCCTCAATACTGTCACTCCCAAATACCTCCTAGACATGGCTCGCAATAAGGAATATATTCCTTTGTCCATGTTTCTGACTGAATCCCTGGACCTCGTCAGACTCGGCTCTACCTTATCGTTCTCAAAGAAGGGGGATAGCTCAATGAGAGTGTTAGATGTGGTGAATTCGGGATTTCGAGATGAAGATTCACTTTCCAAAGATGAATGGCTGACAGCGTACACCGCATTTCTCAACTTGGTCAAAGCAATGGGAAATTGGCCTTTAAATCATGAATCCTAGACCAAGCACTACAACACTGACATCTTCGATGCCAAACTTCATCTGGCTTCTCGCGTTATATCGTCTTCTTCCCGTCCCTCTACTGGTCCAATCTTCATCCAAGACAGGTTCCTATACTTTGAATCCCATCGCAGACAATTCCTCAAAGAATGGCATAGTATATCGTATCAAAGCTGGATATACTGTCTTCCGGATTCCCATCACCTAAAAAGAGAATGCATGAGAAGCTAGAACCCGAGTTTGGTTGACACCACGTACTCTGCACACCTGGCCAAGAGGACAAATATAGCCCTTGGCATCACTACCCGACGGATGACCGTCCTGGTGAGGATAGGTCCTGACTTGCAGTGTCGTACCGTCGATAAATCCACCACAAAACTGAGAAAGCTGGATTTCATCTTCTCCATCAGGCGCCTTCCTCTCATCCTTAACAGCACTAACCAAAGCTTTCAACTTTTCCTTCTGCTGTTCCTCTTGCTCCTTCTCTTCTTCTCGATCTTTCTTGCCCTCTTCCAGTACTTTCAACTGATTATACAAACAAAGCGCTACATTGCCTCGTCCTAATCAACTCGGACAATGTTGGTTGCACATTTCCTCTACTCCTAACTCCACTTCCACTCACCCCAGCAACCGCAGCAGACGACGACAACGTGCCCGCAGCTGCACACACACCAACAAAGTCCTCATTGACACTCCCAAATGGCTCATCGATGAGTATGATACATCCCTCCAAATGATCCACACGAACATTCAACTCTCCACGACGCGTACGTCCCATGATGTAGGCTTTGACTTGAGTTTCATTATATGCCCCAGGGACACCTGCATCTCTCAGGCGCGATGAGTGAGAGGAGGTTATTGATTTTAATTGAAGAGTAAATTTGGCTGAGATGGGAAAGAAGACGGGAGAGGAGGACTTGGTGGAGGAGAGGGAGGAAGGTGCGTAAGTGGGATCAGAGGTCGAGGACAGTGTTTTGAGAAGAGGAGCGATAGAAGAACATACGAGAGCACTGATGAGCACCTGTCCAGCGAGCTTACTCAACTCTTCATCTGATTTCCCGCTGATGGTTGTCACTACAGCGTAGTACTTGCCTCAAGCAACTGAGAGAGGTGAGGTATCTGTCGAGGCTGGTGATGGGTTTGTCACGTAGGATGGTGGAGATGGTTAGGCAGAGGAGTGGACTTGAGAAAGGAAGGCGTAGAAAGGCTGCGGTATGGCCCAAAAGAAACATTAGCTTTTGCTGCTTCGAAAACACAAGATGAGCACAAAAAGAAGTGAAAACTCACCAATATCAAGAACCATTCTATAGGCCACAACCCACACTCTTTCACCGGGACTCCAAAACTCTTTCTCTTTGTCCATGCCTTTCTTCAAAGCCTTTGCACTCTCTTCATTGTCCTTCTTCCCTCCACTTGCAGGCCTCTGACCCATACCACTCCTCTAGACGCACCACTGACAAGAATAATGCCCTGCTTTGCAGCTCCAAGTAACACATACTTTGCATCCGAGGTCCCAGAAGGGTTTAGGATTTGGCGTGGCTGGAGGAAGAATAGATGGATGATGGGGCTATTTCTTTCCAGCAGCCGACCCAAGTGGTGCAAGCGATTTGGGCGAGCTAAGAGAGAGATTGACGGGTTTCTTGAGTGATGTGTGACGTGGTGGTACGGCAAGTTCTGTAGTGAAGCTGCCGCTGATGATAGTGATGTTGCAAGTGTACTTGATCGAGGAGAACGAGGAGTCGGTGTCAGGGGTCGCAGACTCGACGGTGGCTCGTACTCTTTGTTGGTCGAGTCTTCTGCTCTTAAGACTTCAATGGAAAGTGCTTGAGGTATATATGAGGCCTCCAAGGCGATTTGAAGATGCAAGAGAGATCTGAGGAGTTGAGAGGTGGGTTTGGGTGAAGGCATTGTTGTTGTTGTTGGAGTGTTCACTGCTGACGACGCTGAGGATATCTCAGGCAGACGAATGGTGAGAATTGCTTGTAAATGTTCATCTTTACATCTCGATGAGAAGGATAATCCCTATTGTTTTTTATAGGACACACACCAAAAAAGGGTTGTGATCTATCGGAATCCTCCAAGTCATCTAGCCATTTATCGGGATCCGCTTTGTCTTCTGAAGGGAATTGGCATTTGGGACCCGGACGTTGAGCTCTGCAGCGGTGAAAAGTTCTTCAAATGTCGAGCTCATCATCGCAGACAACGTCCAGCGTCGGAAAAGAGTAAGTTGTGGCTGTGCAGCGGAACACTGCTAGATCAAAGCTCAGTCCGCGTGGATGCAATGTCCCATCGAAACGACCAGTGGCCTCTCGCCGTCGATGTATTCCTGAACCACCCGAGGACCTTCACCTTCAAAACAGGTCTTGTTGTTATGCATAACAACAGTTTGTTTGATCTCGGGCATGTCACCAAGGGAGCCATGTGCTAGAATGTCTTGAAACGGAGCTTGCCCTGAAAAGCTGGCTACGGGATATATGTCCCACATCTAGTGCACAGTATTGGAATGAAATGCCTGTGGCCCGAAGGGCAAATCCATGAGAAAGTTCCATGTCATCTCTCGGGTTGACGTCAGGTGTTGTGACAAACAATACCAGTATGTAGCCCCAAGGAAGCAGTGACGGGTAGCCTATCGCGTAGAGGAATGTAAAATGCAGGCGTGGGGTGGTTGCGAGGGCTTCGGGGAATGAACTGCAACATTCTGGATGCCATAGCTTAAAGCATATGGTTTCTACGGAGAGGCAAACGTCTGATAGGTGGATGGGCAAATGCGAGCAGTATTCTGAGTATCATCTCTGATATCAGCAAACATGCTGGCGATTTCTATCATATCTATCTCTTCTGAGAAAGCTCTTCCCGAAGCCTCGAAAAACTTGAAGGATTTCCTGCGATCTCCAACAGCTATAGTCCGAACAGAAGTCGACTGCAATGCAAAGCATGGCTTCCCATTTCGAGAAGTGGGCGGTCGAAGTCATTGAGAAGATCATGCAGGACCCGACGCCCATTGAAGTGAGAATGAAAGGAAAAATAGATGCCTTCTGTCCAATGTGGGAACAACATACGGGTTTCGTGTTGAGTCGTCAACCTATGATGGGGTTGCATTCAAGTTGCAGCACTAGTCGAGGAGCAGGGATTGGCGATGTTGCTTTCTTCATCGTCACCACTTCATTTTCTATTCCAGCAGGTGGTAAATTGTCCACAAACTCGGTCAACATTGCTGCACGCTCTGCGACGTGTATTAACCCCACAGTCAACGGTATCATAATGAAGGGGCATTTGAACCCCCGCCGACAAAAGGTGAGGTGATAAGAAAGGGTCAAAACATGCAGAGCCAGACTCTTCAATGCGAATAAACTGATTTGGTCCTGTGCTGATGTCTGCGTGACTCTGAACTCAGAGATCGAGGAGTCCATGCAGTAAGCGTCAGTGTCAAACGCCTCTAAATGCTGATTATGATACAGAAAAGCACTGTGGTATGCATTTTTCTGGGGGTCACTGAGCTCAGCTTTTGCAGTGATATCGTGGACAATACTCTTGTAAGCATCGCCGCTGTTGGACTTGGATCGGATATTCAAATATACAGAGCTGATACGGGGTTGGATATGGTCTAGCGACGATAACATGGCCTATTTAGATAGAATTAATATAAGCCCACATAGAAAAATGGGCCCAAATACCCTCTGCTTGACGTCTTTCAATTTCATGCAAGGTGAATAAACATGACGAGGGGGTAGGAGTGAAGCCTGAAAAATTTGTCAGCAAATTCATTGTTCCACGGAAATAAGAGAAAGACTGCCGAGTAAAGGAGACGTAGACCTACATCCTCAATCTGGTCAAGGTGTTAAAGTTGCCCAGAGAAATATCTGTATGACTAAAAATTGGTGATAGTAGCAAGAAAAATCTGAAAACGACGTACCGATATGGATTCCAGTCACCTCTTGCCTTAGCTGGTGGAGGTCGTAGATCTTTCAGAAAATCCATGACTGTTTGTCTGACTGTACAGAAGATCCATAACTTTGAGTCATGGGGGTCAACAAAGCTAACCGTTCTGTAGATCATAAGATCACCGGCGTCAATGGGTCTCTTAGTCTGCAATCTTTAGACGTTTATATCGATTATACCACTGGCATCAAATCAATTAGCCAGTAGCCTGGAGACATAGATATCAGTCAGTCATTCGCAAAGAAAGCCAAGAAAGATGTACCCAACCGATGAACGCATTTGACGATCTCGCCCAAAGTGTTGATATTGCCAAAAATTCAGAATGCGGTCTGTAAAGACGGAAGTGTGTGGCCAACCGAGTTGGCTATAGACACAGAATCAAGCCTGACTATGGCTTGCAACCGACATACAAAAACGAGAGCAAAGGACGTATAGTCAACAAAGTTGGCTAAAGACACGGACCAAGCCTGTGTCGAGTGCTGACCAACCCAGCAGTGAGTAAGATAAAAGTCGCCCAAAGTCTTGAAATTGCCGACAGAAACCTGTAAGACTTGAGTGACAGTACTTAGCAAGAAAATGCTGCAAATGACATACCTAGTGGTTTTGTAGTAAACTCCGTTCTTGGCCGGTGTAGGTAGTAGACCGTACGGAAGATCCATGACTTCTCGTCATGGGGGTCAGCAAAGCTAACTGTTCCATAGATCATAGCAGGAAACACCACCATCCAGTCCAGTAGTCCGTAACCTACAGGGAAGCATATCAATAATCATCCAGAAAAGATGCCAAAAAGATGTACCAAAAGAACCTACACAGTTGACGCCCTCAATCTCGCCAAAGTCTTCAGTTTGCAAAAAGTCCAGAACGTGATCTGTAAAAAGAAAAAGAGGGAGTTGTGTGACCAACCAAGTTGGCTAAAGACACAGGGCCAAGCCTGTGTCAAGTGCTGGCCAAGCCAGGACTCACGCAACGAATAAAACAAAGTCGCTAAAAGTCTTGAAATTGCTGACAGAAACCTGTAAGGCTTGAGTGACAGTACTTAGCAAGAAAATACTGCAAATGACATACCTAGTTGGTTTGTAGTAAACTCCATTCTTGGCCGGTGTAGGTAGTAGACCGTATGGAAGATCCATGACTTTTTGTCATGGGGGTCAGCAAAGCTAACCATTCCATAGATCATAGCAGGAAACACCACCATCCAGGCCCAGACCGTAACCTACAGGGAAGCATATCAGTAATCATCCAGAAAAGAAGCCGAAAAGACGTGCCAAAAGAACGTACACGCCCTCAATATCGTCAAAGTCTTCAGATTGCAAAAAGTCCAGAACGCGATCTGTAAAACGAAAAAGAGGGAGTTGTGTGACCAACCAAGTTGGCTAAAGACACAGGACCAAGCCTGTGTTGAGTGCTGGCCAAGCCAGGACTCATGCAACGAATAAAACAAAGTCGCCAAAAGTCTTGAAATTGCCAACAGAAACCTGTAAGACTTGAGTGACAGTACTTAGCAAGAAAATACTGCAAATGACTAAACTCCGTTCTTGGCCGGTGTAGGTAGTAGCCCATGGAGGATCCACGACTTTTCGTCATGGGGGTCAGCAAAGCTGATCGTTCCATAGATCATAGCAGGAAACACCACTGTCCAGTAGTCCATAACCTTCACAGAAGTATATCAATAATCAATAATCATCGAGAAAGGAAGCCGAAAAAGACGTACAAAAATGTACACAGAGTTGACGCCCTCAATCTCGCCAGTCCTCAGATTGCAAAAAGTCCAGAACGTGATCTGCAAAATGAAGACAAGGGAGTTGTATGGCCAACCAAGTTGGCTTAAAGACACAGGACCGAGCCTGTGTCGAGTCCTGGCCAAGCCAGGACTCACGCAGCGAAGAAGATGATGGTAGACGCGGAGAACGACTTGTCAATAATTCGATGGACGGTCACATGGTCACATGCCACTACATCATCGGCACTTATTAATTATTCTTTTAAAGTTTACTATCACCTTCTTCCTCATATCGTCAAGTCCTGGCTTGGTCCAGCACTTAGCACTGACTAGGTTTTGGTGCTTCTACCACTGACTTGGTCGGTGATACCTCTCGACTTCCTTTTTCAGAGTCGTTCTCTGTCTCTACCATCAATTCATCTTCTTCGCCGCGTGAGTCCTGGCCAAGACAGGACTCGACACAGGCTTGGTCCTGTCTCTTTAGCCAACTTGGTTGGCCATATGACTTACTTCGTTTTGTTTTACGGATCACATGCTGGACTTTCTGCAATCACAATACTTTGTGGCAAGAGTGGGGACGGCAACTAGGAATATCATTTAAGTAGGTCCTACTCAGCTTTCTTTCTGCAGGCTTTTCGACATACATCTACAGGATACGGAATACAGGACTGGGCGGTTGGTGGTGTTTACTGCTATGACCTATTGAACGGTTAGCTTTGCTGACCCCCATGAAGACAAGTCATGGATCTTCCATATGGTCTACTACCTACACCGGCCAAGAACAGAGTTTACTACAAACCAACTAGGTATGTCATTTGCAGTATTTTCTTGCTAAGTACTGTCACTTAAGTCTTACAGGTTTCTGTTGGCAATTTCAAGACTTTTGGCGACTTTGTTTTATTCGTTGTGTGAGTCCTGGCTTGGCCAGCACTCAACACAGGCTTGGTCCTGTGTCTTTAGCCAACTTGGTTGGTCACACAACTCCCTCTTTTTCGTTTTACAGATCATGTTCTGGACTTATTGCAATCTGAAGACTTTGACGAGATTAAGGGCGTGTACGTTCTTTTGGCACGTCTTTTCGGCTTCTTTTCTGGATGATTATTGATATGCTTCTATGTAGGTTACGGTCTGGGCCTGGACAGTAGTGTTTCCTGCTATGATCTATGGAACAGTTAGCTTTGCTGACCCCCATGACGAAAAGTCATGGATCTTCCATACGGTCTACTACCTACACCGGCCAAGAATGGAGTTTACTACAAAACAACTAGGTATGTCATTTGCAGCATTTTCTTGCTAAGTACTGTCACTCAAGTCTTACAGGTTTCTGTCAGCAATTTCAAGACTTTGGGTGACTTTTATCTTACTCACTGCGTGAGTCCTGGGTTGGTCAGCACTCGACACAGGCTTGGTCCATGTCTTTAGCCAACTTTGTTGACTATACGAGTCCCTTTGCTTTCGTTTTTGCACGTCGGTTGCGAGCCATAGTGAGGCTTGACAAGTCATGGATCCTCTGTGCGGCCTGTGACCTACACTGTCCAGGCAGGACGCTTCTCAGCCTATCTGTACTTCCAAGCAAGCAAAGGTCGTGCGTTACCTGCGATGTTTTTATGTTCTATTACTGACTTCTATGTTTTGGTTCAGCTGTGACCTCTCCCGATCCAAACACGGCTTTTATGCCTATATGTCATAAAGGGACAGTGGAAATGGCCTCTGCCATTCTTCATTGTCTTTTCGGTCCCCATTCAGGGCCCTGCCACACGTCGAAGAGTTCGCCACTCCGTCTGCACATTTCTACTTTTAACCGCCACTTTACGTGCCTCCCTGCGAAGTATGCTGGATTGACTGCCATGGTGCCCCTTCATTCATATACCCCTCTATTTTAGGACCCAGACTACTCAATCGGCGTCCAAGCCTTCAAAGAAAAGGTGCATTTACAGTTGGCTGACTGGCAGGTGCAGTTGGAGGACAGTCAGAGGACCGCGCAGACCTTGAATGCGCAATTGAAGGACAGTCAGAGGACCATGGAATTCTTGCAGGCGCAAAAAGCGAGTCTCTGATGCTTCCCTCTCCTTTCAGAAGTATTGATACCTAGCTTTTATTCAGCAACAAGACAACGAAACCATTGGAAACCTGGAATCTCAGGTCGACCAACTTCAGCAGCAGCTGGCAGACTCCAGAACCTTCCATGAGGACCACTTGCGAGAATGTCGAGTGATGAGTGATAGTATGTTCCTCTCTCTGTCTCTATTTAATGTAGCATATGTTGAAGCCCTTCAGTTTCATTATCTCTCGCTATGAAATGTGTTTTTCTCCATCTTCACGTCGTGCTCTCAACATCCTCAAACACCCACCTTTATTCGCCAGCTTCAACTGTAGCTCAATGGCAAACTCAGGAATTGTCTGATGTCCGTGAAAGGCTCCAGGGCGAGCAGAACGAAAGAAGCAAGCTGGGAAGTCAACTAAAAGCAAGAACTGCTACTGTGAAGGTGTGTATGCTTTCATACGGTCGATCTTTTGTTGACTCTCTGGTCCAGGCCTTCGAAAAAGAGATTGCCTCTCTTCAAGAACAAACTGCCAATAACATTAATCTGTATGAAAATTTGAAGCAAGAGCAGTCCAAAAGAAAAGAATTGGCAAACCAACTCCAGGCCGAGCATCGTAAATCGCAGGTGTGTATCTTTTCGCCGTTTGACATTTATTGATCTGTTTTTGCTCACCTTTTCACTGTTTACTGTCCAGGAGAACCACGACAGAGCTTTTCTGGATGATTACTGATATGCTTCCCTGTAGATTATGGTCTGGGCCTGGACAGTGGTGTTTCCTGCTATGATCTATGGAACGGTTAGCTTTGCTGACCCCCATGACGAAAAGTCATGGATCTTCCATATGGTCTACTACCTACACCGGCCAAGAATGGAGTTTACTACAAAACAACTAGGTATGTCATTTGCAGTATTTTCTTGCTAAGTACTGTCACTCAAGTCTTACAGGTTTCTGTCGGCAATTTCTAGACTTTTAGCGACTTTGTTTTATTCGTTGCGTGAGTCCTGGCTTGGCCAGCACTTGACACAGGCTTGGCCCTGTGTCTTTAGCCAACTTGGTTGGTCACACAACTCCCTCTTTTTCGTTTTACAGATCACATTCTGGACTTTTTGCAATCTGAAGACTTTGACAAGATTGAGGGTGTCAACTGTGTACGTTCTTTTGGCACATCTTTTTGGCATCTTTTCTGGATGATTATTGATATGCTTTCCTGTAGGTTACGGACTACTGGACTGGACGGTGGTGTTTCCTGCTATGATCTATGGAACGGTTAGCTTTGCTGACCCCCATGACGAAAAGTCGTGGATCTTCCATACGGTCTACTATCTACACTGGCCAAGAACGGAGTTTACTACAAACCAACTAGGTATGTCATTTGCAGCATTTTCTTGCTAAGTACTGTCACTCAAGTCTTACCGGTTTCTGTCGGCAATTTCAAGGCTTTGGGCGACTTTTATCTTACTCACTGTGTGAGTCCTGGGTTGGTCAGCACTCGACACAGGCTTGGTCCGTGCCTTTAGCCAACTTTGTTGACTATACGAGTCCCTTTGCTTTCGTTTTTGCATGTCGGTCGCGAGCCATAGTCAGGCTTGGTTCTGTATCTATGGCCAACTCGGTTGGCCACACACTTCCGTCTTTACAGACTGCATTCTGAATTTTTGGCAATATCAGCACTTTGGACGAGATCGTCAACTGCGTTCATTTGTTGGGTACGTCTTTCTCGGCTTTCTTTGTGAATGACTGACTGATATCTGTCTCCAGGCTACTGGCTAATTGATTTGATGCCAGTGGTATAATCGATATAAACGTCTAAAGATTGCAGACTAAGAGACCCATTGATGCCGGTGGTGCTATGATCTACGGAACAGTTAGCTTTGCTGACCCCCATGACGCAAAGTTATGGATCTTCTGTACGGTCAGACAAACAGTCATGGATTTTCTGAAAGATCTACGACCTCCACCGGCCAAGGCAAGAGGTGACTGGAATCCACATTGGTACGTCCTTTTCAGATTTTTCTTGCTACTATCACCAATTTTCACTTATTACTTGTAAAGATATTGCTCTGGGCAACTTTGACACCTTGACCAGATTGAGGATGTTTGCACACATCATTTTGGTAGGTCTACGTCTCCTTTACTTGACAATCTTTCTCTTATTTCCGTGGAACAATGAATTCGCTGACGAATTTTTCAGGCTTCACTCCTACCCCCCTCGTCATGTTTATTCACTTAGAGGTGTTTGACACTGGCGCTTATTGCATGGACTCCTCGATCTCTGAGTTCAGAGTCACGCAGACGTTAGCACAGGACCAAATCAGTTTATTCGCATGTTTTGACAACACAGTGGTCTTATCACCTCACCTTTCATCAGCGGGGGTCCAAATGCCCCTTCATTATGATACCGTTGACTGTGGGGTTAATACACATTGCAGAGCGTGCGGCAATGTTGACCGAGTTTGCGGACAATTTACCACCTGCTGGAATAGAAAATGAAGTGGTGACGATGAAGAAAGCAACATCGCCAATCCCTGCTCCTCGACTAGTGCTGCAACTTGAATGCGACCCCATCATAGGTCGACGACTCAACACGAAACTCGTACGTTGTTCCCACATCAGACAGAAGGCATCTATTTTTCCTTTCATTCCCACTTCAATGGGTGTCGGGTCCTGCATGATCTTCTCAATGACTTCGACCACCTACTTCTCGAAATGTGAAGCTATGCTTTGTGTTGCAGTCGACTTCTGTTCGGACTATAGCTGTTGGAGATCGCAGGAAATCCTTCAAGTTTTTCGAGGCTTCGGGAAGAGCTTTCTCAGAAGGGACTCCCTTTGTCTCAATAGGTATGATAGAGATCGCCAGCATGTTTGCTGATATCAGAGATGATACTCAGAATACTGCTCGCATTCGCCCATCCACCCATCAGACGTTTGCCTCTCCATAGAAACCATATGCTTTAAGCTATGGCATCCAGAATGTTGCAGTTCATTCCTGTCAAGTCCATGCAGATACCCAATGCTAGGAAACATCAAGGACCCGGATGGAAGTCTTGAGTGGATTGGATGGAGATTCCGAGTGGATCCAGATAGGAAAGAGCTTATAAAGATGAATAAGGATTTCAGTCGGAAAGACTGGGAAGCTCTAGGGAACCATCGAGGAAGGATAGGAGACCAGCTTTGTCAATTTTGCACTTAAGCTATCTACTACAAATGTGCTAGCTTAAGTACTACTTCGGGAAGTGTAGGAATAAGATAGGAAAGGATCAGAAATGAAGAGTAATATAACTACAGAAGGAAAGGTGAAGGGAAACGCCTCCTAAGGAAAGTGGAGTTGTGGATATGAAGTGGAGACGTTGGAGTAGGATTGGAGATGAATCGGAAATGAAGGAATAATCGGAAAGTGATAGGAAAGTAATGGAAAGTAAGACTGTACTGGAAAGTCATTGGATCCTACTGGAAAGGATCCGGAAAGGACCCTACTGGAAAGGATCTGGACAGGACCCTACTGGAAAGTACAGGAAAGTGAAGTATAGGAAAGTATCGGAAAGGTATAAGAAGTATAGGGAAGTGCATAGATCTTACAGTATCCTCCTCTTAGGCCTCGAGCCCTCGAGAGGTGTAGGAAAGTATGGGAAAATGCATAGGGTTTACAGTATCCTCCTCTTAGGCCTTGAGCCCGCGAGAGGCATAGGAAAATGTTAGGAAATACCAGGAAATGGTCTTGTAGTAAATTTATAAGTAAAAATGTGGAATGGGGTGGAAAGACTTGGAAAGTCGAAAAAAAAATGCAGGAAAGCAAAAATGCGGAATGGACTGGAAAGAGTCAGAAAATTGTGGAATGGAGTGGAAAGGATGTGGAAAGATGTGGAAAGTGGAAAGCTATGGAAAGTAGAAAAAAGCGGGATGCAATGGAGGGATGGAGGGGGTTGGAACAGCGTGGAATGACTTGGGAAGTGAAAGGAAAGAGCCGGAAAGCGAAAATGCGGAATAAACCGGAAAAAGTCGGGAAGGGAGTGGAACGACATGGAAAGGAAAAAATGCGCAATGGCATGGAAAAGGACTGGAAAGAATTGGAGAAGGAAAAATGTGGAATAGCACGGAATGTATGTAGGAGGGTTGTGGCACCAGCAAGCAGCTCAGATGAAGCTGTAGGAGTGGCATAAAGCCAAAGAGGAGTTGGAATGGCAGGAAAGCCAGGAGGCATCGGAAAAGTACCGGATACCAAGGGATTCCACAGTCACACAAAGTGCAAACTAGTGGAGAAGCGCTGAGGAAAATGACAAGTGAAGAAATGGAAGGAGTGTCTTCTTTAACCCAGGAAACCAACGGGTTTAAGTGGGAAAGGGTGACGAGATCCAAAATACAACACACAGTCAATTCCTAAAGGAAAGACATGGAAGTCTTGGAAAGGAACTGGGCCAGAGGGGATAGGAATGTGGAGGGAATGTCAGGAAAGACATCGGAGGGAAAGGTAAAAATTAACAGTGAAAAAGATGCTATAAAAACCGGAAAAAAATCGGAAATATATTCCGGAAAGCCCGGAAGCGAGGGGTAAGAATATAGGTCATAAAATGGATCGGAAAATGACCGGAAAAATGACCGGAAAGTCCGGAATAGTAATGGTAAAAAAAATGTTTTAAAATTAGAGAAAAAAATCGGAAACACTCCGGAAACCTGGGGTAATCAGACTTCAGGAATGAAATGGAGTAAATCCTAGGGTCCGGAAAGGAATGGACCCAGGAAGGCACAAAAAACTCGGAATACAACCGGAGTTTTAGGGAAAATAAAGGTCAGTAAACCTAGAAGGAAAAAAGCTCGGAAAAGTCGGAAACAGTAAGTAAAGAGTGTCCAAAGGCTCCAGAGCCAAAAAAAAAAAGTGCGGGGCATGGAAAGTGCATAAGTGAAGCATACGAGGATGGCATAGGGAGCAGTGGGAATGGACATTGCAAACTCGGTCACTGCATAACCAGAGTGCAAGGAAGAGGAGAGCCTATGGACAGACTCAATACTCCGACTGGAGCTTGACCGGAAAGGTGGGAATTCCGATACAAACAGTCATTGACAAGTCAAGGAGGAAGTGCAAAATACTGTCAAGTCCATGCGGATACCCAATGCTAGGAAACACCAAGGACCCGGATGGAAGTCTTGAGTGGATTGGATGGAGATTCCGAGTGGATCCAGATAGGAAAGAGCTTATAAAGATGAATAAGGATTTCAGTCGGAAAGACTGGGAAGCTCTAGGGAACCATTGAGGAAGGATAGGAGACCAGCTTTGTCGATTTTGCACTTAAGCTATCTACTACAAATGTGCTAGCTTAAGTACTACTTCGGGAAGTGTAGGAATAAGATAGGAAAGGATTAGAAATGAAGAGTAATATAACTACAGAAGGAAAGGTGAAGGGAAACGCCTCCTAAGGAAAGTGGAGTTGTGGATATGAAGTGGAGACGTTGGAGTAGGATTGGAGATGAATCGGAAATGAAGGAATGATCGGAAAGTGATAGGAAAGTAATGGAAAGTAAGACTGTACTGGAAAGTCATCGGATCCTACTGGAAAGGATCCGGAAAGGACCCTACTGGAAAGGATCTGGAAAGGACCCTACTGGAAAGGATCCAGACAGCTGGAAAGTACAGGAAAGTGAAGTATAGGAAAGTATCAGAAAGGTATAAGAAGTATAGGGAAGTGCATAGATCTTACAATTCCCCGAAGCCCTCGCAACCACCGCACGCCTGCATTTTACGTTCCTCTACGCGATAGGCTACCTGTCACTGCTTCCTTGGGGCTACATATTGGTATTGTTTGTCACGACACCCGACGTCAACCCGAGAGATGACATGGAACTTTCTCGTGGATTTGCCCTTCGGGCCACAGGCATTTCAGCCCAATACTGTGCACTAGATGCAGGACATATATCCCATAGCCAGCTTTTCAGGGCAAGCTCCGTTTCAAGACATTCTAGCACATGGCTCCCTTGGTGATATGCTCGAGATCAAACGAACTGTCGTTATGCGTAACGACAAGACCTGTTTTGAAGGTGAAGGTCCTCGGGCGGTTCAGGAATACATCGACGGTGAGAGGGCCGCTGGTCATTTCGATGGGACATTACGTCCACGCAGACTGAGCTTTGATCCAGCAGTGTTCCGCTGCACAGCCACAACTTACTCTTTTCCGACGCTGGACGTTGTCTGCGATGATGAGCTCGACATTTGAAGAACTTTTCACCGCTGCAGAGCTCGACGTCCGGGTCCCAAATGCCAATTCCCTTCAGAAGACAAAGCGGATCCCGATAAATGGCTAGATGACTTGGAGGATTCTGATAGATCACAGCCGTTTTTCGGTGTGTGTCCTACAAAAAACAATAGGGATTATCCTTCTCATCGAGATGTAAAGATGAACATTTACAAGCAATTCTCACCATTCGTCTGCCTGAGATATCCTCAGCGTTGTTGGCAGCGAACACTCCAACAACAATGACAACACCTTCACCCAAACCCACCTCTCAACTCCTCAGATCTCTCTTGCATCTTCAAATCGCCTTGGAGGTCTCATATATACCTCAAGCACTTTCCATTGAAGTCTTAAGAGCAGAAGACTCGACCAACAAAGAGTACGAGCCGCTGTCGAGTCCGCGACCCTTGACACCGACTCCTCGTTCTCCTCGATCAAGTACACTTGCAACATCACTATCATCAGCGGCAGCTTCACTACAGAACTTGCCGTACCACCACGTCACACATCACTCAAGAAACCCGTCAATCTCTCTCTTAGCTCGCCCAAATCGCTTGCACCACTTGGGTCGGCTGCTGGAAAGAAATAGCCCCATCATCCATCTATTCTTCCTCCAGCCACGCCAAATCCTAAACCCTTCTGGGACCTCGGATGCAAAGTATGTGTTACTTGGAGCTGCAAAGCAGGGCATTATTCTTGTCAGTGGTGCATCTAGAGGAGTGGTATGGGTCAGAGGCCTGCGAGTGGAGGGAAGAAGGACAATGAAGAGAGTGCAAAGGCTTTGAAGAAAGGCATGGACAAAGAGAAAGAGTTTTGGAGTCCCGGTGAAAGAGTGTGGGTTGTGGCCTATAGAATGGTTCTTGATATTGGTGAGTTTTCACTTCTTTTTGTGCTCATCTCGTGTTTTCGAAGCAGCAAAAGCTAATGTTTCTTTTGGGCCATACCGCAGCCTTTCTACGCCTTCCTTTCTCAAGTCCACTCCTCTGCCTAACCATCTCCACCATCCTACGTGACAAACCCATCACCAGCCTCGACAGATACCTCACCTCTCTCAGTTGCTTGAGGCAAGTACTACGCTGTAGTGACAATCATCAGCGGGAAATCAGATGAAGAGTTGAGTAAGCTCGCTGGACAGGTGCTCATCAGTGCTCTCGACGTACCTGTCGGTCTTCAGACCGATGAGGAGGAGGCTAAAGGCAGAGCTACTCGTCTCACTTCATTGCTTGGTCTCACAAAAACACCTACCTGTACTGGGTTGCTCAAGGATGCGGTAAGTCACCTTTCTTTCTCTTTTGGTTTCTAGCTATATGCTGATGAATACAATACACCTCTCGTGACGTCCTCGAAATCTCACCACCGCATGTCAAACAGCTCTATAACATCCTTGAAATAACCTTTGACCCCCTTATGTTCTTCTATCACTCCTCTTCTCAAAACACTGTCCTCGACCTCTGATCCCACTTATGCACCTTCCTCCCTCTCCTCCACCAAGTCCTCCTCTCCCGTCTTCTTTCCCATCTCAGCCAAATTTACTCTTCAATTAAAATCAATAACCATATGCGTCGTGGAGAGTTGAATGTTCGTGTGGATCATTTGGAGGGATGTATCATACTCATTGATGAGCCATTTGGGAGTGTCAATGAGGACTTTGTTGGTGTGTGTGCAGCTGCGGGCACGTTGTCGTCGTCTGCTGCGGTTGCTGGGGCGAGTGGAAGTGGAGTTAGGAGTAGAGGAAATGTGCAACCGACATTGTCCGAGTTGATTAGGATGAGGCAATGTAGCGATTTGTTTGTACAATCAGTTGAAAGTACTGGAAGAGGGCGAGAAAGATCGAGGAGAAGAGAAGGAGCAAGAGGAACAGCAGAAGGAAAAGTTGAAAGCTTTGGTTAGTGCCGTTAAGGATGAGAGGAAGGCGCCTGATGGAGAAGATGAAATCCAGCTTTCTCAGTTTTGTGGTGGATTTATCGACGGTCCAACGCTGCAAGTTAGGACCTATCAACCAAACTCGGGTTCCAGCTTCTCAGGCATTCTCTTTTTAGGTTGATGGGAATCCGGAAGACAGTATATCCAGCTTTGATACGATATACTGTCGACTACCCGCATGCAGAATGTCTTCAGATTCCTCATATACCTGGCCTCCACCTCGTGTTGTCGATGGCGTCGACCTGAGCAAATTGGACACGGCCCTGAATGGTACACTTCATCATTCGTTCGTTGTCTGTGAAGCAGCCAAATCCTTGGTCAACGTCAATATGAAGGTATTTCGCATCAAGTGATCACCGGACGCAGTTGACAGGAAGAGATGGGTTCATTTGGGCTAGTAAATAATGTGCCTCACGTTCATGTTCGTCCTCTGGCTATATTTGATACCTGTGTCTCCTAATGTGCTTCAAGACTTCTACAGTGATGATAACTGGGAATGCTGGAGGGATAGTCGGTATATTAAAGAGTGGTTGTATATGTAGAACGGCGGAGGAGACCTATTTAGCCACTCAATCTCAGAGACCCCATCAGTGGAACGGGTACTGCCTCTTCCCAACTCATGTTGTGGAGTGCATACAGGTGCGTTACCCATGTTCTCTGTCAACTCCTTCACTCACTTTTCGCCTGAAGCTGCAGGAACCTCGTCACCGCCATTCAGGATTTTCTATGGATCTTCTGGTCCCAAGTCTGTTCCTTCTCAGACAATTTTGAACCTTCGCTCTATTTCTAGATCTGTGATGGACGTTGTGGTACATGAGCGTTAACCAGGACTCTAGGCTTCAGGGTGCCAAGCTACATGGTATTGCATGACTGGTCGCTAGTCACTGGTGTTTCTGACCGTCGGATGTTCTGCTTCAGGCTCTAGTCGTCGGTTGAGTCCTCCATGTCATCCAGTGCTGCCGTTAGCCGGCTTCAGATCCCCCTAGTCGTTGTTGGAGCCGGGGAATGGTCTTTAGATTGTTGGGCTGGGTTCTGTTCGGATTTTTTGGAGGCTCCAGCCCGGTTACCAACTCAACGCATCACCTTCCTCTATGTCCATAGATTGTTCTTCTTGCATTCATCCGTAGTTATCGCGTAGTAGAAGCTGTAAGAACATGCACCGACATGTCTGCCGTGACAGGAGAGTCGCATCCGTATCGCAAGCCACTCCATTTTTTTTAAATTTCTTGAAAAAAAGTAATACTGTTGTGAGTGTTGGATATTGTAATGCACGCTTATACTACCCTGAACCAACCCAAATGCGACGGCCAATTGCTTGACACCGCCGCAATTCAGTGCACACACAATGACATCATTTCTCACAGCGTTCTTTTCTTCACTCACCTCCAAATCCACCCTCCCTTTTGCGCCTAATGGTCATGGATCAGTATGATTTCCTTTGGAATTTGATCATTTTCTGTGTGGGGATCTTTCTCTGTGGGACACTCTGGCTGAAGCAGAGGGAGGTGCACAGGTGGGTACTTTGGTTCTCTTCTTATTTTTGCCAAATTTACTGATCTCTAACCTTTATTCTGTACTCCTAGATTACAAATGGATCTCCAGAAGGCCCAAGAAACCATCCAAAACCTCTGGTGCCTAGCCAGTTCCTTTATGATCAACCCAACATGCGTCCTAACCCTTCTACTCCCTCTCCTAGTCGTGGACGTGACACCACCGGCATAGGACTCAATTCTGAAACTGTCTAAAGTCTATGTGAAGACGGTGAGTAGTGTCTGAAGTCCATGTGAAGACGGTGAGGAAAATACTGATGCTTTTCAGATTGTTTTTCTTGGACCTGCATATGTGCAGACATTTATTTAACGGGACCTGAGCACAAACATGTCCAGCGACCCCAAACACTGGGAGGGTACGAACATTGAGTTGGATGTACAAGCATGATATTGATGGAAACTGTGCTCACTGGGACTTCTAACTACATCTCGATGGACTTAGTATCAGATAGCGAGGCTATCAAATGCTTTCACTACGCTTATCATACATGAAACCGAGCCAAATGTACTGTACATATCAACACCTCAACTTCACCTTAAAAGTCCGTGGTCCTCCTTTGCTCGAAGCGATTTTCGACCGCTTCCCAGTTGCTCTCATCGAAACACACAGAAAGGATCTGACTGTAAGTGCAGACCCCAGCCGTTCTGGTACACCTGCTCCTGCCTCTGCAACGCCAGGCGCAAACGGGAATAGTGCGACACCAAACACGGCGGCTTCGGGATCTGTCTCTCCTGCATCCGCCAAGAAGTAGGAAACAAAAGTGTTGTCGGTCAACACAACCACCGTCACTGTTGAGGCGTCGTTTATGGCCGCAGTCGATGATCTCTTCGGTTTATTGACTGATGAAAAGAGGATTCCGATGTGGACTCACACGAATGCAAAGGTGTGGAGAAAATCTCTTCAGGGCCATCGTCATTCTTATGCTAAAATAATTTTGCACTCGGATATCAAGTCGGAAGCGAAGCCTGGCACGGAATACTCGCTTTTCAGCGGAGGAGTGACCGGCAAGTACGTGTCTCTTGACCTGCCGACTAAAATCGTACAGACGTGGGCTTTGCAGAGTCCGATGTGGCCTTCAGGTAAACTTATTGTCTGATGTTCCTCCGACACTGCTTGAATTGATGTTTTGTCAGGCCACACTGGCAACCTCAACACTACATTTGATCAGTCCTCTGACTCGACCAAAGTGACCCTTAACCTTGAAGGAGTTCCGTTAGGGCAGCAGGATGAGATTAGACGTAACATAGAGGGATACTAGTGAGTGATTGCACTCATTCTTAGGTTCCAACTTCTCACATTCTTCCAGTATCCATGGCTTAAAATCCATTGGGTATGTACAGCTCTTCCCGTCCCCACCTTCATATTCCTCAGTGTCTTCTTCGAGCAAAGTTGCAAAAAGAGCGTCCTCTACATCGAGAGAAGCTCCATCATCGACTTCAACATATGTCATAGTTGGCTTGATAATGTTTATGATCGTCGTCGCTGCATTTGCTATACCATACCTGTCTTCAGAAGCAATTAAAATTCCTTCAGCTATCGCTATGATCCCGTCCACTTTCCCTGGCGTTGCAAAACGTGGCCCCTTTGGCAAGTCCGATAGCGACTTTGACCAAACTCCTGCTTTATCTTGGTCTTTTTCTCCTCATCTTCATATATATCGTCTTGGACATCCCAATAACCACTCATGGCTGAGAAAACCACGGCCCAGCTACCACTTGAAGTTGAGAGCTACTATCTGCTCGCACCAGATAATCTTCAGCTACAACAAGTGCACATATACGTCAGACACGGTAGGGATTGCCATGAAGTTTCTAAACTCATCATTCATTTTGCGATGGTTTTCTAGGCGAAAAAACTCCGGTTGGTGTTAGACTAACAGGACAACCTGCAAATCTTCCTCAATACTGGTCATTCTGCAAGACTGCGCGAAGATTATAAGCCTCGGTCACTGGAGACGAAGACAGAGATGATTTCATGCGTGCCCGAAAAGTCGTTGAGAGAGAGGATGGACATAGTGTTGAGGGTGACTGGTATGTGGTTTCTGTTCTATATCCATGGTCCCTAGTATGCTTAATGATAGTATCTTCTCCTTGTCCACCCTCTCCTTTTCTCGCTGATGATGTATACCATCTGATGAGCCAGTTTATTGGGAGAGCTGACTGACATGGGTAGAACGGTACGTCTTCATCATATTAGTACGAGACTATTCACTGATATCCTTCTGCAGTCAAGCTTCGTGAACTTTACATGGACAAGTAAATACCATGCCCTTTCGTGCTCCTCATCTCATTGGCTCATACAGTGATATAGACTTGAATTCTTGCCAGATTACCTACAAATATTTCCGGTGCGCTCTGTTTGTACCTGATCCAAGTAATGTCATTCTGACCTGTACACAGGACAACAAATATTCCAAGAACAACCGAATCGCTGCAGCAAATAATCCACGGTCTCTATCCCACGTCGAAATGTCATACCGAAGCTGTACCTCCGCTTTTCATCAGGTATGCTGTTGCTGTTACTTTGTGCTCGGTCTCTGATTCAACAATACCTCGGAAACACGAAAGACGAAAATCTATCCAGAAACGCCTCGTGCAAGCGTTTGGAGATTTTGGAGATTTCGCTCATAGGATTTGCTCAGGGTGTGCGTTGGTCTGAATACCAGGTCTTCCTGCTCTAATTTCGTTTCCTTTGTTCAGCCGCAGCCTCCGCATACAACCACACCCTAGAACCTCTGGCCAAGAAATTGTTAAAGTACATTGGAGGAAATCCTATCCGCGTCGATGGAAACTGAGAGCGTCAGGTATTCTCTTTCTCCACATATGCTGTTCTGACCTCTCATCACTCGTCTAGATTCATGCAGCTAGCGCACATGGCATCAAAGTACCTCCCGAATTTGAGGAGAAAGTCGTCATAGACACTTTGGTGAGTGTCAACTTGTCCTTTGCTCTGGATGCATTGCTGATTCCTCTTTTTTCTCTTCCTTTTCCTCAGGAGAAAGCCGTCGTCACTGAATGGTTTGCAGGGTGTGAGACCTTCCTCTGAAATCTGTCTTGTTGGCCTCACCTCTTTCTTTCTCATTTACTCTAGCTTTGCTTTTCGTCTTGTTTCGTCCTGAGCCTACTTACATTTAGAGTAGAGTACATACTTGCTTTGATAGATACTTATTTATGAATTAGTGCCTGATGTCTGTATTAGCTGAGAAAACCAGGCAACTTTGACAGAGGACGGAATGGCAGCTAGAGAATATACACTCATAACTTGGAGAAAATTAGTATCAACTCCGAGGAATAGAACTGTACGATCTCGATATCAAATCAATTGAATTATTAAGCCAGTGCATGGATGGCACATGGCCGGCAGGATTGCCCTCACTCTTCTCAGTATAATCTCAGACTCTTCTCAATGAGAAGAGCGTGACTCTTCTCAATGAGAAGAGCGTGACTCTTCTCGATGAGAAGAGCATGACTCTTCTCGTTGAGTACAGGGTAGAGAAGATTTTGAGATGATTTCAATTCTTCTCAAACTCTTCTCAGTGATCTTTTATTGAGCGGATTTGAAATCTTCTCAGATTCTTCTCAGGCTCTTCTCATTGAAAAGAGCTACCTTTGCCCGCAGTGTGTGCCCGTAAATGAAACTTGGGGACCATGAACCTCACGCCAGTCTTGGTGAACTTGACCTTGAAATTCTTGTCGATTTTCGCCATACACTCCCAGAAGTTGACGCTCCATTGGCATGATATGTCGTATGAAATGACTAGGACCAGATAGTCCTCACCATCAATAGTGGACCAGAAGATGAAATCAATATTACAATATCTAGAAAGATCATTGTCAGAGATGAAAATCACTAGTTTGATATCAGGAAAATACTCACCTTTCCCCTTTCTGCAAGTCTCCAATACCATTCTTCTGCCAGACGCGATGGCGTGCGCAACAAATTCCACCAACGCCGCTCACACGAAGGCCCTTCACGTTCCGCATATTTGCAAGAAACATTGCTTGAAAACCTGAACAAGAGCTCATCTACTACAACTGAGCACACATTCTCAACTGTTAATTCAAATTACTCACATCTGCGTCGGAGACATGCCCCTCAATATGTTTTCTATACGGTATGCTATTCACCAAATAGGCCCAGCCATCACCCAAAATAGGGCTCTTGTCCATGGAGGACACAACACAGTTGCGAAGCCGAAAGTTCGCATCAATCGCCAAAAAGAGACTATATAGAAAGCTATACTGTATATGAAATGATCATCATTATTAGACTTTTGATATGCTTTGGATAAGGTGATCAAGAGACTTACGACAATTCACCCTTTTCTTTCCAATCAGGTGGCAGATTCTTGTCTGGATGAGGACAGGCAGGACAATCCAATCCCAGCTCACCTGAGTCGTTCCTTCGATGCCACTAGCTGCATGTCCATGACCAGCTCTTTTGCATTGAAACATGGTCCTGAGGAAAGCAAGATAACAAGGCTGGCGCAAAATCAATCAAAAATGATGTCATAAAATTTTAAAAACACTAGATAATTACATACCTTCGGCTTTACTCGTTGATGACTTTGTGTCATGATCTCGAGACAATGATAATAATCATAGGCCGGAAGCTTGCCTTGACAATTAAGGTGCTGAAACTGACAAAGGCATGAGAATGTAGTGGCGGTCTGAGGGTCCGCCGCTGTAGCCGGATACCATAGTGTACGCAAGAGTTGCGTTCGATGCGACAAATTGTCATCACATCCACAAAATTGAACAGAAACTTCATGGATGCCATTGGTATGGATTACAGTGTGAGCTTGATTGTCCCGAAGCGAAGTCGAAACAGTTGTCATCCACTTCAAGTTGTTGGGTTAGCCTTCGGTTATCATTGGACAGTGCAAAAGTGGTTGCAGTAGAAGCCTCTTCAGAATACCAACTGAATGCTTGAGAAGCTTTGCGTTTACCCATATTGTGAGTACAGGGGGTTTCCGACTAGAAAAATGAGCTACATACCTTCATCTGGCGTATTTGTAGCTGCAAAGAATGCCGGTGGAACTTTGAGTGCAAAGAAAAAAAGCGGCCTTCCTCCATGCAGTTAAGTACAACGTGCATACTGATTGTCTGTAGATAATCAGAAAGTAAAAATCGTCCAGAAAGGCGAAGTCTTGAGCGAGCTGCTGAAGGTGCGATGATCGCCAAAAGAGAGCAAGGTCGGTTACACACGTGACAGTAACGATCACGCAAATGTGACTAACGCGTTGAGCGAGTGGCTGATTGAAGATCCAAGTATGTTTGAAGTATGTACATGTCAAAAAAATAATAATACAGATATCTATACTCTATGCATCCTCCATGTCTGACAAATCAATGGGAGGCCCAATGAAAGTCCGAGTAGCGGGAGGAAGGGAGGCGGCCACAACCCCTGGAAGTATCTGACTGACATCCAGATCCCTGGGAAACGTGTTCTGAAAGAGGAAAATAGAAAGAGGCTCACATTGTGAATCAGCGGAGCAAGGCACTTTCTGGGCTACCCATGGCAAAGGTGAACATGTGACCCATGTTATCCATCGCGATCTCGATATCATGGTCGCTTAGAGTGTGATCTCGAAAATTGATGACTGAACAATCAGCACCGGAAGGGACAGGGTGGATAAATGGGTAACGGTGAGGCAGGACCCTATTGTAACAATCCCTGTACATCTCAAGGGCCTTTGAGAAACGGAGGGATTGGAATCTTGCGCCTGATACCCTCTCCACAAACGGTTTGGCGATGGGCCTTGACTAGTAATTAGTTCAAGCATTGAATGAAAGACAGCATGAACTCACCAAGTTGGAAAAATTCCAATCCTACAACCCTCGAGGACAATGTAACATTTCTCGTATAGTGCCCTTGGCCAATAGGTAAGGATCTCGACTGGGGTTGGAACATGACTGTTCCACGCTGCATACACCTTCACCAGACCTTCAGGGAGCGGTTGTTGAATTTGAGCTACATACGGCGGAGGTGCATCCGCTCTGGTGTATGCAGCATGTGATGTTGACAGTGCTGACAATGTAGGTGTCAGTGGGTCAGTGGTTGGAGGATTGTCGGATGGTGATACTTGTCTGTATGCAAAAAAAATCAGAAAGAAAAATTTGCTAAGATAAAGAAACACACTTACTGAGTGGACCTAGTAGCGGGCAACTGCACAGGCACCTGGCTCTCTGGAACTTCACTCTCCAGTGAACTCGCAGATGAGAGCATGGGTGACGGAGGAGGAGTTGCCTCTTCAGGCATCCAAATGTATCATTGAGCCGGTTCTGCAATAGTGGGATCAGAGGGAGGCGTACGGGTGGCAATGAAGGTGAATCCAGGCTCCACATCTTGTGGGACTTCATATAAGGTGGAGGGAGGTGCGTGTACTACCCTGGCACCCGCGCTTGTTCTACTAGCCACAACGATAACTATGCGTCGTTCAGCACGACCATATCTCTTAGAAAGGGAGAGCACATACCTTCTCCAGGCTCTAAAAACACTACCCTAGCCCATTGGAAATAGACTGGCTCGGAATTGGAGGCAGAGTGGGAATTTGACGAAGCAGAATGGGAATTCGACATGAAGGGCAAGAACCAGAAGCTGGGATGACACAGCCACCTGCTTCGAATTGATTTGAAGCTGCTACATTTGTATTCAACTAGTAATAATAGCGGCGGACGAGGGTTGTTGATACAACAATGCACATTTAGAGTACAGACCCTTTAAGTTCCCTTCAATTCCAGCAATGGCAATGTCCTGGGTTGAGGCATTGTGTGGGACAAGTCAAGTTATGAAGTTGCACGCGAACTTTCATGTTCCACCTATGCTGGTCTGGCATAGTCTTACCACTTCAATTTTCATCAAACTTGCAGTATAGTTAGATATAGGCTCCCAAAGCTGACTTGTAGAATATTATAGTATTATGTAGCGAGAAAGATTCGCAGTGTATGAAATATTGACTGGTGAAGGCCTAACTTAGTAACAATCTCGAGTATTTCTCACTGGTCTTCGTGCCAAATGGTCATATTAGAATAAGTTAAACGTACTATCATTGACTTCAAATGCCCTAAAGACCACACTGGATAGTACTAGTTCTCCTGCGAAATATACATAGTATACAACTCATTTCAAATTTCCTAAAGGCTAGACTAGATAGTGCTATGGCTTCTCCAGAGGGACATACGTAGAATACAACTGCTCCATGCGGTCAGGAACACGTTGACGTGCATCCCGTTCCTTCTCCTTCCTTTCTTTAGCAGACATAGAGGCACGGGTCCTCATTCCATCTTCAACGTAGCGAAAAATAGCACCTGCAGTGTATTGCGTGAAAGAGTAGCTATATGAGGGTGTTAGAGTGATCACCGAGGCAGGTGAGAGGTAAATTGACTAACCGTTTTTCTCTGGGTGAGATCATGGTGTTGGAATGCTGAAGGTAGGCAGATGGAATGAGGATGGTCGAGCCTGCGGGAAAGTCTATCACCAGCTTGAGGTCCCACAGTACTAGTTGTCCACCTCGACGATGATCAAAGCTACCAAGGGCGGTGATGGCACACCACCCATAGCAATAGTTGAGGTAATCTTGATGAACGTAGGTGATGGTCTCGGGTCCGAGATTGAAGGTGGAGCATGCAAAGATGCTATTATCCCAGTTGAAGCAGAAGGAGGGGCCCTGATGCCTGCGAAGTTGTGACATGATGTCAGCATAATGGCTGTAAAGGTTGGGTGCCCATGCTGCTAAACCAGCAGACGCCCAGCCTGCCAACCGGTGGAGGGTCTTGAGAGATGCGAGTCGCTGGAAGATGGGGATGTTGCATTCCTCTTGCTTCATAGTTTGAGAGAACTGAGGGCATCGCAAACATAAGTTGATAGCCGAAATTAGGGATTTGATGGTTAACTCACTGTTTGACCTTGGCCCATGGACTTTCCATATGCTGCCGCAGCAAAATCTCCTCGTCGATGAGATTTTTGCTCAGCGTCCAAATGCAAATCCTCCCATGCTGCCTCAAACCCTTGGGCGAGTGCGTCTTGAGCAGCAGGCCAGTCAGCATCAGGCGGGTTCTCCAAGCATGCCCCAATGATGCGACCCTGCTTATCTACTAGAGGAGCAGAATAGCTGTTAATCAATCGGTTAATACATAGGCCTCGATAAGCAGTAGAGGGCTGGCTCACCTGGCATCCCATTCAAAGTGATCAAACCCGAGGTCTAATACCTCCTGTAGCGTGTACGCTCCTTTGGAACCTTTGGACCCGTTAGAGCCTTCCTTGCTGACGTATCTGCTTGAGGAGCCAGCAATAGTCATGACGTCAATGTCCACACGACGAGGAACGGCCTCCTCCAAGATGCGCGAGCTGGTAGCTGGGCGGGCTTCGTAGGTGGTAGGATCCCGGACTTTAACACGTTTTCCCTGTCAATTTTCATGGCTATGTTTCTTCGACTTCTTGTGTTTGCATCCTGCGGCGTCATGGGAGTTATGACAGGAGGAAGGAGCGTTGTGATGGGTAGGGGGTTTTTCCTGTGCACATTTTCCTTTCCGCTTCTTACCACAATGTGTGGGCTTTTTTGATGGGAGACGGGGTGAAGATTGCAGATTTGAGGGTGGTAGGGGATCTTGGACGGGAATAGGGTCACAGGATGGCGTAGAGGGGCATGTGGACGGAGGGGAGGGGGAGGGGGAGGACCAGGGGGAGGAAAGAGGTGACAACGACGCTGAGTCATTGGAATCCAGCACTGGAAGGCAATCGAGCACGTCATTGAGCTGATCCTCTCTCGCCTGAATGCGTAAGGCACATTTGATAGCTGAGTTGAGATCAAAGGAGACAGGTATCGCGATGATAGGCTGAATCCATTCGCCGAATGTCCAGCTGCTGCATGTCTAGAAAAAGAACCTGAATGAGGGTTACAGAGCCAAATGGAGGTGAAAAATGGCGCACCGAACGTCTAACAACGGATGGGTCTGGGAGAATAAGAGGGGTCATTAGTGAGAATGCGGGTTACTTATAGGGGATAAACTTGGCTCGGCAAGCGCTCAGCATGTGGAATTCCCAGGACCGAGTACTCCGAGTGAACAGCGAGCGAGCCAAGTTGAGGAAGGGAGATGAAGAACGACGTACCTTCTTCTGGGGGCTCCTGGCTCATGGTGTCGATGCTGGTGCTGTTGTGGGCATTGGCAAAGAGGGTTAAAATGATGCCTTGAGGCTTGCTTCTATTTGGCTTCTATTAGAATTTCGACTGACGCGTGACTTACGCATGCATGTGACAGATAATAATATCTTGGTCCAAGAAAATTCGCGTATGTACAGGGTCATTAACTAAACTATCACTTCCTCTTAGCTCAGTGGTAGAGCACATGAATAATATCCATAAGGTCAGTCGTTCGAATCGACTAGGGGGATAGTCCTCCCAGCTAGTTTGGATGTCTGTATACGACATCCGAGCTACACAGGAGGACCTTTCTTTTGCGGTATGAAAGCTCTATTTTTTTTCTTTCTTTTTTGTTGTCGACGCTGCTTGCAATAGCGAGCAATGGACATTGCCTACATTGTTTGCCAAAAAACTTTGTAGTACATATGTAACCTTAACTACTTAAGACTTGATTTTACTGGCGTCACATTTGTGACAAATCTGTGACAGTATGCGTTTCACTCTCATGGGCAAGAAGAAACTCTCGAGCAAGAAGAAACCCAGACGTGCACCCTGGCACAAGGACAATCCAGAGAAACTAGAGTGGCTGCGTGGTTATATCTCTGACTGGAAGGAGAGCCAGAGGGGAAAAGATGAGGCCAAGTCCAAGTTCTACAATGCTCTTACCCTCGAGTTCATAGAGAAGTTTAATGACCCACTACGTGAGTACAGCAGTCCATTCTCTCACCACGACCATCTGATCGGAGTTTAAGACGACGACGACGACCCCGAGAACTGCGATGACGAAACACCAATGGGAGCACAACCGGTGCAGCTATTCCTGCTGTGGGCAACGCATCTGGACACAACCACATGCTCCTCTCTGACCCTAATGTCAATCAAGCAACTGTTACCAGTCCTTCTCAGCCAACGACTTCGTCTGACAATAGCCAGGGTCTCAATCCCAGTCCAGAGGATGCTCAAATCACCCCCACCCCATCTCAAAACGTACCAGCTGATAATCCCTCTGTACCTGATGTACCCGCTGATAAAACTACTGGAACGGATCAGCAACCATCTCTTGATGACCCCACCGTGCCTAGTGCTGAAAAGCCCTCTGGCAGGGACTCTGCATCCCAGGGTTCAACTGGCACTCCCCAAGGCATTACAAGCAGGGAATTTACTCGGAGGATTAACGAGAAGCTCAACGGTCTATCCGATGAGGCATTTGAGCAGAAACATAAGATCATCATGAAGCGGCGTAAAGTGAGTGACGGGTAAATACTAACTTGGGTTGGTAGCAAATCTCTGAGTGGTATTGCAAGAACAACCAAAGTGTTCAGCGAGGGACCAGTGGCCTCATCCGAAGCCCAAACCAACTCGTAAACCTACCAAGATGCCAGCCCCTCAAATGTTTCAAGACCTGCATTATGATTTGTATGTGAAAAAGGAAGCAGAGAAGGAGATAGAGCTGGAAGAAAAGGAGTACGATGACTGGGAGAAGGCTGGGTCCGTGGGCGATAAAAAGAAACCCGCTCCCGTTGCAATTAGGCTCAGGGTCGCTACCAGGATCTTGCAAAGCCAGCCTCAGGAATTCCAGGACGAGATTAATAAGGTCGTGGAGGAGCTCTACAACAAGGAACTGGAGGAATGGAACAAGAAGCCTGAGGTTGTGGAACCGAAGACGAAAACGCCAGAGGATTTCCAAAAGTACATATACCTACTTGATTGTGCATTGACAACACCATTGATGTGCTCCGTACTAGGGCATTACAGTCATGGGGACCAGAGGTCGCAAAATTTGGCAAAGCGGTTTCGGAAGATACTGGAATGGTTCTAGTGTGTGCATTGGTTGGGCCAAATCCCCAAAAAGGCGGTCAAATTGATAGTTTTTGGTAAGTTCTTGCTTTTTCCATTTCCACTGGCGTTTTCATTGATGCTTTCCCCAGGACACATCATGGAACAACGTCGACTGGACTACTATGGCCTCAAGCAGACCCTACATGCTATGAGGCTACGAAACAATCTTTAATTTGGTTTGGTCGGAAAGTCTACAGTAAGTAGACTCACTCACTTCCTGCTCTGTGTATTTATTTGGCTTCAAACTCCTTGCTGATATGATCTATAGATCACGAATCCAGGGCAGCCCGAGCAGTTGGCAATGTACTGGTAGTGCCAGTCCCCGGTTTCAACGACGTAGAGCCAATCCCTGCGTCCTCCGCTGCGACCCCAGAACCCACCTCTTCCACTCAATTGAAACGTTCATCTTGGAAATCGACAGGAAACTCCACCGAAAGGAACAAGGATGCCAGTACTATCGAGAAAAACCCCAAAATATCCAGACCCAGGCCCCAGCCCAAGGCAAAAGCTCCAAGTGCCACTTTGACTTCAACACCATCCGGTACATTGTCGACGTCACCATCTTCACAGCCTCCTCCCCTTCCTGAAGAGCCGTCTTCTCTCGGTGATACTCGAGACTCGGACCCTAAGCCTGCGCAAACGGTCAGTTCTGGTTCCCAACCGCCATCTCCATCCCCCGCCTCCGCAAATGCGCAGTCCCCTGCCCCTTCCATGTCTGCTTTGCCCGAGGAGGTTGAGGGAACTGGATTGGTTGCTATGGAAGGAATTAGGGCCGATGGGGATATCCAAGCAGATGTACACATGGACGATCCAGAGCCAAAGGCTGCCACTGTCTGGAATCATCCAGACCGTGACCGCTTTTGGCCCCAGATGGCTAGCTTCATTGAGGAGTGGGAAACAAGTTTGACTGCTGTGACTGTGCAGAATACCCGTGGAAAGACACTCTCAACTCGTTGTTGGAGGTCTACATCGAGTATGAGGGATACTTCCACTACACCGAAGTCAACAGGGCCATTGAGTCGAAGAAGGAGCCATCGCTATTGAAGAGATGGGTGAGAAAAGGACAACCACCGTTCGCTCTGTTCAACGAGGAGCTTTCAGTAACTGCACCCAAAATGTTGGACGTGTTTCGGGGTTGGTGGGAGGATGTGCAGCCAGTCCGAGAGTCGGATCAGGAGGATTGGGCGCCCTTCGATTGCGTATCTGGTTCAGGCAGTGTGTGGAAATTTATCTGTGTCCTCATCTGGCTCCTTCACTACTTCCTTGGCGAAAGTCCCAGCGAGGACCTAACAGATCAGCAGATGACGTACATTGCGTCCTGGATGGTCCTGTGTACAGAGGTAGAGGAGACCTTGGCGAAGGTGATGAGATGGGGGATTACTGCTCCCAGGAAGAGGAAATCTGCAACTTCACTGGAGGAAACGGATTAACCAAGGACGACCAGGTGAATGGTGGCTTTACAACGTGTCAACGACGCTGCCAAGCCCAAGTCCACCAAGCACCGCCGTCGGAGATAACTTCCCTACATCTCTTCCGTTCAACATCGTCTCTTCCCTTCAAGTCCTCCTCCTCCCTTCAAGTCTCCTCCCTTCACCTCCGTTGCCTCCATGTCCTCCCTCATCGTCATCTCACATCCTCTATCTCACTTTATGGTATTATGTATAGTCTTATTTTCAACTATGGTCCCTCACTCTTTTATATATTATGTATAGCCAGTCTTATTTGCAAAACAATATATATATTCTATTTGCCTTGTATCTTACAGCGTGGACAAGACAGAACTTGTAAAAAGTGAGGATTATTGGGTCAAGAGTCTATGGACCACTTCTGCACTGAGTCCCCTACCTATTATCTGACTTCCCAGTGTGATGTCACCGAATTTTGGAGGTCTATCACGCTAAGAAACAACTCTAAGGGTGGTTGAAATGTACTTAGCAGTGGACACTGAGTTGAATACCACCCGGACACTCATTGGCCCATTATGGGCCTACATATGCCCCATGAAAATATCAGCTGAGTATTATCATTGATATAGGCCAGAAATGGTAAGAGTGATGTTTCCCAACTGTTGCCGATGGTCTCCTAAGCGTTGCTGATAGCTGCTGGAGCCAGTACCAAATCGCTGCCTGTCCCAAAGTACCCTGCAGCTGACCGAGCCCAGGCATATTGCAATATCCCACCCAAAAGCCCACATTGGAATAACCCCACGAATATTGAAATACAGGCCCTGGGCTTTGCCTTGTGGTATTACAATATTGGTACTGTTACGCCTCATTGTTCTGGGATTGTATCCCTTCCACAACTGTCTTCAGTAAAGATCGCTGTTACCTCTGGATTTTGATGGAAGGATCAAATAGGAATTTGACGGCATCGCCCTGCAATTTTTGATTGGGCTACTGGTTTGAATTATCCAATTGGTTCCAACCATCTGACTTGGTAATCTTTGTGGTGGGTTCTTGGGTCGACGACTGCAGATTTCAAAGGTTTCGTTTTAGTTTTTAAATGGAGAATGGGGGGATTCACTATGATACACGTTTCCGGGCATCTGATCATGCCTATTCATGAGACTGACCAATCTATGTCTGTGTTATGTTCTTCCAACCAGTCGGTACTGAGGATTATATCGTGATCCCCGATGTCTGTTACGTAGAATTCGGCCTTCTCCTCGTGATACGCTCCGTTGTCTTGGGAATAGATAAAGAGATTCTGGATGGTATACTCTCATACCCATCCCATAGTGTTTTCAGAGCCGTCAACGTTTCATACTGGGAACGGTTTTTCGATAGGAAGAAGGGTGAGTTGATTTTCTTGTGCAAACCGGCTATTGATGATTATGCCTTCTGCACCACTGTCTATTAGGGTGTTTGCGTCGATTTTTCTGCCAGTAATCTTGCCAATTAATTCAGTTTTGAGTGTGATTGATGGTATCTGTCAGTTACGAGTGATCACCGACATTCTTAGCTCTGAAGGAAAGATTCGCTCACTAGAGGGGTATAACACACTATATTGATTGTTCTTTAACTGTCCGGTGTACTGTTCTACTCCTACTGACAACGTAGCAGAGGAGTGATTTAAAAATCCAATTTAGACATGATGTCTTTTAAATAAACGGTTGCTTGTTCCTTTTCTTCCCCTTCTAATCCTTTAACCCTGTTAACCATGTCGGAAATATCCTTGATCGTGTCTCGAGATGAAGATGTCTGAGCTACTGTTACCGGTGGTGAAGATGCGGTTTCGGCTGTTCAAATAGCATGAGAAGAGAAAGTTCGGGAAGTGTTTTGAGATGACGTTTTTGGGAATGTCAGATATTCGTTGCTCATGTGTCCAGTTTGTCTACACGCAAAGCATGCTCCTAGTTTTTGGAGTCGGTCTCTTCCATCAGGTGTCAGCTTGGGCAATGGAGTGGAAGAGGAGTTAGCACCTGGTCCCATATTCATAAGCGCATTGACGCTTGCTACTGTTCTTCCCTGAGACGGACCTGGACTACTCTTCGACATTGAAGTAGTTTTCCAGTGCCCTTGTCTTTCCCACTCCTTCAACCATTCTAAATGGAGTTCTACAGCTCTTTCCTTGTACTCCTCGAAGTCATCCCACTTTGGATACGTTCTTCCGACTGCTTCTCGGAGTTTGGGTGGCAACCCATCCTGATAAAATTCCAACAATGCCATTTCTCTGAACTCGGACTCTTCTCTTTCTCCAGCATGCTCGCCAATTCTTCATCTTCCTCATCTTCATCTCGTTCCGTTAATCGCTGCGTTGCCCAATCTCCTCCTTTTTCTCCCATGAAGAATGATAGGAATAACGAAACCTGACTTTCCTCAGTAGGGTACTTGCTTTTATTCATGCATAGATAGTTGTTAAACAGGGCCAACCATTGTTTTGCCTCGCTACGTTCTCCATTGAAGGCGTCGGGTTTTCTTCCTCGTTCAGAAGTACCGTTCGACCCAATAGGAGGTGTATCAGCCATGACTGAGTTGTTTGGGTCTGACGGATTTGGAGAAGGAGGTGTAGGAGGATGATGAGGGGCTACAGATGGTCCTTCGGCAGACGGAATGGTGGGAGAAGAAGGGGGAGAAGTGGGGTTGTCTGGTTCTGGTGGGTTATTGGAAGGTGTTTCTGGTACTGGGTTAGATTCAGAAGGTTGGTTGGTAGGTGTAGAGGTTCCTTGATCTGATTCAGTTCTAGGATTGGGTTTTGGGTGTGCCTTTTGAATTGCAAGTTCTTGGAGTTGGGTTATAACGTGTAACCCACTCGGGATGTCTTCGGCAGTAAGTCGTTGAGTGTTATATCTGTTTAGGCATGGTTGTATGGTGCACAGAATCCAAGGATCGTCACCGTTTTCGGCAAAGTAGGCAGCGTCTCGGGATGATGAGGGGTGGAATATGTGTGGTCGGTCAGCACAGTGAAGGTTCGGGTCTGCAGATGCGGATTGTCGACTGGTCATATACTAATTCTTCTTTAAGCCAGGTAATTGGGTCCTAGGATAAAGGAGGAGGGTAACCCGTAGTCGGGGGAAGGTGATGATAGAGAGTAGTCGACGTGTTCTCTGAGGAATAGAGGTCCTCTTATCTGAACCACAGTTTCTCCTGTATTGAAGTCCTCTTTCACTGTTATGTATGAAAATATTGAGAGGACTACGTCACCTGAGAAAAGTTTCCACACCCAACGTCTTGTGCAGATGAAGTGTCGGTCGAAACTCCAAGGATTCGCTCATATGTTTCTTCCATGGGAGACCCAGTATTTTGTGTGTAAGATGTTGAGAGGGAGGGGGAATGGAACCCGTTCGTAGTCAGAAGGGGTTACAGTGGGTTCGAAGCGAATTTGGGAGAATGGGGTAGACAGGGTGAAAAGGATTTTTAGGATTTCAATTACAGAGTCAGTCGACCACCCTACTCGGATCGGCAAGTCTGGTTTTATGTCTCGAAACTGTGTAGACGAAAGATGACCTCGTGCAACAACTCCTTGAGATTGTTCACGCCTGCCAACCTGTGAGGCTCCTCACACAGGGTAGTGTTGATGGGCTTGGGGGTACCGTAGGGGAAGGATGGAATAATAGGAAGGTTTAATACAATGGAAGGATTCGTGTTGAGTTGTGAGGTGGGTGTAAGAGAGTTCGTTCAAGTGTCAAGTTTGCCGGTACACTCAATAACCACCCAAGTCACACAATACGTGAAAGCCGGTTACAAGAGAATAGATTGATCAAAAGAGACAGAGAGATATAGAGAAAGAGATAGAGAGATGAGGTAGTAAGCTGACTAGGCTCTACACTGCGTAGTAATAGTACGGAGCGGAGACGAAGTGAACGAACTAAGGAATAGGTTACAAAGATCACAGGTATATAAGTAAAATGTGAACAGATGGGAAATAGTAAGTAATAATAGATGGTATCATGTGGAAACGTCAAGGGCGAGAGAGTAATGAGTTAAATATGGATAGATGAAGGTACTGGATCATAAGGAATGATTGACAGTGAGAATGTCCGTGGAGATAAGAATCGGAGGAGATAAGAGTGAGTCATAGATCTGTAGAGATGGTAACTATAGACGATGATGCGAAATGGTTGATGTTTACGGGGTTAAAAGTAAATAACGTGAGAAATAGGTAGTAAAGGAGAAGGAATAGAAAGGAAATGAATAGGCGGGGAGCAATTCATGACATATGACAACAACGGAGAACGCCTCCCTAGCCAATGGGTTCGCAGAAGCACGAGGACCAACCACTGAAACCGCGACTGATTGAGTTCATTGCAACGGGAAGCCAACGCGAATGGCTCAGACGCAGATGAGTCAGATGATGAGAATGAGGATATCATAGAGGTGCAATGGGATTCTGCAGGGAGGATCCGAACTGTGCAAGTGGAATGCAGTGTGTGGTTTTACTTACTGATGCATTTGACCAACTACTCATAATCTTCCTCTTCTCCAGATGAGAGCTTGTCAATAATAACCTATCTGACAGCTCTCCTAGCAGCTTGGCTTCATCTCAAGGGCAGTGCCAGTCGTACCACTACCAATGTGGTTCTGAATGGCATTGCCTTCATTCTTGCAACTGCCTTCCACATCATTTCGGTATCGCTACAAACTTGTGGTTATGATATCAATATACAGGTCTCCACTCCTCAGGACATTTGTTCTACTTACAGCTCTCTACAAATCGAACCAACAATCATTTGCACCGTCTGCTGTCCCCAAGTGCTTCACACTCTATCCCCACATGGCAAACCTTCCTGATCATTGTCTTTGGAAGCGAGGAGTATATCAGAGGAATCCCTGTGGAACACCTTTGAAAACCACAAGGAGAACTGGAAGAGGAGAAATTACCATCCCTAGGTGCTTGTATAGCACCCAGTGTTTCAGGTCATGGCTCGAGTTCTTCTTGAAACATCCAGGGATGGAGGAGATGATCAACAGGTCCTACAATGTCCCACCCTCTCCTGATGGAAATGTGAGGGATACCTGGCAAAGTAGAGCTTGGCATTTGCAACCCGACTTTCCTGAGCAACCAGGCAATTTGACATTCTCTCTATATGTTGATTGGTTCAACCCGTTTACGAATAAGATAGCTGGTAAAATTATATCCTGTGGTGCGCTCTGTTGCATGAACCTTCCCCCAGCACTCCGCTATCTTCCTGAAAACACCTTCATTCTTGCAATCACTCCTGGCCCTAAAGCTCCAGATACAAACACTATATCCAATATCCTGCGTCTTCATATAGAGGTGCTCAACACTCATTGGCACGGTGTCACAATACAGACCCATCTCCATCCTACAGAAACATTCATCCGTGTCATGGTGGTTCTACTCATTGCTGATCTGGAAGCAATGAGAAAGATAACTGGCTTTCTGTCGCATAGTGCTCGGTTATACTGCTCATGGTGCTTGGGTCTCCATGGTGACATTGAATGCCTAGATTTGGATAAATACCCTTTGCGGGATCAAGCGATAGTAAGGCAGCAGGTGGACAAGTGGTTGGCAGAGACGAGAATAGGGCACCAGGAAGAAATTGCATCAAAAAATGGTGTGCGCTGGACATCACTCCATGACCTTGAATACTTTGATCCTGTCAAGCACATCATGCTTGGGTTTATGCACAATACACTTGAAGGAATTCTGCAAGATCATTTGCGGGAACAATGGGGTATTGGGAGGAAGGAGAAGGGAAAGGGGAAAGGGAAAGGGAAAGGAAAGGGAAAGGAAAAAGCCAAGGAGAAAAGCAACGAGAGCGATGACTACAACACTGATGATGATGAACCAAAGGAGGAGTATGAGGAGTATACTGACCATGAAGCGAACATGGATTTGGACGAGTTGAGCCAGGAAAGTGGAGACCAGGAGATCTTCATGCCTACTCGATTTCGGTCTCAGTCTCAGGTTTCAACAAACAGCTCTCAAGCATCAAGCTCCGAGGCACTAGCAGACAAGTCAAGGCACCAAACCTCGAAACCATAGGAATCAAACAGTGCAAAGAACGTTCGGATGCTCGATTCGTCTACCAGGGCTACATCTTTTGCAAGGCTGTTACCTCTTGCCCCGTTGTTGAAATAGTTAAGGCGAGCTTTTTCAATGTGTTTGCTGTGGACTTTTTCAGGATCGCACTTGCCCAAGTTCATCACCAGTGTCGAGAAATCTTGGAGAGTGCTGAACCGGTTGGCAAACTTCTGCTTGACAGTAGGAGCTGGTCGTGCAGGTGCAGATGTTCCATCGGCGAGCCCCCACGCCATGCATATATGCACTTGAAAGGCACGCTAGTATCTTCATGTGAGTATTTACCTTCTAAATGCAGAAACTTGAAACTCACAATAGTACCTCTAGCCTTTTCTGGCACCTGATCTCGGGGTATGCGGATCGGGTCGCTTTTTTTCAATTTCTTCAACCTAGTTTCGGGAGCAGGTTGCTTGGAAGAGGGTTTCTGCATAGACAACACAGAGTTAGGCCTGGACGAAGGATTTTGCGCAGTCGATGAATGATTCTGCGTAGACGACAGACGACTTGGCCCAGACGATGAACAGTTCGTGGAATTCTGCGTAGTAGATGAACGATTCAGCCTAGAGGACGTTGCAGAATTCTCCGTCGACGATGAACGATTTGGTCTAGACAATGACGAAGTGTTCTGCGTAGACGGAGGTTTTCTCTTAGATGACATTGGGAATGAACAGAGGGACAATACTGAACTTGTCACTTAGGGTACGGAGATTTTTATGAGTCGGGGAATCAGTAGTGGCACAAAAGGGTTTTTTTTGTCCAATCCTTTGACTTCTGCCCTATGTTTGATAAACAACAGCACGCCATTATACCTTCAAATTTTTGAATCAAGGTCAAACTGCCCATTGTATCACTGGTCTTTGCTATGATTTTCTTTCAACATACCCATGTTCAGATTCCGACCTCGATTAGGCGTGTAAGTGACATTCTGCAAAGGTGGAGGTGGTGGAGGTGGGTTAGGCATGTTTGTAGGCATTCCATACACTTCAGTTTGGGACTCTCAAGCGAGCTGGATGAAGTTGACTTGAGTTTGGTTTTGGTTGTGAGTGGGATAAACTCGACTTGTAGGTTGGCTTAGGTTGCGAGCTGGATGGTGTCGACTTGGATGTCCTTTCTCTCCCCAACTTTTGTCCCCTTCCTGTATATTTTTTGAAAGGATAATCAAACCACTTACCTTAGCCTTTCTTTGTTCGCATCCTTAGCCTTTCTTCGCTTTTATACCCTTTGAAAATCAAGAACTTATGGAGACTGCCAAGGCTATTGGTCTGATTTCCTCATTAATCATTTCTCCTGGCTTGTACGAAGTACCACACTCAGGATTCTGGCTGGAAAATTAAAGCCTCGGTCGTTACGAGGTATGCTGCCTGTTTCTCTTTTCCTGAAAAGCTACATCAATATTGTTTACAGGACCCTCCCAGTTAGCAAGAGATCCTCAAGTACTTTTGTGATTCTGAATGTCGATCATACATATTCCAATACAGCTAGCAAGGTCATCAAACAGTGATCTACTGTCTTCACATGCAATTCCATTCTTCACGCCAAAAAAAGACTGCATTCGTTATCGAGCACAATTTCATCATGGCCACCTACCTTACCGATCGTGTCATTGTCTTTGAGGGTCAGCCTGCAGCAATCAGGATTTTTTCTGGATTTTATCAGATTTTTATTCGCGACTTTGCTGATTTAATTGTGTCATGTCACAAGTCACTAACACGTCACGAATTATGGTCACGTCACGAGCTACTGTCACGTCACGAGTTACGGTCACATGTGACGTTCCGGGATCCAAGCCACAGGAGGACATAGGGGATAGTTTCGGTTGGCGTCGCAAAGGTTGTTAGTCGGAACTAAGGTATTATCTCGAATCGATGTTTTCCGTTCGTTTGAGTGAAATGTGGCGGGAAGTCCTCTCGCCGAGACGAGAGGACTTGCATGCATTTGATAGTTCCCTAAAGTTGTTCCTTTGTTTTTCCTGTTTTAGCTGTCGACGCTTGCTTTCATTGTTGTTGTACATACATATATATCTCGCGTTTGTATACCATTGTATTCTTTGAAAGAAAACTATCTTGGATCTCAAAATCCGTTGCTAGGCATCAGTTAGTTTCTATTATTGGAATCTAAGTACATCTTGAGTATCCTAAGAGTATCCTAAGTTCAGATCTACTTGTTTGATTACCGGCTGGTGTGATGGTGAAGTCTTGGTCCGCTTCCCGTGCGGGAGCCAGACCTCTGCTTCCCATGAGCTTGCCCCCAGTGTCAGAGTCAGAGGTCGCCGGTCGTCGTGGTCAAGAAGAAAGTCAAACCGCTGCATCCAGCTCAATTCTCAGCCTACAGTGATGATTTTTCGTAAAATGGTCCTTTGAGACTATTCAAACCACTATCTCAACTCTGGAGACTATTGCTTGCATATTTCGCGATCAACACCGTCTGCAACGACGAGCTCGACTCTTCCTGTTACGAGGCCTTTAGCCGAGTTAACTTATGTCGTCTTCGCAACTTTTCCACGCCTGCAATTTCTATTGGCCAGTCTCTATGATGCCGACAACCGAACGAGGATGCCGTCGGCTTTTTGATCCGACCCAAGCTGTCGTCAACCATGAACAAACAATGACATAGCCCAAGTCGCATCGGATTTTCATAAGTCCTTTCACCTTCACCCTACGATGTGCTACTACAGGCCTCGTAAATTGCCATGCGAAGCAGTGGCATCTTTCCCCAGTCGTTTCCATGCGTATGAAGGACTTGTGGGCCACCGCTTCGCGTGGCAATAACGAGGCCCGAAATGCCGAAGCTGATGGTCTGGACCGGGTCTGGCGGTAAATGCCGGTATGACAATGTGACATAAGGGGCGTTTGTAAGAAGCACGCGTCGTCTAGACCGGGTCTGGCGGAAAATCCCGGTAGGACGACTTGGCATAGCCACAGCTGCAAAGCGGCGTTTATAAGAACGAGTCCCTTAAAAGGGCCTCGTAACACAGCCACACAGTTTATTCCCATGTCGACCTCAGCATAGTACTTGATTTTTCAAATAGTTGACTTTGGTTCGGGTTGGATAAAGTGTGTAAGTGATAATTAGTGAGGTGGAGATAAAAGTGGGAAAGGAGAGGAGGGAATGAGTGAGACTGAGTGTAGGAGGCAAGGGGATGGGAAGAGAGGGGTGCCAGGGATGAGAATGGAATGGTAACAGAAGGCGAAAGACAAAGGACAAAAGCAAAACCAGAAATGAAAACAAGTCAAGAAGAAGAAAGTAACAGTCGAAAAAGGACGAAGCAATGAAGAAAACGTGAAGGGTAAAATTCGTCTTCACTCCACTCTCCCACTGCCCAGCCTCCCTCCATCTTGCATACAAACTCCCTGGTTTCCTCCTCTGCCTTCCTTCCCTCCCTCTTCAGCATGGACACACATACCCACACTCGCCAAAGTTTTCGTGAAACGTAGGAGACAAAAAGAAAAGAAACCCAACCAAGTAGAGAAAAAAGAACGAGACTCGCAGCCGAACCCCTCAAACAATACCAATATCTACTCCTACGAAAACTCCCCATCGCTCCTTTCTTAGCACACTGGCTCCCTATCCTATATACTCGTCTGAGGTATCTAAGTTGCCATGTCACGATTTTGCGGTCCGGCCGAGTCTTCTCTTGGGTGCGCGGGGTGACCGAGTTGGGCTCTTGGATCAGATGAAGAGGGACGGGGCAGGAGAGGGGGAAGGAGGAGGAGGAAGAGAAGGGGTTAGTGTAGGTGTATGCGTGGACGTAGACAGAAGAAATAGAGAAAAACGAAGAAAGAGAAGAAGAAAGAGAAAGAGAAAAACGCGAACCCGCTCTATGCTTGTCCGTCGTGGACAAAATTATTCCCCGCAACTCTCCCCTCATTTTCACACTTCTCGCACTTCCTTTAGCTATTTTGAGGCCTATCGCTTCCTTTTTGCCAACGCTCGGAATTCCTCACCCTCCCTCATTTTCCCCGCACTTTCCAAATATACATTTGGACTCCCGCGCGCACTTCTAACGTGACGTGTGACATCAGCTCCCCGCGCACTTCTTACCCTTCCACACCGCGCACTTCTTTCCTTTCCTCACCGCTCACTTCTTTCATATTCCACAATCCACACTGTGCACCTCATATTTTTGGAGAAAGAAATGACTCAGATAGTGTAATTGTAACCTGATAATGGAATTATACTGTAGACTTAATAGATGCAATTCAAACAAGTATAAGTAGTTAAACTTTCATGCAAAGACAGTAGTAACTTGTACTCATTAGTATGATCAGAGCGGTAAGTACCATATATGCGGAAGCGCATCAAATATTAATCTCGTACCCAGATCTTTCACGACGCGGGGAAAAATTGAAGAACAAATAAAGGTAAGTAATGAACAAATAATGGAACAAATAAGAATCCGTGTCGTGAAAGATCTGGTGCAATTCGTAGCGGCGCGATACACAGCCACAGACCGCGTCAACCGTTTTGCTGTTGACCTCCTGCCTCTGTCTCACATCCTGAGTACTTCGTAACAATTTATTGACACAATACATCAGGAAACTGTCCAAAAAGGTTGTGCGCGGTTGTCGGCGGTTGTACAACCGCTTACAACCAAAAACCTCACAACCGTACAACATTCCCACAACCTAATATTTTGAGGAACATTATAGAAGTCCCTTCGACAAAATTTTGTATGTATTCGTTCCAGTTCAACAATATCTTGGTATTTCATTATCCTAACATACAAATCTACTCTAAAAGTGCTACGGAACGAGAGATACAGAGGTGCCAAAAGTCGAGGAGTCCTGTCGGCAACCAAAAAACCCCCGGTAACCCCGCAATGAAATCGGGCCATTTCCTGATGTAATGGGTATGTCTGAGTTTGACTATGCTTTTTTTAGAGAGATTGCTCCAGCAGAACTAAATCTTTACATGGGTAAGAGATGGGAAACTTTGCCCTAAATGGCATGCCCTTCGTCGTTGACCTTTCAAAAAGCTCAACGCTTTGGTGCTCTTTAGGTAAGTGGGCTTTAAACTATCATTTCTTGAACTCTTCATGAAGTAGTGTACGATATGCTTGAGAGTTGTAGCCTCCAGGGCGGGTCCTAGCAGCATCCAGATGAGCAGTTGAGAGGTTTTTATAGGACCTTTCAGTCTCCCTCTCGTGGGCCATGACTCGAGGATCTGGACCCATGGCAGAGAGAGAGAGACTGTGAAGTAACGGTCAAAGAACGACGCGAAACCCGCCCAGAAGTGATGCGATATGTGGCTGTGTATCGCGCCGCCCCCTGCTATATGAATTGCACCAGACGTTATAGGGCGAGGACCTTTTGTTTGTTTCATTATTTGTTCACTATTTACTCTTTATTTGTTCCTCAAATTTTCCTCGAGCCCTCTAACATCTGGGTATGAGACTAATCAAATATTATCTCCAGATGTCAAAGCGCCGTGCCGCCACATAATCCAAATTGGGAGCATTTTCTCACACTCGATCCTGTCCACTCCCATATCGTTGGGTTCTGGAGCATCACTTCTCACTCTCTTCAGGGTTAATTGTATATTTCTCTGGGTCTATTATGATCTCTTCTAGAGAGAGAAATATGTATCTAAGCCAGATGCTCAGTCCTGTCGATTCAGGACCATGCAAAATTATTCACTCTCTTATCTACTGCTTCGTGGTCAGGCTGTATCTGGTTCTTACACATGTCAGTGTGGATGGTGGCGTTGGAGCTGATTGCAAGAATGATATGCTAAATACAGAATCATTGTAGCTTTTCCATGGATGTTTCCTGTACTCCAGAATATCACCTGTGTGAAATCCTCACTGCAGAAGAAGGTACCCTGATATCAATGAAAGCTAATAAAACACTTGTGACGACAAGGTGTGATATAGATGGCATCTGATATGAATCCCAGCAGTTATAGAAGCTGTTTCCGACTCTTGGTGGTACAGAACATTCAATATTGCTATTTTTGCTCTACAATGAAGCATGCTGCATCAGCGTGTGCATCAACGCGTTTTTAAACCTCATCCGATTCTGGGCTGTCTCTCCAGTTCAACTCTTGTCGTTCTTTTCGTCTCTTCGTCTGGCTGGCCCAGCCATACCTCTGCGCAAATGGATCGTCCTGAAGCTCCACTGCGACAACTTTCTTGCCATCACATCTCCAAGAAGAAACACAAATCTCCTTGCTCTTGTCCAGACTTCGCGAAGGCCGAGAATTCCAACCGTTGTTGCTGTGGCCATGCTCATCGCAAACATTACACTGAAGTGTCTACCGCTGCTTGTCCTGTTCCCATTGATATGTCTGTGGGGTCCAATGTTCATTCACCACCTTCTCAGCCCTGCTCCTCTATCGAACAGCTCATTGCAGAAAGTCTATCGGCAAACTCCAAGTCCTTCATGGCCAAAGCAGCCATCGAGATGCACAAAGGTCTCACAGCTCCCCAAGTGTCTAATCCTCACGCACCTAGTACCTCATCTAACGGTAAAAAGGTGTAAGTATCTTAATCTTCTCTGCAGAATTTTACTCATACAATTGTTGGATAGGACACGAGCTGTTAGACATGCCAAGGCAGCAAGTGGTAATGATGGATCTGGAAGGTAAGGCTTTAACACTTGATTATTATTTTTCTATCATTCATTCTGTGTTTCTGAAAGTGTCGGTCAGCCATCTAAAGTCAAGCGGATAGCTGGGTTGATTTGCATGCCTCATGGTATTCAGTCATCTGTACGTCAAATTTCTGCATGGATCTGTAACTATAACTGATTTATTAGAGCAGGAAGTCGACGGAGATGAACTCCGTGTCAGTCTGAAATACTCACAAACCAACATTGACTATCTTCAACAGCTGGGGCTTGCACACTCTACTTCCAATGGCGCTAGCCTTAGCGTTTCACTGGACCACTCTGATCTCTCAGTTTTTCTCATCAAATGTTTTCCCTTCTTGCGATATTCATATGAAAACCTGAAGGGAGATGGTCGAGCACCATGGGTTGTTTGCTCACTTTCGTACAATATGCTTAATATTTCCCCAATAAAGTTTCCAACTGGTAATGACATCTATGAGAAGCGCTCATGTCAAAGCAAGGGATGGAAACAGCAATGGATATATATCGGTGTGTTACTTATCAGTCGCTTGTGCTGATCACTGACACTTCAAGTGCTCTTTAATTTTTTATGAAGCTTCTCGTGATCCAATTCCAAAGGAAATCCTCATTGAACACAGTGAGGAGACTCCTAGTGATTTCGAACGCCTATGGAACAGGCTCGCGAAATTGGAAGGATGGCCAGACAGTTTATGTTTTATTTCTTCTGTTTTATCTTTGCTAAATATTCATCTGACTTATCTGGGTAGATGATACTCTGGACAAAGACGATGAGGGCCAGGAAAGTGAAGATGAAACTGAAGCATCTGCAGGAGACAAGAGGAAACGTAAATCAAGTGATGATGCGTGTAAGTATGATGGGGTCTTAGATATTTTCTTACATATGCAGTTTGCTGATCTGTTTTATTGCATAGGTACTTCGAACAAGAGACGTCGCAGATCCGCTCGATTGATCTTAGCTGCCTCAAGCTCCAGCTCTAGAAAGGGAAAAGGTGTGTCATTGTGATGAATATTTATAAACATGGTCATAATCTAAAGATTTCCGCATATTAACAGGCCGTGTCGAAACATCCCCTATAGAAACTGATGCCGATCAAGATATGGAGAGTGCCAATAATAGTGACATTGAAGAAGTAGATCCCGCTTCTTCAGCATCACCTTCTGTCAGTCTGGGGTTCTTTGATCCTTGGAATCCAGACCGCAAATTTACCCTCCTTTAAATGCAATGCTCCCTGTTACATATTCATACCCACCTTTCTTGGCTTCTGAACCACGATATTACGATCATTACCATTTAATTACACATGCTCTTTGGTTTCTAGTATTCTAGTACATGACAGAGTCCAGTTGTGCAAGTATACTTTTGAATACAACCACTGCTCGGACCCACTTTTCTGCTCGAGGACGCCAAATCAAATCTGGAAGCTCCACTTGAAGTTCTCGTGTACCCCGTTTGCCAGATGGAATGTGATAAAATGATGGATAACTACCATATTCCCATTCACCAGGCTGCATCCCGTATCCTTCTGGTATGGTGCCTTGCGCTTCAACCTTTGCGAGTGTTTCTACAAAAACACGTTCGAGCTGTGGAAGGTTATTGAATGGATTGACAATGCGAGGCGTCTTGACTGGGGGAGCAGTGAATTTGCCATCATGAACCGTTCCTAGGTCTGCAATTTGTTGATCAGAATCAACATCGACATCTTCAATACTCTGATCTCTGATAATATCAATAGGCTCCTTGGCAGTTTGTCCAGCACCTCTCATTCCATCACGATGCTGTTGAATACGGGCATCAGAAATCTGCGGGTACGCCATGCGGGTACACTGCGGTTACATGCGGGTACCCATTATCCTTTGCTTATCATGTAGAATCTTAGTTGATAAAGCCTTCTAATTGCTCTTTTATTGTGTAGATACTAAGATAGTCTTTTCACAATGCAGAGCCTGCTATGTAGCTATTTCACGAAGAATAGAACGCGCCGTCGGTATTCACGTAAAATCATTCATACAAAAATGATGGGATTACGCGGTATATGTAAGGCTCAGCTTCACCTATTATTGACACTTTCTGACCCGCTCTGCGCTCACCTTTGCCAGTCTCTGCAAAATGGGACTCCTTGTAAGCATGAGTATCCAATGACATGTAGCCTTAGTCACATAGAATATTCTTTTTGTAGAAATGGCTTGGTAAAAGCATCATACGCCCCGCTGTTGATGCTATTTTCCCTGAGATACTATACCACGGAGGTTACTGTCCCAGCATGAAAGGAAGTTCAGTCACGCATCACAGCCAAAATGTTCTAAGGCCAGATTTGACATTTTCTATTTTTTTCAGATTTTTTTTGGTCAGAAAGACTGAACTTTCATTCATGCCAGGACAGTAGTATATATGTGCAAATAGCCATTAGTTCTTTCCAACGGACTCTCATACAACATAAAGGCGAGAAATATAGTACCCGCATAGGTACCCGCATGGTGCCCGCATGGTACCCGCATGTGCACAGCCACTGCGGGTACCATGCGGGTGCATTACCAGCATCCACACAACATCTAAATCACTTCTAATGGTTTGAAAACAAGGAATGCTGTAGCTCCTGTACTAATAGCCAGTACCTTGACATACTCAATGTGTAGAAGTGAATTTCTATCACAAATTCTACTAAATCTTAGGCTAAATTCACATTGATCTTGACTTTTCTAGGAATTGGATCTACAAATTACCTTAGTAAACACTTGAACATTGGCTCAGTGATGTATTACAATGAGTAGGTTGCATTTACAATCAGAATTATGAAGAGTTTTATTCATGTGCAGGCTTCATTTCGAGTCTAAGGGTAATTTTGGTACATAATTCATAGAATATTGGCATGCAGAGAATGAAAATAGTCTCTACTGCATGCAATAGGCTTTTGGCAATAATATCCAGGCTGTTTTGTAGAGAAATACTTGAGTTATCAATGAGACTCTACTGGATGGGAGTAAGTGGCTGTGCTTATCCATGTACATTTGAGTTTCACTACACTTCGTTGAAGTCCATTTACAAGCTCTATGTACACTTTTACACCTCTCTACTATGTTACAAATGCTTGTATGTATGTCATACATTGTTGAACTCAAATATTTACTGGTACCCGGGATGTACCCGCAGCCCCGCAGGGGGTACCCGCAGATTTACCGATACCGTGTTGAATAGAGCCACGTACTCCATAACTCTCATTGATCTGGTCAAGTGTGAGTCCATCGCAATCATCGGGTGGATCCAAGTCAAGATATACACCATGCTCAATCATTCCTGTGAGAAGAATATCCCGCAAGATATTTCAGCTAAAATTGAAGTAGATTATGAATAAAGTTCGTACATCAGGCGATTGATTATGTCCAAGTCCACTTATTGGTTTTCCATTCCACTCTCTCTGGAACTCCGAACAATCTGGTTGATAAGATCAAGAAATAAATGGTGAATGATCCATAGATGATGGGGATTGTCTCGTTGAAGGCCATGAAGATCTTCAAGGCGGAAAAAAAAAGCCCTCCAGCGGCGAACAAACTGACACCCAACCTCCACCCATAGGCGCTCAATGCGTGTGTTATGAGTGGAACTTGAAATTAGTCATCTCTCTGTTTGCGCTAGACACAAATAAAAACTTACGAGCCCCAAATGAATGATCCACGGTTTAAGCCTCGCTCTCTAAGCATGTACAGTGCAACATCTTTATTTTCTTTCCCTATCAGCTCTAATCCGGGATGGCAATACATTCATTTGAACTGCATCAATGAATAGCTCTAGAACAGTTGAGGCCCGATTATTGCCACTGGCACGAATACCGGTTACCTGTGGTAAAGGTAAACAGACAAATAATCATATGAGACCAATTAAAGACTTACTTTTCTAGAGTAGCCATCAACTATGCCGTGAATGACAATTCCCCAAAGAATAAGCTTATGATGTCCATCGATGTGCCAGAGAGCATGGGGTCTCTTGACATGATAAGTGCGCCTAGAGATCAACTCGCGTTTTTTTGTTCGGAGAACTCGTCCAACACCATCGGTCCGGTGTATTGAATCGATCACACGCTGCCTCTTGACTCGAACGCCATGGGAAGTATGGAGATGGGAGATAATGTAGCTGTGTCCTGATGTAGGATGGCTGTGGCGGTATGCCCTGACCAGCTGATCAAGCTTTTCATCACTGATATCACTGTATGTGACATCCAAGCCACGGTCATTGAGACGTCTGCGCAATGTCTTGGCACTAATACCCAATGACCTTGCCATTCGGGAGCGACACATTCGATCTGGTGCAGCTGCAGCCTGTAGCAGGGTGGAATCTATTTCTTTTCTAGGCCGTCCAGGCTTTCCAGTGCGGAGAAGTGTTAAAGTGTGAAGGGAATGTACATTGGAATCGTCTCTGAGAAATTTGTCAACGTCATTCCAGGTCATATCTAAATTTAGTAGAATGTACGTACGTTGCTCACAAGGACTTCAGTGCACCTGTCAGCAGGTTTAGAAGGCCAACCACAGCTATAGTAGTATTCTTGATCCAGTCCATTGGTAAATGTTCTTGCTGCGCAAATTCTTCAAATGTAAGAAGAATGATCAACCCTTTCCCAGCTAGCTGCTCAGCATGGAACGAGATTCGAATGGGGTCTGCTTCTTCATTTGGAACACTAGAGGCATGATCAAAGAGAGAGCGTAACTCTTGATATGCACTGTAGACACTAGAAGACCATGATTTCTCAGGATATAGCTCTGAGATTGGGTATGGGGGAAGAGGCGGAAGAATGGGTGTTGTAGAAGCCATGAATGTTGGGACATCTCCTATCTGCTAGCTCAAATAACATCTTCGGAGAATTCCACAGGCTTCTGTGGCTAATCATAGCAAATGGCACATGTCAAACTTGCGGCCAACACACCTTTCCTTTCTTCCTCCACTATCGTCTGTCTCTACAGTCTTTCATCTCTTGTCTGCCTCTTGAAATCATGGATCCTTCCCCCATGGTGCAAGATCCAAAGCTTTTCCATCCTACAGGTGACATCATTATTCAGGTAGGTGTTACGCTACACAAATGTACTTCTTTTACAATCATTAATTGATCAATAGGTCGAAAACGTTCTTTTCAAAGTCCACACATTCCTGGTTGTTCCCCGCACGCAGGTTCTCCGAGATTACTTGAGCACTATTGAGAATCAGCCACTGGAATCGCGTGAAGGCTCTTCCATTACCAATCCTCTACATCTCAGCGGGGTTTATGTGGAAGAATTTCGGGCATTTCTTGATGTAATCTATGACCTGTGAGCGTTAGCTCTGTATACATAACACATAAACACTGACCCACCCTCAGGGACTCAATCCTCACACAGAAAAAACGAGACGTGTCCTATTACCTTGCCGTGTTATGTCTGTCTAGCATGAATCTGTGGGAACCTGGCGTCGATTTTGCCATTCAAGGTATCAATTCCCTTGATCCAAAAGAGCTTCAGCCATATGCCAAGATTGTTCTTGGTGTAGTAAATCGCCAGGATACATGGGTCTTTGATGGTGTACGATGGTTATTTGTTTCCGGTCCGGTGATCCCACAGCCAGATGATAAGGAGATCTTCAAGTGTGCGTGTTTTGTATATCTGTATTGATCTTGACTGACAGTAGTGTCCAGAAAATCCTTCCATTGACCAGTGCTCCATTGACTGGATCCTTCGGGATGGCTTCACTCTCCTCACAAATACGATCACTGAGCTCATTCACCATGCTCTGCGCTTCCCAAACCACGATAAGGCTGCATGGGGGACTTTCAATTACGAGGCCGAAGAATGAGGCTGAGTTCTTTGCACTCGGTTTCTGCTTGTGGCTATGTCTAATTGGTGCCCCGGTTATTCCCGGTGTATTCCTTCCGATTTTACCCATTTCTGAACCCCTAGCCCCTGAGTGTGATTTTGTCCGTCGGTTTTTTGCGCCTAACTGTATCATTCTGTCCTTGGCAGCATCAAAATAAAATGATGTGTGCTTCACCAGGCCTCGTACTCACCACGCCTCAGCGCTGGCCCACACCCTCTTCATTGTGATAATCATGCACAATGTGTCTCTGCAGTTGAGATCGAGTGGAAACGTATCGCCAAGAAGCTCCCCTTACAATTCAAGGCTGTCAATGGTCAATGGGCACTCTCCTTTGAAGTAGTTGAACATCTTGAGAAATTCCCATTTAGATCTATGGATCCTCGCTGTCGGGCACAGATGTTTTCCATACTCAATAGTAGGGCAGTTGGGTTCTATTGTAGTATCTGTCGTGCTATCTGCGACAAGTTGATGACACTGTCCTAGTCGCTTACCAATTAGCTCTTTGCACCTCATTCATACCCAACTTCTGTCATTTGTTATTTATTTAGTTTTAATTACGAGGCCTCTTAAAGGCCGAGTTAACTTAGGTCGACTTTTGCTATCTTCCCACGCCTGCAGATTTCTATTGCGGTCTCTAAGACAACCGAATTGCCTAGACTCGGTCTGGACCGGGTCCAAGGACTAATGACGCTGACTTGAACCACGACGTCATGTCTTGTTTCTCCAATATCCCGTCCCTCAAGCTTGCCTTCGTCTCGAGTACAGATTTAGAACCCTCCAACAAAATCAGCTCTCTGTTTTTGCTCTCTTACGTACTTCAAGCAACAGGACTCAGCAGGTGGATATCAATGTCAAGCCCAGCAAACGAGGATTGTAAAGAGGGAGAAGAGGGTCAATATTTAATCCAATTGTTCTCCGGAAAGTGCGTTGACCTTGGATACTACATTGTTTTCCTTTGGCTAGCGTCTTGCTTATAATGATTGATATATTTGTCGTTCTTGGCTGGTCTATCATTGCTGAAAATCTGCTAACACAGAGCTGGAGAATATGATACACGACCGGTACCCTTTTCAAATTCTTGGCATAACTATGGTTTGCTATTGCCGGTCTCCTACAATACCGACAACCGAAGGATCAGTCTAGAACCTGTCCTCACATGATACGTCCTGGATGTCGTCACCAAGTACCACCCTCCCCCTTCTTCGCTTCTTCGCTCCCACTTCCACCTATGCCTCCTCCTCCATAGTGCGCAATTTCGTTCAGGCTATCGTTCTTAATCACCAACATCACCCAAAATTGCACCCCCATCAACAGCCGACTACAAGGCATGTATACGCAGGCCCATTCGCTGGTAGGAAGAACAGGATACTAAAGCGCCCATACATGCTGCTTGTCAGTGCGTGCTTTCTTTCACTCAGGATAGGGGTTAACACTGACACTTAATTTCAGCTTAAATCACTCGAAGTTGACATTGTTCATTCAGATAGTATGCTCTTTTATTGTCGTTGACTTTTCAGCGTTCCGCCGTCCAATGTATCCTTACTAGCTAATTAGTAACTACGGACTTAGAGATAATTTTAGCACCACTAGTTCTCAGTCGTCTGACTTCTGCTTGTACCAACCCTTTGTGCAAGTCAATACACCCATATATCAGGATCTTCATTGAGTGTACTGTGTGTATCCTAACGATGCATTTTTGAGTAGTGTTGTAAATTCTATGAATGTGTATGAAAAGGCCTCGTAACTTGCCACGCGAAGCGATGACTCTTTACCCCAGTTTTAATATACCTTTGACATTGTGTCCTGAAATTTGGCAAACAGAAAGCTCTACAACCGTACAATGAGGACTATGCCAGTCAATCGTGGACAATATTATTTCCCGAACTTCTTGATCATTTTCCGCAATTTCCGAACTCTTGAGGCTATTTTTGACCTCTCCGAACTCTTACAGCGTGACATGTGACAGCCTCGATTGTCCGAACTCTGATGCCACTCACCGAACTTTTAATCAGGATTCGAAACTAAGGGTTAAGACTCGAACTCTTAGCGTGATGTGACAATGACTTTCTCCGAACTTCAAGTCCATCTTGAGCCGAACCTCCTAATGCGCTGTATGTGGCCACTTAAAGCTGACTAAGGGTGCATACCTAATTAGGAAGGGTAGATATCCCACGCTCCTTCCTGCCCTCGCCAGCCACTTTCAAGCAAGTTTTGAAACACGCTGGTCTATCACAAAGCTCTGCAGTAAGTATACATAGTTAGAGAATGTTATGAGGTAGATATGTACCGAAAATCAAGAGTTGCTGATAACATTTGGGTATAGTAACACAAAGATTAAAAATTGAAGGATTGAGTTTGCCCCTCCCAAGCGTGGCAATCATCATCCTTACGTAGTAAACTTGTGGATCAGAAAATGTGCACAAAGGTAGTATAAAAACCCAAAACACAATGGTATATTGAAAGTAACGAGCGACAGCAGTGAGATTTAAAAGAGAATGATGCAAAGATATACTAATCCGCCCATCGGTGCGACAACCTCATTAACTCACAGATAGCTTGGCAGATGCAGGAGTAGAACTGGACCACTCTGCTATTCAGCATGTTGAACAGTTTGGCACAGCACCTAGGATCCATGGATCTAAACGGAAACTGCTCCAGGTGAGAAATTAACTCCCAGGAGAACCCCCATTGACCCCTGTCAGCTTGGAGAAGAGAAGTAAGCAATCAGTCTGTGGTGCATGTGGCGCAGGAAATGAGTGTAAGTACCAAACGACCTGACAGTTGGGGTACCTTCTTCTGACAGCTCCACGACGCTGGCATATGTTTGTTATCAGCGGCAAACTGATCCTTCAATTTTTAATCTTTGCATTGTGGATGTCCGCACATGATGGTCAGAATGAATCAAAGAATCTCATCACTGTACCCCAGATTTTATCAGCAACTCTTGATTTTCAGTAAATATCTACCTCATCACAAACTCTAACTATGTATACTTACTGCAGAGCTTAGTGATAGACCAGCGTCTTCCAAAGCTTCCTTGAAAGTGACCTGCAAGGGCAGGGAGGAGCGTGGGATATCCGCCCTTCCTAATTAGGTATGCACCCTTAGTCAGCTTTAAGTGGCCACATACAGCGCATTAGTAGGTTCGGCTCAAGATGGACTTGAAGTTCGGAGAAACTCAATGTCACGTCACGCTAAGAGTTCGAGTCTTAACCCTTAGTTTCGAATCCTGATTAAAAGTTCGGTGAGTGGCATCAGAGTTCGGAAAATCGAGGCTGTCACATGTCACGCTGTAAGAGTTCGGAGAGGTCAAAAATAGCCTCAAGAGTTCGGAAATTGCGGAAAATGATCAAGAAGTTCGGGAAATAATATTGTCCATGATTGACTGGCATAGAGGACAGAAGTCGTTTCCCCGATCTGTCACATGGGGTACATATTTTGGGGGCAAGCATGCCCGAGATCCCCGAAATAGGTACCCCATGTGATCTTAAGCGACGGCTTGATGCGCCGTTCCCACTTTCCAAACAAAGCGACCACTGATGCTCCCTCCGAAATCTCAGGTGAGGGTACCCAATTAGATACTAGAGTTTAACTTACTTATACTTGTTTGAATTGCCTCTATTAAATTTAAAGTCTACTTACACTATCAGATTACAATTACACTATCTGAATCATTTCTTTCTCCAAAAATATGAAGCGCGCAGCGGTGTGGATTGTGGAGAGTGAAAGAAGTGCGCGGTGTGGAAAGGAAAGTGTGCGGTGTGGAAAGGCAAGAAGTGCGCGGATGTCACACGTCACGCTAGAAGTGCGCGCGGGAGTCCAAATGTATATTTGGAAAGTGCGGGGAAAATGAGGGAGGGCGAGGAATTCCGAGCATTGGCAAAAAGGAAGTGATAGGCCTCAAAATAGCTGAAAGAAGTGCGAGCAGGGTAAAAATGAGGGGAGAGTTGCGGGGAATAATTTTGTCCATGACGGACAAGCATAGGAGGGCGAGGAATTCCGAGCATTGGCAAAAAGGAAGTGATAGGCCTCAAAATAGCTGAAAGAAGTGCGAGCAGGGTAAAAATGAGGGGAGAGTTGCGGGGAATAATTTTGTCCATGACGGACAAGCATAAAAACCGAACAAAGAAAAAGAGACTTTAACCAAACCAGATCCGCCCCCCCTCCCCCCACAAAAAAAAACAATGCCCGCGAGGGCCAAGACTTGTAGAGAGACAACTCACTCTAACCCCCCTCACCCATCTACTACTTTCTCCGTTACCCTTCCCTTAGTGGCTTGGCCTCCCCCCCTTCTGCGATATTGGAACCCTCCCCCTCCAACGCGATACCAGATTTCCTTTTTAGTTGGTTGGTCAGGACTCAGAAGCAGAGATATCGATGTGGATCTGGATTAGTACATCGTGAGAGACCAAGAGGAGTCGTGGAGTCGAAGGGTGAGAGTCGGGGTTTTCTCTATACCGGGAGGGGTGTTAGCTATATGGCTAAAGGGATCTCGAGGATGAAAGAAGAGAGTCGGAGGAGATAGTACAAGCAGGGAAGGATAAAATGGAAGAGAGGGCAAGGACGAGGTATAGGTGAGCGTAGCGGGTGGGGAAAAGGAGTCCAGACGACGAAATAGAAACGTAAAAAGAAAAGTAGAAGTAAACTCACCCCAAATGTCCTTCTCAATGCTTTTAAGCACGACAAACTCATTCCCATCAAGTAGAAAAATTTTCAACGTGCAATCTAACCAGATACGCGTAAAGACAAGGGGCAGTAGGAGAACCGTAACGACCTTTAAAAGCAATAAAAAGGAGGATAGATGGGAGATACGATGAGAAGGGCGAAGAAAGTCGAGGAGTATGGAGTGGTGGAAAGATAAGAAAGACGTAGGGTTGTGGGGGAGAGTTGAAATTTTGAAAACCCACCTCGTATTCAGAAGCTTCACATATCCATATGACTCGTTCTCCTAAATGTAAAACTAAACATATTCACTGCTGGTTTGCGCAAGTATGCACTGGAATTGGGGCTGATGTTGATGTAGGCAGAAATTGGGTTGATGTTGGCGGTGTTAGCGGTATTTGTTGATGCAGTGGTGGATGTAGTGCAGGCTCTTGAGAGCACTTGTTGGTACCGCTCCACTTACCGTCACAGTTTGAGCTTGAACTACCGACTGTAACAGTGCATCAGAAGGCAGAGGATGTTTCATAGCTGAGTGGAGTGGGCCTTGGTGTATCGTTGGTGGATGGACAGAAAGACTTGATGTGGCTGTGTGTAGTCAGACCGGGAACTGACGTCATCTTGGCTGACAGTTGACCCAATCAGTCCCGCTTCGCTCAGCATCCTTCCTCTCTGTTCACAGTTGCGCATAGTCTTCCAGTGCTTTCGTCTTCACCTACCAAGTAGGATGCACCACTGTTATCTACCACTCCATCCACAACGACAGCGCAACCAGCTTTCTGCTTATGCCTCCAAATCAACGCACATGCATCAAAACCGCAAACCATCGTGCTAGGATAAACATTCAAGGCAGTGAGCATGTTTACTTTGAGGTTCAAAGAAGTTACAAATTTCCTATCTACCAATGCTCGTATTGATACCCTTTCATTTCCGCCTACAGAAAAACCACGCTCCTCCCCCAGGAACTCCACGACTTCGCAATGCTGCTCGTTCGCCGGTCCTTCATTGTGTATATCCTTACATACACTCGAAATGCCCAAAACTGCCTCCCTCCCGCCAACTGACCAACCGGGAAGCAAGAAAGCGGGAAGGAAGTTGAGTATCGAGTATCGTGTTGACGTATTGTGTTGGAGGAAAAGAAGGATTGGAACGTTGGAAATACACTGTGGGGAAAGTTAGGCGGAAAAAAGGAGGAGAGGTTGACTGCGGCTTATAAGGGAGTACGAGCCAGAGCTAGAGAGATAGGGGGTGATGAGAATGGGAGTGGGGAGTGTGAGTAGGTATAGGTATACGCACTAGGTGTTTTTGTGAGATTTGGCCTCCCCAGGTGAGTATCATTGTCTTTGTCCTCTTAATATACTGCGTTTCATTTTACCTTTCTCTTTTCTTGTGGGCCTGCAGCGAGATGCCTCAATGGACTAGGTAGGACTTCACAAGACGAATACCTTTCTGCTAGCAAGAGCAGATCTGATATCATCCCCCTCAAGTCATCTTTGCTGCATTCGGAACTGTGTGGATACGACTGGACAAGCTCGGCTGTAGGCGTAAAAGACGCGGGTTAGAGAGGGGTTAGAGGAGATTTGCTATCATTCCCTCCTCTTTTCTTCACAGTACCTGGACACTACATACTCTTTGTAACCGCATTCTGAAGCTTATCTTAACTCTGAAGACTATTGCTTGTGTATTGCGTCGTCTGCGTCGTCTGCAACGACGAGCTCGACTCTTGCGCGTGTGCACAGCCACTCCATTTATTTCCATATCCGCCTTCTTGTCGCTCAGCGTAGTACGCATAGTACTTGATATTTCAACTATTTGACTTTGGTTCGGGTCGCATAGTAAAGGGTGCAAGTGGTAATTAGTGAGGTAGAGATAAAAGAGGAAAAGGAGATGAGGGGATGTGTAGCGAGGGGAAGGGATGGGAAGAGAGGAGAGCCGCGGACACAAGCAGAACAGCAACAGAACACAAGCGCAAAAGGAAAATGAGATAGGAAAACCAAAGTTAAACCTAGTCAAGAAGAAAAAACCAACACCTGAAGAGAGGATGAAAGAACGTAGACAACGGGAAGGGTAAAAATATTTTTCCCTCCCCTCCCTCCACCTCGCAGCCTCCTCCTCCCAGGTTTTGCCTCTACCTTTCTTCCCCCTGCTCCTCATCATACACATACCCACAATTGCCAAAGTTCTTGTGAAACGTAGGAGAGAAAAGAAAAAGAACCTGTTGAATTGGCGCATTCAGTTGCAGCCATCAACGTCATCTATGTAGAACAATAGTAGTAGTTATAAATAGAACAATAAGATTATATAGACAATAGATGTAGTACGACAATAGTGTACGAAACCAGCATTACGAGGCCCTTTAGGGTCTCGTTCTTATAACCTGACGTTTCCGCGTGTGGCTATGCTCGATAACTCCACCGGTCCCCGGTGCCATTTGATCACCGTAACCGGTCATCGGCGGTTGCCGCAAAGACGCGTGATCTGCAACGCACTTGCTCTGTAACGCTCATCATCTTTCACCCATACTCATCGCTGCTCACCATCCATGAAAGTAACAACTTCTTTATTTGCTGTAGGCATTTGGCTCGGCCATCTGCTTTGTATGCACCAGCTATTCTTGTCTTCTCATAGTACGCTGTGTCTCAGCTGTGTGCCACGTCATCCGACTAATTCAACCTTGCTAGCTTTTACCCTACGAAACATCCCACCGGTAATGATTCCCGGTCCCCCTTGGTTCTTACAGGGGCTGATGGTTTGGACCGCTGCAGGTAGATTGTAGAGTTGCCGATGATACGCGTATTGTGTCAGATCATTTTTGGTACGTTGCACTGCTCGTTTGATAATGAACTGCTAACTGATCTCTTCCCTGTGTCTTTTTTGTCCCTTTCCCGTCTACCTCGCTTTCCATCACGTCTTACCCACTGGCCCTACATATCAACTCAACGAATGTCAACATCCCTCGCATCGCTGTTTCCCTCAATCTTGGTCACGTCTGTCAACGACGGTTTTGTACTTCGCGTCTTGATATCTGTCTTTCTTTCCTTGATGTCTTCTGGTCCCACAACATCGACTTGTCTTTACTGCTGGTCCCCGCTGCCGCCGCCACTGTCATTATTGTTGTTGTCCCCGTTGTTGTTGTTGTTGCCGCCGTTGTTGTTTTTGCTGCCGTTGTTGTCATCGTTGTCATCGTCTCAAATATAATACATCCACCACTGCCATCACCGCCATCTCAAAATACAATCCTTGCCTCGACATCACCTTTCATATATGTACCAAGCTCAAGGATTCTTTCTCTTCCAAGCGTCGATCTCCCTGAGGAAATTGTTACCCGGTATCCCAGGAAATTTAATTATACCCTACACTGGAAATTGTATCTTACCCACTGGAAATTGAATTATGTTTCTTCTTGGAAATTTAAGCCATTTGCACAGAGGAATATTGCTTCATACAACCAAAATTTTAGCCTGGGCTATGCTACTACCATGAAAGGCATTAAGAAAAGTGGTCCTGTACAAGTCACTGATTCAATTATGTTGCGATCACTTACTGCTCAGACTTTTCACCGTGCATGTTGGTTACGATTACAGAAGCAGCCATCTTTCGTCATGAGATATATACTCAATAGACCATACATAACTCATTTGAGAGTCTCTAATATTCTACAAGCCTGTGCTCACAAGTGTCTCAATCTTGTGCAAACATTTTATGCAAGCTATTCTCATCCACCTCTTAAAATTCGAGATTTTCAACTTCAGGTTCAAAAGCTGCCTTTCATTCAGATAAATATATGCAAAACTATTAAGAAAGCAAAAATCTCAATAATGCGAAATACTATGTACAGACATGATTACTTGGCCTCCCTCAAGGCGCTGTTGAGCCAGCAGCCTGCAGGTATATGTGATGATTGTGATATGATCTTTGAAATGATCCATTTGACTAATTCTTATGGCAATGTCCAAATTTTGTATAATTTGTCTTGCAGCAGCATATCTCATTTGTGGAATAGGTGCCTGTTTGCCATAAATCAAATGCATCTGGCAATCATCTGCAACATAGCACATACCTTGATTCCAATAATGCATTTAGAAATTCACTTCAGGTCTAATCATGCTTCAAGCTCAGGGCATAATTTTTTTACATTTTCCATGAAAGGAGGACGTGGTAGTGAGAAAACATTTAGCTATCTTGATCTCCAGCCTTATATGATTGAGCAAACCTCCATCATGAATGTGTTGGCAGTTCTGTTCAAATTTCAGGAGTTCACTACAGATACAGAGAATCTATGTGATACTCTCATATATGCAAACATCCCTTTCACTGTTGTTTACAAAATGCTATACCATGATCAGATTCGGCATCTAGCCAGAGCACATAATATCAAAACTGGTGCAAAATCTACGCTAACGCAAATTCAGAAACTGTGTGAGTCTCACACTTGTGTAGATTCTTGTCCTTATCTTATTTCTGTCTTCAGGCCAATCAATTATGTACACCCAATTCACCCAGAAGATAAAAAGTTTCCACCCAAGCCTGCATCACAAGACAATGTTCTAAATGTCATTCGCAGTTGGAGTAATGATTTTCACCCTGACAAAATCCAGGAGGCTGGGTGCGCTGTGTGTGGGCAGCTAAGGCAGTGTGCTGAGCTCACTCCTTTAAAGTCAATTTATCACTTTCTTGGCCATCTCAAAGTGTCAGGTGTGACGCGTTTAGAGCGCAAACTTAGTACAGACAGAATCAAAGAATATGATGAACCAGTCATAGACAAAAAGTGCAACAAAGTTTGTAGTGAGTGCCGTAAGGCTCTGATAAATGGAAAAATGCCAAGAATATGTTTGGCCAGAGGTTTATGGCTTGGAGACATTCCAGATGAGCTAAAGCGCTTGAATTTTGTGGAAAAATTGTTAATTCAAAAAATTCAAACTAATTGCTGCTTTGTGCGTGTCTCATCAGGCATGAGAAAAATGATTTCTCATGTCATAGCTTTTGACTCTCCTGTTGTCAAAGTATATGATACATTACCTCCTCCACCAGATGACCTAGATGAAGTGCTAGCGATTATGTTTACTGGACCATGCAAACCAACTGAAAAAGATTATCAGAGAACGCCAATGTTAGTACGACGAAAGTATGTTTATAATGCATTGACATGGTTAAAATTAAATCACCCAGCTTATCATGAATTAAATATTTCATTAGAGAATCTTAATCAGTACTCAGAAGATTTGCCACCTGTGTCAGTAGAATGGAAACCAACAGCTAGTGAAGGAAACAGAGTTCCAGAAGGGACAAGTGTACATGATAATGAACCAGAAATTGGAACTGAACAGGGTGAAGTTCCTTTTGTGGTGCATGGGCTTAACCTTCAAAATGAAACTGTGGAATCACAGAAAGCAAAAGCACTGGCACATTTAAAGCAGTGGGTCACAGTAAAGATAGCTCAACAATCTTCAGAAATCCAAAATTATACCCCTCAATTTTCCCATGGCTGTTTCCATATGGCCTAGGAGGCTTTGAAATGAATGATATTCCACAATTTGGAGAGAAAGCCATAAAAAATTCCTACTCAATTATCATGATAAACGTTTTGAAACTGACATCACATTTCCATTTATTGCATTTTCCCATGAGCAAATAAAAGCAGCAACCCATAATGGCTTTGCAATGACTGAGCTTCAATCATTTCCAGCAATTGCTGACCGCATACTCAATATTAATCAAGCAGTATTGAATAATATTATACAAAGACTTGATAAAGGTGAAATAGTACATCCTGAGACAGAGGATGAAAAGACTTGCTTTTCTGTCATTCAAGATCTGGATCATGTTGGTGGTGGGGTGAAAGGGTCCATGACTAGCAAAAAATATCTTAGAAATGAGTTATGGTCACTGATTGCATATTTAGGTGCACCATCCTGGTATATCACCTTTGCTCCCTCAGACACAACTCATCTACTCTGTCTATATCATGCAGGTACAGATGAGAAGTTTCAACCATGTCTAAATTTACCAGATGATGACAGGACCCGACAAGTAATCAGAAATCCAGTTTCTGGGGCTAAGTTCTTTGATTTTATGGTGAGGATGTTTATAAAGCATATATTAGGTGTTGATAGTGATCATGACGGTCTTTTTGGCAAGACAAGTGCATATTATGGTACTGTAGAGCAGCAAGGTAGACTGACACTTCACTTGCACATGCTTCTTTGGATTGCCTTTTCCAAATCTCCCCAAGAGATAAGAGATGCAATCCTGGATCCAAACAGTGACTTTCAAAAGAGAATTGTTGAATATCTTGAAAGTGCACATACTGGTAATTTCATGACAGGAAATCAAGAAAGTGTTGAAGAAAATGTCAGGCTCAGAGCCCAATCAGAAGATTATGTTAATCCACTTTATTCACTCCCTGCAGAGCCACCAAAACCAGTCAATCATAAATGCAATTTCAAGGAGAGCTGTGAGACTTGCTTATCTACTGAACAATGGTGGAATCATTATAAAGATGAAGTGGATGACATTGTATCTCGCACTCACATCCATAAATGCAAGTCAACCATGGGAAAGGATGGCAAGCGTAAAAAGAACAAAGATTATTTTGGCTGTCTTGATAATAAGTATGGTACATGTAGTGCAAGATTTCCACGTCAATTTGTGGAGACAACTCAGGTTGACCAGGAGACAGGTTACTTAAAGATGCAGAAACATGAGCCTTGGATTAATACTTATAATCCTACCATGACTTATCTACTTAGATGCAACTCAGATGTGACTTCCCTACTGTCTGGAACCGCAATCAAAGCTGTTGTATACTATGTGACAAATTATATCACAAAATGGAGTTTGAATACTCATGTAATTTTTGATGTCATAAAGTCAGTGCTTGAAAGAAATTCTGAAATGTTAAATGGACCATTGAGTCGGCAAGAGAAAGTAAGAAAATTAGTAACACAAATGGTAAATTTATTATCAGTCAAAATGGAATTGGGAGCTCCAATGATTTGCATGTATCTGCTAGACAATCCAGACCACTATACCAGCCATAAGTTCAAATCCTTCTACTGGAAAAACTATGTAAATGAGGTTCAAAAATGCTGGACTATTTCTGATGAGAACTCATGTTCTATGAAAGATAAAGTAATTCTTCTAAGGAAGCGCAATGGTGTAGTTGCACTCTCACAAGTTTATGATTATATATACCGCCCCTGACATCTTGAACAAATGTGTCTTTACGATTGGGTGCAGCGATGTGAAAGACTCAAAGTTTCTACTAAGAAAGATGTATGTGACAATGCAGAGCAATTACCAGGCGTGTCATTCAATGATGCAGGTTTTGAATCTGATAATGAACTGAGTACACGTAAATATCCTCAAGGCCCAAAGCCAGTTTCCAAGGAAAAATTGGCAAGAAATGTGTTTCCATTTGTTCATGGCCATCCTCTGGCTGACTCACATGCATTAAAGGTTGTATCAGATGATAAGCGACTTGTTCCAAACTTTATTGGAGGTACATTACCTAGAGCTGATAAAGGCAACCGTGAATATTATTGTACTGTAATGCTAACACTGTTTAAACCCTGGAGAGCTGGTAAAGATTTAAAAAATAAAGATCAGACCTGGGATGATGCATTTGATAACTTTCAATTCACATCTCAACAGGAGCAGATTCTCAAGAATTTTCAAGTTCGTTATGAGTGCTTAGATTCCAGAGATGACTACAATGCACAGAGAAGAGCAATGAGTGAGAAGATCCAGGATTCCTATCTTCCAGAGTATGATGATGGCATTGACTCTGATTTACTTGACACTTTAGCTGATCCACTTAATGGAGAGTCTGGACCATTTGAAAGGCGAAGGCAGGAGGAGATGAACAAAATGAAGGAGCTTTTGGTAGATATTGGATGGACTGACACTTTACATGACCAAAAATCATTGATTCCTCCAGCATGTCAGCCGCAAATTGATAAAAGTGCACATGGCTGGAAACTTCAAATCAACAAAATGAGGCAAGATATACTTGATAAAAGACATAGATCAGGTGCAGACCAGAAATCCAATAATAAATTTAAAAACCCATTTCCTGAACAAGTAGAAATACTAGATAAAACTGCATTTGAGCAAAGGACAAGACAAGGCCACACTCAGAATCTGATTGATCAGATAGCAAATGAGTTCCAATTCCAGGATAATGCAGAGCAAGAGAGAGCATTCAGAATCATAGCACATCATGCAGTCAGCCCCTGCCCTCAGCAGTTAAAGATGTATATAGGTGGAATGGGTGGCACTGGTAAATCAACTGTATTGCGTGCTTTACGCAAGTTCTTTGCAGAGAGAAAAGAGTCACACCATATGCTGGTCGTCTTCCGTCAACACAACTCGCTGTTGTTGCACCGACTGGAAATGCAGCTGCACTACTAGCAGGATCGACATATCATTATATGTTTGGTATCAACTCAAAACCAGAAGGAGAGAATCATTCAACATCTATTCCACAGATCTGCTCCCGGTTGGAAGGTGTCAACTACATATTTCTTGATGAAGTTTCAATGTTGTCATGTAAAGACATGTACAAGATCAGTGCAAAGTTAGCCCTTGCTTTAAGCATGCCTCATCTTCCTTTTGGAGGAATGAACATGATTTTTGCTGGTGACTTTGGTCAGCTGCCCCCTGCTATAGGTGGTGAAAGTGTAGCATTTTACAGTCATTCTATTGGTCACTCACCAAAATCAAGAGCAGATCAAGAAAGTGCTATAGGCCAGCATCTCTGGCATCAAGTAACTACAGTTGTAATGCTTAGAAAAAACATGAGACAAACTGAAACATCGGAAAAAGATGATAATTATCGAAAGGCTCTGGAGAATATGCGGTATAAGTCATGTACCTCAGAAGATATTGCTTTTTTGCGAACACTAATATCAAACCCTAATGAGCCTAGCAAGTCACTCAGAAATAAAAATTTCCGTAATACTCCTATTATTCTTACTTATAATAAACATAAAGATGTAGCTAACAAGCTTGGAACAGAACGCTTTGCTGCTGAAACAGGACAGACGTTGATGTCTTTTTATTCAGAAGATGAACAGGTTGTTCTGGAAGATATTCCAGAAAATGAAAAACAGCATAGAAAAAGACGCAAGTCAAAGAGATTCAAAGTCAATAATAAAGTTCAACATGAGTTATGGACTCAACCCCATTCTTATAATGATAGAAAAATCCCTGGTAGACTGGATCTATGTCTAGGAATGCCTGTCATGATTAGATATAACAGTGCTACTGAACTCTGTATTACTAAGGGACAAGAAGGGCATGTCCATAGCTGGAAAGAGAAAGTGGGCAACCATGGCAAGCCTGTCTTAGATGTTCTTTTTATTAAACTACATAACCCCCCTAAACCTCCATCTCCAATTCAATTTGAGGGTCTTCCTGAAAATGTAGTACCAATAACTCGAAATACTGTCAGAATTGAATGCAAACTTTCAGATGATTCCCAAATTGCCATATCCCGTACTCAAGTTGAAGTACTTCCCAATTTTGCTATGACAGATTTTGCATCTCAAGGCAAAACAAGAAATTGGAATGTGGTTGACATTAATAATAGCAGAGATTTCCGAGCTATATATACTGCATTATCACGCAGCTCCTGTGCTGACCAAACATTAGTCCTTCAAGGATTCAATGGAAGTCTTCTTACAGGAGGCCTGAAAAACAAAGGGGGATATAGACAGGAATTGAGAGAGCTAGAAATCTTAGATGAAATAAGTAAACTTAAACATTTAGGCCTCTTATCAGCCTCAGTCTCAGGTGATCGACGTTCAATGCTGATTAAATCTTTCCGCACTATAAAAGGTAAAAGCTTTGTACCTGCTTTTGCACACAATCTATTGTGTGGAATGATAGTGATCCTTTACCTGACACTTTTGAGTCTGGAGAAACATGGCAGATCATTGCTGATGATAAAATACATCAACAGAAGAAATCTACACAACTGAGAGGTAATTTTAAACCAGCACTAGGAGCTGTAACTAATGTATCAACTTCAAGTCTCAAAAGGAAAAGTAGGTCTGAAGAAGTAATTAATGACATTCCTTTGAAGAAGCTTAAAGAAGATAAGAATATTTCTACTGAATCTACCCAGCTACTTTCTTTCTTAAACTGGTCCAATAATAGCTGAGCCTATGATTCTGCTATAATGTTACTTGACTATTTACACTCAAATTATTCAGAAAAATTTCAAATAGAAGCATCTCATTTTACACAAATACTCTCCACAGAGTTGGCTAGTGCCTTTCAGTCTAATGTTGTTGACCTTGCACCTTGCAGAGAAAGCTTAAGACTGGGTCTCCATCACATTGATCCTGAAGCCTTTCCATACGGTGAGTATGCAGATGCTAGTGAAGTCCTACTTCAACTGACTCAATCAGATATGCCCTTTTCTAAACGAAGGGTTGTATGTAGTAATGACCATACTTTCAAGCCTTGGAAGAATAGAAACAATATGCTTTTATACACTTCAACACGTGCATATCATTCCACTCAGGAATGGTTGGACAATTACACCCAGCCTTTTGGATGGAACTGCCAAACCTGTCATACTGAGCTTCAGACAATTGTTGAATTTATCAGATTCCCAGAATTTTTCTTACTTTATATTCCAATAAATGTCTCAACACAGGTTGATAAGATTGTTAATCTCACAGTTAATCAGCAGCAAAGAGTATACCATCTGAAAGCAGTCATCTATTTTGGGGACAGACATTTTATTCTAAGAATAATCAGTGATACAGGAGATTACATCTATGATGGTATGAAAAATGGCTTTCCTCAAAAAGTTAGCTCCCAAATTAGTGAGAATGAAATGATATCATATTATGAAGGTAGAAAGGCAGCAACATTGCTCTACATTAAAGTTGGTTGAAACCTGATTACTTGGGCTTGTTACTGCCACGCGAAGCGGTGGCCCACAGCTCCTTCATTGTACTATCAAGTACAATAGAATCTTATTGTTACTCTAGTATTAGTTTACATGTATTTGTACCTCCTCAAAGGTATATAAGGACTCGTAGATAGTCCTCCAAATAACAAGTTTTATACTTAACTCTCATCGCTCAATAAGCCTCTTACAAAGCCTTACAAGCTACTCTCTATCCACAGGTAAGTTGCGTAGTTGCCACTGGCGTCTAGTAGTGTACAGGACCGTACCATGCCTGCTTAACAGGTTATGGGCCCCGAAGGCCCTTGGGAGCGCCTTTAATGGCTGCAAACCATAGACTTCGCATACTACCTGGATGGCGCCTTCATGCAGCCTGTGGCACCCTTTGTGGCAGCCTGCGTCGCCTTTAAATGGCTTGACGATACGTCCAACAGCGCAGGACTTACGTCCAGCTGCAGTTGTTGACGATCTAGGGAGTAGTCACTGTCATGGCACGTTCATCGCTGCCTCTCTTCACTTTCTCATGGCACATTTATTGCTGCCTTCTTATGCTGCATATGGATAAATGCTGACAGTTGACCTTCCCAGAACTTATCAAAGATGTCTTCCAACGTTTTGATGACCACTGTCCCCGTCTTCTCCGGTGTTGATTTCAACATCTGGGCCGACATTCTTCTCTCCTGGCTCCAGGCCACTGGACTTAGTTCAGTCCTTGGCTCTGATCGCCCTAGCGACGCCACCGTGAGTTCTGTCTCTCCTCTATCTGCTGAAGATACGGGGCTCAAGCTGAGGCTATCACGGCGGCTCTAAAGAAACAGGCCGACTGGGATGAGAAGAACGATAAGGCCATTGGGTCAATCAAGCTTCGTCTTTCTCCTGCTATTCGTCAGAAGACACTCGGTATGACTAGTGCCAAAGAAATTTGGACTACTCTCAAAAATACCTACGGGAAACCTGGTGTTTCCGCAGTCTACACGACTTTAAACGTGCCACTTCCATCACCATTCCTAACGACGCTAATCCTAGTGCTGCAATCGAGCTTATTCGCATGCACTTCGATAGGGTTAGTGCCGCTGGTATCTCTACTGATACTACCGACTCCACAACTCCAACACTCCAGCTTCCATTACAAAATCCCCAATTTCCTCATAGTCATGTTCATCATATCGAAACTCCCTCCCAGATATGAGTATATCATCAATCAATATACTCAAATCTATCTCACAAATCGACAATCAAGATCTTGATGAACTGCAAAGCGAGATTGTCAATGTCTGGGAATCTCGCCAAGGGGCTTTGAAGGGAAAACCACAGGCCAACCGTCTTTCAGCTGTCAAGCGAAAGGACGGTAATCCTAGTTTCCAACAGCAGCAGCAGCAGTGCAGCAGCAGCGCTAACGGAGATAATAAAGGAAAAGGCAAGGGAAAGGGAAAGGGCAAAGCTCATTTCCGTCGAGGAGGTCGATGGAAAAACGAACAGGCCAAGAGACAGGGCAGGCACATCTCGTTCATGGGGATATGTCTCCCATGATGCACACAGTCACCTTCGTCGACACGCCCGCTGCAGTTGATTCCCGTAAGCCATTCTTCATGGAAACGGAAAAGCCTTTTGACGCCTTTTTCACAGGTACCAAAAGAGCTATCAATCTTGCACGCGATATTGGCGTGAGACCATCTGGTGAGACTGTTGCTGCTCTTGAGGATGTAGTCATGTCTAACCCTGATCTTTCCTCTTTCACTCCCCTTACCCCTGCTCCTCGTCCCAAACGCACTCTCACGGAACGCATCTATTGGAATAATCTCCAATCATCTTCTGATGGTTGGGGATGTAATGACAACTGGAATGATGCCTTCACTCGTTCGGTCGGAACTCAGACCGATTCAGATGCCGATATGGGATGCGCTCAGGAAGAAGATGCCAGTTGGAACGAGGACACTCTGGTGAACACCTCGGAACTCGGAAGTGTGTTTGGCTCCACAACGACGGAGTCAGGTGTAAAGGTACCGCAGGACACAAGGACCCCTGTTCCACTTATCGACCGTCTTGCCTCGGATCCTGCTGCCGAGATAATGGAGTGCGGAATTCACCTTGGGGAGAGATTCCAGAATCCCGAGGACCCTCTCCACATCTATGGGGAAGGGCAACTCCATTCCGAGCAGTAGTGAACGCCTGTGCATCAACGGGCACTCTTTCTCTGGTCCAACGCCTTGCTGCAGTCCGCAGCGAGATGCAAAGTGGCTCACTGCCTGCACATCCCAGTGGCATGACCACTCAGTCCTTACCCTCCAGTCGTGTTGCAAGCCCAACACCTGGAACGACTTCAACGGGATGGGAATGGCTAACTCCTCATCTCGAAAACGAGGATGGAAGGTACGACGAGCTGCTCGATTGGCAGAGAGACGCAACAGTCGGACTAGGAGGAATGGAAATGGAGGAGGAATTACCATCCAGGGTCCCGACTCCGAGTTCAATGCCAGAACTCCGGAGCATGTCTCCAGCCTATCCAGCACCAGCGACCTCGAGTATATGTCGACTCCGCATCGCTCAGCAGGATGAGCCACTCTACAGATCCCGGAGAGGCAACTTCGTCAGCGAGTATTGCCGCATAGGACATGGTCAGACGGAATTCCAAGTCCAAGACCTTCTACACCCATGGTTCAACCAGTGCCAAATAATTATGGTTGGTCCCTAGACTCTGAGGTGTCTGGCATGGACAACGGTTATCTCAGGTCAGATCTCACTTCAGATCTTATGAATAAAAGTACTGATGCGCTTTTTCCAGCAGCTCGTAATATGGAAGCAGGTTCTTCATGTATATATTTATTACATACCGCTCCTCTGGGTTTAACAACCCCTTTTATTTATAATGAACTGTACACTAGCCCTGGCGGCAACAATAAATATTTATGTGCCTGTGGCACTTTGTTTTCATTATGCCAGAAGTGTAAGAAGAAGAGATCTGATACTGTCAAAATCCACTTCGGTGATGGATGGTTACTTGACTCTGGAGCATCAGCACATTTTACGTTCGACATCAATGACTTTGTTGAATTGAGTTATATAAAACCAATTCCAGTGAAAACTGCCAATGGATTCACGAATATTCGTGCATCCGGAACAGTCCTGATCTCTCAACGTAAAAGAGTTATGAAATTAGATCCGGTCTATTACATTCCCATCTAAATCAACGACTCTTATCTGTCGGTCAATTCTTAAATGACAACATGCTTATGCACGGTAACTCCGATCATATCACCATTCGAGAAATACAACATTCTTGACTTTCTCAAAGCGTATACCGGAAGAAACGCTATACTATCTTCCACACAAATCGAAAATTGTCGCTTCTAAAGCCAATCTTTTGATTTATCTTATCAACTACGAGATCTTACATCGTCGTATAGGGCATCCCTCTCGTGATGTTCTAAAACATGTCCGACAACACACCCTTGGCACTCCTGAATTCATCATTCCGAAGGAGCTTCCTTTGTGCAAAGGCTGTCTTGAAGGCAAAACTCCCAAACAGCTTACCCTCCTAACCAACGACGTGCTACTCGTCCTTTCCAAATTATCCATACGATTTGAAGGAATTCCCCACGATCTCTTACCACAAGTACAAGTATATAATCGTCTTCTTTGATGATTACACTTCAGATGCTTGGGTACGATTTCTTAAAGACAAAAACAACCACTAACTGCCACTCGCCAGTTCCTTGCGATGGTAGAAACTCAATATAAGACGAAAGTCGAACAGTGGATGTCTGATATGGGTGGTGAATTCATCAAAGGTACCTACCGAGAAATGTTACTCGAGAAGGGTATTAGAATCCTTAAAAGTGCACCATACATTCATCAACAGAATGGTCGTGCGAGCGCTTTATACACCTAATGGATAAGGCACTGGCAATGATGAAGCTAGTGTGTCTACCTGAATCTTGGTGGGAATATGCTGTCTGTCATGGATTGTATGTCTATCGACGTACTCCCTTACGACGACACAAATGGATAACTCCATTTGAAATGCTTGAAAAGGAAAAACCGCGTATCGATCATTTGCGAGTTTTTGGCTGTGGAGCTTATGTCTTTAAACCCGAGGAAACTCGAAAGAACAAACTCGCTTCCAAGTCAGAACTCATGACGTATCTTGGTGTAGCACTGGGAGAACGTGGAAATCTTTTCATGCGTACAAACAATGCAGAATTTACATCCCCGCAAGCCGTGTTTGAGGAAGACTTCTTTCCTCGATGTAAAACTCAATCTCGTGGTTCGAAACAACTTCCTATTGAGTCGTCGCAAAGCGATGACACTCCTCTACCACAACCAATCCCTGACGATGATGATGAAGAGGAAAGTCATTCAAAACCGATGGGTCTTCGACATCAAGTCTGATGGTCGTAAAAAGGCAAGACTCGTTGCAAAAGGTTTTTCACAGATCGAAGGCATAGACTTTGATCAAGTGTATTCGCCTGTTGTTCGATTCGAGACTGTGCGCTTAATCTTCGCTTTAGCTGCACTTAAAGGTTGGCACGTGTCCGGTGTCGACGTCTGATCAGCCTATTTATATGGCTTACTCGATGAAGAAATCTATATGGAACAACCGGAAGCCTTTAAAGAAAAGGGACAAGAGCATAAAGTCATTCGGCTTCTTCGTGCTCTTTACGGACTCAAACAAGCAGGACTTGCGTGGTGGAAAAGTCTTGATAAGTCCATGGCAGAACTTGGTTTTAAATGAATCATTTCCAACGCCAGAATCTTCATTCACAAACGCTATGACACCAACAATGATCTTATTGAAAATTCTATCGTTATTGCCATAGTCTATGTGGATGACGCTCTATTCTGTGGAGCTAACAAAGCCTTAGTCTTATGACTCAAAGGAAACTTTATGAAGAGATGGGAATGTAGGGATCTAGGCGATGCCAAAGAATTCCTTAGGATGAGAATTACCAGGAAAGGCAGCAAGGTCTCTTTAGACCAGTGCGCTTATCTGGATAAAATCCTAGAGACATATGGAATGCAAAACGCGAAAGCTTCTGCTACCCCATTACCTGCCAATTATCACCCTCTTCCTCTTCCAAAAGACGCTCCTGTCAACTATACTCTTCGCCAAAATTATCAGGAGATAATCGGATCCTTACTCTACTTAATGTTAGGAACACGTCCTGATATCTCCTTTGCTGTAACAAAACTTGCGCAATTTGCTACAAACCCCTCACAAGAACACTACAATAAGGTGAAAGACATTTGCCGTTACCTCATTGGCACTAGAAAATATGCTCTTGTATACAACGGTCGAGGGGGAGAAGGCTTATCAGCCTACACAGACTCCAATTGGGGATCAGATCCTGGATCTCGCAAATCTCAAACTGGCTTCTTTCTACAATTAGCCCAAGCACCATTCAGCTGGACGTCTAGACAACAAAAAACCGTTGCTCTATCTTCGACTGAAGCTGAATATATGGCACTTAGTGACTGCAGTCAACAAGTATTCTGGATCAAGACTCTTCTCAGTGAAATCGAATATCCTCTCCACGCTATCCCAATTTACGGTGACAATCAGGGATCAATTTTTATTGCATCAAACCCTGTCACGGATAAGCAAACCAAGCACATTGATATTCGATATCATTTTGTCCGAGAAAAAGTCGTCAACGAGACAATCAAGTTATTCTTCATTGAAGGAAGCAATAACCCTGCAGATCTACTCACTAAAGCTCTCAATCGAGTAAAGTTTGAGAAGTTCAGGAAACAATTAGGACTTCAGTTTTATAATTGAAGAACGTCCTGTAAATCGCATCGAAAATATCAAGGCACTAGATCCCTTCCTTCCATGGCTGCTTACAGCGCCTACCTATGCTTACACACACTACTGTGCTGCTTAGCAAGGGGAGTGTTGAATTGGCGCATTCAGTTGCAGCCATCAACGTCATCTATGTAGAACAATAGTAGTAGTTATAAATAGAACAATAAGATTATATAGACAATAGATGTAGTACGACAATAGTGTACGAAACCAGCATTGTACTATCAAGTACAATAGAATCTTATTGTTACTCTAGTATTAGTTTACATGTATTTGTACCTCCTCAAAGGTATATAAGGACTCGTAGATAGTCCTCCAAATAACAAGTTTTATACTTAACTCTCATCGCTCAATAAGCCTCTTACAAGCCTTACAAGCTACTCTCTATCCACAGGTAAGTTGCGTAGTTGCCACTGCGTTTAGTAGTGTACAGGACCATACCATGCCTGCTCAACAGAACCCAACCAAGGAAAGAAAAAGAACGGCAATTACAGCCCTGCAACCAATCCAACAACACCAATACCCAGCCCTACAAAAACTCCCCACCATTTTCTTTCTAACACTCCAATTACTCCCTTCCGAACGCTCTGGTTCCCTTCCCTATATGCCCGTCTGAGGTATCTGAGTTGCTATGTCATGATTTTGCAGCGTGGCCTCTTGGGTGCGTGGGGTGACAGGGCCGAATTCTTGGATCAGATGAGGAGGGACAGGGCGGGGGAAAGAGAGGAGGAGGAAAAAGGACGAGGACGAGGGGTCAGCATAAGTCTGTGCTTGGAGTAGACAGAGGAAATCAAGAAAAGAAAAAATCAAAGAGAAAAAATGGAGAGGATACGAATGAAATGGAGGGCAGCAAAGCCACGACGAACAACAGGGCCTCAGACATTGACGTGATGGGAAAGACTCAGGTAAAAGGAACGCAAAACACTCTGAAACCCGAACTGAACCAACTCACCAAACCAACAGTGAGCCTATCCAACCTCTGCCGCCTTTCCTATAGGCTATCCGTTAACTTCCCTGTTACCTTCCCTGTCACCAACCGCGGATATATTACAGCCAGCCTTGTTCCTGGTTTCTTGGTTGGCCTGACTCAGAGGCGGATTTGCGAACTATTATTCGGATTTGTCTATATTGGATGTACGGTGCGCGATGAGGGAGCGTATGGCTAGGGAGAGGGGAGCTGGTGGAGGTTTTTCTGTAACGAAGACAGAACGAAGGAACTAGGGTAAGAAAGATAATACAAGGAAGGGGACGGATAATAGAGTGCAACAAAGGAAGGACAGAAGGCAGTGAGGAGGAAACGAGCAAAAGACAGCGGGAGACAATAGTGGGGGGAGAAGACAGGCAAACGTACCCAAGAAATCCCAGGACGTCTTCCTTAATGCTAAACACCGCCAATTCATCCCCATCCTGCACGAAAGACTCGAATGCCCAATCCAACCTTTCATGCTTTACTCGCTGAGAGAGGAGGCTCATAGGGAGACCCTACGACATAGCGTTAGCATAATATCTCATTAGAAGAGAAAGGTAAGAAAAGTG